>CM024641.1:30542373-31222442 GCA_014182715.1 Eucalyptus cloeziana | reverse complement strand
CATCGTGGAGGTTGAGAGTTCAAAACTCACAGTTGCTAGCGATTTAAGTGGGGGGCCCTGGCGGTGGGTTGCTGGGCTAGTCTCCCCCGAGGTATAGGGGCCCGGCCCTCAGGAGCCGTTCGGGCATGGGGGGCCCATGGTGGAGTCCTCAGTTACCAAAAAAAAAAAAAAGAAAAAAAAGAGGTTTGTTTGTAATTTTGAACCTCTAAAAATTAATTAAACAATATTAGAAGTTGTCTAATGGAATTTATATGGGAAAAAGTACAAAAAAAATCATAAATCTATTGCATTGATAACAATATAAGCTTAAATCTTTCGATTGGACCAATTTAATTGTTTTACATTTGTATTAATTGAGTTCATTCGATCAATTTTAGTTAGAAATTGTCAATGTGAACTCTGGCCATCCTCCTTAGCGTGATTGATCGTGAAGTGAACATTTTTTATTAATTTTTTGATTTTTCCCTTTTTTTTTTTTTTTTTTTTTACTTTCTTCTTTTTACATTTTCATCCCTTTCTCTTTTTGTCGGTGGCTGCTGGTCGACTTTGGCCACAGGCCGTGGCTAGTAAGAACTGGTCTCACTGCCATAGGTGAGGGTCGGCCTCCTTGAGTTGCACCTCGGCTAGGGCAACCGCCAATGAGGCAACCCTCGCTTGATATGGTGAGGCCGACCCTCACCTTGGTAAGGGTCTGCCTCGTCGAGTGTCGCTTGAGCACGAGAGAGGCACAATGAGCCTCAACTGGCGCTTGCGGGCCTTTTGGTTTTTGAACTAGTAGAATAATTCTTGTCCTTGATCTTGTCGTATTGGCAGAGGCAGGTAGAGATCCTCTAGATCTAGTTAGCCGTGGGGAACCACATGCCGTAGTTGTAGTAGAGGTCCTTCAGGATCCTTATCTAATCTGTCATCGGCATCCGCCTCACACTGCTTTGTTTGCAAACGTGACTGTTACTATTGCTTGTGCCTCATTGCCCTTGCCGAGGTGGGGCTTGTAGGGACTCACCCCTGCTTAGGCAATGCCCAACAAGTCCATCTTGGCTTGGGTGAGGGTTGGCCTCGCTAGATTGAGCAAGGGGCCTCGCCAGTGTCCATGCACAGCCTGGCTAGGTTGACCCTCACCTATGGCGGTGAGGGCAACCCTTGCCCAAGCGAGGCCAATCCTCATTGGCCATGACCCGTGGCCGGTGAAAAAAGAAAGGAAAAAATAAAATAAAATAGAAAAATATCCACATTAGTGTTGGCTGTGCCATATAAGACAGCCGGTGTCCATGTTAGTAATTTCTGACCAAAATTAGTTGAATGAATTCAATTGATACGAATACAAAATGTTTATGACTGAATTGGTCAATTTAAAAGTTTATAATTGAATTGCTACCGAGGCAACATATTTAGGACTTTTTTGGTACTTTTCCCAAATTTTCATAATATTATAACAAAGTATCTAGAGAAAGTAAAACTCATGTTTAATAAACTAAAAAAAAAAAAATGGAATAATGGTAGAAAGATGAAACTTTTTGAAATCACATTTTTTAATAACAATTGTAAATTTAGACTCTCTCTTGAATTCTTCAAAATAGGTTACCTGCATATTTAAATCAGCTCACATCATGAGAGGAAACAAAATATATCGGGGATATTTTATCACCATTCTCAATTGAAATCGTGAATTACCAATAAAAAAAATTAAAATCATAAATTATAGAAAGAGGAAATTGTCAGCCCAATGGAAAATAGAATAGAAAAATCAGTAGAAGCAAGAGCACGTCGATTAAGAACCACACATATGAAGTAGAACATAACCTTTTAAGGATATTCGGCTGTTATGTATTGCTCCCAGTGTACTTCTTATGTGAAGATATAGATCAAATAATAAATATACTTTTTAGGTGGTCTACAATCGGCTGCTCAATCGAGTAGTTATAAAATACCATTAACTTTTTATGTTTTATCAATATCTCTACGTGATATTGTTATGAAGTCAGAATCTTCTTGCTTATTCCGATTCTTACAACTTTCTCTATATTTTCCATCCATAAATTTAGGGAAAAGTGAGAGAAGTTGAAGAGCCAGTGTTAGAGGAAGAAGAGGGGGAAAAAGATAAATTAAGATATGAAAAATAAAAAAAGGACATTGATAATATTATAACTTTCACACGACACTTATTTTGATCTTATAATTTTTTTTATCGATCACTTAAATACCATAATTTTTTTTTTTAAAGTTCACCTAATTGACATCGGGAATTTCTCTTGTAAAAAATTCTGATGTTGCATTATTTAATATAAAATCAACTAATGCGGCTTGGGGCCTTTATGGTTTCGGGAGGCAAATTGTCTCCATTTTGCTTTAAGGGGTAATGTTTATTGCCAACAACTTTCTTAATTAATTGACCTTCTAAAAAGTTTGGTGACAGGAATATTGGATGCGAAAATAGTGCATATAGTTCGTCGATTGATAATTGAATCCTTCTCCTTATATGATTGTATCGACAAAATGATACTGAAAGGTGTTCCAATAATTTTGCTTCAATAAATACGAGAAACAAACATAACATCTACTGTAGAATAAGTAGAAGAATATTAGGAACATATTCTTGAACAGATCAAAAAAGCTTTGATTAGAGATAACAGAGCCTGCATTCTCGTCTGGCCATTATGGTAGTTAACCAGGCAGAGCAGGAGCAAGGACAAGCCCGAGGGTTACAGACCGTCGTGCTCAACAGAGCAAGAAAAGACTATGGCTATAAGATTCTCACGGCAGCAGTTATCATCGACAAGATAAGTATTAAACGACACGTAATTTTTTCTAAGTTTGATTTTGAGAAGTGGATATTAGCAGTTTGAGAATGGAAGAAAACTTGATCCCATTAACAGTTTTCATGCTCCGCGAAGAACGTTTGAATAAATAGTTAAGTCATTTGGCACAAAGAAACGTTATCCCGTACAAATTGGATGGTGCTTTTAAACATTTTCGAAAGATCTGTGCGTGGTTCGTAGGAGATGCGATAATCTACAGGAAAACCGACGAAGGACACGAGTCACGTAGAACAGTGACGGATGTCTCCACCAAGGACGACATGATTCTATCAGAATGATAGAGTGGTTCAAGGAAAGTGTATTCCTAGACATTATAGGTTATGCTTCTCTTGAAAAGAAGCATAAGTTGATTTTCAGTGGCTTTTTCTGTATCAGATTAAACTTGACGAGGTGATTAGCGGGCTGTCAAGAAGGTGACGTCTAATCTTTGACAAAGGACAGAAAAAAAAGGTGGACGTGATGTTAAAGACCAGACAGGCTTGATGGAATTGCTTCTCAAGCCTTTCAGACACGACAGTGAACAACCGCACATGTTTTTCCGTGAAAACAAACATTAAGATCGCCAAGGAGTTGAAGTTCTATCAAACCGTCGTGTTCTTGAAAGATCCTTCAATTTAAACGTGCAAGTAATACATAAACTAAATTATATTAAATCAAAGGCACTTACATTTTTAAAAATCTATGGGTCTCACTAAAGAACATATGTTTCCATAAAAAATTCGTATCATAATCAGTTTTGTTCACTCAATCTTTTATGTAATTTAGAGATGACCAAGACCGAGTGATGTAAAGGTCTTTGCAAATCACTTCAGTCCTTGTGAAGTTTTTAAACATATCTACATGCTTTTTTTTTTCTTTTCTTTTACTTATAAATAAAACGGATATCCACATTTTTTTAAAATTTTTTGACTAATCTCATAATTATACATAAATCGCTATGTCCACATATATTGAGTATCACTCCATGCACTGGGTGGCAAGTGTCACTTCGAGTTTATGTTAAGTAGGAGATGTCATGACTCGAACCTAGAATACATAACATCCAAAACTGAGTGATTAAAGCACAAAAAATAATTTTTGCATAGGTTTCTATGTTTTACTTATATTTAATTTGGGTGTTCTTTACAATTTTGTAAAACAAGTTATCGTTACTTAAGATTCTAATTATCATGAAGAAAAGTATACTTACTTTGGTGATTTGATCACGTATGACATTGTCGGCGAACCCCACATAACTTAGCACATTGAAGTACACTACACACATTTCTAATAGTAATTAAGTTATCAAAGTCCATATTCGTGTAGGTCATGGTTGGTAGACAGTGTCCATTTTTAGGTCAATTTTAAGGCCAAATTCCATAATAATAATAAAAAGGTACGAAACCCTTTGGGTCAAAATGGGCCCAAAATCTAAAGCATCACCCCGAGAGAAAAAAAAAACTATCTTTCAAGTTTGGGTCGATTCTAACATAACGACTTTTACATATGAAGAAAGTAACAACATTTTGATTTCTTCCGATAAATTCGAGATTAGGTTTTCCCTTAAGAAAATAATTTCGCATCTTAAAAAGACAAAGACTCTCTCTCTCTCCTCGAGTTGATAGACTATAATCGGTCAAATTCAAAAGTTCAATAATCCCTTAGTTGGATCCCTACCCGTTCCATGATCTAAATGCAAACACTCTGAAATTAGGGCAATAAGTCATCTAAAGACTCCTGCTGGGAGCACTCTCAATTCTTCAACCTAATTTCAAGATCCTGTAATACTAGATCACAACTATCTTTTCCTTAAAAGGTATAAAACCTTCGGTTTATAATCATATACCTTCTTAGACTTGCCTTTCCTTTCAGACAAGTGCTTCGGTCCACCAAACTCCCCTCTCGTGCTCCAGACCGGTCACCAATAATTTGAGGTCCTTATGTGCTTTCCGGATTCCCTCTTACTTTTCTCTAGGCTTTAAATTAGGACTTCACGCTCGGAGACCATTATGGCCACAGGTTCAAGGTAGAGTGGATACTATAAGAGCTCAGAGAACACAACAACTGACAGGAGAGATCTTGGTTGGGGGTTAGGTGATTTCTAGTTTAGAAATTGGAGTTCATCCGATCAAATCTCATTAATTACATGCAAACAATTCTTACTTAGGGTCATCTCTATACAAAACGAAAGTTTGGATTTAATGATTCCTGGGATTAGCGAGGTATTTAATGGACTACCAGATGGTGTCAATAGAAATACCAGGAAGTCTCAATCGAATTGAAACCAAAGGGATCCATGCATTGTATGAGTCGTTTCTTTAAATATTTAATTAAAAAATTTAACACGTCACATGGTAAAAAAAAGGTTATAATAAGATTTCTTCACCCATGTAACATTGCCCTCAGCAAATGTTACTTGCACGTCCTAATTGAAGTGCACGAATTGACATTGATGATGATTGAACACCGGTAACAATCTAAAAATCATTCACGCTTCGCTTTTATTTTTATTTTTATTTTCCGTTCTTGTGTGAGGGTAACACAGGGAACGCTCAACTGAGATTCTCTATAAGTACTTCAATAACCTCCGTAGCAATGGCGCTTGCACACATCCCCCAAAGAGAGAGAGAGAGAGAGAGAGAGAGAGAGAGAGAGATGGATACAGAAAAGGTTTGCGTGGCCGGGTCGGCAGAGATAGATATAAAGGACCCCGAGGCCACATCGGCCAAAACAGTCGGTGAGGTCGCGCCGGCAAAGATGGATATAGAAAAAGCCGGTGAGGCTGTGGTGGCAAAAATGGTCAATGCGGTCAATACGGATATAGAAAAAGTCGGCGAGGCTGCATCGGCAAAAATAGTCAGTGTGGTCGCGTCGGCAGAGAAAAACGTAGAAAAGGTTGGTGAGGCCGCTGCAAAAGTGGTCAGTGCGGTCGCGTCGGCAGAGAAAAACGTAGAAAAGGTGGTCAATGTGGTCGCGTCGGCGAAGAATAATATAGGAAAGGTCGGCGAGGTCGCGGCAAAAATGGTCAATGTGGTCACATCGACAGACATGATTATACAAACGATCGGTGAGGCCATGTCAGCAGAGATAGATATGGAAAAGGTCCGCGATGCCGCGTCGGCTCACTACAAGGGCCTGTCGCAGGACCAGAAGCAGGCTGCCGAGAGGTTTTTTGAGGCCATGGACACGGACAAGAGCGGCAACATAAGCATCGACGAGTTCGTGACCTTCATGGGCCTTTTCGGGTTTCAAAGCGACAACCATGATTGGCTCTTTGCCAAGCTAGACAAGGACGACAGCGGCACTCTTGATTTTAATGAGCTGGTCACCTTCTTCTACATCCTCAGCCGCGACGAGTACAAACACCTGGTGGACAGCAGGCCAAGTACCGATACACCCCGTCGCAAGGTAAACATTATAGTTTAAATTAAAATAAAAACACGAACATATGATCTTGATTCTTCGAAATTTAGGAGATATATTTAAATCGCCGCCTCCTCCGCGTGCAACGAGTAAAACTAAATCCATAGCGTGGCAGGCACGGCCCATAAGATTATTCCAAGTAGGTATAAGGGTTGACTACACTAGTACTCCAAAATGGTTTATGAAATTCAAAACTCTAATAGAATTTGCTTTTTCGACAAAAATTACCTCCCGTGAGGAATGTCCACGTACCTTTCATCGAGTCTGATTTAATGATGGGATCGAGAGCACTATTTTTCTCCTTCATAAAGATTTTAACCCCTATCGCGCAAGTTGGTCTAGAAGAAAATCATGTAGTTTGTAAAGCAATTTTAGAAAATTGAATCAATTTTTTGAAATTCAAACATGATATTTGCCCAAGAAAATTGTGCAAAAGAAATTTAAGTTCCGGCATACCTGAATTTTTTTTTTTCCTTATTAGCACAAGAGAATAATTACTCTAGAGTTGAGATTTGGGTCAAGAAATTTGCTCGAGTTCAAGTATGTATTTACATATGAACAATATGTCTTGCAGTTGAGATTTGGCCTTCGGACACGGGTACCTAATAAACAAGTAAGATCTCTCTCTCTCTCTCTCTCTCTCTCAAAATTACCACCTCAAGTAGACAAAATCACGGTGACATGATCTGTTTCAATTGTCTTTTAACTCCATTGATGTGCTTGTGCAGAAGTGTAATAAAAACGAAGTCGCCCAACTGTACAAGAAGTTACAGGGGGCGTACAAGCTTCGAAACTGGGTGAACGAAAACGCATGCTGCATCCTCTAGGAAATCTATGAGCATCGCCACCAGTTGTAAAGTTTCTGTACTGCTACCAGCGTGTTGTGTGTTGTGTGTTAAGTATTGGAAATGAAGAAGCTTTTCCTTTGTTCTTGTTAAACTTTGATGCCTCAAGGATGCTCTAGAGACTAACCAACAAAGCAAATTTTCTGATAGTGGATTTCCAAGATGGCATGAGAGAATACCGGATTCGATTGCAGGGGCAGAGATGGAACTGGAGCGAATTCTCTAAACTGTACAGGAAGTTAGAGAGCGCTTACAAGTTTGGAGTGTGGGTGAACGAAAGTGTATGCAACATCCTTTAGGAAATCTTCGAGCATCGTCACCAGTTGTAGGGTTTCTGTATTGGTATCAGTGTCCTGCGTGTTAATTATTGGAAATGAAGAAGCTTTTCTTTTGTTCTTGTTAAATTTCGATTCCAGTTCCCTCGGGCATGCTCTAAGAGACTAATTAATAGAGCAAATTCGATCTTGGAAATTCGGACATAGTAATGGTACCAAGGTTTGGATCTGAATTTCAGAAAACAGGCGCATAAATTGATGAAGAACAAGAGTTGAAGCGAGTCATGTGCATCCACAAATCAACACATCGCAGAGTAAATTCCATCTTCGTAAACTAGTTCCAGCATAAAGAAAAATAAAAAAGAAATCTGCAAGTTGCTTTTCTGATACTTGTACTGGTTTATTAGTTATGGCCAGAACTTTAACGGCTCTTTTCTGAACCATTAATGGTCTTCTTCTAGTGCATATTTGATTATCATTAAACCTAATGCATCACTACTTCAATCTATTGCACACTATCACCGATGTAGATTATAAATGATTAGGCTAACCATCTTTCGTGAAGATACCAACCGAATGACACGTGATATCTAGATCAATGATGTCCTTAACGTCATCAATACTAAATACTTTCAAGATTACTCTCTCGATTGGTCCTTCCAAGTTATTGTAATGCTTGTTTACCTAAGAGACATTTATCTCATCTATGCTGATTGATAGGATAATTGATAATGGTAACATGTTTTACTATCCACATTCATCATTATAACTATTAGTAACACAGGATAGTTTGGTGATCATTAAAATCTTGTAGGGATGTTTTCCAACAATCTCTCTCTTTTTGTTGATGACCAAACTATCTCCTAGATGTGAATAATAAATTAATTATACAGAGATTTGCATTAAAAAGTAAATGATAACCACTTGTTAGTAGGTTTTACTTATCAACAAAATTTTAGCATGTATCAAGAGTCATATTTCACATTACATTCCACACTCTCGCTCTTTTTGTCATAAAAAAAAAAAAGATAACATAATGAGCGTAGGGAATTCTAGTACCATCCATAAAGAAAGGACGTTCATTGATAACTAGTAGGATCGCGGATAGAAACAAGATTTAGTAGTTAAAAAAAAATAATAATACTAAAACGATTTAACAATGGTGGGATCTTTTTTGGGTTGAGGGAGGAGTTTTAACTGGTGGTATGTGGAAAGACCGATTCAGATTATAGATCGAAAGGAGCGGGTTCTATGCACCAAGACGATTCCATTAGTTAAAGTGGTCTAGCAACACCACGGCACAGAATGAGCAACCTGGGAAAGTGAAGATTCGATGAGACGACTATACCCCTACCTTTTTGTTTAAAGATTTGTAATAGTTTAAATTTTGAGGACGAAATTTTTATAAGAGGGGAAGGGTTGTGACATTCTGAATTTCCAATTCTATTTTCAATTGAATGAATCGAGTTTTTCATCGATGCGCCTATAGTTCTATTCTCTGAACTGATCACTCACAAGATAATTAGTCTATTTGGTGAAGCTGTTAAAGGATTTTAACGCAACAAATTTGTGAATTCGACTAGAAACTGACTACTCGACCATGCTAGTTTGCAAGGGTCATTACGGCATAGTTAAAAATCGATTAAAGACCGGAGATAAGTCGATCCGATTGAGCCATGTGATTTAGTGTGGGTGATTCCATCTAATTGTAAGATTCTCGCCGATCGGTACTAAATCGATTTTTTTATTGTTTTGGCACCCTGGTATCCGCATTTGAAACCTTTAGATTTTCACGACAATCGAGAGTCGCCAATGTGTCAAAAATGTACAATGTGGCTAAAAAATAATTGACCACGGGTCAATTGCACTAAAAATTTCTAGAAGCTACCTAGTAGGCTAGGTCATGCTAAAATTGCACCAAATTGAAATTAACCGCGAATTTGAACCCGATTAAGTTCTGTCATGTCATGATTCAGTTTAAGAACGTCAACTCATCCTCCAAATTTTTTCTGCAAATCGGGATTTTTGGCATAATTCCAAAGTAGGGCCGTTTTTGACAGGAAAAATCCGAGGGTCGTTTTTGGTCGCATTTTTGTGATCCATGTTGGTTCAATTGGGGAGGAAAGATGTTGAATGGGATGATGGCACCTTAGTGGTATTTATGGACATCAAATTGGGTTCAATTGGAGAGTGAATTGAATTCAATTTGGGGAAATTGTGTCAAAATTCGTAGGTCCCTTGAGGTGCAACATTTGGGCCACTTGGTTGGCTTGCTAGGGAAGATTGAGGGCTACAAATTGGCCTTGGAAGACAGCCATGCAAGTGGGGCCTTGGCAATGAGCACAAAGGGATAGAAGTGTGGACTTTGGAGGCAAAAATGGGACCCTTCACCTTCAGCTGGCTTCTTCTTCTTCAAGGGGCCACTTTATCCATTGTTGAAGACTGTTGAAGCTCCAAAAACCAAAGAAAAACTGGTAGCCATTGCCCCTAGCTCGTTGCACGCCTATCGAACCACCGGAGTTGCCGCTCACGCCGCCCCGCTGTCCGGCCATCCTCACGCCCGTTCGCCTGTACCGAGCCTCCTCGCCATCCCGCAGCAGCCTTGGTCGTCGTAGGAGCTTAGCCGGAGCTCCATCGTTGCTGTTTAGTCGTTGTCTGCCTCTGCCTGGCCCGCTGTAGCCGCTCGTCCACCCGCCTTGCCGTTTTAGCCGTTGGTTCCAGCTTATTCGGCCCAAGTCAGTAGCCGAAGCCAGCAAGGAGTTTTGGACTTCAAGGCCCATTTTCAGGCCCATCCGGTCTCCATTTGGTGTCCTCGTGGGCTTAGTTGTTGCCCGTCTCTGCGTCGCTGTCATCATGGACTCACCGGATCGCTAAACTGGTGAGTTTACTTGCTAAACTTTGCTTAGGGAGTTAATGATGCTTAAGGATTGATTAGTTTAGGCTAATTAAGGTTTAGGTGGTTAGTTAGAACGGATTAGTGATTTAATTATTCATTTGTGCATGTTAGGTGGTTAGATTCGATTAATTAAGGACTAGATAAGTTGTACTATTTATCTAGATAGGTTCAGAAATTTTCCCGGCCCGTTCGGGCGGTTATTTAAGCATTTCCGGCCTAGGTTGGTATTTTTGGTATTTAATTGTATTTATTTAATTAATTTTGGTATTATTTAATTATTCATTATTTTTCGGAAATTATACTAGGATAGCTGGTGACTGGAATTTCGTGCTGATTACAATGGTGTGCTTAGTTTCTTTAATTGAATGCTATTTTGTGCAAATTGAGTGAAAATTGTGATTTTGGTCATTTATTCCAAAATTGTGAAATTTTGATATTTGATTGGAAAAATCCCGAGTCTTGGGTTTTGACATTGGAAATGGTTTTAAGGACCAGATTGAATCGTGGGATTTTAAAAGTGTGAATATCAATTTTTCTGGTTCAAATTGAATCATCAGCTTGTGTGAGCATTAATGATACGTTAGCTTGTGTGAGCAATTATCTGTCAGCTTGTGAGAGTAATGATACGTCAGCTTGTGTGAGCAATGATCTGTCAGCTTGTGAGAGCAATATACTATATTAGCTTGGGTGAGCTATATTATACCTATATCAACTTGTGCGAGCATAATATACCTCAACTTGTGTGAGCAGCAATATACTATATTAGCTTGGGTGAGCTATATTATACCTATATCAACTTGTGCGAGCATAATATACCTCAACTGTGTGAGCAGTAATCAAATTGATTGAATTGATAGATGGTATTGATCGTATTGATTGTATCGAATTGAATGGATGGATCGATGGATCAATGGATTGGATTGAATTGAATTGATTGGTTGAGATTATGAATTGTACTGACGTGCAGGAAGGAACTGAGGCAAGGTAAGTCCTCTATCTTGTGTGCATAGATTGCCTTTAGGCCTATTTCCTTCCTAGTTGGAGTTTAGGGGGTGAACTTGCTGAGACATTGTTTCATCCCGTCGTGGACTCAATCTTTTCAGGTCCTTAGATGGCGGTTCCTCCGGAACATTTTGGTCGGCTCATGAGGGTTATCGAGCGGATTTTTAACTACCTTGATCCCGGAAGTCACTGGGTTTATGAGCTTGTGGTGACCACCATCTGGGTTGAAGAGGGCCTACCTCAGAGGGTACCTCATCGATTCAGAGCGTGGTTTCGCTACGGACCCAATGGATTCCGTGTGGGTGTCACGCCCCGATCCTCCAAGCACGTGCCCATCCCTCTTTGGTTGATTAAATGCGATGTCCCAGAACGCGTCGCCAACCCATTCATTTTAATGTGCATGCGGAAACGACAATATAAATCCCTAGACAACAATCAAATGAGATAGAAAAGTAGGACCAATTTTTCAAACCAAACAAACCTTTTATAAATAACCAGGTTTATTTACAAGTTTATACTATTTATAAAAAGGTCGGCTCATTCCAAAAGGAACGGTCCTATGACTTACTTGTCAGACCCGTTCGCCGATTCTGGTCTATCCACCTTTCCAAACTCCGGGGCTTCCGGTCCTTCGCCAACATTATTTAAGGACCTGAAAATGGTTATACAATAACCAGTGAGACAATGTCTCAGCAAGTTCAACCTCCTAAGACTTGATTAGGAAGCAAATATGGCCTTAAGGGCTGCCTAAGCATAACCACAAGTTGGAGGTCTTACCTTTGCCTTTGTTCCTTCCTGCAAGTCAGTTCAATTCATGAACTCGCAATCATAACATTTAATCAATTCGGACCAACTCATCGATCAATCGACTAAGTCGATTATATGTCATCACAACCCTTTCTCGGTCGACTCATCTCATACTATCTATAAAGTCCGCTCATATTAGGACTGCTCTCTGCTAAGTTGATAAATAGATAGTAAAGCTCTGCTTCTGAGATAATCGGGTATACTGCTCTCTATCTAAGTTGCCATATCGCCCATAGGTTGATATAGTATACTGACATTGCTCAATCTAAGTTGATAAGGTATACTGCTCTCTGCTAAGCTGCCATATCGCCTGTAGGCTGATATAGTATACCGGTATATTGCTCTCGCTAAGCTGACATATCACCCGCAAACTGATATAGTATACCACTAATGCTCACTCTAAGCTGATAAAGTGTACTGCTCGCGTTAAGCTAACATATCAGAGCCTGTAGGTTGATATAGTACATCGATATATTGCTTTCGCTAAGCTGACATATTAGAGCCCGTAGGTTGATATAGTATATCCTCTTGACCATTTAACAAAATCACCATTTTTATCATACTCAATAAAATACACGTGTGTGGGTATAAGGCCGGCCTTAGCCAAAATACACGGTTTTCACTTTTGAACCTCCCACTATTTTCAGCAGTCCCAAAATAGATTTTTGGTGCTGTAGATCGACGCCCGGTAATTCTCCAATTAATTACCAAAATTTTTCATTTTTGGAATTAAATACACACAATCACTAATCACATCAATTTGCACAATCCGGTACTCAATTAATTAAACAGAGAGCACCACTACGATCATCATAAAATTCCAGTCACCGGCTATCCTGGTCTAATTTCCGGAAAGTAAATACTAATTAAATAATTACGGAAAATATTAAATAAATGCCAATAAATGCCAATAAATCCAACTTAGGCCCGTAATGCCTAATTGGACACCGAAACGAACTCAGAAAAATTCCGAGGTTCGTTCAATAAATACTTGAACCTATTTACTTGCTAATTGCTACAACTAACCACCTAACAAGCATCAGTAAAGCACTAAATTAATTACTCTAATTTAATCTATCCACCTAATCACACTTAATTAAATCTAATCAACCCCTAAGCATTATTAGCCTACTAAGCAAGGATTAGTGAGTTAAACTCACTTATTCGGCGATTCAATCAGTGCAAATCGACGAGGACGCAACGGGGCTCAATTCTCTCCAAAGCGAGCCTAACTTTTGAGGCCAGGAACACCTCCAAAATAGGCGAAAGGTGCTGCTGGAAACCCACTCTTTTTGCTTTTGTTCTTGGTTGAATTGCAGAGAAGAACTAGCGGTTGAACGGCAAGGAAACGGGTCGATCGGAGCTTCGGTGAGCGGGTGGTCGGTAACCAGCGGCTCCCGGGGGCCAAAGGAGTCTTGTTGGTGGATGGAACGAGCAAAGGAAGGGCTAGAATGGGAGAAAAATGAAGAAAAATGCGAAACAATGCAAGCAGGTAGCAGACCGGCGGACCGGTGACCGACGGCTTGTGGCGGCTGGACGGGATGGTTGGTGAGTTGTTTCATCGAACAGCTGGGTGCTCCAATACGGTTCGGATGTGCTGGTCATGGTGGTGGGTCGAGCGTTGGCTGATTCTCACAGGAAGACAACTTTTAACTCAAGTTTTCACTGAAAGGTCAGCTAGAGTAAACCGAAATAAGGAGAAAACGGGGGAGGGGAATGGGGTCGACAGGCTTGCGACGATGGAGGGGGCTGCTGGCTTCCTTTCTCTGGTTTCTCTAAGTTCTCTAATGGCTCAACAATGGAGAAAGGAGGGGGAAAGAGGAAGGAGAAGTAGCTGATCAAGGATGGGGGTCCCATTTGCCTCCAAAGTCTTTCTTCTTGTCCCCTTGACCCTTGTCCACCACCAGCTTGTCCCTTGGCCACAAATCAGCCACCAAGGCTCGCTTCTAGAAGCCCGAGATGGTCCAAAAGTCGTGGGTGGTGGGGGCACACGAATTTAGTTCGGTTCTCCTCAATTGGATCCCGAATCCTCCTCGAATTAATCCAATTCAGTCTCTAAAAATTCAATTGTCGAGTCAATAATCAAATTGGGATTTTCCTCACCAATTTATCTCACTTGCATCCCAATTGCGCGATAAAAAACGGTCCCTGACATTTTCTGGACAAAAACGACCCTAGGATGACTTTTTCCTAAAAAGTCCCGGTTTGCCAAAAAATCTTCTAAGACTGAGTCGATGTTCCTAAAATGACTCGTGACATGACAGAGCTTTCAATTTCTGAAATCATATTCAAATTCGCGGTTAATTTCAATCTGGCGCGTTTTTAGCGTGACCTAGGCTACCGGGTAATTTTCAGAAATTTTTAGTGCAAATGACCCGTGGTTGATTTTCTTCGAGCCACAATGAATCCATTCGACACATTGGTGATTCTCGGTTGTCGTGAAAATCTTGAGGATTCAAATACGGACATATGGTACCAAAACGATAGAAAAATTAGTTTAGTGCCGGTCGATGAGAATTTTCCAAATTAGTGGAGTCACCCACGTTTAGGCACACCTCTTTGTCGAACCGATCTATCTTTGATTTCTAATCGACTTATGTCTGTGCCGTAATGACCTCTAAATATGAGCACAGTCGAGTAGCCGATCCCTGGTTGAATTCTTAAATCTATTGCATTAAAATTCCTTAATGGTTTCATTGGATATGCCAGTTATCTCATGAGTGGCCAACTCAGAGAAAAAAACTATAGGCACGTCGACGAAAGGCCCAACTTATCCAATCGAAATCAGAACCTAAAATTCAGGATGTCACAGTGGGTCCCCTCCGGGGTTTTGAAATTCCCGTTGTGGTAGTCGATGCCACTCTCGGTGAGAGTACAACTGACCCTCTTGATGGTGTTGTGGAGGACCCGGAGCTTGTGGAGATCGAAGGATCGGCGAATGTGTCCGGCTAGTTGGTCTTAGGACACCTTCATTTTGAGAGCCGGTCTTTTGTAGACTTTTGTCTTTAGACTAGTCTTGTATATAAACCAAGGTGTTTATAAAAGTGTTTTGGTTGTGATTATGCTTCTTGCTTTTCTATCCCGTGTTGGTTGTTGTCAGGGGTTTTGTTTCGCTTCCGCATGTGCATTAAAATAAATGGGTCGGCGACACGTCTTGGGACGTCGCAATTTTTATCGACCATCGATGGATGGGCACGTGCTCGAGGTTCGAGGCGTGACAATAGGTTTCTCAATTAACCCATTGAAAAAATGACCTAAATAATTCATGAACTTAGTTCAATATACAATGTTATCCCTGAACTTTTAATTTGTTCAATGTAATATATATAATGTTGTCCCTGAATTTTTAATTTGTTCCATATAATCCATAAACTTTTGATACATGTTCAATTCAATCCCTTAATTATATGATAATGTTTAATTGTTTCTTTGAACTTGAATTGATGAATATATAACATTGGATATTTTTATATAGTCTTAAGACTAGATTGAATATTTACCAAAAGTTCAAGAATTATATTGAACAAATCAAAAATTCAGAGACAACATTATATATTGGGTTGAAGTTTTTGGACCATTTATGTGATTGTCCCTAACCTATTTTTAATTCAACTAAATCCTAGTCTCTCTCTCACAACCTTATAGTATGGATGTGTCTTGAATGTTGATGGAGGTCACACTCAAGTGAGATGGAGAGAAAGAGAGGAGTTCCAGCTGCCTTGGCGTCGGCTTGACGACCGTCTAATGGCGTCAATGGCCTGACGAGGTTTTGTGTCGATGATTGTTTGCTGGCGACAGCAGATATAGGTCTATTAGGGTTACTTTTCTTTTGAACAAAAATTGGGAAGTAACTGATTTTTTTCTTGAGTACATTGTTGAGAAAGAATGATACTTGTTGATATTTTCGTGGGTAAGATTAAAGAAGGACCATTGGTGGGTTTACATATCAATGGATTGGATTGAATATGGTTAATACAAGTTAAATATGCTTATAAGAGGTTTTTTGGTCTGTACTTATGAGAGTTAAAATGGGGTAAAATTGGGCAACCCATTTATAACCTTAGCCTGAACCTGACTCGATCTCTAAGTAGAATCTGTGAAATTAGATGACTTGATTGACTAAACTATACAAGCTACATGGCAAACATTATTTGTACGAACAATTATAAGGTGAAGTACAGTTTCGATCATCTAATTAAATTTTTATGTGATCAGGTTTTTTATCTCTTTCACTTTGTTTAATCGAGTCCTTTCATGGATCATTTTTACTAATACCATCCAATTGGTATCATGAAATCTTCAGAGCGAAGCCGATAACCCATCCAGCTCCCTAGCCTCTCTCTCTCTCCATAGTTTTTTTCCTTGATGTTTGCTAAATGGTGCTTATTGTCATCAAATGCGTTGCGTCAGCAACAATACTATGTCATTAATTTGATGGTATAAAGTATTCGTCTTTGACAGAAGGATGGGATTGGACAAAGCGAAAGAGACTTGATTGCGTAAAAGTAAACTTGGAGGACCAAACTTGTACTCCACCCTCAATCACGGGATGAAAAATTTACATTATCATAGGTTTGCCCTGTTACCAATCCAAAATATGATGGGGCCTCCTGAAGTTAACCCGCTCTTGCAATGCGGATGAAAACCTGCTCGCTTCAATTGGTGTCTAATGGCTTATCATAGTAGGTTTAGTTTCGCGGAAATGTCAATATGCATGACATACGCAATCGACGCTGCTTGGTTGACTGGTTCTATGGTTTTTGAACTCCAAAGATATTGGTTCCGTGCTCATCATTATACTGACGTGATGCTTATCGTCTTTGTGAATTCGATCGACCTTTACCATCAGAGCACGCTTCACAGATCGATTTTCCAGAGGCGTTCGACCTATAGCATGCACGACATACCATAAGTTATGAAATGGTAAATAACGCAATGACTGAATGTGAGTCGATGTGATGTTACAATGACTATATAAGAAAGATCTGATTTGATGTTTTCAATCCGGTGGATCCAACATCGAAAAAATGAAGATAAGGAAGATCTCCATCAAAATTCTCTGATCCTGATATAAGAAAAATTTGTTTGCAATTTTGAACCTCCAAAAATTAGTTAAACAATATTAGAAGTTGTCTAATGGAATTTTCATGGAAAAAAGTACAAAAAGAAAATCATGAACCTAAGCATTGATACTAATTCAGTCTTAAATATTTCAATTGGACCAATTTAAATGTTTTACATTTTTATTGATAGAGTTTATTCGACCAATTTTGGCTAGAAATTGTCAATGTGAACTTTGGCCGTCCTATGTAGCATGACTGGCTGTGACGTGAACATTTTTAATAATTTTTTTTTTTTTTTTTTTTCCTTTTTATTTTTCATTCCCTTCTCTTTCTATCAGTGGTTGGTCATCGACCCAGCCATAGGCCATGGCTAGTAAGAATTGGTCTTGCCGCCATAGGTGTGGAAGGCAGCCGGCGGCTGAGGGTCGACCTCTTTGGGCTGCGCCTAGGCTAAGGACAACCGCCACTAAGGCAACCCTCACTTGATATGGCGAGGCTGACCCTCACCAAATGAGGCCAACCCTCGCTTGGTGAGGGTCGGCCTTGCCAAGTGTCGCTTGAGTGAGGGTGAGGCCTAGTGAGCCTCACCTGGCTCTTGCGACCCTTGTGGTTTTGGAGCTAATAGAAGAATTCTTGTCCTCGATCTTGTCGTTGGTAGAGGCAGGTAGAGATCCTCTAGATTTGGTAAGCGGTGGGGAATTGCATGCTGTAGTTGTACTAGAGGTCCTTCAGGATCCTTATCTAGTCTGTCATTGGCACCCACCTCACACTGCTTTGCTTGCAAACATGACTATTGCTATTGCTTGTACCTCCTTCCTTACTATTGTCATTTGTCAATGATGTCTCCTTGTGCCTCGTTGCCCTCGCGCAGGTGGGGCTCGTAGGGGCTCACCCTCACTTAGGCAATGCTTGGCAAATCCACCTTGGCCTGGGTGAGGATTGGCCTCGCTAGATCGGGTAAGGGGGCCTCGCCGGTGTCCGTGCAAGGCCCAACCAGGTTGACTCTCACCTATGGCGATGAGGGCAATCCTTGCCCAGGTGAGGCCAGTCCTCATCGGCCATGATCTGTGGCCGATGACAAAAGAAAGGAAAAAAATAAATAAATAGAAAATGTCCACATTAGGGTCGGTCATGCCATATAAGACTGCCGGCATTTATGTTAGTAATTTTCGACCAAAATTAGTTGAATGGACTCAATTGGTATAAATACAAAAAGTTTAGGACTAAATTAGTCAATTTAAATGTTTATGATTGAATTGGTACTAATGCAACAAATTTAGGACATTCTTGGTACTTTTCCCAAGTTTTCATAATATTATAACATAGTATCTAGAGAAAGTAAAACTTATGTGTAGTAAACTAAAAAAAAAATGAAAAAAAGAAAAAGAGTAGAAAGATGAAACTTTTTAAAATCACATTTTTCTACTAACAATTGTAAATTTAGACTCTATCTTGAATTCTTCAAAATAGGTTACCTGCAGATTTAAATCACCTCACATCATGAGAGGAAACAAAATATATCGGGGATATTTTATCACCATTCTCAATTAAAATCGTGAATTACCAACAAAAAAATTAAAATCATGAATTATAGAAAGAGGAAATTGTTAGCCCAATTGAAAATAGAAAAGAAAAATCAGTAAAAGTAGGAACACGTCGATTAAGAACCACACATCTGAAGTAGAACATAACCTTTTAAGGATATTTGGCTGTCATATATTGCTCTTTGTACTTCTTATGTCAATATATAGATCAAATAATAAATATTCTTTTTAGGTGGTCTATGATCTACTGCTCAATTGATTAGTTATGAAATACCATTAACTTTTTGTGTGTTATCAATATCTCTACGTGCGGGGAGAAGTGTTAAAAAAGTCCTAAACATTTTGCATTTGTGCTAATTTAGTCATAAACTTTTTTTGTGCCAATTTAATGATAAACTTTTTCACTTTGTGCCAATTCAGTCATTTCCAGCTAATTTTGGTTGGATCTTGCTGATTGGGCGTCGGCTGGCTGACGTGACACGATCGGCGCTGATGTATACAACTTCTAATAATATTATAATATTTTTGAATTTTTATTTTC
Source organism: Eucalyptus cloeziana (assembly GCA_014182715.1). Taxonomy (NCBI): domain Eukaryota; kingdom Viridiplantae; phylum Streptophyta; class Magnoliopsida; order Myrtales; family Myrtaceae; genus Eucalyptus; species Eucalyptus cloeziana. Next base: position 31,203,251 of record CM024641.1, on the reverse strand, counting down.
TTTTTTACTGTTTTCCTTCTCCTATTCCTTCCTCTAGCCGGTCAGCGAGGCTTGACCCTTGCTAGCCCGGCCACGAGGGTCGCCTCGCGGCCACTGGCAAGGCTCGCCCTTGCCGGCCGTCGCCAAGGTCTGGCGATTGGCTGGAGGAAGGAGGAGGAGGAGAAGGAAAAAGGAAAAAAAGAAAAAAAAAAAAACGGAAAAGGAAAATAAAAAATAAAAAATTCAAAGATATTAAAATATTATTAAAAGTTGTTTACGTCGGCGCCGATTGTGCCACGTTAGTCGATCATCATCCAATTAGCAAAATCCAGACAAAATTAGCCGGAAAGGACTGAATTAACACCAAGTAAAAAGGTTTAGGACTAAATTGACACTAAAAAAATGTTTAGGACCAAATTGGCACAAATGCAAAAGATTTAGAACTTTTTAAACACTTTTCCCCTCTACGTGCTATTGTTATGAAGTCAATATCTTCTTGCTCATTTCGATTCTTACAACTTTCTCTGTCTTTTCCATCCACAATTTAGGGAAAAGTGAGACAAGTTTTTTTTTTTTTGGTCGGTCCTACTCTACGCCTATTCTAACGCTCACTCTCAGACTTTTGCCCTGCCTCTTTCTAGAGCGTGGGAGTCGAAACCCACTCCTGAAATTAATTCGTCCTCACCCCAACCCCCTTGAGAAGGTGGGGATTCGAACTCCCCACCTCCCCCTTCCATGATGGAAGGGTGGCCACTAGGGTAAACTCCAATGATTAAAGTGAGACAAGTTGAAGAGCCAGTGTTAGAGGAAGAAGAGGAAAACAAAGATAAATTAAGATATGAAAAATAAAAAAGAGGACACTGACAGTATTATAACATTTACACGACGCTCATTTTGATGTCACAACTTTTTGATTGATCACTTAAATACCATAATTAAAAAAAAAAATTCTCCTAAGTGACATTGGGGATTTTTCTTGTCAAAAATTCCGATGTGGCATTATTTAATATAAAATCAACTAATGTGGCTTGGGGCCTTCATGGTTTCGGGAGGCAAATTGGCTCCATTTTGCTTTAAGGGGTAATGTTTATTGCCAACAACTTTCTTAATTAATTGACCTAAAACGTTCGGAGATAGAGATATCGGATGCAAAAATAGTGCGTATAGTTTGTAGATTGATAATTGAATCCTTCTCCTAATATGATCGTCTTGAAAAAAAGATACTGAAAGGTATTCCAATAAGCATAAGCATTGATCGTCAATAATTTTGCTTCAATAAATATGAGAAACAAACATAACATCTACTGTAGAATAGGTAGAAGAATATTAGGAACAGATTCTTGAACAGATCAAAAAATATTTGATTAGAGATAATAGAGCCTGCATTCTCGTCCGGGCATTATGGTAGTTAACCACGCAGAGCAGGAGCAAGGACAAGCCCGAGGGTTACAGACCGTCGTCTGCTCAACAGAGCAAGAAAAGACTACGGCTATAAGATTCCCACGGCAGGAGATATTATTGACAAGATAAGTATTAAACGACGTGTAATTTTTTCTAATTTGATTTTGAGAAGTGGGTATTAGCAGTTTGAGAATGGAAGGAAACTCGATCCCATTAACATTTTTAATGCCCCGCGAGGAACGTGTGAATGGATAGTTAAGTCATTTGGCACAAAGAGACATTATCCTGCACAAACTAGATGGTGCTTTTAAACATTTTCGAAAGTTCTGTGCGTACTTCACAGGCGATGCGATAATCTTCAGGAAAACTGACGACGAACGCGAGTCACGTAGAACAGTGACGGATGTCTCCTCCAGGGAAGACATGATTCTATCAGAAAGAAAGAATGGTTCAAGGAAAGTGTATTCCTAGACATTATAGGTTATGCTTCTCTTGAAAAGAAGCATAAGTTGATTTTCAGTGGCTATTTCTGTATCAGATTACACTTGACGAGGTGATTATCGGGCTGTCAAGAAGGTGACGTTTAATCTTAGACAAAGGACAGAGGAAAAAAAAGGTGGAAGTGATGTTAAAGACCAGACAGGCTCGATGGAATTGCTTCTCAAGCCTTTCAGACACGACGGTGAACAACCGCACATGTTTTTCCATGAAAACAAATATTAAGATCGCGAAGGACTTGAAGTTTTATCAAACCGTCGTGTTCTTGAAAGCTCCTTCAATTTAAACGGGCAAGTAATACATAAAATAAATTGTATTAAATCAAAGGCAATTACTTTTTTAAAAATCTAGGGGTCTCAATAAAGGATACATGTTTTCTTAAAATTTCCGTATTGTGATCAGTTTTGTTCACTCCATCTTTTATGTAATTTGGAGATGACCAAGACCGAGTGATGTAAAGATCTTTGCAGGTCACTTCCTAGTCCCAGTGAAGTTTTTAACCATACCTATATACTTTTTCTTTTCTTTAAGTTTTAGTTATAAATAAAGCGGATATCCACATTTTTTTTTCAACTTTTGACTAATCTCATAATTATACATAAGTACCACTCCTTGCACTGGGTGGAAAGTGTCACTTCGAGCTTATGTTAAGTAGGGGATGTAATGACTCGAACCCGGAACGCGCAACATCCAAAACCAAGTGATTAAAGCACAAAAAATAATGTTTGCATTGCCTTCTATGTTTTACTTATATTTAATGTGGGTGTTCTTTACAATTTTTGTATAACGACTTATTGTTACTTAAGATTCTAAATATCATGAAAAAAAGTATACTTTCTTTGGTGATTTGATCACGTGGGACATTGTCGGCGAACCCCACATAACTTAGCACATTGAATTACACTACACACATTTCTAATAGTAATTAAGTTATCAAAGTCCATATACGTGTAGATCATGGTTGGTAGACAGTGTCCATTTTTAGGTCAATTTTAAGGCCAATTTCCATAATAATAATAATAATAATAATAATAATAATAATAATAATAATAATAATAATAATAATAATAATAATAATAATAATAATAATAATAATAATAATAATAATAATAATAATAATAATAATAATAATAATAATAATAATAATAATAATAATAATAATAATAATAATAATAATAATAATAATAATAATAATAATAATAATAATAATAATAATAATAATAATAATAATAATAATAATAATAATAATAATAATAATAATAATAATAATAATAATAATAATAATAATAATAATAATAATAATAATAATAATAATAATAATAATAATAATAATAATAATAATAATAATAATAATAATAATAATAATAATAATAATAATAATAATAATAATAATAATAATAATAATAATAATAATAATAATAATAATAATAATAATAATAATAATAATAATAATAATAATAATAATAATAATAATAATAATAATAATAATAATAATAATAATAATAATAATAATAATAATAATAATAATAATAATAATAATAATAATAATAATAATAAGGTACGAAAACCTTCGGGTCAAAACCGGCCCGAACTCTAAAGCCTCACCCTGAAAAAAAAAACACATCTTTTACATACGAAGAAAGTAACAACATTTTGATTTCTTCCTATAAATTTGAGATTAGGTTTTCCCTTAAGAAAATAATCTCACATCTTAAAAAGTCAAAATTTAGGACTCTCTCTCTCCCCCCTCGAGTTGATAGACTATAATCGGTCAAATTCAAAAGTTCAATAATCCTGTAGTTGGATCCCTACCCGTTCCATGATCTAAATGCAGACAATCTGAAACTAGGGCAATAAGTCATCTAAAGACTCCTGCTGTGAGCACTCTCAATTCTTCAACCTAATTTCAAGATCCTGTAATACTAGATTACAACAATCTTTTCCTTAAAGGTATAAAACCTTCGGTTTATAAACGTATACCTTCTTAGACTTGCCTTTCCTTTCAGACAAGTGCTTCGGTCCACCAAACTCCCCTCTCGTGCTTCACAGCCGTCACCGATAATTTGAGGTTCTTTTGTGCTTTCTGGATTGCCTCTTACTTTTCGCTAGGTTTTAAATTAGGACTCCACGCTCGGAGACCATTATGGCCCCGCGTTCGAGGTAGAGTGGATACTATAATAGCTTAGAGAACACGAACTGAGAGAAGAGATATCTTGGTTGGGGGTTAGGTGATTTCTAATTTAGAAATTGGAGTTCATCAGATCAAATCTCATTAATTACATGCCAAGTATTCTTGCTTAGGGTCATCCTCGTACAAAACAAAAGTTTGGATTTAATGATTCATGGTATTAGTGGGGTACTCAATGGACCACCAGATGGTGGCAATAGAAATACTAGGAAGTCTCAATCGAATTGAAACCAAAGGGATCCATGCATTGTATGAGTCGTTTCTTCAAATATTTAATTAAAAAATTTAACATGTCACATGGTAAAAAAAAGGTTAAAATAAGATTTCTTCGCCCATGTAACATTGCACGTCCTAATTGAAGTGCTCGAATTGACATTGACGATGATTGTACACCAGTAACAATCTAAAAATCATTCACGCTTCGCTTTTTATTTTGATTTTTATTTACCGTTCTCATGTGAGGGTAACACAGGGAACGCTCAAATGAGATTCTCTATAAGTACTTCAATAACCTCGGTAGCAATGGCGCTTGCACACATCCCAGAGAGAGAGAGAGAGAGAGAGAGAGAGAGAGAGAGAGATGGATACAGAAAAGGTTTGCGGGGCTGGGTCGGCAGAGATAGATACAAGGAAGGACCCTGAGGCCACATCGGCCAAAATGGTCGGTGAGGTCGCGCCAGCAAAGATGGATACAGAAAAGGCCGGCGAGGCTACGTTGGCAAAAATGGTCAATGTGGTCAATATGGATATAGAAAAGGTTGGCGAGGCCGCGTCGGCAAAAATAGTCAGTGCGGTCGCATCGGCAGAGAAAAACGTAGGAAAGGTCGGCGAGGCAGCAGTAAAAGTGGTCAGTGGGGTCGCGTCGGCGAAGAATAATATAGAAAACGTCCGTGAGGCCTCGACAAAAATGGTCAGTGTGGTCACGTCGACAGAGATGATTACACAAAAGGTCGGCGAGGCTGTGTCAACAGAGATAGATATGGAAAAGGTCCGTGATGCCGCGTCGGCTCACTACAAGGGCCTGTCGGAGGACCAGAAGCAGGCAGCCCTGAGGTTTTTCGAGGCCATGGACACGGACAAGAGCGGCAACATAAGCATTGACGAGTTCGTGACCTTCATGGGCCTTTTCGGGTTTCAGAGCGACAACCATGATTGGCTCTTTGCCAAGCTAGACAAGGACGACAACGGCACTCTTGATTTTAACGAGCTGGTCACCTTCTTCTACATCCTCGGCCGCGACGAGTACAAACACCTGGTGGACAGCAGGCCAAGTGCCGATACACCCCGTCGCAAGGTAAACATTATAGTTTAAATTAAAATAAAAACACGAACATATGATCTTGATTCTTCAAAATTTAGGAGATGTATTTAGATCGCCGCCTCCTCCGCGTGCAACGAGTAAAACTAAATCCATAGGGTGGCAGGCACGGCCCATAAGATTATTCCAAGTAGGTATAAGGTTTGACTACACTAGTACTCCAAAATGGTTTATGAAATTCAAAACTCTAATAGAATTTGCTTTTTCGACAAAAATTACCTCCCGTGAGGAATGTCCACGTACCTTTCATCGAGTCTGATTTAATGATGGGATCGAGAGCACTATTTTCTCCTTCATAAAGATTTTAACCCCTATAACATAGACGATATGTACAAACTTGGTTTGCGCAAGTTGGTCTAGAAGAAAATCATGTAGTTTGTAAAGCGATTTTAGAAAATTGAATCAATTTTTTGAAATTCAAACATGATATTTGCCCAAGAAAATTGTGCAAAAGAAATTTAAGTTCCGGCATACCTGAATTTTTTTTTTCCTTATTAGCACAAGAGAATAATTACTCTAGAGTTGAGATTTGGGTTAAGAAATTTGCTCGAGTTCAAGTGTGTATTTACATATGAACAATATGTCTTGCAGTTGAGATTTGGCCTTCGGACACGGGTACCTAATAAACAAGTAAGATCTCTCTCTCTCTCTCTCTCTCTCTCTCTCTCTCTCTCTCTCCTCTCTCAAAATTACCACCTCAAGTAGACAAAATCACGGTGACATGATCTGTTTCAATTGTCTTTTAACTCCATTGATGTGGTTGTGCAGAAGTGTAATAAAAACGAAGTCGCCCAACTGTACAAGAAGTTACAGGGGGCGTACAAGCTTCGAAACTGGGTGAACGAAAACGCATGCTGCATCCTCTAGGAAATCTATGAGCATCGCCACCAGTTGTAAAGTTTCTGTACTGCTACCAGTGTGTTGTGTGTTGTGTGTTAAGTATTGGAAATGAAGAAGCTTTTCCTTTGTTCTTGTTAAACTTTGATGCCTCAAGGATGCTCTAGAGACTAACCAACAAAGCAAATTTTCTGATAGTGGATTTCCAAGATGGCATGAGAGAATACCTGATTCGATTGCAGGGGCAGAGATGGAACTGGAGCGAATTCTCTAAACTGTACAGGAAGTTAGAGAGCGCTTACAAGCTCGGAGGGTGGGTGAACGAAAGTGTATGCAACATCCTTTAGGAAATCTTCGAGCATCGTCACCAGTTGTAGGGTTTCTGTATTGGTATCAGTGTCCTGCGTGTTAATTATTGGAAATGAAGAAGCTTTTCTTTTGTTCTTTTTAAATTTCGATTTGAGTTCCCTCGGGCATGCTCTAAGAGACTAATTAATAGAGCAAACTCGATCTTGGAAATTCGGACATAGTAATGGTACCAAGGTTTGGATCTGAATTTCAGAAAACAGGTGCATAAATTGATGAAGAACAAGAGTTGAAGCGAGTCATGTGCATCCACAAATCAACACATCCCAGAGTAAATTCCATCTTCGTAAACTAGTTCCAGCATAAAGAAAAAGAAAAAAGAAAAAAGAAAAAGAAAAAGCGAAACAAAGTACAAGAATCTGGGATCATAAGATTTGACGAAGGTGTAGAGGAGATCAGTATTCCATCTGTGGAAGCAGGATTTGCAGACATGATCGAAATCGATAGAGGAGGCCCGCGCTTGGTTCGTCAGCTTCGTCTATCCATAAAATATGTATTAAGCCGTCTAGGGTACGGGCCACGGTATGCTACGGCAATTATTACCAGCATGAGGACGTATCAGGATGAAGACGAACATAAACTACTTCCTTATCAGTATTGGAACATTCATCCCGTCGAAGGACAACACCCTGTAGAGCTAAACAAAGGAAAAAGAAACATAAATCTTCAATGGTAAGCATATTATAAGTCGAAAATTATTTACATGGCCACTAAAATCGAGTTTTAGGTCCTAGAATTGAGAGAGAGGATGGAAGTGAGTAGTGTATCTACTCACGGAGTTTCAGGGAGACATCAGACTTGACGTTTGGTAAGCCTGAAAGAGATTGCTGAAGCCTAGGAAAGGATCAGCGTCTCCGAAGACCCACGAAAGTCCAGCCTAACCTGAAGAACATGCCCAAGCCGACCTTCTGACGGGGTGATTGATACGTCAATCGCGTGACGTTGGCATAACACAAGCCCAAACACTCAGTGCATCTATAGTCATGGTGGCTGGTACGTTTGGTTCCAACAACTTATCCATGGAAAAGAGAAACAGAGCAATGTATACTGCTCCTAAAAATGATTATATAACTTAAAAAAATTACTAAACGAAAAATATTTTATTACCCACGTCAATGTTTAGATATAACTTGTTGCCAATAATGAAAATATTTTTCATTATCTAGTTATTTTAAGCATTATAAATGATTATTTTATTTTTTTCCTAAATTGTTCATTTAGTGCGAAATAATCGGAGTCTTAATTTCTTTTTTCTTTCCTTTTTTTGTGTGTAAAGATAAATGTGGAGCTGGTAAGTCCCCCGTAGATGGGCTTTGAAGCAAATGAGAGAGTGAGATGGAGATTCGTAGTAAATGGCTTTGATTGGGGGCTGAAACCCGAGAAGACCCATTGGGCCTCATGATACAAAAGATTATTCAGTCGAGAGTAATCGGCCCGACTTGGGATAAATTTTTGTTTTTCATGAGCTGGCACCTCGCTCCACTTGTGTAGATTCGAATTGCAAATTAGGCAGGTTCGATAAAAGGTTTTTTTCTTCGCTCGAGATCGCTGCAGCACAAGTGCAGTCCTTTTATAAGAAAATTTTGATGAATTAGTCTGGTCATCAAAACAATCGGCTCGAAGAGGTTAGGCTCTCTAAAGCTCCTTCCTTCCCCTCTTCGAGCCGCTTCATCTGATTTGGGCTGCAAGTCCACGTCTGGTTTCCCTTAAGGCGCGACTGGTTTGTTGATCTTCTCGCCCTAGTCCCTCTGTTCGTTGACTAGGCCTTAGCAGTGAAGATTAGCCTCGGTTGCTCTCCCTCCTTAGCCTCTGTCTTGGTACACCACATTCTATGCAATGGCCTTATCATTGTGGTAGGTTTGTGGGTTGTATATAGGTTGTTTGTGGTTTTTTTTTTTCTGCATTTATGGCCTCTTCATCTGCTTCTGTGGATGGCCCATTAAGTGAAGCCCAACTTGGAGTTGGTAGACAAAAGGGACGTAGCCCCACCTCCCTTAACCCCTTAGCTTAGTCCAATGTGCTCTTGAGTCAGGCCAGCTTGCTGTAGTAGCCTTTGCTTCGGTAAAGGAGAATCAGCAAGCCCTTTCGGTGGTTCCAGCTCGTGTGGCTCGTTCTCATGGTCGAAGCCGTGCGCGGTCTTCCTCCAAACGACCGCAAGCTCCCAACCAGCATCCAGGAAATTTGAAGCCACCTCCTGCCCACACTTGGGCCAATGTGGCGCGGCTTGCTGTTAAAGGGATATGAATTATCCTATGTCCCCCCCTCCTTTGTGGACAACAAGCCGACTGTTAATTTATCTGAGGAAGTATTGGAGGCAATAGATCCTAAGTGACATGAGTGCCTTATTGGGTATTATGTAGTGAAGAAGCTCCCTTTCAAAATTACAAAACAATCTTTGAAGCTTACTTGGGGGCCAAAGCTTGTGGAGGTTATGGCGAATGACCAGAGCTTCTTCTTCTTCCATATTCTGGACCCCGTCTTCCGTAGGAAGATCCTAGAAGATGGGCCCCTCACGGTTGCAAGGGTTCCCCTCATCTTGCAACAATGGCAGCCTCTCTTAAAGCTAAAGAAAGATAATCGATCCTCGGTGCCGATTTGGATTAGATTGAACAACCTCCCTCTTGATCTTTGGTTGGCGCCTTCAATAAGCGCTATCGCAAGTGCTGTGGGGAAACCCCTATATGTGGATCAACGCACAGAGCAAATGAAAATGATTTCCTTTGCTAAGGTATGTGTGGAGATCCAAGCAAGGCAGCCAAGGTGTAGGTTGGTGGATGTGGTCTTGAATGAGGTGTCGCGCTCCATTTCTATTGAATACGAATGGAGGCCGTTGGAATGCCTTAGGTGTGGCACTTTTGGCCATAAATGTGCCGAGGTTCCGGCCAACATCAGCTCGGAAAGAGCTACGCAGCAAGCTTAGACCAGCGTATCTCCTTTAGTTCTTGTCCAAGGTCCCGAACCTGTACCGGCGGTGGAGGAAGCCCTTCCGGAGTCGGAGCAAGGATGGAACTAGGTTAGGGGGAGGAAGAATTAGCCTTTGGTGCCGATGGAAGGTCCTTCTACTCGATTGGCTAGTTCCAGTGATGAGAGGCAAGTCCAGAAGCTGAAGGAACCTGCCTTTGAGAAGGGCGTGCTCTCGCTTTCCTCTCGAAAGCCTTCGAGGGTTCTTAGAATTCATTCACAACCGGAGGTCCCTTGTCCTCGCCCCGTGGACGACAAGAACCCAGCCGAAGCCTCAACCATTGGTCCATTTGGCCTTGGGGAGAATTCGGATGTCTACTCTAGCCTTAGTAGCTTAGATGATGACTTGCTCTCTCCGTGCCCTTCCCCGAAGGCTGCTCCTCCTGCTAGTAGAAGAGTTGAGACCTTACAAGAGAAGCTACTTTCCCTTGATCTAGCACCGCCTCCTACTACGACTCCTGCAGCCTCAACAGCCAGTCGACGGAAGCCTAGCAGGTGGGGGTAGTCTTTCATCCCTTCCCTCCCACCTCTTTTTGTATAGTTTTATCTATGTATATAGGGTTTTGGAATGTGAGAGGTCTTGTTGACCCCTTGAGGCAAGCTGAAGTAAGGAACTTCGTTTCTTTCAATGGGCTTTGTCTGATTGGCTTATTGGAGACCAAAGTTCTGGCATCTCTATTTTGTTCCATTTCTGCTAGGCTTTTGTCGGAGTGGAAGTGGATTGCCAATTTTGACTTCTCGCATAGGGGTAGAATTTGGGTTGGCTGGAACCCTTCTTTGGTGAGTTTTGAAATGACCTTTTCCAACAGTTAGGCGATCCATGGTAGCTTGAAATTCTTTATGTCTGGTATGTGTTGCTGCATCTCAGTGATTTATGCGGAGCATACTTTTATAACTCAAAGGCCTTTTTGGGCGGACTTCTTCAGATGAGCGCTTTAGTCCAGGACTTGGCTTGGCTGGTGTTTGGGGACTTCAATGCCATTAGGGACCCGTTTGATCGGCTTGGGGGTTCTAACACATGGACTCCTTACTTTGATGAATTTAATCAGTGTTTAACTCAGGCAGAGTTAGAAGACCTGAGGTATGTTGGTTTTCGCTATACTTGGTCAACTTCGTCGGGGGCTAATCGGAAGGCAAGGAAGATAGATCGTGTGCTAGTAAATGCTAAATGGAGCCTTGATTTCTCATACTCTGAAGCATCTTTTCTGGCACTTGGTATTTTTGACCATTCTCCGATGGTGGTTAAAGTGTTGCAACCAGTTCTTTGAAGAAAACCTTTCAAGTTCTTTGATTTCTGGACTAAGCACCCGTCCTTCCATGACGTTGTTTCGCAAGTTTGGGAGAGCTCGGGTGAAGGGGTTCCTATGTATAGGTTGGTGAGCAAGCTGAAGAACCTCAAGACCTGTTTAAAGCAACTCAATAAAGAGTCATTCTCTAATATTTTTGAAAGGGTTGTTGTGGCGAGGAATGCTTTAAGGCACACCCAGGTTGGCCTTCAGTAGGACCCGACTAGTGAGCTCCTTGCGGAGTTGGAGAAGACTCATCGGAGGACTTTCGTCGAGTTGAGGAGTGAGGAAGAGTCCTTCTTTAGATAGAAGTCCAGGATCAGGCGGCTCAAGGAAGGTGATCAGAATATCAAATTCTTCCACCATTCCGTTATTAGGAGACAGCTAAGGAACAAGATTCTATCTGTTTTGGATACCTCTGGTAATATTGTTTTGGACCTAAGCCTTAAGCAGTATATTTTCGTCTCCCACTTTCAGGATCTCTTGGCTCCGTGCACCTTGTCTTTGAGACCCTCTTTGTGGGACTTACAAGAGGTTATTCAGTGTACTCTTAACGAGGAACAGGTTAGTTTTCTATCTCGTCCCTTCTCTAATGCTGAGATTCACGATACCATGTTCTCCTTAGCTCGAGGGAAGGCTCCTGGGCCGGATGGATTTGGTGTTGAGTTTTTTAAGCACAATTGAGAGTTAGTAGGGCTGTTGGTCATTGAAGCGGTGAAGGTTTTCTTTGCCACAAGGAGGCTTCTCGAAGAAATCAACAACACCATCTTAGTGTTAATCCCTAAAGTTCCCAATACGACGTCTGTCAACGATTACAGGCCTATGGCCTGTTGCAATACTATTTATAAATGCATTACCAAGGTTTTAGCTAACCGCGTGGTTGTAGTTCTTTGCGATATAATCAGCCCTTCTCAAAATGCTTTAATCAAAGGTCGGCGAATTAGAGACAATATTCTTCTTGCCCAGGAGTTGTTTGCTAGATTCCATCTTGATATCCTCACGTGCCTAGGTGTGCTGTCAAGGTGGATTTTCAGAAAGCTTATAATACAGTGGACTGGGACTTCCTAGAGCTAATTCTTCGTGTGTTCGGCTTCCCGGACCACCTCGTTTTGCTTATCATGGTATGTGTGCGCACTCCAAAGTTTTCTATTTCTTTGAATGGGGAACTTCATAGGTTTTTCCCTAGTAGCCGAGGCCTTCGTTAGGGGGATCCCATTTCCCCATATTTATTCACTTTGGTAATGGAGGTTTTCTCTGAGATCCTTAGTGCTCGTGCTAGGCAACCGGGTTTCAAGTTTTTCTAGAGATGCAAGGCTTTGAGATTATCTCATCTTTTCTTTGCGGACGATGTCTTCCTTTTTTGCGAAGCTGATATGGTCTCGGTCTCTCTACTGAAGGAAGGTTTGGATACCTTCTCGGCATGGAGTGGACTGAAGCCAAACACTAATAAAAGTGAGATTTTTCTTGCTGGAGGGTCGGTTGAGTTGCGGAGTGAGATCCTTCTTGCCCTTGTCTTCAGCTAATAAGGTCAGTCCTGCATGAGATCCAAGCTTATTAGGCGAGTGTCTTTACTATCCCGGTTGCAGTGTTGGAGCACATTGAGCATATCCTAAGATAGTTTCTCTAGAAGGGCCCGGGTCTAGGGAGGGGTGGAGCGAAAGTTTCCTAGGAAGATGTGTGCCTTCCACAAGAGGAAGGAGGGCTAGGGATTTGTAGATTGCGGGATTGTAATAAGGCAGCGATGCTGAAGCACATTTGGATCCTATTTACGGACAATGAATCCTTATGGTGCAAGTGGATCCATTCCACTTTCCTAAAAAGAAAGAGTTTATGGGTGGTCAGGAAGCCTACTTTCTGCTCTTGGGCTTGGAAGAGAATCCTCCATCTCAGAACCGAATTTCGTTTTTCCTTCCTCTGGAGGATTGGGGATGGCTTGTCCATCTCCTTCTGGTTTGACCACTGGTACCTGAGAAGCCCCTTAAATCTTTTATTCTTGGATTCTCTGATTTATAGCTCTGGTTTATCCAAGCAGGCGATAGTGGCTAACCTTTTTTCGCCGTCTGGTCAAACCATCAGGATAGTATTAGAGTCTTGGGACCAACCCCTCCTTATCCTTTCTCAGGTACTGGATCATTTTACTTGCCAAAAACCTTATTCGGTTTATTCTCGGTTGCCTCGGCGTGGCATGCCATTAGAAGGAAGAAGATGCAGGTTTCTTGGGCTGCTTTGGTTTGGAGCAATGTAATCTCTCCGAGATATCAGTTTAATCTCTGGCTTATTACCAAGAACCGTCTCCCCACCTAGTCTTTGCTTCTATCGTATGGTAGGATTGGGGATGCTTTGTGTGCCTTTTGCAAGTTGACACTAGATTCCATTGATCATCTGTTTTTTGGTTGTTGCATCATAGCCAGCTTTGCCTTCTTTTGGGCTGCTAGATGCAACCTCCCTTGGCGCAATAGGGCTTGGTCAGAGAATCTTCATTGGGCTTCGAAGTTTCTCTTCGGTAAGGATTTCTATCATTCCATTGCCACTTTTCTTTTGGTGCTCTTTGCCACATTATCTGGATGAAAAGGAACGACATTCTCTTTAGAGACCAAACCTTGGCAATTTCGGCCGTGAAAAACCATCTCATTAAAGTTGTTAGGGACAAAGCCTTAACGTTTAGAAATGTTGAGGATAGCCCGAGAAACAAGAGACTTCAACGAAGCTGAGGGATTGATCCTTGCATTTTCTCTTCTACTCCTGCGGAGCCTTAGTGTTCCTTAGCTGCTGGATGGCTCGAGGCTGTTGAGATTTCACTATTGTGTTTGTGGTGCCAGTGGTCTGTTTGCTCGGATCGCTTCACTGCTGGTGCGGATCACTCGGCCGGTTGCTGTTCGTAGACGGCGGCGGTGTTCGTGCTTGGGGGACTTTTTAGGTGTGGGTTGCCATTGTTTGGCTGGCTGGATGCCATCTTTTGCTAGTTGGTCCTTTTGTTCTGTTTGTTGCCTTGTTAGTTGGGTTGGGTTTAGCTGTGTGGCTAGTTGTGCCTTTGTTGGTTGCTCCTTTTCTTTTCTCTCGGCACCCTTCCACTCATTATGCCTCTATTTCATTTTGAGTGTAAGTTTTGGTGCCGTGTTACATTTGTATTTGTTGGTTAAAGCTCTATAGATTTATTACTTTCACCAAAAAAAAAAAAAAAAAAACACTATTTCATGTATTTTATTCTTGTGGTTAACCCTTTTGCTAGCTTCATTGCTCTTTATATACTATATGATCTTCAATATATATGTTGGAGACCTTCAAAGATGATCAGCTAGCTATTTGAGAGTCACTAGGAGGTCTTTTGCGAGTATCAAAATTGTTACTATAGTCACCTTACTAGCCAGAGTAAGTTTCCCAAAATGTGTACTACTGTCTTGTCTTAGAAATCTGCAAGTTGCTTTTCTAATACTTGTCCTAGTTTATTAGGTATAGGAATCTAGAGCTTTAACGACTCTTTTTTGAACCATTAATGGCCTTCTTTTGGTGCATATTTGACTATCATTAAACCTAATGTATCACTACTTCAATCTATTGCACACTGTCACTGGTTTAGATTATAAATGATTAGGCTAACCATCTTTAGTGAAGATACCAACCGAATGACACGTGATATCTAGATCAATGATGTCCTTAAACTTCATCAATACTAAATACTTTCAAGATTACTCTCTCAATTGGTCCTTCCAAGTTATTGTAATGCTTGTTCACCTAAGAGACATGTATCTCATCTATGCTGATTGATAGGATCATTGATAATGGTAACATGTTTTACTATCTGCATTCATTATTATAACTATTAGTAATGCAGGATAGTTTGGTGATCATTAAATTATTGTAGGGATTTTTTCCAACAATCTCTCTCTTTTTGTTGATGACCAAGGTAGCCCCTAGATGTGAATAATAAATTAATTATAGAGAGATTTGCATTAAAAAGTAAATGATAACCACTTGTTAGTAGGTTTTACTTATCAACATAGTTTTAGCATGTATCAAGTGTCATATTTCACATTGCATTCCACACTCTCGCTCTTTTTGTCATAATAAAAAAGATAACATAATGAGCGCAGGGAATTCTAGTACCATTCATTAAGAAAGGACATTCATTGATAACTAGTAGGATCGCAGATAGAAACAAGATTTAGTAGTTAAAAAAAAATAAAAATACTAAAACGATTTAACAATGGTGGGATCTTTTTGGTTTGAGGGAGGAGTTTTAGCTGATGGTGGCGGAGTAGAGCGAACATTATTATAACATTGAAGGCCGAGGACGATTTGCTCTATATGCATGAGATAGGATCAAAGATTTTGGATCGTCTTCTGAAGTTCCTTAACTGCCTAATAGAGATTAGCATTGGAGATCTCATCCATGTGGCTTCTAGAATTAGGCTCCCCTTGAGCTGTTGATCTCCATTGTCTGGTACGAGGAATTGGGGCCTAGATGGAGCAGCTTCATCATCTCCGTGTCCCACATGGACGATTTCATTACATTGATTTTCCTAACCTTGAAGAGTGAGCTTGATCATAATCTTCTTCAGCGTTTCCTTTTAAATTTCCACATTGGCCAACTTGTCTACCTTGAGATCATCATCAATGAATATACCCTTTGCCATTAAGATGAGAGCGATCAGGGCACCATAACACAGTTTTCCAATTTTCTTCTTTGCAACACGAGCTCTATATAGAATAATCATATGAGCCAGTGAAAAATTCTTTGCGATCAGGGCACCATAACACAGTTTTCCAATTTTCTTCTTTGCCACACGAGCTATATATAGAATAATCATATGAGCCAGTGAAAAATTCTTTCCTTTCAAGATGGCCAAGAAAATTCTAGCTTCATAAAGTGAGACATCATTTGTGGAGCTACACTTAGGTCAGAGACACAGGATCAGCATTTTGTAAATCAAATTCATTTTGAGAGGCAGCATGTTCAAAGAAATTTTGTTACGACAGACAGGTTTGGGGCTTTCCAAAATATAAACATAAGCTTTAGAAGAAGAGATAGGAATTCTTTCAAAGCTTTTCACTGGATGGTGAATATGATCAGCCAAATCTCCAATGTTGACAGAGTAATACTGATTTTCTAATGTAAAAATGAAACTGTCATAATTTCACAGGGTAGACTTCTTTCTTACAAAGTACAAAAGAAAGCTAGAGGGAGGTTTTCAAAGAGCTCAGAAATGAAAATCCCGTGTTTATCCAAAGAAGAAAAATTGACAATGCGTTTGGCAATGGGATCATGGGAGAGAGAAAATGATTTTCACGAGCAACTGAGAGAAATTCACGAGAATAATAAGAGGGATCGGGTTTAAAACCTAGGAAGGGCTCAAATTGAGCGTAGTCTCGATTGTCGTTGTCGAAAACATAGCAGGAGGTCCACGCCTGGCTGGTCGACTTCATCTTTTGCTAAGATACGAATTAAACGATATACAGCCTCGAAAAAGGACACGAACTGTGCCTATGGGTATTTCACAGCTGAAAAATCAATCGGCACAATCACGAAACAAACTTGCAAGAGCAGGAGTTCTGCAAAAAGAGAAGAAAATTGGACAAAATCAGTTGGATCTAGTCAATTGGTTAATTGCACATGCCTTGCTTTGAATTGGAAACTCTTTCTATACTCGTTAAGCCTTGTTCCCCACGTTTCAGCCTGTTCTTTCATTCCTTATTTGAAGCCTAAGCAAAGTCCAGCCGCGTTACATCATTGCCACACAGTTTTCGAGACGTGTTTCGGCTTATATCCCTACCCCCAACCCCTGTTTACGCCGACTTCGTCGTCCGGTCGTGTTGACCTCGGCGTTAAGCTCTCATCGTTGTGTCTCATACCAAACAAGCATACCCATTGATTTTCAATTTCTGAGGAAAAAACTTGTAAGCAAAACGTGCACCGTGTTGGCAAGGCCAATACAAAACTGTTAATTCTTGCGTTCCACGAAGACGAAATCAGACAAAAGGCCAAGACAGAGCCGAGCAGGAAGTCCTCGCGGAACGTTCTGATGAAATTAGTAATTGGACCCGTTCTTCTTTCTCTCCCACGTTCTGAAGACGAATACTATCAATTTGACTGCGAATGATTCACCCAAAATTTCATTTTTGTGACTGTGCTTGTCATTTTGATCATTATTGAGAAGTGACCCATTGCAATTAGAAGGAATCAGATGCTTCTACCTTATGAATATTATGAAGCTAGTTCGAGCTTTATCAATCGAGTGCAAATTATTGTGTTAGAGCCACATGGACAAACCTTGGCTTAATCAACGCACAAAGTTTGTAGGTTGTTTGACGGACCAACAAATTGTCACAATTAAGGTAAGAGAAAGTTTCAATCGGATTGAAACCGTTGTGATCCGTGCACTGGATCATTAGTAAAGACCAACAAAAATTAACACTTTTCGTAGAAAGGAAAGGTTTTAATAAGACTTTTCTCGCTAACGCAACATTGCACGGTCAGCAAATGTAGGGACTTGCGCGTCCTCTTTAGTCCCCAAGTTGTCAAGTGGATATTCTTTCTAATAATTAGCTAAGCCCCTAAGTCGTCGAGTGGATTATTGCATGTTGCAAGCATACACGTCAAAGCCGTCAAGAGTGAACGGGACCAGTTTCTCCTCTGCAAGCAAGAACTCAACGATGCACTAAGAAATTTGTGGGTACAGGTGATCCGGCGATATAAGTTTATTAGTTTGGCAATTGATGTTTACAATTAAAAGCTAGTTTGAGTTTTATCAATTGCATGCGAATTATTTTGTGTTAGAGCCACCTATACAAACCTTGATTTAATCGATGCATAAAGCTTGCAAGGTATTCGAAGGACTGCCAAATCAACGCAATAAAATTAACACGTTTCGTTGAAAAAAAGAAGAAGGTTTTAATAAGACTTTTCTCGCTTATGCAACATTTGCTCAGCAAATGTAGGGACTTGCGCGTCCTCATTGAAAGTCCACGGATTTCTTTTGCTGCCTCTCTCTCCTTGCTTCGCATGAAATGACATTCATCGTACATACGTACCAACCAAAGAATCATTCACACTTTGATTTTTCGTTCTTTTTTGCGTGTGAGGCATGGAACGGTCAACGGAGATTCCCTATAAATACTTCAATAACCGCCATAGCAATAGCACTTGCACACATCCTCAAACAGAAATTAGAGAGAGAGATGGATATAGAAAAGGTCCGCGAGGCCGCGTTGGCTCACTACGAGGGCTTGACGGAGGACCAGAAGCAGGCGGCCCGAGAATTTTTTGAGGCCATGGACACGGACAAGAGCGGCCGCATAAGCATCGACGAGTTCATGGACTTCCTGAGCCATGGTGGGTTTCAAATAGATAACAATGATTGGCTCTTTGCAGAACTGGACAAGGACGACAATGGCACTATCGATTTTAAGGAACTGGTCACCTTCTTCTACATCGTCAGCCGCGAAGGGTACAAAGAATTATTGAACTCCCGGCCAAGTACCGATGAACCCCGTAGGAAGGTAAACACGGCAGTTTAAAATTAAAATGATCCACCGATATTTGATCTTGATTTTTCAAAATTTCGGAGGGATACTTAAATCGTCTCCTCCTCCATGCGCAACAAGTAAGGCAAAATCTATGAATTGGGTTTGTCGCAAGTGGGTCTGGAAGATAATCACACATATCGTAAAGCGATTTTCGAAAGCCCAATCAATTTTTCATAATTTAAACACAATGTTCACCCTGAAATATTTGTGCAAAGGAAATTTAGTTCCCGCACACCGGGAAAAAAAAGAATACTAAGTTCCAAATCAGCAGAAAAAAAAAAAAAAAGCAATTATCCTAGAGTATTTGGCACAGAAGAGTTACTGGAGTTCAACTGTGTATTTACCTATGAACAACACCATTTCACGCAGGGGAGGTTTCGTCGTCGGACGCGGGGAGTTAATGACCGAGTAAGATCTCTCTCTTTTATCTCTCGAAATCACCACCTCAAATTTAGAAAATCACCGCCACATAATCTGATGTAATCGTTCTTTAATTTGTCTCGTTTCGATTGCAGGGGCAGAGGAGGGACTGGGGCGAATTCTTCGCGCGGTACAACAAGTTACATGGCGCGTACGAATTTGGGCAGTCGCTGGGCAACCTTGCGGTGGCGGTGGGATGCCACATCGTTTAGGAAAACTGCACGAGCATTATCACCAGTTGGGAGACTTTCTTATTGCCATTGGTGTGCTTTGTGTTGTGCAATTGCAAATAAAAGTATCTTTCCATTGTTATAGTCAAATTTTGTTGAAAGATATGCACGAGTTATACAATATTCTTTGGGATTTACATTGATATGCTAGATCAATTAATATCAATCTAATATTGGTATTGATTTTATAATATACTTTATTTCCTTTTCTTGTACATGTCTATTGCTATAATCGTAGAACATTATACACTGAATGAATACAGAAGAGAAAATACAGAATATATTCTCATATTCTTCCTCGTTCTTCCTTCCCTTGCTTGCTTTCTTTCATGGTATTAGAGCAGGCTATGCTTACTGTTTTTGGTGAGAGACACGCTAACCTACAAAACAATGTTAGCACTTCGACATAGGAATCAGTTTCTAAAAAAATAAAGGCAAGTGAAGAAAAGGAATTCTTTACTGTCACCATGGCAGAGAATCAACCACCACCTATTGAAGAGCATATCATAAAAGAGCAAGTTCAAAACCCTACCTTGACCTTACCTATTGAGGTCGTTGGAATCCAAGGTCAATCAAATGTGGGACTATTTTTTCCTTGGCAACCCAATATGGGGCAACCCGCTCCAGGCCAATCCATTCCGGGTTAGCACATGGCGGGTCAACCATACCAGTGGGTGCCCTTTCCTTTCCAACTTAGTCCATGGTACTATAGGCCAAGCCTAAGAACTCCATGGCCAGGAGTCCATATTTTCGAAGACAATGTCCAACCCAATAATGGCCCACCAACCATAGACAGGGCAATCACAAATGGTGGGTCTGGAAGTTCAAATGCGGGATTATCAAACGGGTCAAATAATCCGGGTATGGTTGTGAATACCTACTTGACATTACTGCTTGGATTCTTGCTGTACCTTGTCATAGCCACCTCCGGTCGCCTAGAACTCAGCGATGCCCTCTACGTATCTATCGCCGATGGACCAGAGATTCGGCTCATCACTCATCAACTAATGGGATCAAAGAACTACTGGATTTGGGCACAAGAATTCACTCGAGCCCTAGTTACTTAAGATAAAGATGGGTTCATCGATGGATTTGTTTCAATTCCGACCGACGAGAGAATGGCAAGACAATGGAAGAACTGTAATCAATTAGTAAGAACATGGATTGGGAACTACATTAGTCCAAAAATTGTAGCCGATCTTCCTCCCCACAGAAGATTCGAAAACTATGTTGGATAATATACAAGAAATGTATGGCAAACTGGATTGCGCAAAATTTTTTCCTTAACCCAAGCACTTTCAGAAATGAAATGGGGAAATATGAGCATCATTGCATGTTTCAACAAATTATCTACCCTCCGGAACGAGCTGGAAGTAGTAGAGGAAAAGCTTGAAGGACTTGAGGCGACTTTGCAAGAATATAGGGCAATACGAGACAAAAAGAATGTCACACAATTTTTCTCATTTTGAATGACACTTACCTGATGTTCAAATCTTAGATCTTAGCCATGGAACCCCTGCCACCGCTCAGCCGTATTTTTCAATTGGCCATTCAAGAAGAGAGTTAGAGGCTCACATCGCCGGAGCATGCAAGAGGAGCATAGAACCTTGCCTTGGTTGCTTGCAGCGAGAGAAGAGAAAGGGGCCCAAAAATCCTAGAAAGAGATTTGTAGTGGGAAGAGCTAGGGTTGGGGGTAGAATCGCATGGCTTTAAGGGACCTGGAATGGACGGTCCAGATCATGCGTTGTGATTGGATGGCTAGAAGGGGCCCGATCCTTCCTCAAGATCGGACGATGGACAAGGAGCTGGCTTTAAGGCATCAAGCGGTCCAAATTTTCTAGAAGGATCAAAGGCTTATGGGCAAAATGTAAACGGAAAAAATATATTATTTTGTGAATACTATAGGCGACCCCATCACAACATTGACAATTATTGGAAATTGCATGATAAGCTCGACGAAAAAAGAAAATGGGGGAAGGGATCTTTGGTAGCATCCTACCAAACCACTGGTTCAAATAATGATCAGCCCATCACGCATGGGAAATATCAGTAGCTTATGTAGGCATTGCAAAAACTGGGCATTTCTAACAGAGTAAGTAGCTTCTAAGTTATTTCTCATTGCTTGATAAATTTCATTTCAAAAAATGCTTGGATAATCGACTCAGGGGCTAGTGAACATATTGTCTGTGATAAGGGATTTTTTTCTATTATTGATGTAGATTTAATTAATCCCGTTTCTATGTGACTGCCAAATGGAAACGTTATTCATGTAACCATTACAAAAATGATTAATCCCAGTCCTCAAATAACCTTGAGAAATGTCCTTTATGTTCCGGATTTCCAATTTAATCTCATTTCTGTGTCTAGAGCCTGTAAGGAAAACTCTTATTGAATTTTTTTCGATGATGATATCTACTTCTTTCAAGCCTTTCTATTGAGAAACTGATGGTTTGGGTAATCTCTCTAATGGACTGTTTTTCTAGACTAGCATTCCAAGAACTTTAGTTTTAGCTCAAATTTCTTCCAGTAAACAATCATTATGTAATGTGACTACTAATGATAAAAAATTCCATTTGCATTCTGGAATGAGCCATAATGCTTTATTTCCTTACCCTTAATGTCATATCTGCCCACTTGCAAAATAATCGCGTGTACCTTTTCCAGTTAGTAAGAGTCGTTCCAGTAGTATTTTTTCACTAATTCATGTTGATGTCCGGGGACTCTATCATAAACCTCATCATGATGGGTCTCAACATCTCCTTAGTATCGCAAACGACCACTCTTGGGCAACATGGGTCATCCTTATGCAATCTAAGGGTCAAGTTTTCTCCAACTTGAAAGAATTTCTTTCTTTATCAACGACCCAATTTGGAAGATCTATCCAACGAATATGGACATTTAATAGAAAGGAGTTTTTCAACGATGAATTTGCTTCTCTTTTTTCATCCTATGGCATTTTGCATGAAAGTTTGTGCACATATACTCCACAACAAAATGAGGTAGTGGAAATGAAGCATCACCATTTTTTTGGAGGTGGCACATGCCTTAAAGTTTCAGGCTTCCATCCCAAGTAATTTTTGGGGAGATTGTGTAGTTACGACAACTTACTTAATTAATCAAATGCCAACAAAGGTGCTAAATTGATGAAGCCCTTTTGAAGTTCTCTTCCCAAGAAGCTAGAACTGGATCATCTAAGAATATTTTGGTGTTTATGTTATGTCACTAGGGGCAAAATGGGTCCCCGTGCTCGGTGGTGTATATTCATGGGATACCCAAATCTTCAAAAGGGATACTGCATGTTTGAACCTTCTATAGGAGAATTCCTCATAAGCAAAGAAGTAATATTCCATCAAGACGTGTTTCCATTTGTTGAACATTAGTCCCCAAAAGAAGACACCTATAATGCTTCTCGACTTTCTTTCACTAAAGAAGATGCATTCAAAGATCCTGAATATGTCTTCATTAGAAATCCATAAAATCTCAACAATACTTCCACAATTGATAAGACAGCTGCTAAAATCATTTCTTCGTCATTAAGATATGAGAATGTGACTATTGAAGAAGTTCCAAATCCCAAGCCGAAACCACTTATGGAAGAATCTTTACCACTAAATCAGGATCCTCCTTGATGTTCAGGGCACACCACATGTCCATCAACGTGGACTAAAGACTATGTCTGTGCTGCACATAACTCTCTAAGTATTCATTATACCATCTCATCCTATGTTTCCTTTAATCAATCATCTCTAGAACATAGGTGCTGTATTTGTCGCATCTTTAAAGAGCGAGAACATTCTAGCTATGATGAAGCATCCATGGATCCACGCTGGCAAAAAGCCATGGCAGCATAATTGCAAGCCCTAAATGAAAATCATACATGGGATCTTGTGACTTTGCTTTTCGACTGTAAGGCAATTGGATGCAAATGGGTTTACAAGATAAAGTATCAAGCTGATGGATCGATTGTGGCCCGCTTGGTGGCTAAAGGGTTTACATAATGAGAAGGATCTAACTATCATGAGACCTTCTCTCTAGTGGCCAAAGACGTCACGGTATGCTCTTTCCTATTGGTTGTGGCTTTCCAAGATTGGTCATTACACCAAATGGACGTTCACAATGCATTTCTCCATGTCAATTTGGATGAAGAAATTTATATCGAACTTTTTTAGGATTTATGGAGATAGGAGAACATAGAGTGTGTTGTCTCTGCAAATCCCTTTATGGTCTCAAACAAGCATCCAAGCAGCGGTATGCCAAATTCGTGAATGCTCTCATAGCAGTAGGTTTCAAACAATCCAAATATGACTATGTTCTTTTCACATGGACAAGAGGTAAGTCATCCTTCTATCTAATGATATATGATGATGATGATGACATACTTATTATGGGAAACGATGCAATTGCCATAAGGAGCTTCAAGGAATACTTGCACTCTACATTCCACATAAAGGACCTGAGATCACCTAAATATTTATTGGGAATAGAAATTGCCCAATTTGATTAAGGGATCTCCCTCAGCCAACGAAAATTCATGCTAGAAATCGTATCAGAAGGAAGTCTATCGGGATGCAAGCTAGCTATTGTTCCAATTGAGCAAAATATCAAGTTAACTACGATGGACTATGATAAAGGAAATTTTCAAGATGATCCTATCCTTAGAGACCCGTCAAGTTATCAAAAGCTTATTAGAAAACTTATATATTTAACTATGACCAAACCAGATATATGTTATGTAGTGTAAATACTCAGCTAGTTTATGCATAAACCAAAGCAATCCCATATGAATGCTGCCTTGAAGGTTGTTAAGTACCTGAAGAAATGCCCAGGTCTCAGAATTCTTCTTTCCAACATGGTATTGATGGCTTATTGTGATGTTGATTATGCGAGTTGCAAGATGAGCAAGAGATCAATTACAAGATTCTGTATCATGCTGGGAAAATCTTAACTCTCATGGAAGACGAAGAAGCAGCCAATCATCTCTTTATTTTCAGTAGAGGCAGACTATCGAGTTATGACAAAGACCACTTGTGAGATAGTGTGGCTGCAAGGTTTACTTCGGAACCTTGGGGTACAAATAAAAGGACTGACCAAGTTTTTTTGGGACAACAACCTTGGGGTCCAATCCTATAGTGCACGAAAGAACAAAGCACATAGAAGTGGATTGCCATTTCACTTGAGAGAAGATTCAAGAAGGGATAATCGAAACAAGAGGAATTGAGACTATAGAATAGCCTGCAGATGTCTTCACCAAACCACTATGTCAAAGACAACAGACATATCTACTAAGTAAGCTGGGTGTCTTGGACATCTACAAGCCATCAACTTGAGGGGGAGTGTTGGAAGACATGCGCGGGTTATACAATATTCTTTGGGATTTAGATTAATATGCTATATCAATTAATATGAATCTAATATTAGAATTGATTTTGTAATATACTTTATTCCTTTTCTTGTACATGTCTAGTGCTATAATTGTAGAACACTGTACATTGAATGAATATGGAAGAGAAAATACATAATATATTCCCATATTCTTCCTCGTTCTTCCCTTCCTTCCTTGCTCTTTCAAATTTCGATCTAAGTTTCCTCAAGCATGTTTTGGAGACTAATCAATAAAGTTTGGACATAGTAGCGATCCAAGGGTTGCGATTGGAATTTCGAAATACATGTGCATAAATTAGAGCCATCTAATGGGTGGGTGGGTGGCGAATGGATCGACCCAAATTGACTCGTTTATATGCAATACAAATTTAGTAATCAATATCTGTACCAAACCCATACCCTACCCTTACTTAACCCGACCCATTTATTAAAATACTTCCATATTTAATCCAACATATGAAAATCATCTAGTTTACCCACTTTTAAGCTCTTCATGTATATGTCACTATTTCAACTATAAGATGCTAAAGAATTGGCTTTCAATGTTGCATATGCAATTTTTTGTATAATCACAGCAAAGAATAAGAGAAAGTTAGTGCTTACTAGTGATTTTGTATAATCACAGCAACAAATTATGTATAGAAATTGAAATTTTAATTAAATAGAATGTCAAATATTGAGGAAGATGATCTATGCGGACCATTGATTGCAATGGCAAGAACTAATATTAGAATATTTTGTAAAAGTAACAATGTCAAATGCAAATAAGGAAAGATATATTCTAATAACCAATAGAAAAAAACTGACAAGAATAACAAAAATAAAAGATGATGAAAAAAACCAAAGAAACGGGAAAAGTGTTAAAAAAATCCTAAGCCTTTTGTATTTGTGCCAATTTAGTCATAAACCTTTTTTTGATACCAATTTAGTTCTAAACCTTTTTACGTTATGCCAGTTTAGTCATTTCCGACCAATTTTGGCCAGATTTTGCTGACTAGACGCCGGTCGGCTAACGTGGCCTCATTGGTGCCAACATGGACAACTTTTAATAATATTTGAATATTTTTTGAATTCATTTTATTTTTTTATTTTTTATTTTTTCCTTTCTCCTCCTTCCTCCAACCGGTTGTTGGACCTCGGCAACCACCTCACTAGTGGCCGTGAGGGCGGCCTCACATTGGTCGGCGAGAGGCCGCCCTCGAGGCCTGGGCGGTGAGGGCGAGCCCCGCCAACTCGAGGGCGACCTCGTGCCTTGAGCTAGCCTCGCCACTTAGGCCTCGAGGGTGGCCTCGCGCTGGGCGGGACTAGCGAGGTGGCTAGCAAGGTCAACCTCAACCTCGCTAGCT
This sequence comes from Eucalyptus cloeziana, assembly GCA_014182715.1. Classification (NCBI taxonomy): domain Eukaryota; kingdom Viridiplantae; phylum Streptophyta; class Magnoliopsida; order Myrtales; family Myrtaceae; genus Eucalyptus; species Eucalyptus cloeziana. The sequence continues at coordinate 31,177,515 of CM024641.1, read as the reverse complement.
GTCACCTTTGGCCGGTCACCGAGGTCTAGTGACCAGCTGGAGGAAGGAGGAGGAGAAGAAAAAAAGAAAATGAAAAAGAAATAAAAGAAATAAAAAATTCAAAAATATTAAAATATTATTAAAAGTTGTCCATGTCAGCGCCGATGAGGCCACGTCAGCCGGCCGGTGTCTAGTCAGCAAAATTCGGCCAAAATTGGTTGGAAAGGACTAAATTAGCACAAAAAAAAAATGTATATGACTAAATTGGCACAATTGCAAAGGGTTTAAGACTTTTTTAGCACTTCTTCCCCAAAGAAACCGTCTTTATTTTTTTAAACCTTCTAAACCATTTGGTGATAGAGATTTATCAAACGGAAAGAAAAGATGATGAAAGGGATTCAACAAATTGATTGTGAATAACTTTTGAGAGAAAACACATAAGCTTAGCTTGTGCACCGTGTCGTCATGACTGATACAATCTGTTGATTTTGCTTCTATGAAGATTGAGTCGGATGAGGACGAGCATGAGCACGAGGAGGAATTACACGCATGATGTTCTAATGAAAATTATTAACTTGACCCATTCTTTTTCTCTCACTTTCCGAAGTCGAAGACAATTAAACTTTTGCAAAAATGAAACTGAGTTCACTAGATATTTTATGTGTGCTATATGTTGTAAAAGACGAGCGATCGAACAATAATATGGACAGAAGAAGAAAATAAATCAGACACCAGATTTACATGATTCGGTCATAAAGACCTACGTCCACGAGGAGAGCAGCGATGAATCTCACTATAGATTAAGCGATACAAGGAGATTACACACTTGACTCACTCAAATACTCTCAGTGTTTGCCAAGCCCCAATTACACCCAATAACGCACGCAGTGTTTAGCCCCGAAATTCCTCAAGAAATAATCTCTTAATCTCACGAAGGAATTACACGCAAATCCTACCACAAGATTTAATTGGCTTGAACACTAAATCTCCTTGGATGTATTTCACTAACAAGAACGATAAAGAAAAATCCCTCCCAAGCACTCAACAACGAGACGGCGCTTCAAGACCAATTCTTCATGATCAACCCCCTACCACCCATGGCCACAAGTCTATATATAAGTGAGACCCTTATTCTTTTGTCGACTTCTCATAGGATTCTGTTTCTTATCTTAAATGATTTTATCCAAAACATATCTTTGTATATTTTAAATGAAATCCAAGTCCAAGTCAAGGTTGGACTTTCCTATTTCAGTGGCCAAATTCTCCAATGCAGATTTAAATTTTGGGAAGTTGATATTCGAATCTTTTTTGCTTAATTTCGAACGTCTGCAATATATCCAATTCGGAATATTTGGAATTTCTCATTGGACTCAAACTCGAGACATATTTTAACAATCTTCACATTGGCTCAACGTTTGAGCCAAGTTGCAATCGCTCCCATAGCCCCCGATGGGCTCAACCGCCACAGATATTATCCAAGTCCAAACTTCACTTAAACTTCGCCATAACCGAGGACCTCATCAGAATACCAACTCCACATGCACCTTTAACTGCTCCGTAAAGATTTTCCGACGCAACCTCCTTAACCGCAGATAAAGCAAAACCATTGTTGCATCCATATCTGTCAGGAGATCGAACATGTATATTGTCGATATCAACAGTTACAGCAACCGTTGACTCTATAAGCTCCACCTTGCTACAAGCACCATTTGTGTTGATTAGTTTGCTAGTACATGTATATGCTACCTCAGGAGTTTCTGGTCGCAACTCCACCTCAAGTTCAAATCCGTTTGAATGCTGCTATAATCACTCCTAACCAGAAGTATTAGAGACTCGTCAAACGTAACTTTTCTGCTGATAATAGGTGAATTTAACTCCGGGCACCACACTCGATAACCTCTCTCACCTTGTGCATAGCCTAGGAATATGCACTTTCTTACCTTTCCATCGAGCTTACCATCACTCGCTTGAACATCACATGGGCAACCAAATATTCTAAGAATAGATTAATCAACAACATTACTTGACCACACTTCTTTGGGAGTCCCATATCCAATCGCAGTCGATGGGGATTTATTTATTAGGTAGCACGCCTTACTTAGCGCATCCACTAGGAATCTCCTAACCATACCAGCACTAGAGAGCATTTTATGGGCTGTCTCTAATGATGTTTTGCTCATCAATTCCGCAACATATTGTGGTTCATCAGCATTAATGCGATGTTTCACTATACCTTCCTTCATGCATAATTTGTTTAACAGTTTCGGGCAAAACTCCATGCTATTGTCAGTCTGCATATGCTTGATCGTCTTACTAGTCTCCTTTTCGATCAAGACTATCAACTGCTTGATCCTAACAACATCATCAAATTTGTGCCTAAGCACAAATGCCCATGTCTTCATCAAGTAGTCATCAACAACTGTTAGCATATATCTAGCACTCTTCCTCAAAGGAAACCGCGACAACTTGCGAACATTCAAGTGAATTAACTTTGCAATTTCCATGGTTTCTTTAACAGTCGTACTGAACTGCACTTTCCGCCGTTGATCTAAATCACAGCACATGCATACATTCAGTTCGTTAGAAATATAACCACATAGCAGATTTCTTTCACTTAAAACCTTTAGGGTTCTCTTGCCAATGTGCCACAAACGCATATGCCACAATTCAGACTCTTGAATAGATGCATCCAACGTCTCTGCAGTGAAATTTGTCACCATCTCACCTTGAAGCTTATACAGGCCACTGTGCTTGATTTCTTTCATTATTATTGAAGCACTTCGAACAATTCTCAGAATTCCACATTCTAAAATATATCAATACCTAGTTGAATACATGGCACTCAAGGAAATTAAGTTCTTCTTCAACTCTGGAACGTGCCTCACTCCAGTCAATGTCCTCACAATACCATCATGCATTCTGATTCTAACATTGCCAACACCAACAACCTTGCATTCGGCATTGTTCCCCAACTGCATTTTACTATTATCCATGCATTGATAAGTAGTAAACTAGTTTCTATTTGGTGTAACACGAAAAGAACAACCGGAATCCATAATTCATCCATCAAACGATGAATAATTAGTGATAGATAAAACATAATCAGCATTATCTGCTACAACTGCAACATTATCTATAGAATCAACCATAATTCCCTTACCCTTCTCATTTTTCAGCTTGAAGGCAATTCCTTCTAAGATGCCCCCTTTTGCCACAGCTCCAACAGACAACATCACCAATCCTAGACTAACTACGCCTGTTTATATTAGTACAACTCTTACCCACACATGTTCTAGATCTTACTCTATTTTCACCTACTAAAGCAACGGATAGAGGTTCGCCGGATTCTCTTCTATGGATGTCCTCACTCAGAATCAAATCTCAAACCCCATCAAATGTCAAACTTGTTGACCTAGAGGAATTACTAATGGCAGTAACAGTAGTATTCCAACTATCAGGCAATGAGGATAATAGAATCAAAGCATGTACCTCATCTTCAAAGTCAATCTCAACTGAACTCAATTGATTAACAATCACATTGAATTCATTGATATGATCTGCAACTGATGCACCTTCGCTCATCTTCAAATTAAATAGTCATCGCATCAAATAGACCTTGTTGATCGTAGAGAGCTTCTCGTACATATCTGATAGGGCTTGCATCAAATCAACAGTGGTCTTCTCTTTCAAAATGTTAAACGCGACGTTACGAGCTAATGTCAGCCGAATAACACCCATAACTCGTCTATCTAGCAGATCCCAATCAGCTTGCTTCATCGACTCTGGTTTCTCCCCAGATAAGGGCAAGTGCAGTTTCATCTGGTAAAGATAATCTTCAATCTGCATCATCTAGAAACTAAAATCTTTCCCATAAAATCTGTCGATTCTCACTTTTACTTTTTATGTCGCCATCGATTCGCTTCAACTTAGCCAAACTTGGCTTTGATACCAATTGTTGTCAAAGGCGAGCGATCGAACAATAATATAGATAGAAGAAGAAAATAAATCAGAAACTAGATTTACGTGGTTCGGTCGTAAAGACTTATGTCCACGGGGAGAGTAGCGACGAATTTCACTATAGATCAAGCGATATAAGGAGATTACACACTCGAGTCACTCAAATGCTCTCAGTGTTTCCCAAGCCCCAATTACACCCAATAACGCACTCAGTGTTTAACCCCGAAATTCCTCAAGAAATAATCTCTCAATCTCATGAAGGAATTACACACAGATCTTACCACAAGATTTAATTGGCTTGAATACTAAATCTTCTTGGATGTAATTCACTGACAATAATGACAAAGAAAAATCCCTCCTAAGCACTCGACGATGAGATGGCGCTTCAAGACCAATTCTTCATGATCAACCCCCTACCACCCACGGTCACAAGTCTATATATATAAGTGAGACCCTTATTCTTTTGCCGACTTCTCATAGGATTCTATTTCCTATCTTAAACGATTTTATCCAAAATATATCTCTGTATATTTTAAACAAAATCCAAGTCCAAGTCAAAGTTAGACTTTCCTATTTCAATGGCCAAATTCTCCAACGTACATTCGAATTTTGGGAAGTTGATTTTCGAACCTTCTTTGCTCAATTTCGAACGTCCGCAACACATCCAATTCAGAATATTCAAAATTTCATAGTGGACTCAAACTCGAGATATATTTTAACAATATACGTGTTCAAAATGATTAGCAAAGCCTGCAAGTTGTCTAGAGGATTATTGCAAGTTGCAAGCATATCCGTCAAAACTGTCAAAATGAACGATATCAGCTTCTCGTCTGGAAGCAAGAAATTTCTTCATCCTTCAATAAATCATCAAAACCAATGTATCAGTGACGCAACGATAGGCGTAGTAAGAAATTGGTGGGTATAGGTAATTGGGAAATTATAAGTTTATCAGTTTAGCAATTTGAGATCACTGATTCGAATCTCACCAATTTCACACAAATTATTTTTTGTTAGAGTCAAATGCGCAAACCTTGACTTAACCGATGCACGAGGCTCCAAGAGTGTTCAACATGCTCAACGGACCTCCAGATGATGGCAATAAAGGTACTAGAAAGTTTCAACCAGATTGAAACCATTAGGATCCATGCATTGGATCGTTAGTTTCTTCGAATGTCTAATAAAAAATAAATACGTTATGTAGTAAAGAGGATTAAATAAGAATTTTGTTCGCTTATGTAACATTGCTCGGCCAGCAGATGCACGGACTTGCGCGTCCTAATTCAAGTCCACGAAATTCTTTTGCTGCCTCACTATTCGCTTCGCATACATAGACATTCATTGCATGTACTTACCCATCCAAAAAATCATTCGTACTTTGCTTTTTGTTTTCTTGTTTTCTTTCTTGTTCGTGTAATACAGGGTCGATTGAGATTCTCTATAGATACTTCAATGACCTCCATAGCAATAGCACTTGTACACATCTCGGACGGAAATTGGAGAGAGAACGTAAGCTTAGCGTGTGCACTGTGTCGTCATGACCAACACAAATTGTTGAGTTTGCATTCTATGAAGACGGAGTCAGACGAGGACGAGGCCGAGCAGGAATTACAGGCATGATGTTCTGATGAAGAGTATTAACTCGATCCGTTCTTTTCCTCTCTCACTTTCTGAAGTCCAAGACAATTAAACTTTTGCGAAAATAAAACTGAGTTCACTAAGTATTTTATGCATGATACACATGTTCAAAATGATTAGCAAAGCCCCCAAGTTGTCAAGTGGATTATTGCAGGTTGCAACCATATCCATCAAAACTATCAAAGTGAACGATATCAGTTTCTCGTCTGGAAGCGAGAAATTTCTTCATCCATCAATAAGTCATCAAAACCAACGTATTGGCGACGCAACGATAGGTGTACTAAGAAATTGGTGGTTATAGGTAATTAGGGCATTATAAGTTTATTAGTTTAGCAATTTGAGATCACTAACTTGAATCTTACTAATTTCAAACAAATTATTTTTTATTAGAGTCACGTGTGCAAACCTTGACTTAACCGATGCACGAGGATCCCAGAGCGTTCGATGTGCTCGACGGATCACCAGATGATGGCAATAAAGGTACTAGAAACCATTGGGATCCATTTATTAGATCGTTAGTTTCTTCGAATGCCTAATAAAAGATAAACACGTTATGCAGTAAAGAGGATTTAATAAGAATTTTGTTCGCTTATATAACATTGCTCGGTCAGCAAATGTAGGGACTTGCGCATCCTAATTCGAGTCCGCCAGAATTCAATTGACGACAAAGTTCAAGAATGTGAAAAGGTGACGTTGGAATTTAAGCGAGGACGTTAATATAAACAGCTAAGAGACACACTGGAATTTAATCGATGACACAAGTCTAAAAATTAAAACTAAATGCATCAATTAAAGGGTAGTTTTTGTTTGTTTGTTTTTTTTTTTTTTTTTTTTTGCTCGCGAGGTCTCCATTAGATTAACAATGATATATATAGTGCTCATGCCATCACCTTTTAGGAGCATTTCTCCTGTAGTCGTAGCCATATCTCTATGTCTCCACATCTTCGAGAATCTTGTGCTCATACTCTTACAATGCCATGATCTTATTTTCGAGTGAATGCTCCTTTAAAATTGTGTTTTGATCCTTCACCTCATCCATTCTTGCTCCATGATTTACCGGTCTTCATAGCTCCACTCGTCAATGATTTTGAATTCGAAATTTTATGACCACATATTGACACCCTCTAAGTATTCGGCCTTTTTGTCGCGTTTTGATCGATAATTCATTTGACCCATTTAATCAATATTCGTCGTCTACAATCAACCATTTGACAACCTATCAATGTCATCAGTGTACACCAATATCGATAACGTTTTTTATGTAGCCATCAACAAAGATTTATAGCTTACTCTAGTCACGTGCCTATTTATTGACCCGCTGTGTGTCCAAGCTCAGCATATCCAAGGAAGGAGAACCCAAGAAAATCCGACCTAACCTGAAGAACAAAACCCTAGCGAGTCAGCCGACCCTCCTGACAGAGCGGTTCGCACGTCACCACGTGACGCCAGCATGAGACAACTTGAAAATTGTGTACAAAAGTAGATACACGTGGTGAGACTTGATGGCGTAGAAAAGTAGCTTTCGCCTCAGGGACATTTCCTTTCTATTCCGTTCAAGGCTGGCAAGCGCATTGCAGAGACAGAGACCAGCTCCGCCGTCATTTGCTAAGTGTTGGAAATATATCTTGAAGATTCCGATTATATAGATTGTAATGAATTAGTTTGGTAAATAGGAAATAGTGATTCTTGTAATATTCTTTTCTTATTTTATTCTTTTGTCTCTTACACTATAAATACACTAATGTAAATGTATACAATGCAATATAGAGAAAAAGTATTCTTCTCAATCTCCACTATACTTTCTATCATGGTATCAGAGCTGTCTTTTCTGGGCACGCTTCCGCATCCTTAAGAATTGCCATCGTTGTATCTTTCTCTTATCTGACTTGTGGATGCAGATTTTCCTGCAAAGACAATCAGTCAAGACAAACGATTAGGAATTCACTTTCTTGATACCATGGAGAAAAACAAGAACATTGAGAGTACCTTAGTAGAGGACTCTTCATCCCAAAACCAAACATCGACACTTTCTGCTTCTGCTCCTGAAGATGCTCAAGTTATTTCTGCTCCTGCTCCAACACAGATCTCTGGCCCAATGCAGTGGGCCATGATTCCATGGTATTCTGTCCCAGGTCAATGGCCCACCGTGCCGGGACAGACATGGATTGGACCACAATTTGCGCACAGCTCGTCTGGAGAGGAACCGCATGCAACTTCTCGGCCCAGTGGAGGTGGGTCGTTTCCTCAGTCAACTAATTTCCTAGAAATCGACCCAAGGACTGGGTCGGGTCAGGGAAACCCGAATCAAGGATTCGGGTCCATACCGGGTTAAGCAAATCCCTACTTGGTTCCTCAACCCGGGTACGTGCCCTACGTGCTCCCCGCCGGCGGTGGCCGTTTCGAACCTGGAGATCCCCTCTACACGTCGCCGACCGACGGACCTGAGTTGAAGCTCATCGGAATGCAGCTCACTGGACCGGATAATTACACGGCTTGGGCTCGGGATCTTCGACGTGCTCTTGTCACCAAAGACAAGGACAGCTTCCTCGATGGAGCCGTCCCCCTTCCGGTCGACGATCGGCCTCAATGACAATGGCGCAAGTGCAACCAATTGGTTCGCACATGGCTTGGCAATTGCCTCGCCCCAGAAATTGCCGCCGGACTCCCACCAACCGAAGACACCAGGACTTTTTGGGAGAACATACGCGAGATGTATGGATGCCTTGACCCCGCGAAGTTGTTCACCATAACCCAGGCGTTGTCGGAGTTGAAGCAAGGGAACCTTTCGGTTACCTCTTGCTTCAACCGCCTCTTAGCTCTGTGGAATGAGCTCGAGGCCGCCGAAGAACGACTCGAAGGACCCGAGAACACCCTCAAATAGTATCGAGACATAAAGGAGCGAGAAAAGGCGACCAGATTCTTACTCATACTGAACGAGTCGTTCTCGGCGTTCCGATCGCAAATCCTCGCGATGGATCCTTCACCACCGCTCGGCCGCATCTATCAGTTGGCTGTCCAGGAGGAGCACCACCGGCTGGCCGTTGTCGAACACGTTCGGATGGGAGAGGGGACGAGCCTTGCCGTCCTTCCTTCTGGCGAGATCATCTCGAGCGGAGCCTCAACAGATTTGGAGAAACAAAGGGTCGTGGCTGCCGCACGAAGGAATGGAGGAGGAAACCCTAAACTATTGCGAACGGATGGCTCAGATCAGAGATCTGGAATGGACGGATGGGATCGTCGATCTAAAATGGACGGTCCAGATAAACACGGTCGATCCGACGGCTAGGATCTTAGCGCTGGATCCGACGGCCATTATTTGCTCGCAGCTTTAACTGACTCGGACGGCTGGGATCGTGCCATGTCAGCCCCTTCTTACAATTGATCTTATGGTCTGCGGAATGCCACGTCAGCAAGAAAGGTCAGCAGTCCAAATTTTCGACTTAAAAATAAATATTGCGACTATTGTAGACGTCCGCACCATACTATTGAGACATGTTGGAAGCTGCATGGAAAACCTAATGACAAAGACAAAAGGAAAGAGTCCACAATTTCCCAAGTTTCTGTACAAATGTCTAATGAATCACCTCATCAAATGATCACCCAACAACAATATCAGAATATTGTGCAAATGCTGGATCAATTCAAGACCAGTGACAAGGGTGCAGGATTCTCAGGTACCTTCTTTTACAAGAATTCAATTTCGGTTGATGTATGGATTATCGATTCAGGTGCTAGTGACCACATAGTATGCAACAAAAATCTTTTTTCTCACACATATAAAATGCCAGATTCTCCTGTCACGGTACGTTTTCCAAATGGGAACATCACAAATGTTACCACAATTGGCACTGTAAATCTTGGCCAAAACTTTATCCTTAAAAATGTCCTATATATTCCGGATTTTGAATTCAATCTTCTATCTGTCTCAAGAGTATGTGAGGATAACTCTTGCCATGCCATATTCAATTCAGACAATTGTCTCTTTCAGGACCATTTGACTGGCAAAGTGATGGGCTTGGGTAGTATGGCACAGGGACTCTATTTCTGGAACAATTGCTCAGGAGATTTAGAATTATTGAATAAGCATGCTTCTTGTAATGCCATTAGTAAAAATAAAATTCTCCTTTATCATCAACGATTGGGTCACAGTGCAATTTTTCCTCATCCAAAATGTCCAATATGTCCTTTAGCTAAGCAATCTTGAGCATTTTTTCCAAAAAGCACATCTCGTGCAACAAATCCTTTTTCATTGCTTCATATGGACATTTGGGGACCTTATCATACCACTCACCGTGACGGATCTCGTTTCTTTCTTACAATTGTTGATGATTACACTCGTGCCACCTGGGTCTATCTTATGCAATCAAAAAGCCAAACTTTTGGTAATTTGTCAACTTTCCTTTCCATTATTCAAAACCAGTTTGGTAAATCTGTACAACGAATTCGTACAGATAATGGGCGTGAATTTTTTACTTCTGATTGCAATACATTATTATCCTCTAATGGCATACTTCATGAAAGCTCCTGCACTTACACTCCTCAACAAAATGGAGTCGTTGAGCGCAAACACAGGCACTTATTAGAGGTAGCCCGTGCTTTAAAATACCAAGCTTCTATTCCAGAAGATTTTTGGGGAGATTGTGTGGTCACTGCAGCTTACTTGATTAATCGCATGCCAACTAGAATTCTTAATGGTAGGACCCCTTTTGAGATGCTTTACAACAAACAGCCTGATAATAACCATCTTAAAGTATTTGGTTGTTTATGTTATGCAACAAATGTGGGTCCTCGAGATAAAATGGGCCCTCGGGCCACTAAGTGCGTTTTCATGGGATATCCTCCTCTTCAGAAAGGATATCGAGTTATGGAGATCTCTACAGGGACTTTCTTCATTAGTAGGGATGTTGTATTCCACGAAGATGTATTTCCATTTGAAGAAATAATTTCTTCAACACAGCCCTCTTTCCCATCAGGGCATGGCACATATTTTTTGTCTGATGAATCTTTATCTCCAGTATCAGAATTCTTTATTGTACCAAAACCACCTCTCTCATCAGAACCATCTCTGCCTATACCAATGGAATTTACATCTCCAGAAACAATATCACCAAGTTTATCAGAAGACAATTCTCAGTCTCCATTAACAACAGATGCTTCTCCAATCCTTTCTGAATCATTGGATCCTCCAACACATATCATCGAGCAGCCAAGACGTTCCGGACGACACACTCGTCCTCCTACATGGACTCAAGATTATATCTATTCTGCAACAAGTTCTTCAGGTACACAATATCCCATTACCTCATATGTGTCATTTAATCAGTTATCGCCAGGACACATGTGTTGTATTAGTCGTATATCAGAAGAACAGGAACCATCATCATTTGCTGAGGCAACACGAGACCCTAGATGGTGACATGCGATGGAATCTGAACTTACTGCATTAGTGGAGAATCACACTTGAGATATTGTTCCCTTGCCTCCAAAACGGAAACCGATTGGCTGCAAATGGGTTTATAAGATCAAGTTCAAGGCAGATGGTACTATTGAGCGCTATAAAGCTTGGTTAGTCGCCAAGGGATTCACTCAAAAAGAAGGTTTTGACTACCATGAAACTTTCTCTCCAGTAGCTAAAGAAGTCACTGTGCGCTCTTTCTTGTCAGTTGCAGCCATTCGGAATTGGTCTCTCCATCAGATGGATGTGCATAATGCTTTTCTTCATGGTGATCTGGATGAAGAAATCTACATGGATATTCCTCAAGGATTACGCAAACAGGGGGAGTCTCGGGTATGTCGTCTTCGCAAATCCTTATACGGATTAAAACAGGCATCTAGACAATGGTATGCAAAATTCACTGCTGCGCTAACCAATGCAGGTTTTGAGCATTCTAAGTATGATTATGCCTTGTTTACTCGAACTACAAAAGATTCATCAATTTACTTGTTGATATATGTTGATGACATACTTGTCATGGGAAATAATGATTCTGATGTTGCTAAATTCAAGAAGTATTTGCACTCCACTTTCTATATCAAAGATTTGGGACCGCCAAAATATTTTCTCGGTATCGAGATTGCCCGATCTGATAAAGGAATTTGCCTCAGTCAAAGGAAATTCATCTTGGAGATCGTTTCTAAAGCAAGGTTATCATGATGTAAAACAGCAGTCATTCCAGTTGAGCAGAATGTCAAATTGACAATGCATGAGTATGATCTTAATTCTCCTTCAACCATCAAGGATTCAGTGCTCAAAGATCCTTCAGAATATCAGCGACTTGTCGGAAAGTTGATATATCTTACAATGACAAGACCTGACATATCTTATGCAGTACAAATACTCAGTCAATTCATGCATATGCCAAAGCAATCACATATGAATGCGGCGTTGAAGGTTGTGAAGTATTTGAAAGGATGTCCAGGCCTTGGTATACTCCTATCTCGTGACTGCAATATGAAGATGACAGCCTTTTGTGACACGGATTATGCCACTTGTCCAATGACCAGAAGATCCATTACTGGTTTTTGCATAAAATTGGGAAAGTCATTGATTTATTGGAAGACAAAGAAGCAATCAACTGTATCACTATCATCTGCAGAGTCAGAGTATCGGGCTATGGCAAAGGCTACCTACGAAATAGTCTGGATATGAGGACTTCTCTTGGATCTTGGAATATAGGTCACTGGACCAAGTGAACTGTTTTGTGATAATGATGCTGCACTCAAATTAGCGGCAAATCCAGTTTTTCATGAGAGAACAAAACACATAGAAGTGGATTGTCATTTCACTCGGGATAAAATCAAAGATGGAATTATTGTGACAAAGGGAATTGGAACAACAGAGCAACCCGCGGATATTTTCACTAAAGCATTATGTCAGAAACAGCATAAGTATTTGTTGAGCAAGCTAGGTATCCTTGACATCTACAGGACACCAGCTTGAGGGGGAGTGTTGGAAATATATCTTGAAGATTCCGATTATATAGATTGTAATGAATTAGTTTGGTAAATAGGAAATAGTGATTCTTGTAATATTCTTTTCCTGTTTTATTCTTTTGTCTCTTACACTATAAATACACTAATGTAAATGTATACAATGCAATATAGAGAAAAAGTATTCTTCTCAATCTCCACTATACTTTCTGTCACTAAGCTCTCTTACTTTTTTAAAGTAGCGGGGGACACGTCGTGAAAAAAAAAAAAAAAGCGATTCGTACCGTTCGCTCTGACAGTTTTGGCCTCTTGCAATCATATCATCCGCTCGACGACCCCGCGATGACGAAATTTAGAGACGACCAAGACCGAGAGCGATAAAAAGATCTTGGGAGATTGCTCCTCAGTCCTCGTGAAGCCTTTAACGATGTCTATCTTCCTTCTCTTTCCCTTCTTTCTATTAGAATTCGACACACCACCACGAAGAAATAAAAAATAAAAACGAGCGAAAGAGACATTGAGATATCATAATTTTTATGATAATTTTACTCTAATTAATACATTGCACCTCTATATTATAACTCTCAATTATAAATAAATAAAAGATAATATATATAATCAGTAAATAAAAATTACCAATAAAAAATGAACTTAAATTAAGAACGTCACAAATATGCTATCCCTATGACCCTTTCGAGATTGTCCTTGAACCTTCATATTCATCAAGGAGTAGAACTTCGTGCCTTCTTATTAATGGGGAGTATAAATCATACTTCAACACTTTAACTTGCAAATAATAATAGATATCAGAATTTTTTTCGGCTCGACTAATTTTATGATTGTATGTTAATCACTCCGTCCACATATACTGGGTACCACTCTATGCATAGGGTGGCAAGCGTCATGCCGAAGTCATGTTGAGTAGGAAACATAGTGACTCAAACCCCAAGTACGCAACATCCAGAATTAAGCGATTAAAGCATTGAAAACCATCATGTGGAGGCATCTATGTTTTAATAATGTAAGATTCTAATATCATGGAAAAACTTTTATATTTTCTTTAGTGATTTGACCACGTAGGACTTTGGAGGTAAATTAATTAGGGGTGAGTGGTTTCAAGGTTCCAATTTCCGTACAGGTGTCACATTGAACTTAGAACCTATCTACTAAAATAAGTTAAATCTAGATGTGGGAAACAATTGAGCGTGTGAGTAATTATAAACTCTGATTCTTCGATTTTAGTGGATTATTTGCTGCTGGCTCTCCCCGTAGATGTAGGTACCGATACTCAGACCAAATCACGTAAATTTCTGGTGTCATTATTTTTCTTGTTAATTTCTCCGGTGATTTCGCGTTGACGTAAATTGCAAGATCTTGTTATTTTCACGTAATATATCCCAATAGTACACACATTAAAAATCTAATAATCATTCACATATTTTTCTTTCTTTCTTTTGTGTGTGTAACTCATGGAACGCTCGACTGTAATTTTCTATAAATACTTCAATAACCTCCATAGCAACAGCACTTGCACACATCCTCAAAGAGGAAGGCAAAGGAGAGAAAGAGGGGGAGAGGGATGGCCGAGTCCTTTGAGGAGGAGAAAATATTCAGTGGAGTTGGAGAGGAGAGAGAGGAGGAGAAAATATTCAGTGGAGTTGGAGAGGAGAGAGAGAAGGAGGAGGAGAAAATATTCAGTAGAGTTGGAGAGGAGAGAGAGAGGGAGGAGGAGAAAATATTCAATGGAGTTGGAGAGGAGAGAGAGAAGGAGGAGGAGAAAATATTCAGTCGAGTTGGAGAGGAGAGAGAGAAGGAGGCCTTGGAGGCCTCGCCGACCAAGCCGACCGAGCTAAGTAAGCCCGTCTTGGCAGGCATTGATATAGAAAAGGTTCGCGAGGCTGCATCTGCTCATTACAAGGGCTTGACGGATGACCTGAAGGAGGAGGCGACGAGCCTCTTCAAGACCATGGACAAGGACAAGAACGGCAACATTAGTGTCAACGAGTTCAAGACCTTCCTGAGCGATGCCGGGCTCCAAACTGTCAACCCTGATGGTCTCTTCGCAAAGCTGGACAAGGACGGCAACAAGAGTCTCAGTTTTGAGGAACTAGTCACCTTCTTCTACGTCCTCAGCCACGACGAGTATAAACATATATTGGAACGCAAGCCTAGTACTAATGCACCCGGTCAAGAGGTAAAAATTATAGTTTAAATTAAAATAAATAGACGTTCGATCTCGATTCTTCATAATGATATATGATGCAGAAAATTCAACACTCTACCAAAATTTACATTTTTGATAAAATTATGAGGAATGTCCACCTCCCTTTTATTGAGTTGGAACTAGTGATGAGATCAAAAATACTATCTTCTCCTTCAAAAAATTTTCACCCCGATCACATAGACAACAAGTACAGGCATGGTTCGTGGAAGTTGGTCTGGAAGATAATAGTATGGTTTGTAAAGCGAATTTCGAAAGCTGAATGAGTTTTACAAAATCCAGACATGACATTCGGCTCTGCCATACCGAAAAAAAGAAAAGAAAAGAAAACTTAATTCTTTATTATTAGCAGGAAAAAAAGTAATCACTCGAGTTCAAGTATGTAATTACCATGAACACTATGTCATGCAGGCGAGAAGCGGCCGTGGGATGGGGAGAGGAGCTGTGATGGGGAGAGGAGCTAATGACCGAGTAAGATCCCTCTCTCTCTCTCACATACACACGAAATCTGATTCAATTGTCCTCAAATCGTCTCATCCTTGCTATATAATCTCACTTCCATGACGGCATGAGAGAATACATGTTTCAATTTTACAGGGGCGGAGATGGAAGAATATCAATTTTCGAGGGCTGTATGACAAGTTTAAGGGCGTGTACAAGCTTGGAGAGTGGGTGAACGATAACTCATGCACCATCCTTTAAGGGAGCTCTGAGCACTGTCGCCCCGTTGAAGACACATGGAGCGCCACTTCCTTTCGAGGAAAAGAAGAAAGTTCCTGTGTTGTGTCATAAGTGTACTGTGTGCTGTGTGCTGTGTGTTGTGTGTTGGAAATAAAGAAGCGTGGCGAGTTCTTGTTCTCTTGTTCTTTGTTGCATTCCCATCCATGGTTCATCTCGTAATGTAACTTCATGAGTTCATGTTGAGAATTTTGAATAATGACAAAAAAGGAGAAACAAATCGAAACTTCGTCGCTATTAAATATGTGCATATCCATTTAAAGGCCTAATTTCCTGAAAAAAAAATCAACTTTAAGTCCAATTTATATTTTTCTCCGCATCTAAAAATGGCAGTTAATTTCTTCAAATTATCAATATCATAAGGTTGTTATTCCTTACGAGAGTAAAAGTATTGGTGAAGATGTAGGTTCAAATAATGAACATCTAAATTATCATTATATTGATAATTTTGAAAAAAATCGGTGGCGACATTTGGATGTGGTGGTAGATTTAAGATGATGATAATTTCCATTCGCACCCCCCTCTCCCTTAGACAAAGGCAGCGTCTTTCACCTGGTGGATACCCAGCCTATCCGCCATTTATAAGACCCTGAAACCCGCCAACCCAACCTGAAGAGCAAAACCCTAGCCAGCCAGCCGACCCTCCTAATGAAGGATTCACACGTCACACACGTGACGTCAGCATGAGACGACTTGAAAATTATGGACAAAAGTAGATACACGTGGCGAGACTTATGTGGCGTCTACAAGGTGGAGAAAATTGTGCACAAAAGCACTTTTGTAAACACCAAATTTTGTCGGGGAGATTTCTCATGTGCGGAGGACCCCAACGCTCATGGCAGCATCAGTTGCTTCCAACACGCACCGAGAAAAAAACAAAGCGATTCGTACGTACTGTTCACTTTGACAGTTTTGGCCTCTTGCAATCATATCATCCGCCCTTCGACCAAAAAAAAAAAAAAAATCATATCATCCGCTCGACGACCTGCGCGTTGACGAAATTTAGAAACGACCAAGACTGAGGGCGATGAAAAGATCTTCATGGTTTGCTCCTCAGTCCTCCTGAGGTCTTTAACCATGTGTATCTTCATTTTCTTTGCCTTCATTCTGTTATGATTCGGCCGATCACGAAGAAATAAAGAACAAAAAAGAGTTAAAGAAAAAATTGAGACACCAAAATTTTTATCCTAATTCAATTATAATTAACACATTGTATTCTATATTATAACCCTTAACTATTAAAAAAAGAGATTATTTATATAACCGATAGTTATTCATGAGCAAAAAACTAATATTAATAAAATATGTGCTCAAATTATAAATTTCACACGGCATCACGAAGGCACTACTCCTACAACTCTGTCGGACTACCCTCAGACCCCCCGACGTTCATCGAGGAATGGAACCCCATGCCTTCTTGTATGAACCATACCTCAATACTTTCACTTACAAATAAAAATGGATATCGAAATTTTCTCTATTTGACTAATTTCATGATTATAAATAAATCGCTTTGTCGACATATACCGAGTACCACTCCATGCATGGGGTGGCAAGCATCGTGCCAAGTCATGCTAAGTAGGACATGTAGTGACTTGAACCCCAAATACGCAACATCCAAAATCAAGCGATCAAAGCATTGAAAATCATAATGTGGAGGCGTCTATGTTTTACTCATATTTATTGCTAGCGTTCAATACGTAAGATTCTAATATCATGGAAAAACTTTCATACTTTCTTTAGAGATTTGATCACGTAAGACTTTATAAGTGAATTAGTAAGGGGTAAGTGGTTCCAATTTTTGTATAGGTTCCACATTGAACTTAAAAAACAAGTTTCTTATTTTTTGAAACCTAGAACCTACCTAAATACCTTGAAACCTACCGTGTCATAGGTTTTAAAGTCGATGACAAGCTCTATTCAAGTTTCACCTGTATTATTAATTGAACAATTGTAATGAATCATTACTTTAATAACCGCTACTTGCTGTAAGACTAAGCGGTTCCAAATTTCGTATAAGTTCCACCTAGAATTTGGAATCTATCCGCTGGAATAGGTTCTTTATTTTTTCGAACTTTTTATTTTTTCGAACTTAAAACCTACCCTACATTTCCTAGAACTTAAAACTTACCTATTATGGATTCCAAATTTCACTTATATTATTAATTGAAAGATTGCAGTGGATCATTATCTTTAATGACCACCCTTTATTGTTACAATCTATTGACCACAACTTATTTTTAGACACGTGAAGAAATATGAAACATTAATAAAATAAAAGTCTCAATCATAAAATGGAAGCTCATACTACTGATTTATGATTAAATACTCATCATCAAACGCCATAGAATATAGCAAAAACAATTCTTTCAAGTTCTAGGTTCCAAGTTCTAGATTCCACTTACCTAAAACTTGGAACCTACTTATTAAAACAGGTTTCCCAATTTTCGAAACCCGGAATGTATCCCACATACCTTGGAACCTAAAACCATATTGTTAGGAACCTGTCCGGTTCTCTAATTCTAGGTTTTGTCCTAAAACCATGCTCACCAATAATTTGCTATTATAATCCACTTACCATAATTTATATTTAGACACATGAAAAATATGAAATATTAATAAAGTAAAAGTCTTAATTATAAAATAGAAATTCAAACTAGTGGTTCCAAATCATACATTTATTCTCAAATATCATTAAATACTGCAATATCGTATGAAGACATAAACTAAGAAAAACATGAGAACTTAATTCAAGTTTCGATTCTAAGTTTCACCTACCTAAAACTTCGAACCTACCCATCAGAAGAGATTCTCCAATTTTTTGAATTTGTAACTTACCCTACATACATTGGCACCTAGAATCGGACAAGTCCCACTGATCCAGTTATTTAGAACCATGCTCACTCCTAAGATCAATCCATAAGACTTTACCACATTGAAGCACACCACATGTCATCAAAGTGCAAATATATATAGATGTGTGGCTAGTGGCTAGTGGCCATTTTTGGGTCAATTTATAGGCCAAATTCAAATAAAAATGCTTGAATCCTTGGATCAGCCTATTTCCCTAAAAAAAAACACTCCAAATTTTAGTTCTAGTCTTAATTTTGTCCTGAACTTTTTTTTTGTCTTAGAAAAACTTCAAACTTTAGATCTAGTCATAAATCTTCCCCAAATTTTTTGTCTCATAAAAAACCCTAACTTTATGTACAATCTTAAATCCATCCCAAACTTTTTCTCCTCGAAAAGAAATATCATCGATTGTTACTCTAGTCCTAAATCTACCTCTGCTAGTCGTCCCCAATTTTTGCATCCTAGAGTGATTATAATTTGAAGATAATTTTCCATGTCACCTTATTGATGTGGATTTGTCGTTGATGTGGAGATGCCACATCAAATTAGTATTGAACCACGAGGTAGATTTAAGGATAGATTACAAGTTGGCGTTTTTTTAGGCAAAACAAAATTCGGGACAAATTTGGGACTAAACCTAAAATTTGGGATAGATTTGGGACTAGACCTAAAATTGAATTTTTTTCTAAGATAAAAATATTTGGAGTAGAATTAAGACTATACCTAAAATTTGAGGTTTTTTTTTATTATTATTATTATTATTATTATTATTATTATTATTATTATTATTATTATTATTATTATTATTATTATTATTATTATTATTATTATTATTATTTTAATTTAGGCCTCTTTGGATCGAAATTGGCCTAAACTCTACAGCATCGCAGAAGAAGGCATCAATGGTCCATGTTTGGATCAAACTAAGTGGGCGTTTAACTTTGAAGAAAGTAATCACATTTTGATTTCCTGGAAACTGGGGAGAGAGATGGAACAACCTATCGAATCTTGTGGTATCTTCGAGTGTTTTTTGTAATGCTCCTGAGAACATGTGTTTATGTTTTTTTTTTCTCTAGAATACAACTAGAACAGAAACATGTTTGATAATTTTTTTGTTTTCTTGAATAGAAATAATAAACAAAAAAAAAAAAAGTTGTTTTTTTGTTCTCGGGATCAACTCAAGAAATGAGCCTCTTTTTTTTCTTTTCTTCTTTTTCTCTTCCTCTCTTTTTTTTTAGCGACTGGCTAGACGAGGCCCAGTGACCTCATCAAAGCCTCATCGACCCTTGGCAAGGTGGCCTTGAGTTCGCCGGCCTCCAATAAAGCCCCCTCAAGCCTCACTCGGCCACTAGAGAGGCTCGACCTTGCTCGGCCATGGCAAGGTTGACCCGACCAGGTTTAGGCAAGGTCGAGCCTCACGGGTGGTCGGGTGAGGTTTCGGCGGCCGATGAGGCTCCCCTAAGGTGGCGACCTCACCAACCCTTGGCCGGCCATGTCCAAGGTCGGTGGACTCGGCTAGAGAAAGGAGAAGAAAAAGAAAAAGTAATAAAATTATTAATAAATAAAAGAAATTCTAAGTCACAAAAATATTTGAGGTCGTACCAAACATATTTCTATTCGGGAAATAGAAATTTTGTGTATTTATCAAACATCTTAAAATGCTCAGAAACTATTCCCGAGAACAGAAATAGAAAAAAAATGTTTCTAAATAAAAATTGTTTCCAAGAATAAAAACATTACCATACGCACCCTTCATGTTTGCTGGCTATGCTTCAGACCATAATTGCACTCAAGGCTTGTAGTGGATTCTTTATTGATTTTTCAAAAAGGGCAAGGAGAATGTCGCTTACTCCTTACAACGCAACACAATTCAATTTGATCCCAAACACGACTGTGGCTTGGACTCCATCCGTTCTTTTTCACACTCGTATTTACCAGGTTAAAATATTGGATTCCTCCCCCAACTACAATCGTAACTTCTCGGTCTCAATCAAAATAATTGAACACGATCACATAAAAGGATTAAAAAGACTTATTTATCAACAAAATATTTTAAGATCAACAAGAAAAAGGCTTTGGTATCAAATTGGAGAGGGGTGAGCATGGTCCGGGTTGGGCAAGTCCATCCCCCTAATCCTAGAACTAAGTTGCATAGTGTTGGTCTTCAATTTTTGAAATCAAGGATCAGACCGACCCAATATGTTCTGTTCGGTTCCAAGGTTAACTCGGGACTAATCGATAATTTTTTTTGTTTTATTTTTTGTACTCCTCGAAAAGGCGACCAAGGACTAGACCAACCCAATGAGTTCGGCGACAAGCAAGGTCAACAAAAAGAGGCGAGCAGTGCGAGCGGCAAGCATCAAATGGGGCAAGCGTCAAGCGGCAAGTAGGGCA
The DNA here is from genome assembly GCA_014182715.1 of Eucalyptus cloeziana. Classification (NCBI taxonomy): domain Eukaryota; kingdom Viridiplantae; phylum Streptophyta; class Magnoliopsida; order Myrtales; family Myrtaceae; genus Eucalyptus; species Eucalyptus cloeziana. Next base: position 31,156,808 of record CM024641.1, on the reverse strand, counting down.
AGTGGTGAGCAGTAAAGGAGGCAAGTAGCAAGTAGTGTGAGCGAACAGAAGTGAGTGAGGCAAGTGTCAAGTGGCAAGTAGGGAAGTTGTTTCTTTCGATTTTGGCAAACTGAAGACTAAGTGGACAAAGAAGACAAAAGAGAATAAGTACTGAAGGAGGATACCGTGAGAAGCTATTTACGTTGTTTTAGATGCCGTGAGAACTCCTCACACAAATATTTTCCTCCTTTGTAAATTATGGTTGTTGATGCTGTAAAAGACATTAGAAGTCTAAGCTATTAAAGAATAATGTAAAATTACTTAGACTCCTCACTAAGGAGCCTTTTAATGCTGTTGACACTGTGTAACTTAGGGTTTTCTCTATATAAAAAAATTATAAATATGTTTTAGATATATTGTATATAGTATATACGGTTAGAGTTAGTCTGAGTTGAACTGACTTTAAACTCCTAAAACCGATGATTAACATGTACAGTACTAGTCCAAGGATCTTAGGACCAAGGACCGACCCACTTCCCCTGAGAATCGAATAAGGACCGACTGGGTTGGGCTGATCTAAGGTTAGTCCAAGGTTGACCCTAAACTGATGTTCATCCCTAAAATTGGAAAGAGAATATTTATTGCTTTAGGGACTCATTTCTTTCCTGCTTCATCATAGAGTTTTCAACCTGCGAGATTCGTTTGAATATTTGGAACTCGCAAGAAATCTGAGATTAGATTCGGCTTAAGAAAATAGTCATCAAATTCACTCTATCTTAAAGCAGATTGTTCCCCAATTGGAATGGATCTCTGTCTCCTCGTCAAGGTCGATAGACAAGTAAGAAATTCAATAATCCTATAGTTGGATCCTTACCAGTTCCATGATCTAAACGCATAAATTGTAAATTACAGCAATCAATCATCGAAGGCTCATGCTATGTGCTCTCAATTCTTCACCGCTAACTGGAAAATATCTTGTGTTTTTTGGATTAACTCTATCTTAGGAGTGATTGGGTTCGGGTTGTTGGGGGCTAATAATACAATATAAAGGGAGGTGAATAAGTTGTTTTAGAAAACTTGACAATTTTTTCGAAAATTAGCTAGTGCTAAGTTAAGATCAAGTCAACGTGATGTTTTTTTAACTTGTGATGGAACCATGTGCTAGTAAGAGTGAAGTATAGTGGTTCGGCTTTCTCCCGAAACCCTATCCACTCTTGTAGATTGCACTAGTGATTTGCTGAGAAAGTTACAATCAGTAAACATTGATCCTTTCATAAGATGGATCACATTATTAGGATTTAGCTGCTACTCTTATTCTTATACACTTAATCTTTAGCACAATTACTTAAACAGCACGAATACAATGCTCAAAGAAACAATCAAAAGAGAGCGTATCACTTGGAACATAGCTAGTAACAAATCTTTAGATCTTGGTATGTTGCTCTCTATAACATTTGGTTTCTAAGGTCCTCTCTTTTATAACTATCTTTCAAAGGCGGATTGGAGAAGAAAAGAGCCGTTAGAGTTACTGTTGAACTATTGTTCAAAGATAAAACTGTCCATACACTCTTTTTTCCCAAGCATTTGCAAGCTACCTACAAATAGTATATGTTGCCATTCTTTCATTGCAGTCTTAGACAAATCTGTCAGACAACATAGTTTCTCGATTATTGGTTTCATCTAGATTTTACTATTGTGTGATTTCATAGCCATAATAGCTAGTTTGCTAATCCAACAAACATCATTAAATGTATGTGGTTGCCAAAATACCAAAGACCCGATGTTTACAACTTCGACATAGACATTGTCATCGAAAAACCGTATCGGGACTTATTGCATACTTCCTTCTATTGGATTACACCATGGATATATTATGTAGTCCTTTGGCACAAACATCTGCACATTTCATAGTAAATATTACATCAAGAATAGTTTGGACCTTATCAAAATCACTTGGAGATGTTTCTCTAACATGAGTAGATTGATTTTCAGCTAGTTTTGGTTCGATTGTCAGGTTTACCTGAGAACCAGTCCATTTTTATTTTGTGTAAAAATATAATTTATATGATATGATATAAAAGTTGCATAATTTTACTATAAAACATGTGTCAGTCAAGTGACTATTTTATTTTTCTATTCATGTTGAAGAGAATAGTTCAATTTATAAGGGTGCGAAAATATTTATTGTTTTAAAGATGCTTCAAAACTGGTTTAACTAGGAAAAGGTCCAAATGTACGTCGATGTTGTCTTGTCTTGAATTTTAACGATTTCAAAAGGCATAGACCTCATTTATGGGAATTGCAAAGATTATATGACGCGTGTATATAGGTGGCCCCGTAAAGAAGCCAACGTTATCCTAGGGTATTTGTTGATTTCGCCTCGAATAATTTGCCTCTCAATTTTCCAGGCGGAACTGAGAACCAAACCAATTCTCCTTAGCAATGATCTTGAACTAATAGGTCCAAGCAAGTTCGGTTAGATTCCCGAGTTGAACTGACGTAGTGCATTCCCCTACACTATCTTACTTTTCTCAAGATTTTGAATTAGTACTCTTCACTCACAGACCATTATGGACACATTCAAGGTATGGTGGAGACTAAAATTGCTCAGAGAGCAAAATAGCTAGGAAAAGAGAATTCTCAGTCATAGCATAAGGAGATTTCTAGCTTAAAAATTGGAAATCACCGGTTTGAATATCACCAATTAAGTATTAACGACACTCGAACCCTTGGAGTGCCAAAAGTTGGCACAAATGGACACTTAGGGTGCGCATGGTAAAATTTCTTGGCTGGGGAAGAGTTTTTTTTCCAAAAATAGTTCTTTTCTATTTCTATTCCGGGGAATAGTTTCTGAGCAAAAGAACTCGTTTGATAATTGCACAAAATTTCTACTCTTGGAATAGAAAAAAAAAAAATAGAAATGTGTTTGGTAACGTAACGATTCTTTTTGTATTTATTTGTTTTTTATTTGTTTTTATTTATTTTTTATTCTTTTTTGTATTTATTTGTATTTTTTTGTATTTTTTTGTTTTTTTATTTGTTTTTTATTTATTTGTTTATTTATTTATTTATTTATTTATTTGTTTTTTTGTATTTTTTGTTTTTGTATTTATTTTTTTTTATTTTTTTTTTTGTATTTATTTGTTTTTTTATTCGGCTCACGGTCGGCGACGGCGGGCGGCGACCGACGGTCGGCGGTGGCTCCAGATGGTTGGAGGTGACCACGGCAAGAGAGAAATAAAACAAAAATAAAAAAAAGAAAAATTGTTTATTTCTAGAAATTGTTCTCGGGACAAGAAGTAATTTTTTTTGTTTCTCGTTTCTATTCCCGGGCTAACTTTTCTATTTCGGGGAACAGAAATCAACTTGGCGTTACTAAACGGGTTTCTATTCTTTCTTTGTTCCGGGGAACAAAAGAATAGAAATTCTTAGGAATAGAAATGTTCTCATGCAGACCCTTAAGTGCCAAGTTACGAAAATGACACTTAAGTGACAAAATTAGAGAGAAATAAATCACTTAAGTGCCACTCCGGTTAAAATTTGGCCAAAACGCTAAGGTGTCAATTTTCCGGCGAAGCGAGTGCAAAACGACCTCATTTTGGTGATGACGTGGTAAAAAATTTAATATAAAAATTAATTAAATTTAATTTAAAACTAAATGTATTTAAAACATTTAAAAATAAAAATAAAAATATTTTAAAGTATTTTAAAAATTCAAAAAAAAAAAAGGGGAGGCGGCGGTGGTTGAGGGTTGAGCCCTCAGCCGCCTCCCCTTTTTTTAATTTTTTAATTTTTCTTAATTTTTTTAATATTTGTATTTTAATTTTTAAATGTTTTAAATAAATTTAGTTTTAAATTAAATTTAATTAATTTTTATATTAAATTTTTTACAACGTTAGCACCAAAACGAAGTTGTTTTTGCATTGTCTAGCCACATCAGAGTGCAAAATGACGTCGTTTTGCACTTGCTTCGCCAGAAAATTGACACGTCAGCATTTTGGCCGGATTTTGTCTAAAGTGGCACTTAAGTGATCCATTTTTCTCCGATCTTGGCATTTAAGTGTCACTTTCGTAACTTTTGGCACTTAAGGCCCTGTTTGGTAACCATCCAAACATGGCCAAATTCTAATTCTTTGTTCCCGGGAGTAGTTTGGGAACAGATTTGGAGTGGAATCAAGAATAAAAAAAAAAGTTGATTCTTGTTCCGGAAACGAATTTGAGTATCAAAACCAACTATTCTTCTTCTTCCGTTTCGCCATCCCGCCACCTGCCGTCCACCACTGCCCGCCGCCGCCCGCCGCTATCCTCCGCTGTCTGTCGCCACCCGTTGTCCGCCGCCATCGCCCGCCGGTCTAGCGAGCTCGCTAGAGGCAAGCCCAGCCATCGGCGAGACTCGGCCTCGCCAGTGGCCAAACAGGCCTTGCCAGGGCTGGGCAAGGCCCGCCTAGCCCTGGTGGGCCTCGCCTAGCCCTGTCGGTGGCTAGGCGGGCCTCGCTAGGGTTGGGCAACTAGGCTCGCCTAGCCCCGGTGAGACTCGCCCGGCCCGTTGATGGCTAGGCAAGCCTTGTCCAACCCCGGCAAGGCCTACCCGGCCACCGATGAGGCTCGGCCTCGCTAGATCCGGAGAGGCCGAGCCTCGGCAGGGCTGGGCAAGCCTCGCCTAGCTGCCGATGAGGCTCGACCAACGAGGGAGGGCAGGCCTCGGCCGAGGGCTGGTGATGCTTCAATGAGGTCGTCGGCCAAAAGGAGAAGAAGAAGAATATGAGAAAAATGAAAAAAAAAAAAAAGGAAAAAGGAAAAAGGAAAGGAAAAAAAGGAAAAAGGAAAAATGAAAAGAAAAAAAAAGTAAAAAGTAAAAAATTTATTTAAAAATTAAAAGAAATTGATATGGAACATAATCAATTAGCACGGTACCAAACGTAATTCTATCCCAGAATTAGAAATTTTGGACAGTTACCAAACACGTTCTTTTACTCATAATCAGTTTCCAAGAACATAATAAAAAAGAATCATTTTTATCAGAATTTGTTCCTGGGAATAGAATCGTTACCAAACGCGCCCTAAGTGCCCTTTTGTGCCAACTTTTGACACTCAAAGCGTACTTTTGCCAGGTATTTGAAAGGGCTAGAAGAAGCACCTAGAGGGGGGTAAATAGGTGATTAAAGAAGTTTTTGCAATACTTAACAAAATAATTTGTCTAGACTAAAAATGTAACAGACTATAGACAATTATATAAAGCTGTGAAATGAAGTAAAGAGATTAGGGATAGAGAATCAAAACACAATGTTTATAGTGGTTCGGCTTAGACCAAGCCTACGTCCACTCTCCCGCACTGACAGCCCACTGGCTGGATTCCACTAAGAATCAAAAGAGATTTTACAGTCTCACGTCCTTTATTCCACAGTGTATAGACTCTACTACACTTCCTCAAGGTCTCACAAATATCTAATCTCTCTTTTGAGTACAAATTTAAGCTCAACAAATGAAACAACAAAGAACAAGGAGCTTTAGACTTTGGAATTTTTCTATCACGCACACAAATAACTAGAGCGTATTCCTTATATACTCCTTTATGCCTTCATAATCGTTGGCACCTTCCAAAAGAGTTCTTCCAATCAACCCGTTGGATAGAATCAATCAGGGAGATCTCGAGCTATTTAAGAAATATGATGATAGCCCACCAATCATGCTTGCCCATACAATCAGAATTTAGGTTTTCATAAGTAGAACATTTCAAGTACTCTTCGTCAATCAACAAATCTAAATTACTCAAATTGATTTTAATACAAATAATAATTTCGAGGTGCCATCTCTAGCCGTGAGATCTTCTTCAACCATACGAATCAAATTCTTAAAGATATACCCACATCTGGATAAGTCTTCTTCAATAGATAATACTTTTCTTCGTCCGTTTGGAAACTGTCAATGAGGGCAGACTTTAAATCTTGAGTCTGGAAGTCTTCAGACTTTGACAATAGAGTCTGCAAGTGTTCAGACTAGACTGATGGAAATGTTTTGTCAACATCAAAACAAATAGAGAAGTTTTCTCCAACAATCTCCCCATTTTTTATGGTAACAAAACTTTCTTGCAGATTTGGATACTTTTGACCTGCAAGACAATACTTTAAGCAAACAAAGATATCTTATAAAAGATAGGTAGATTAAGATAAGGATAGTAGCGATTCTACATCCACAGAAAACAAGTTAGTCCTATAAAACCAACTATCTTTACCAAAATCATAGCTTAAGATACTGCAAGCATTAAAACAAACCAAACCAGTCCAAACTAGTCCATCCAAACAAAAGATAAGTCAAAAAGTAATCAAACCAACCAAATCAAAATCATAGTCAAATCTGCACGACTTCTTCCCCTTTTTGTCAACAACAAAAAGTTGAGCATATAAAGAGAATTGGATAAAATTAAGATTGTTTTTGAATGCGAATGAGCTGGAAATCTCCCATAGACTAAATAGTCTCCTCTAACTTTTTCAGATCTTGCTTCAGTTGCGCTAAATCCTCACCCTTTGCGTTAGCTTGAACTTAAAGATTAAGGGCTTGAACTTGATCGTGCAACGAAACTAAGGTGGCTTGATGAGCATTTTGCATATTCTGAAATTCACATCCCAAGGCATAAATCTGACCTTTGATGTCCAGAAGAAGTTCAACCAATCGTCTAAAGTCTGCTGAGTTGTCAGTTTGAGTACTTGCTTTAGCATGATCAATTTGAGGAGTGTTGCCGGATGAGGGAACTTTAGCACGAACATCCAGACTTGGAGATGAAGCCTCATTACCTTCTTCAGGAAAGTGAGAGGGATACACATCCTCTAGATCGGCAGGAGAATGACTAACATCATCACTGGTAAAAGCAAGTGAAGGTGTACCTCTTTTATCAGTAGCTCCTCCTATTTCTATGCCTTCAGGTGGAGAGAAGTACTCTTCTGGATCGTCTTCAATGTCACGATGATCTCGTACTTCTTTCTCTGCTGGAGAACCACCATGACTTTCTCCTTCTATTCTTCTTTCTTCTTTTCTTCTTCTTATCATTTCCCTCTTTTCACTCCTCTGCTCTGTCTTGGTTCTCTTGATCCTCTGTCTCTGGAATAGGACGCTATAAGTTCTTTAAGGCAAGAGCAGAAATAGTGATATCATCCTCATCTTCTTCATCCTGCAAGATGAGTGCTCTCCTCTTCTTGGATTGAGCTGTCATGGGCTCCTTGCCTTTCCTTTTTGCAGCCACAGGGTCTAGTCAAGTCTTGACAGGGGTTTTCACTTTAAATCTCTCTAAAGCCTTGTTTAGCTCTTTCAGACACATCTTTGAAACCATCTTCAGTCCTACCACCATTGGATCAATGGTTCGAACACACAGAGTTTTGGGGGCTGAATATTAAGATGTCTAAACAAACGTGTAACGAGAGCAGAATAATGGAGTTGTCCCTTGTCCTTTACCATTGACCTATACATGTGGAACATGATAGTATGAGGTAGAGAGAACTTGTAACCAACGTTGATGGTGTACATCAGCTTTGCTTCAGAATTGGAGACATCAGTCTTTGATGTGGATTTGGATCTGAGATAGTTAATCACAATCTTATGGAGCAAGACATTAGAGGCACTCATCCTCAAATAGGAGATCCAGCCTTCTGCAATTCTATCTCGAACAAGCTCCATAGTGGCATGACCAATAGACACGCTGATTGTTTGGAAAATTCCTCTCTCCAGTCCAATCACATCAGCCAAAGTGTCCATATTTACGACATAATCCTGGTCTCTAACACTAAAGGAAAATCTATTCGCATCTAAAAAGCTTAGATTAGAATAGAAATACGCAGTAAGTTCCGGATAAGCTACTATTGTCTCATAACAAAATCGTTCAAATTAAAGTAAAGTAAACTTCTCTCGTAGCTTTACGTTCAATGAATCGAGAAAATCGAAATCCACACTCCTTGGGTCCATCACCCCTCGCTTTAGCAATTTAGAATACATTCACTTGTGTTCTTCAGAGCGAAACAGATCTGCTCTACTTCCCTGATTGTTCATAACAACACCCATTCTAGGAGTAAAATGAGTGAACATCTTTTCATCGTCATCTTTTCCCTTAGGTTGATTAACCCCTCCAAAACGTGGATCACTTGGAAAATTCGCAAAAGCCCTTTCTGCCGAACCAGCATAAGCGATTCCTAAACGTTTTATCGTTCTTAAAAAAAGGGTTTCATTTTGGTACCCCTTTTCTCTAAAAAATTCATCAATAAAAGTCATTGCAGAACCACCTTCCTTCAAGGCAGTGTAGAGCTTGAAAGTAAAAGCAGGCTTAAGAGTCCTCACGAGTTCGACATCCTCAAAAATTTCTTCCTCTGCCTGATGTTGCTGAGGCTTTTGTTGTCTAGCCTGAGAAAAATGGCGCAGTTGAGAATGTTGTTGACTTTGCTATTGCATTGTAGAGTCTTCTTCCTCAGTCAGATCGAAGTGTGTAGGACCCTCATGCATAAGCTGTAGTCCCCTACTTGCAATCCTTGAGGACTTTCTTTGGGAAGACATTATCACAGCCTTTGAGAGATTTTTCGAACTCGATTCGCGAGAAAGATGGAAACTTTAAGGATTAAACTAGAGATATTTCAGGTTGGGTAGTCCACGAACAAGCTTTTTGGAAGAGATTTCGGCAATTTGCTTCATGTTGATATGGCCAAGCTTTCGATGCCAAAGATTCGCTTCATCTTGTATTGATATCAAGCATTGAGGTCTTTCTGGCTTTACATCCAAAATATAAATATTTCCATATCTACGCCTGGTAAAAGATTGAGAGTGATCTTTACTAGTTCCTAAACATGTTCCTTCCCCGAAATTGATTTTGAATCCAGTGTCGCATAGTTGACTTATGCTTAGTCAATTGTAATTTAGTCCTTTCACCAAGGAGACATTATGATTTGTGAGACCTCCAATCTTTACTATTCCGCATTCAACAATTCTTCCTTTGCTTTTTCCACCATAAGAGACTTTTCCTCCATTTGTTTGAACAAGTTTTATGAAACAACTTGAATCTCCTATCACGTGTCTTGAACAGCCACTATCCAAATACCATTTAATTTTCCTCTTGATAGTGACTTGCAATTAAAGAAGAATTTCAAGCTTTCTTTGGTACTCACATTTTCTTGGATCTAGAGGAGTTAGTGCAATATACGGTCTTTGCCCAACCTTTCTTAACAGATCTCCAAACCATAGGACATTCTTCCTCAAAATGTTATGAGCTGTAACACTTAGAACATTTAAGAGCACTTCGACCAACAAGTTTTACAAAGACTTTTTGAAAATGATTTCTATAAAAGTTCTTTGTAGGTCTCTGTTTGATTCTTTCCTTTACTTTCAAAAGTCATTCCCAAACCTGATTTGTTAAAGTAAGGTCTCTGTATCAAAAGAATCTTTTCTAACTTCTCAGATCCTATTGAAAACTTTTTTAAAACTTTTGAAATGTCATTTTTCAAATATGTATTTTCTTTTGAAAGAGAGTCTGCTTTTTCTTTCAAAATGACAAAACTTTTGTCTAAATTTTCAAACTTTTCTTTCCAGGAGATTTCCTATTGCTTCAGTGTAGAATTCTCCCTTTTTAGCTTGGAAATCCTCTTAAGAGAAGTTTTGAGGCTAAGACAAAGTTCATCAATGTACTTCGAGACTTTAGTAGAAATTTTTAAATTGCTTACCTCAATTTCACTGTTTGAGTCTGAGTCTGTATCCGTCTCAAAGTGAATCTGATTCTGATTTTGCCATTAGACAAATATTGGCATAATCATCGTCACTTTCTTCGCATTCAGTATCACTCCATGTTTCTGCTTTAAGAGCCTTTCTATAATTCTCAGTCTTTCCTTTCTTTTTCTTCAATAAAGGACAGTTGAGTCTGATGTGTCCATTTTTTCTTGCATTTAAAGCAAATCACATCTTTATTGAATTCATCATCTTTAGTTGATTTATTCTGAAACTTTTGAGTGCTTTATTTCTTCCAATTGAATCTTCTTCCCTTTTTATTCAGTTTCCTGAACCTTCTTATCATAAGTGCTAAATCTTCATCGTTTAAGTCTTCTTCAGAGTCTGTAACATCATAATCATCGTTAGATTTTAAAGCAATAGACTTCTTCCCTTTGGGATTTTCTTCATCATTAATTTGCTCCACTTCATAGGATTGAAGTGTGCCAATCAGTTCGTCTACAGAGAGCGGCATGATCCTTTGTGTTTCCCTTATTGAAGTCTTTACGTAATTCCAGTCTTTGGAGAGTCCACGCAGCAATTTGTTAACCTTCATGGGTCTTGAGATTGGCTATCCCTGATACTCTAGACCATTTATAATTTCAGTTAAGTGACTAAACATATCAGTGATAGATTCTCCTGGCTTCATCTTGAAGGCTTCATACTATCCGAGTAGAATATTGATTCTTGTTTCTTTCACTCGATCAGTTCCTTCATAGGTAATGTGCAGCATGTCTCAGACTTCTTTGGCTGTTTCATAAGAAGATATTCTATTATATTCAGTGGGAGATAATGCACAATATAAAGAGTAAATCGCTTTTGCATCAAGAGCTTGTCTCTTGGTTATATCTTCTTGGGTCATTTCGCTAGCTTCTGCAACTTCTTTTCTCCTCTCTGAGACTGATGTAGCTTTAGGAATGATTCCTTTTTCCACCACATTCCATTCCATAGGATCTTTCGATCTAAGGAATGCCTTCATCTTATTTTTCCATATGTTGTAATCATTTCCATCGAAGTAAGGTAGTATGGTGTTGCTTTGGCCTTCAACCAAACTTGGAGCCAACATACTAGCCATAGGTCTTTAACTCAGAAGTAAAAACACTTTAATTTAATGAGTACACAAGCTCTGATACCAATTAAAAGGGCTAGAATAAGCACTTAGAGGGGGGTGAATAGGTGATTAAAGAAGTTTTTGCAATACTTAACAAAATTATTTGTCTAGACTGAAAATGTAACAGACTATAAACAATTATATAAAGCTGTGAAATGAAGTAAAGAGATTAGGGATAGAGAATCAAAACATAAGGTTTATAGTGGTTCAGCTTAGACCAAGCCTACGTCCACTCTCCTGCACTGACAGCCCACTGGCTGGATTCCACTAAGAATCAAAAGAGATTTTACAGTCTCACGTCCTTGATTTCACAGTATAGAGACTCTGCTACACTTTCTCAAAGTCTCACAAATATCTAATCTTTCTTTTGAGTACAAATTTAAGCTCAACAAATGAAACAATAAATAACAAGGAGCTTTAGACTTTGAAATTTTTATATCACACACACACAAATAACTAGAGCGTCTTCCTTATATACTTCTCTATGCCTTCATAATCGTTGGCACATTCTAAAGGAATTCTTCCAATCAACCCGTCGGACAGAATTAATCAGGGAGATCTCGAGTTATTTAAGAAATATGATGATAGCCCACAAATTCTGCTCGCCCATACAATCAGAATCTAGGTTTCCATAAGTAGAACCTTCTAAGTACTCTTCGTCAATCAACGGATCTAAATTACTCGAATTGATTTTAATACGAATAATAGATTTCGAGGTGCCATCTCCAGCCATGAGATCTTCTTCAACCATACGAATCAAATTCTTAGAGATATACCCACATCTGGATAAGTCTTCTTCAACCATATGAATCAAATTCTTAGAGATATACCCACATCTGGATAAGTCTTCTTCAACAGATAATACTTTTCTTCGTCCGTCTGGAAACTGTCAATGAGGGCAGACTTTAAATCTTGAGTTTGGAGGTCTTCGAACTTTGACAATAGAGTCTGCAAGTGTTCAAACTAAACTAATGGAAACGTTTTGTCAACCTCAAAACAAATAGAGAAATTTTCTCCAACATTATTAACTATTCTCAATTAGAATCATTCATAAATGTCAAAGGCTAAGACTTAATCAGTTAAGGTGACTTGTGAGATGTTCAACAAGTGACCGGATGGTGGCAATAAAAAATATTCGAAAGTTTCAATCAGATCAAATCAGTGGGATCCATGCATCAGACTACTAGTTTCTTTAAATATTCAATGAAAATATTATCCCGTCAGATAAAAAAATGTTTTAATAAGATTTTCTCGTCCATGTAACATTGGTCTTAGCAAATGTAGGGACTTGTATGTCCTAATTGAAGACCACGAATTTATTTTGCTTCCTCTCTCTGTGCTTCACATGCATTGACCTTGATCGTACACACATTTAAAATTTAATCATTCACATATTTTTCTTTCTTTCAGCACATAGACCGCTCAACCGTAATTTTCTATAAATACTTCAATAACCTCCATAGCAACAGCACTTGCACACATCCTCAAAGAGTGTGGCAAATGAGAGATAGAGAGAGGGAGAGAGGGATGGAAAAGGTCTAAGAGGCCATGCTGACCAAGCTAGGCGAGCCCGTCTCTGCAGACATAGATATAGAAAAGGTCCGCGAGGCTGCATCTGCTCACTACGATGACTTGATGGAGGACTAGAAGCAGGCAGCCAAGAGCTTCTTCGAGACCATGGACAAGGACAAGAGTGGCAACATAAGTGTTGAAGAGTTCACGACCTTCCTGAGCCACGCCGGGCTCAAAAATGTTGACACTGATAGTCTCTTCACAGAGCTGGACAAGGACAACAAAGGCACTCTCAGTTTTAAGGAACTAGTCACCTTCTTCTACGTCTTCAGCCACGATGAGTATAAACATCTACTAAAATGTAGGCCTAGTACTGATGTACCCGGTCGAAAGGTAAAAATTTCAGTTTAAATTAAAACAAATAAATGTTCAATCTTGATTCTTCATAATTTAGAAGATATATTTAAATCGCCTTTTTGTTTTGCGCCCAACGGGTAAGACTAAATCTGTATATTGGCCGATGCAACCCACAAGATGATTCCAAATAAAGACAACGCCTGAATGCACTAGTATAGCAAAATGGTATATGATGCAGAAAATTCGACACTCTACTAAAATTTACATTTTCAATAAAATTACCTCCAAAGAGGAATGTCCACCTACCTTTCATCGAGTTGGAACTAATGACGAGATCAAAAGTACTATCTTCTTCTTCAAAAAGATTTCACCCCGATTACATAGACAACATGTACAAACATGGTTTGCATAAGTTGGTCCAGAAGATAACAGTATGGTTTGTAAAGCGATTTTCGAAAGCTGAAAGAATTTTACAAAACCCAAACATGATATTCACCTTTGCCGTACCCTAAAAAAAGAAAAAGAAAAAAGAAAAAAAAAAAAAATGTTATAATATATTTATTATATTATTCTAAATATGATCTCAATATTGTATTCCCAATTAGTTCTGATTCATTGCCTAATTTATCACCCACATCTATTATGTGATATTTGCTTGTTAATATGTTACCATAACAGTCTTGATGGAAGATGTTGGTAACATACGAAACGAAAACGTCAGGTCATCTAGTTCAAACCCTATCACTATAGAAAAACACACCATTAGGTTTGAGAGGTATTGGTTAGTAGAACATGACATATAGATATGGTGTTTCCCATATTACAGATCGATCGTGCTACATGGATCTGTCCGAGGTTTTAAGGTTTTTCGCTCTTGCAGATTTCATCAATGGTCGGAGGTATGTTGATCTTTACATTTCCGCAAATCGATCCCGAATTCTGTATGAATTTATCTGTGATTAATAAATCGGGATCATCAGGTTTTAGTTTATATTTAATCTAACAGTTGGTATTAGAGCATGTTTACAATCTCTACCTTGATGAAATTATGGAATTTATTTTTATTGAATTATGTGTGGGTAAATTCGGATTTTTATGGCTTGGAACGGAATTTAAAATTCTGGCCAAATTCGGTCGACCCACCACGCAATAATGGATCTGCATGATCACACTGCCATTAGGAAGAAAAACCCTTAAATTTTTCAACATATTACTGATTGTCAGAGGTTAATCGAACGGTGAAATTTTGGTGGTTAGGGTTTTTAGGGCAGATTATTTTAGGCTTAATTCCGGTCAATATGTTGGTCGTTTTTGCCGGATTTTGAAATTATTCGTTCGTCCCGATGTTCTCTTCGAAACCCATAAATCAATTTGGTTGGACATGGGTTGTGGGAGGAGGCCTAGGCGGCGAAATGAGACTGGTCGCAGCAGAAGAAAAGGCCGAAAAGAAAAAAAATTCTGCTTTTGCAAAATTACAATTCTACCATCGCTAAATAAAATTACGAACTTACCCTTCCACATTAAGGAAAATTGCAGTTGTGCCCTAGACGCCTAAAATTCCGGTTTTCCCCCCTTGGGCGTGAAAATTTACAATTTCGGCCTTTTTGGGCGTAAAATTCTTGTTTTACCCTTACATGCAATTTTTATGAATATTTTCTCATAAAATTAAATGTCTATTGATCCGTATATATTTAATTAATTAAAGATTAGACACAACATCTTTGATTATAATAAATTATATACATTAAGTGCCTTTGGATCACATATAATTAAAGACAATAATTGTGATTAGTCACATTTTATGAATTTTATCCCATAGGAATTTTCAATATATTAATGTGATTAATTAGGATGAAATATTATTTTATCTTTCTTAATTTATCCACAGGGATTAAAGGGAATATAATTTGATAGTTTCATCATGAAGTAATTATGAATTAATTTAAATTATAAACTTAGCCCACATGTAGTTTTTTATGTTATGTGATTCATATTTTATAACATGTTTTACATTGGTAAAATATGATTTAAGTTTATTTGCCTCAAATATATTGATACATAAGTTTTCTTTAATTATGATGCAGTCTTACCACCTACGATTAGTTCTAGTATAATTGTTCTCGAGCTTAATGGAAATAATTATAAAGAATGGAGAGAATTAGTTCTTCTTCAATTGGGGTGCATGGATCTTGATTATGCTCTAAGGTTAGATGAACCACCAGAACCTACTGAAAATAGTACTCATGCTTAGCATACTCGTTATGCACAATGGGAGTGGTCCAACCGTCTCAGTGTGATGTACATAAAAACAAAACTCTCTGCTAGTATTCGTGGTTCAGTCATTCAGCATAACAACGCCAAGAAATTGCTAGAGGCTATTGATGCACAATTTGAGTCTTCAGAGAAGGTGTATGCCATAACCTTGATTATGAAATTCTCATCCTTGAAACTTACCAGTGTAAGAGGTGTGCGTGAGCACATCATGAAAATGAGGGACATTGCAACTCAGCTAAAGAATCTTGAGGTTGGGGTATTAGATTCTTTTCTTGTATATTATATCCTAAATACTCTCCCAAAAGAGTATGCCCCTTTCAAGATCTCTTACAACACACATAAAATTAAATGGTCAATCAATGAACTCATGACCATATGTGTTTAAGAGGAAGAGAGGCTACTAATGGAGAAAGGAGAAAGTGTTCATATGGCAACACAGGATAAGTATAAAGAGCAAGGCAAGCAAAGGGAAAATGTAAGACGCATCTACCTCCCCAAGCTGGCATTAAGAAGGAATCCAAGTGCTTCTTTTGTAAAAAGAAGGGGCACATGAAGAATGATTGCGCCAAATTGAAAGCCTGGCTAAAAAAGAAAGGTAACCAACTCTCATGTGTTTGTTTGAATCTAATATGGTTGATGTGGGTCACAACACTTGGTGGATTGATTCTAGTTCTACAATCCACATTTCGAATTTCTTGCATCGTTTTCAAAACCAGCAGAAACCAGTGGGAACTACATAAAGCATCTTTCAAGAAATAAGATGCACTCGCATGTGGAAACTATTGGGACATGCATATTAGTTCTCAATAATGGTTTTGTTTTAATTTTAGAAATGACCTTTTATATTCCTAGTTTTTCTAGGAATTTAATTTCAGTTCAAGACTTGTACCTTTGGGATACTCCTTTGAATTTTCATATTCAACATTCAATTTATCGTTTAAATCTGAAATTGTTGGGAGTGGTATTTTGTCCGACGATCTCTTTCGAATTAATTTACAAGACAATGCCATTAATAATGTGATGCACGTTCACGATAATGCTGGTATAAAACGATGTGTTGTGAATGAGGATTCCTCTGTGTTGTGGCATCGGAGATTAGGACATATCTCCATGGATAGAATTAAGCAATTAGTAAATGATGGAGTACTTAATACTCTAGATTTTACTGATTATGACACTTGTGTGGACTGTATAAAGGGAAAACAGACCAACAAATCAAAGAAATGTGCTAAGAGGAGTACAAAAATATTAGAAATCATACATACAGATATTTGTAGTCCGATATGGACTCAAATAGTCAGAGATACTTCATTTCTTTCATAGACGATTATTCACGATTCATGGATCTCTACTTGTTTTGTAATAAGCACGAAGTGCTAGATGCCTTTAAGGTATTTAAAACCGAAGTTGAAAAACAATGCGGCAAGCAAATTAAGATCGTGAGATCAGATAGAAGTGGAGAATACTATGGTGGGTACATTAAAGATGAACAAGAACCTGATCTATTTGCAAAGTTTCTTAAAGAGCATGAGATTATTGCCAAATACACTATGCTTGGTTCATCGGACCAAAATGGTGTCGCAGAAAGCAAAAACCGAACATTATTGGACATGGTGTGGAGTATGCTCAGCAGCTCCAAACTTCCTAAGTTTTTGTGGACTGAGGCTCTTAGAACGGCTGTGTACATATTAAACCGAGTTCCAACCAAGACTGTTCCAAAGATGCCTTTTGAGTTATTCAAAGGTTGGAAACCAAGTTTGCGACGTGTACGTGTTTGGGAATGTCCATCTGAAGTAAGAGTCTACAATCCATAGGAAAATAAGTTAGATCCAAGGACTATAAGTGGGTATTTCGTTGGATATGTCGAAAATTCCAAAGGATACAGGTTTTACTGTCTTTCGCACACCACTAGGTTTGTAGAATCAAGAAATGCTAAATTTCTTGAGAATGACCCGATTAGTAGGAGCGATCAATTCAAGGATTTTGTTACCGAAGAAGATCATTCAAATACTCAACCTTCCACCTCAGGTACTGGATTGGTTGATGTTTACAACACCCTTTCAGGTCAACCGGTAGTTGAGCAACTAATTATTGAAGATCCACAACCTGTTGATATTGATCCGGTAGACCCAACTATTCAGCAATTACCAGATACTGTTGAACTTTCAGTTGAACAGCAAACTTCTCAAGAGGATGTTGATGCAATATTAAGAAGGTCTACTAGAAAAGAAATCAACAATCTCTAATGATTACATTGTGCATCTACAAAAATCTGACTATAATGTTGGAGCTAAAAGTGATCCCAAGACGTTTTCACAAGTCATGAGTTATGATAAATCTAATTTATGGTACAATGCTATGAAGGAAGAGATGAATTCTATGGCATCAAATGAAGTCTGGGATTTAATTGAGTTGCCTGATGGTGCGGAAGCCATTGGTTGTAAATGGGTCGTCAAAACTAAGAATGATTCATTAGGCAATATTGAAAGATATAAAGCCAAACTCGTTGCCAAGAGATTCACTCAAAAGGAGGGAATCGATTACACTGAAACGTTTTCTCCTGTATCCAAGAAAGATTCTCTTCGTATTATTTTGGCATTGGTCACTCATTTTAATAAGGAGTTACATCAAATGGATGTGAAAACAGTGTTCCTTAATGGAAAATTAGAAGAAGTGGTTTACATGAAACAACCAGAAGGATTCTTCTCTAGTGCTAGTGAGCATTTGGTATGCAAGCTTAAAAGGTCTCTATATGGTTTGAAACAAGCATCCCGCCAATGGTACTTAAGATTTCATGAAGTCATCTCTTCATTCAGTTTATAGAGAATGTTCTGGATCAATGTATATACCAGAAGGTTAATGGAAACAAAATTTGTTTCCTTGTGCTATATGTAGATGACATTTTACTTGCAACCAATGACAAGGGGTTGTTATATGATGTGAAACAATTTCTCTCTAAGAGTTTTGATATGAAGGATATGGATAAAGCCTCTTATGTCATTGGCATTAAGATTCATAGCGAAAGATCTCGAGGTATATTAGGACTATTTCAAGAAACCTATATCAACAAGATCTTAGAGAGGTTTTAGATGAAAGATTGTTCACCAAATATAGCACCGATTGTGAAGGGTAATAGGTTTAATTTAAACCAATGCCTAAAGAACGATTTTGAAAGGGAACAAATGAAAAACATTCCATATGCTTCTGCTGTCGGAAAGCTTGATGTATGCTTAGGTTTGCACTCGATCTGACATAGCCTTTACTATGGGAATGTTGGGTAAATACTAAAGTAATCCAAGTATGGATCACTAGAGAGCTGCAAAGAAAGTGATGAGGTACCTTCAAGGAACAAAAGGACACATGCTTATGTATGGACGGACGGACAGCTTGGAAGGTAGTTGGTTACTCGGACTCAGACTTTGCTGGCTGTGTTGATTCCCATAAATCAACATCGGGATATATTTTTATGTTTGTTGGCGGAGTTATATCCTGAAAGAGTGCAAAATAGACATTGATTGCCACTTTCACTATGGAAGTAAAGTTCGTTTCCTGTTTTGAGGCCACCTTACATGGTGTATGGTTGAAAAGTTTCATATCGGGGCTTAGAGTTGTGAATTCCATTGCTAGGCCATTAAGAATATTTTGCGACAATTCAGCTGCAGTTTCATGGCTAAGAACCACAAAAGTGGTAGTTGAAGCAAGCACATCGACATCAAGTATTTAGCTATCAGAAAACATGTTAAAAAGAAGAAAGTGGTCATAGAACACGTAAGCACTGGATTGATGATAGCTGATTCTTTAACTAAAGACATGCCACCAATGAGTTATAAGGATCATGTATTCAAAATGGGCATTGGCCCAATCATGTAAATTTTCCTTTACATGGAAGAATTTGTAAGACTTTTATTCATTTATAATGTTTTTCTCAAAACAGTTGTATACATTCAGTTATTATGAGAAAAACAATTACATTTGACCTAGAGTAAACATAAGGTTTATTCATTAAGTTATTTGATCACATATGGGCTGATGAAATGCATTGTGATACACGGAAGATAATACTCGCTCTAAGAAGACTCGTCGTCGTGATTCGTGTATTTTATTTCAATATGAAGTTTATGTGGGTTTGGGTTAATATTTCATTTGATGGAATATTGGGATCAAGTGAGAGAATGTTATAATATATTTATTATATTATTCTAAATATGATCCCAATATTGTATTCCCGATTAGTTCCGATTTATTGCCTAATTTATCATCCACATCTATTACGTGATATTTTCCCGTTAATATGTTACCATAACGGTATTGATGGAAGATGTCGGTAACATACGAAACGGAAATGTCAGGTCATCTAGTTCAAACCCTATTACTACAGAAAAACACCCCATCGGGTTTAGGGGTATTGGCTAGTAAAACAGGACGTATAGATCTGGTGTTTCCCATATTGCAGATCAATCATGCTACGTGGATCCGTCTAAGGTTTCGAGGTTTTCCACTTTTGCAGATTTCATCAATGGCTGGAGGTATGTTGATCTTTAAGTTTCCGCAAATCGATCCCGAATTATGTATGAATTTATCTATGATTGATAAATCGAGATCATCAGGTTTTAGTTTATATTTAATCTAACAAAGAAAACTTAATTCTTTATTAGCATGAAAAAAAAAAATGAGTCACTTGAGTTCAAGTATGTATTTATCTATGAACATTGTCGTGCTAGCGAGAATAGGCCGTAGGACAACGGGAGGAGCTAATGACAAAGTAAGATCCCCTCTCTCTCTCTCTCTCTCTCTCTCTCTCTCTCTCTCTCTCTCTCACGAAATCACCACCTCAAGTGGACAGAATCACCGTGACATAATCCGATTCAATTGTCTTTAATTCGTCTCATCCTTCTTACATAATCTTCGCTTCCATGACGGCATGAGAGATACGAGAGTATCGGTTTTGCAAGGGAGGAGATGGACCACGGGCGATTTCTTAGGGCTGTACCACAAGTTAAAGGGTGTGTACAAGCTTGAAGAGTGGGTGAACGAGAATGCATGCTCCATCCTCTAGGGGAGCTACAAGCTCTGTCACCACCGTTGGAGAAATGGAGCGTCACTTCCTTTCGGGGAAAAGAAGAAAGTTCCAGTGTTTTGTTATCAATGTGTTGTGTGCTATGTGTTGGAAATAAAGAAGCAAGGGGAGTTCTTGTTCCCTTGTTCTTGTTGTGTTCCATCCATGGTTCATCTATCGCTATAAAATATGTGCATATACATTTGAAGGCCTAATTCCCTAAAAAAAATATCAATTTTAAGTTCAATCCCAATTCTACTCAGTATCCAAAGACGGCGGTTAATTTCTTCAAAATTATTAATATTGAAAGGATGTTGTTGTTCCTTACAAGAGTAAATGTATTGGTGAAGACATAGGGTTTAAATAGTGAATCTATGAATGATCATGATATTTGATAATTTTGAAAATATTAGTGGTGCTTTCTAAATGGTGGTAGAGAGAGGATCAATCTCTCGATTTTACAGAGGGGGAAGATGGTGGAGTGATGTCAGAACTATTAATAGTGAGAGAGAGAGAGAGAGAGAGAGAGAGAGAGAGAGAGAGATGCATTGAAATTTATGTTTTGTCACTTTTTGGAGATGAAAATGCTATGAGTGAAGAAGAAGAGAGAGAATCAAACAAAGAACGAAAAAAAGAGAGAAAGTGAGGGGAACTAAAGCATGATAGTGATAGTGCGAAAATAAACGAAGAGAGAGAATAAAACAGAAGAGAGAGAGAGAGAGAGAGAGAGAGAGAGAGAGAGAGAGAGAGAGAGAGAGAGAGAGATGCATTGAAATTTATGTTTTGTCACTTTTTGGAGATGAAAATGCTATGAGTGAAGAAGAAGAGAGAGAATCAAGCAAAGAACGAAAAAAGAGAGAAAGTGAGGGGAACTAAAGCATGATAGTGATAGTGCGAAAATAAACGAAGAGAGAGAATAAAACAGAAAGAGAGAGAGAGAGAGAGAGAGAGAGAGAGAGAGATGCATTGAAATTTATGTTTTGTCACTTTTTGGAGATGAAAATGCTATGAGTGAAGAAGAAGAGAGGGAATCAAGCAAAGAACGAAAAAAGAGAGAAAGTGAGGGGAACCAAAGCATGATAGTGATAGTGCGAAAATAAACGAAGAGAGAGAGAAAATAAAACATAAAATAGAGAGAGAGAGAGAGAGAGAGAGAGAGAGAGAGAGAGAGAGAGAGAGGAGTAGTCGTGAATTAGAGCGCATTTTATAACAATTATATTTCCGAGAACAATTTTTGATTAGAAATGGTCTTTTTCTGATTTTGTTCCCGAAAATAATTTATGAGCAATAAAACACGTTTGGTAACTGTATAAAATTTATATTCTCGAGGTAGAAATGCATTTGGTAGAATTCTTAATTTTTTTTATTTCTTTTAATTTTTAATACATTCATTACATTTTTCTTATTTTTCTTTTTGTTTTTTATTTTTCGTTTCCTCTTCTTCTTCCTCCTTCTTTGTGGCTGATCGCTTGCCACCGTGGCCGACGATTGGCTGGGCAAGGTTTGGTGAGCTTGCCGGAGGCTCACTTGACCATGGTGAGCACGTTGGACCTCGCCTAATTGGTTGCCTACTTGTGGCGACGGTGGTGGCGATGGTCAGCAATGGCCGATAACCAATTGGGATTGGGAGAAAGAAAAAGAAGAAGAGAGAAGGAGAAAAGATAGGCAAGAAAAGAAAGGAAAAAAATAGTTAGGCTTGAATCTTGAAATTGTTTTTAGGAATAAGAAACAATTTTTTTCTACTTCTTGATTCTATACTGAATCTATTCTTGAGAATAAAAATTTTACCAAATAGATTTCTTTCTTTTTTTTTTTTTTCAAGGAACAATATAATAGAATCACTTGTTCTTGGATGGTTACCAAATAGGGAGCAATTTGATTCAATCCGAGCCGAACTATCAACCAACTAAATTCCTTTATTTATTATTCAAACTAAAATCGAAGATGCACAAAATTTTCATTTGGTTCGATTCAATTTTTGACACCTCAACTTTTTACATATACCTTGTATTTTTTTGCTGAGAACCTTGCATAGGATCTAGGACACAAGATTGCATCATACTTTAAAATTTTTCTTGCACTTAACTATTTCAAACTTTTGATACCTAAAAGCTATGAGAAAAGTGTCAGAAAAATCTTAAACTTCAATTTAGTTCTAAATCTTTTAATGGTGTCAATTTAATCATAAAGTTTTTGACTTAGTACCAATTTAATCTTAAACCTTTTAATAGTACTAATTTAGTCATTCTAGCTAATTTTGATCGGATTTTGCTAACATGGACATCGGGCAGCTTACATGGCCCCACCGGTGCTAACATAGATAATTTTTAATAATATTTTAATTTTTAAAAAAATTATTATTTTTCTTTTTTTTTTGTCTCTCCTTCATTTCTTCTTCCATTAGGCATTGGTTGACTGGCAGGTGATGGCCAAGCAAGCTGGCCTCGCTGGGCATCGCCCGAGCGAAGGTGATGCTACTTTGGCTTGGGCAAGGGTCGGCCTCACTGGATTTGGTGAGGGGAGCCCTCGCTGAGGTTGCCCTCACCCACGCAAGATCTAGCGAGGCCAACTTGCCCGACCATGGCTAGTGGCTAGCCATCACCTACCAGCTGGCCACTACTTAGAGGAAGAGGAAATGAATGAGAGAGAAAAAAGAAAGAAGAAAAAAAATCGAAAAATTCTTGAAGTATTATTAAAAATTATTCATGTCAACGCTAGCGGTATCACATAATCCACTCGGTGTCCATGTCAATAAAATTCGACCAAAACCAGAAGAATAAAATTGATACCAAATCAAAAGATTTATAACTAAATTGGAATTATCAAAAAGATTTAAGACTAAATTTATACAAAGTCAAAAAGTTTAGGACTAAATGGCACCATTAAAAGGTTAAAATTAATTTGGCTTTAATGCAATAATTTAGCACCTTTTTGACACTTTTCACTAAAAGCCGCCCTAGAAGTCAAATCCCCCCATTAAACCTTCCTAACCTCGCCAATTTTGCATGTTCCATGCGTTCCTAGGTTCTCTTGTCCATGCCCACCCAACAACTTTAAGCAACTCATTGCCCGAATTTCATCTCATCTAGTAATTGGCCGCATTATAAAATGTGCCAATGACTTGGTAAGCATACTTTATTTGGAAGTTCTAACAAAAAAAAATATTTTATTTGGAAGTTTTATTTTTTAAAATACTTATCGCACACTTCACCAAAAAATTAGAAAATTCATGACGAGTCCGATTCTTACCTATGTAGGTATTTACTAAGTAACTAGAAACACTCGTTAATATAGTCCTACTTTATTTTAGCGCTCATTAATTCACCATTTGCTATGATAAATGGATTAGGCGCTAAAATTAAGAGGGTAGTGAATTAGTTATAGAAGAAAACTTTAAACCTTTTCACGCTCAAAGGTTGGATAGTGTGTAAAACGTGCACTTGTACTGTAGAACGATAGTGGATATACAGAAACATTTATCTTCCGTCAGCAAAATATAAAAGGAAATTAAGGGATAAGAAAGTCAAAGTATATTTATGGCGATTTAGCCTTTCCACTCGGCATGTTCCACTCGTCAACTCTAACAGTTTAAACTTAGGTTGAAATCCACTATGTAATTTTTGAGCTTGTACAACGTATTAATATGTGTGCTTCTTCTTGTAGCTTGGCTTTTACAGATATAACCGATCCTTACTATTCTTAGCATTATGTTAACTAATTATAGAGACTCAAATTTCTGCTGAAAAGCATAATTAGGTTTACACGGCTTCTACATACAAGCACAACAAGAAGATACACACTCAGAGCAAAGACTAGTTTTGTTCGTTTTCCCCAACTCAACTATTGGTTGTGGGTCTATCCCAAAGAAAAAACGAAAGAAAAACTATCAATTGGGTTGAATATATTGCCATTATACCTCTATGACCATTTGAAATTCAAATCCCACGAATAGCCGTTGGTTCTATCATATACAGTCACAGAAATTGCTCTAGAACTCCATAAAGATAGTTTCCTAAAATAGTCAGTTTTGCTTCTGCAACAGTTTGTCTACTACCCTCTATTATCTTACCAAAATATGGTAAATTATTTTGATCTTCTCCGGTCCGCTTTTAGGGATTCCAACTTCTAAGACCATATGTAAAACATCAATATGAACTCAAGTCAATTTTTTTTTGGTCAGTAACTTTAGTCAAATTGAGAGTCTGGATCTTCTCTTTAGGATTGTAGAGGCTCGTACTAAAATTGTTACTCTGTTTGTAGCGAGAACACCTTCTATAGACCGGTCCAACTGAACTCATGAATAAACAAGTTTATTTTCCTTTGAACTTTTAGGCACTTCCATGCATACTGACGTCCTTAATATTCTGTAGACTTTCCACTCCATCCGAACTCTTCTACAAAACGGAAGTCCTCCTCTAGTCTATTTGCCTTCTATTAAATCATCAAAACTCTTCAACGATCACGCATTCTCTAGTTTGTTCACCATCCTTCAGATCCTTTTGAACATTAATATATTCCTTATCCAACAGCTTGTTGAGCATTTGCTAGGTCAATCTAGCCACCAACACATTTTACGTCCAATAGCTTGTTCACCTCCTGTAGAACAATGGTCTTTATACATGCTTAGACGTCTCATTGTTAATACCATATGTATATGAATATGTTCTGTACATTTAATTACGTATGTTAGTATACTTATAATATTTTATCATCCTCAAAACATTAATGAGATTTCTCCTAACATTAATGATTACAAAATAAAAAATAAAAAATAAAACCATAGCATTTCGATATGCACATGCATTCACACACGTGAGATTGAGAGAATTAAGTGCAGATTTACTGATAAACAAAGCATCCATTACAAATACCATCATCTCCATTATAAAGTATGCCGAATAAACACAGTAGGAGATACTCATAGATTTAATATATTTTTACAAAGGGATAAGTATACAAAAAGTTTTAAAACTTATCACAAAAGTGCAATTGAATCATAAGGCTTTCAAAGAGTGCATTCAAATCTTAGAACTTGTCAAATTCATACAATCAAGTCTTAAAACTTGTCAAGTTGGTGCAATCAAGTCTTAAAACTTATTAAGTTGGTGCAATGAAATTCTTCCATTAACTCCGTCTAACTTGACACATAGAAAATGCTAATGAATTTAAGGATTTGGTTGCACTAACTTAACAAGTTCGAGAATTTGATTGTACTTTTTGAATGTTTAAGGACTCAATTGCACTTTTGTAACAAATTCTAGGACTTGATTGCATTTTTTTGAAAATTTTAAAACTCAATTACACTTTTATAATAAGTTTTAAGACTTCTAGTACATTTATCCCTTCTGCAAATAGTAGCTTTGTCATCTATAACTCTTTGCAGTTCTCATGAGAAATGAAGAATATATCACTTATAGAGAATATTTATGTTAATAACATGAAAAGTGAAATATAATAAACATGTGATTTGAAGGGATTAGAATCTCAAATTTCTCGGCGTTTCCTAATCCCGGGTCCATCTTGAGGGTTTGTAGAAGACGTACCAATGCTTTTGCCTTCTCTTCCAAGCAACCATCTCTGTAGATGTTTGTTCTCTTTTCACAGGTAAAACACACCTTTTCTACACGAATTTCAGATTTTCATGTATTTTCTTCTTTTGATTTGTCATATTCTAGTTCACGGAAAAAATAAATCATAATTGCTATAATTTTCGTACAGCACTCACGTAGGGCTTTCACTTGAGTGTCAATTTTTTTTTTCAAATTACTTGAGTGCCATATAAATTTTCAAACGATTAACTGAATGTCATAATTTTTTTAAAACATCCACAAATATCAGAAGTCCGATGTGATACGACATTTGGGTAAACATTCTTAAAAGTTATGGCACTCAAGTAATCATTTTTAAGTAGTTATAGTATGCAATGGTAAAAAAAAGTTATGACACATTCAAGTGAGTGTCATATGATAGATAGGACACTTATAGTGCTCTTGTCCCCTAATTCTATGTTATATATCGTAAAAGGTGAATCTTCAACAAGCTCATCCAATGTTTTTGACCATTTTTAGTTAAGTGACAGTAACTTTCTTCATTTGTTTGGTTTTTATTTTCAAATATGTTTCTCCATCTAAATTGAGCGAAGAGGCTTTTCAAATAGGGAGTTTGTTCACCGTCCTCATTCGTAGCTTTGATTCAAATCATCATACCTTTTTCATAATAAAAAAAAAAAAAAAAAATTACTACGTTCGCAGATCCTGTTGGCCCCTCCACGTCCCAGAAGCATTAAAAAAATGTCTATTGGACAAACTAATCGTGTGTTTAAAAAATCTCACATAATCAATTTTGGGCAAAACAAGGAAAAATGCTTCCGTTAACATTTGTTCTTCTTAAACTATACTTACTCGGTAAAATTATATTATGCAGTCAATCAAACTTTAAAATTATTTGTCTCCAACATGCAAATTACTAATGACCCTTGTTGCAAACATGAAAATCAAGAATATTAGATGCTCTTTAGAGCAGCGCATCATCATCCTTTTGCAAGGTCCATCTACTCCTGTTTTGCAGAGAATCGCTCCACATAGCGAAACTTCACCGAAAATTGATCCTCGATTTTTATTGAATTGGGTTCCATGACAATTTGAATAGGAAATAAAATGCGTAAGTAAGAACTAAAACTAATTACTCTAAAGGATAGTAAATGCAGGAATTTGAATGATAAATTGATAAACTAAAAGACACATAATTTCTGTTGACGATTGCCTTTTTTAACGATATTCAACATGACTTATATAGCTCCATTACAAATTGTAATCACTTCTAAATGGTTAATATTCAAATTAACGGTTACAACCGTATCTCCATAATTTCAGGCTCCACGATCACACTCTATGATTGTTCAAAAAATAAGGCTCAAGGGCCTGCTTACATGTTTAATTCTTGCTAATGCATGTGAATGCTAGATGTGTGTTAAGCGCGATGCCTAATTTCATGGGTAGATCTTGGGATTCACCTAGAAGACATTCTAGAGACTTATAAGTGTTAGTGACCATGCGAGAATACAAATGGTCACTAATGGCTATAAGTCATAAAAATGAGTTGGGTAGATGTCTAGAGGGACCAATGCATGAATTCCAAAGGCCGACCTTGAGGCCCTATTTGTTCATTTATGTACATGATTCCCTTATTTCATTTGATTGATTGTTCCTCATGCTTTTGATGGTGAATGGTTGTTTCTTTCTATTGTATGTACCCATACTAGATTTAGGTTAGGATTAGATTAAATTCCAAACATGGAGATCTCACAAAACTTGAAAACGATAGAAGGTCGATGTTTATTCGGACCATATTATTATATCCATTTTTTTCAATATATGTTTTGGGTTTCTTAATTTGTATAAACACCCGACAACGCGCATGTGTTATTTTCTTTTGCCTTATTTTTGTTTGCTAATTAGCATTGCATGTTGGATTTACTGCTTTCTTTACTACTTTACTTGGTTGTTTACTTATTGTCTCGTCTTTTAAATTCAATTGTGTGTTTTCTTTTCTTTCCCAAAGAAATAGCAATTGCATGAAAATCATCAATGCATGGTCACTTAGGTAGTTTTAATGACCCAAAAAAGTAAAAAGAGACGCATGACCACCTTGGGTAACACGACAAATCATTAGATACTAAAAGGGCATTAGTAGAAATATTAGCATAACCCAAATCCCTGAACCTAAATATCTAATTGAGTAGATCGATGAACAACTCCTGACCCTTGATTGGGTTTCCTAGCCGATCCCCAAAAATGAGACCAATGGCAACTTCCATCTTTAAAGTTGTTTAAACAATTAGTTAATAAATAAACCCATCGTGAAGAGTATGGGCTTCAGAAAAGCTCACTATGATTTAGCATACTCATTGTGCCATCCAGGGGAGCATGTATTAATGGCAGGGTTATTATGGTAAAGGTGCCTTAAAATTCGATATCCATATCCGACTCCCTCTTTCGTGGTATTTTGCTCATGTGGGTATGAATCATGACACCTTCTGCTTGGGAGCTCGCGACCATACACGAGAGAACTCAAAAATGGTTCGTCCTGAAAGATGGAATGATGGCGTTTTTGTGGATGCGAATCGTGAGGGAACTCTGATGATCAAAGACCTCTAAACCGGACCTTCACCCCCATCCTTAGGCCGCGCGCAAGGTCGGGTCACAAAACTCAACATTTTCTTTCATTTTTTTATCACTTTCTTTCAATATTTTGGGGGAAAAAAAAAACTACCAAAAGCTCTGTACTACACCTATTGTGATACATTTATTCCAAACTTGGACTGTGTCACATGTTGATACGCATGAATCATCCTTTTCGTGGAGGTAAATCTTTGCCTGCTAGGCAAGAGGATAGCAAGTTACAAATTCTGTTTCGATAGGATATGTATTTCTATTACTATGAAATTCATAAATGAAGTAGTTAATGGGGGTTTACCATTATCCTTTTTGTAGTGACAAATATTGTATGTGTTCCTAAGAAAAGAAAAGTAATTTGTCCAACTGAATTGGGATGCCCCAGATCTGACATGTCTCGTGAAAGGAGTAACATGAAGCTCAGAATTATGGGTGTATAAAATATTCCAAGGGGATTGGTCTATGGTCGATTCAGTAAAAAAGAAATAGTCATTTTTAGTTGGACCTCGTGAAAAAAAGACTTCTTTATTTTGTGAAATTAATCATTAATTTCTTTTAGAAGGAAATAAAATTATGTTTATGTTCAAGTAGCAAATATGTCATGGTTGCAGGAGTCTATCCATCACATATAGGCTTTAATGTATACAAATTTTTGACCGCTACTTTGTATCGGCAATAGGTCTGAAAAAGTATCTAAAAATATCCAATTTAGATATTTGTACCCTGTCGAGGTAAGGAACCATGGCATATATGTTTGGAATAGATTCCATTTTGAGAGAGTTGATTGTAGGTCTAATGGCCAACCAGTACCACAATGTCTCTGTTAAAGTTTTCTTTGGTCCTTTGAATGCGGAAGTGAAAGAGACAATGTTATCGAAATAGACCTAGATTGGGGTTCACTGTTTCATATTACTAACCCTATTGTGACAGAGGTTTGGTGTAAAATTGTTATAGAGTTCCTATAAATAATACTCTCAAGGATGGTCTTAGGTTGTTAAGAGAAAACTTTGCAGTGATCGATTTCATATATCATCATCTACATTGTGAATACTAATTGAGGCGAGGAATCAAACTGTATCGATTGTTTTCTAGATTGTTTTGCAAAGCCTTTTTCCTTTTTATTTGATTTTTATTTGTTTTTCTTTCCCTTTTTATTAAGAGAAAAACGTTTGGTTATTATATTAAGTGGATACGTACCATTTCTTTTTCTGGTACCCAATCGAATTAGAGTATGTAATATCATAATAATGGTAGAAATGGAATCACTTTTTCTTTTTCTTTTTTGTATTCTATCCAAAACTCTGTAAGCCTAAATGGCATTAAGATGCCCAGGATACGGACAAAGATATGCTACAGCAAGTATTCCCAGCACGAGGATAAATCAGGATGACGAAGGACATAAGCTATTTCCTTATCAATGTTGGGAAATTCATCCTGTCGAAGGACAACACCTTGTAAGAACCAAACAAAACAAAAAGAAACATAAAAATGCAATGGCAAACGTATTATCGTTAGAAAGTTATTCACAAGGCCACTAAAAATGGAGTTCGTCAAGGCTGTCTTGGAGCATGTAATAGGTAACAAGCACAGCTATTGTTTACTGGGTGATGGAAGAACCCTCGTCGTGGTCCTGAGGTGAACTTTGAGCTTTTTGGTAGATATCAGAACCTTGCATTTCAGGCTCCATGTTTTGGAAGCCGGAAAGAAGATTGCCGTAGTCCAGGATCAGCAGCATCTCCAAGGAAGGAAGACCCAAGAAAGTCCAACCTAACCTGAAGAACAGAATCGTGCCGACCTCCTGGCGGAGTCTGCAACAACAAAGCCATATGTCGTCTCTGCATGAGACAACTTGAAAAGGTAGACATGACATGAGTCATTATGAGGTGTCGAGAGGGAGAGAGAGAGAGAGAGAGAGAGAGAGAGAGAGAGAGTTTTTTACAGAAGTAGATTTGCTTGAGAGATAAGGTTTTGCGCGATTTCCTTTGTATTTCTTCAAGCTGGCAAGAGCGTCACCCAGACCAGCTCATCTACCTTTGCTGAGCTCTCTTCATTTTTAAGGGGGAGGACGCAAACGCTTGGTGCATCGATCGTTGTCATGAATAAAATCGTGCTTTCAGGAGAGAAAAACAAAGAGATTTATAATGTTCATTCTGACGGGTTTGGCGTCTTGCATGTGCGGTGGCGTGTGAGCGAGTCGGTTGGCCAGAGAGCGAGTCGAGTTGAGAGATGACTTGGGGTTCACGAGGAGCTCGGGTTTAGTCACTATGGCGAGGAGCTCGTGTCCACGAATTTAGGGTTTGAGAAGTTAAGCCGCAAGGCAGTCCATAGGATATTTATATCATGTTTCGGCAGTTCGGTTCGGTTCATTACCCCAACCGAAATAACCCAAACTGACAAAAGGAATGATCATTTTTCCTTTAATTGAACCGAACTGAAATATATGAAATTTTCAAATCAGTATTACGGTTCAGTTTTGACACCCTTAGCCTATACTATATTATGGGTATTTGTCGATCGCAATTTAGATGATGTGCCTCTTAATCTCAAAAGCAAAAGTGGGATCTGAACTGATTATCCTTAGCATCGACCTTGAACTAGTCATTTGAATTGGGTTCCTTGGTTGAATCCAATTTGGCACATACCTCTACCCCATCTTACTTTTCTGGAGTTTTTGAATTGGTAATCCTCATTTATTAATACACATTGAAGGAATAGTGGAGACTTAAATTGCTGAGAGAAGAAATAACTAAGCAAGGTGAATTTTTAGTTGGAGCTTTAGGAAAATTCCACCCTAAAAACTGAAAGTCACTAATTGGAATCTCCCTCACCGGTAGTTGCCTTTGGCCAGTCGCCGACCATCATCAAGGCCTAGCAACCAATGGAAGAAGAAGGGAAAAAAATTAAAGATAATAATAAATATTAAAAAATTAGTAAATTTTGTCCACGTTAGCGCCAGTTGTACCACGTGAAACAGCCAATGTTTATGCCAATAGTTTCTAATTGTGTTAAAAACTAAATTAGCACAATAAAAAGATTTAGAATTGAACTAGTACAAATATAATAGGTTTAAAACTTTTTTGATAATTTTCCCTATATTAACTATGTGATAATTATTTACATTATTTTCTCTTTTTTTCTCCAACATATGAAACGCTCAATCAAGAGTCTCTAAAAGTACTATAATAACCTCCGTAGCAATAGCACTTGCACACATCCTCGGCTCACCACGAGGACTTGATAGAGGACCACAAGCAGGCAGCCCAAAGGCTCTTCGAGGCCATGGACAAGGACAAGAGCGCCAGCATAAGCATTGACGAGTTCCTGACCTTCTTGAGCCTCGCCGCGTTTCGAGCCAACAACCATGATTGGCTCTTGAGGGAGCCGGACAAGGACAACAATGGCCCTCTCGATTTCAAGGAGCTAGTCACCTTCTTCTACGTCCTCAGCCGCGACAGGTACAAACACATATTGAACTGCAGGCCACGTAATGATGTTCCCTGTCGGAAGGTAAAAATTATATTTTAAATTAGAATAAAACATAGATGTTGAATCTGGAATTTTCAAAGTTTTTGACATATATTTAAATCGTCTCCTCTTTCATGAGCAACGGGAAAGGCTGAATCCGCATAATGGCAGGTGCAATCCACAAGATAATTCCAAGTAGATAAGACTACTCTAGCACAACAAAATGGTATGTGGGGTAGAGAAAATTCAACACTCTACTAGAATCTACATCTTCAATAAAATTTACCTCAATTGAGGAATGTTCACATACCTTTTATCCAGTTGGAAAGAATGTTCACATACCTTTTATCGAGTTGGAATTAATGGCAAGATCAAAAGTACTATCTTCTCCTTTAAAAAGAATTTAATCCCTATTACATAAATAATGTGTACAAACATGATTTGCACATTTCTAAATTTTTTGTGGTATTAATCCTTATATTTAACCGGGCCAACTTTTGAAACCTGAAAGCAGCCTTTGAAGTCAAATCCTACCGTGAAACCTTCCTATCCTCGCCAAATTTGCACGTTCCTTACCTTTATATGTTCTCGTGTCTATAGGCTCACTCAATGACTTTAAGCAACACATTATTGTGGCCCGAATTTCACTATTCTAGTTTAATTGGTTATGTTACAAAATGTGCCAACTTTAAGTATATTTTATTTTGAAGTTTTATTTTTAAAACATTGATTGCACTCTTCTTTAAAAAAAAAATGCATCCGATAACTATAATACTTCCTTAGTTAGGTATTTAATAAGTGACCAGAAACACTCCTTAATATAGTCCTAGTTAATTTTAGTGCTCATTAATTAACCATTTTCTCTGTTAAATAGATTAGGCACAAAAAATTAAGAGGGAGGTGGATTAATTATATAAGAAAAATTTAATATTTTTCGTGCTCAAATGTTGTATAGGGCGTAAAACGTGCATTTGATAGTAGATATACGGAAAGGATCATCTTCCATCAACAAAATATAAAAGAAAATTAAGGGATAGAAGAGTCAAGGTATATTAGAGTGATTTAGCCTTTCCATGGCCTGTGGCCAGCCATTGGCCACTGACAAAAAGAAAAGAAAAAGAAAAGAGAAAAGAAAAAAAGTTTTTAAAAAATCAAAATTTTTATTAAAAAATTAATAAAAATATCTACATCTGACCATGTCATATAAGATAATTGGTGTCTACGTCAATGATTATCGGATTAAATTGGCCAAAGTTGACCAAATTAATATCAATGTGCAAAAAATTAAGACTGAGGAATGATTCAACGTTGGGATGGGACAAGGTGGATTCTAAAGACCAAATAATGGAGTCAGGCCACGTGTTTTCACTTTCCTTGCGTTTACATGGGGCTTTCGCAAGGAGCTGAGCGGCAGCATTGGTGGTTGAATCCACCTTGTCTTGACTAAAGTTACATATTATTATTTTGATCCCTTGCATTTTAATTCTTTTTTTTTCTGGGAGGATTAACTTTCTTCTGGCGGGATGCGGAAGTCTAAAAATGCAATCTAGGGTTTTCATGAAAATTGGCTTTTTTTTGTTTAACTTCAGTCGAATGTTTTTATGAAGTGTGTAAGAATTGTATCATGTTTTGAATGGATCTAATTTGTGACATCTCTTGAACTGATTCAATTTCATCATCTTTTCAAATCTAATTAAGTTTCCATGTGACTAATGCCCATAACTTGTAACCTAACAATCAAAGGCATAGTTGGAGAAAGTTTCCTTTAAGGAAAATATGACCCTTATCTTGTCATATTTTGCATCTCTTTTTGGAATGAATGAATAAATGTAACTAGATCACTTTGAAATAACACATTCATCACACGTTCCGGGTCAAGTAAAAGATATGCTTTCCAGCAATTAAATACTTTAAAGTTTGTCTCGCAAATATAAATAACCAAATCCTTTAAAGTTTGTCTTGCAAAAAATCTGCTTTCCAGTTCCTCTCATTTTTAACTTTATCCTGAAATCAGCAAGCAACTACAAAGCCTTAAAAAGTTTCGACCCCATTGCAAAAAGTCTCTTGTCCTCTTAATTTCCTCTCATATTTTATACATGTCTCACTCACTTACTTGCAATTTAATTGCATCGGGAATCTAAGTTGTGGAAAAACACGAAAGGTTGAGCCATCCATGTGTCTCCCTATCGACTTTTTCCAGCGTGTTATCTTTTCTGTATGAAGGATCTTGGGGATGGATGATTGAGACTACCGTAAATGTACAGGCTAGTGCATGTAGTTTTCATGCAATTTACTCATGCTAAACTTTGCAACTAATAAAATGACATTTGCATCGTCTAGTCATTCTTTAGCTATAGTATTTACTATTTAGGGAGAGAGAAGTCCCTCTCACTTGGCTCAGATTATAAGTTATTCAGATTTCATTTGGATGACACCTTTTTTCTAATTCAATCTTTCATTGATGTCTTATTTTCTCTCAATTTCTTAGGCACTTTGGAAAGCCTTTTTTTTTTTTTTTTTTTTTTGTGAGAACACTTATTGCAGCATAAGCTTGTTATGATTTTGACAATTGCGCTAGTGGAAATACCAAATCAAGCAATGAATCTTAGGGGACGCATAACAAAATTTATATTTCTCTATTTCTCTGTTTTTCTATTTTCCGGAAAATGTTTGGAAGAAAAATCCATTTAGTAATGCAATTTCATTTTTCTACTTTTGGATAGATTTCTATTCTAGAAATAGATTTAAAACAGAAATCAAAAGCTAAAATTTTTAGCTTTTCTATTTCTAGAACAAAAATGAGAAATCAAAACTCTTCTTATCGTTCACTCTCTTCACCGCCCATCACTCACCTGTCGCTCGTGGGACGCCTAATGCCTGCTGTCAACTGTCAAACGTCCGCCGCCGCCGCTCCCCCGCCACTCACCACCGACTCCCGAACTCCGATCGCCCACTGTCGACCTCCCGCCAGACATCGGCCGCCCACCATCTATCATCGGTCGCTTGCCACTGACCGTCGGACACCAGAGGTCCATCGCCACCCACCTCCGGTCGTCAATCGCTCGCCATCGAATGCCAAACGCCAAACACCGACTGTCGGACTCTGATCGCTCGTTGCCCATCGTCGGCCGCCGCCGTCGAATGTCGGACGCCGGATGCCGACTCCAGCCACCCACCGCCGAACGCTAGCCATCGCCACGCCTGCAAATAGAAATTTTATTTTATTATAAAACGAATTTTTATTCCATAAATAAAAAATTTAAACCATTATCAAACGAATTTTTATTCCATAAAAAAATTTTAAATCATTATCAAATGCATTTCTTTATCCAAAAACTCATCCAGGGAATAATAAATTTCTGGCCAGAAATTTATTTTTGTTCAAGAAATTTTGTCATGTGCATCTTTGCAAGCACATGTCGAGAGTAACACTAATGGCGCCATGAATACTTAAAAACAGACTATTCGGTACAAAACTGGCATGATAAGTTGCTTGTCCACAAGAACTTCTGACTTGGGCTGGTGATTTGTCTCTCTACGGTGGAGTTGGGCGTGTATCTTGTGGAAATCCCTTTATTTAATATATTTCTTTGAAATTAGATATGAGTAGAGAAATAATTCAATTGATTGAAATTAAATAAGTATATAATTCAAGAAGGATGGCTCGATTTTTTTGGATTAGACGAGGTGGAGCCTCGAGTAGGCTTCTTGACCAAAATAACAGAGTCGTCGTGACACACGTCTTCACCTTCCTTGCGTTTACATGGGGCTTTCGCAAGGAGTTTAGTGGAAGCTTCATTTGTTCATTATTTGGACAGGGCTTGAGTATAGCGACCCACCGTCTATCTTTTCCGTCTACATGAAAAGACAAATACGCATATAAAATATACAGCTCCAGTGGTTGAATCCATCTTATCTTGACTAAAGTCACCTATTATTATTTTTTATGCCTTGCATTTCAAGTCTCTTTTGGAGGATTAACTTTCTTCTGGTGGGATTTGGAAGACTTAGATGCAATTTAGCGTCATCGCATAAATTGCTAATTTTTTCTTAAATTTCGGTCGTACATTTTAATGAAATGGGCAAGAAGTGTGCTATGTTTTGAATGGATCCAACTTGTGCCATCTCTTGAATAGATCCAATTTTATCTTGCGTTGATAGGAATAAAAATTCGATTTGGACTTTGTTGACACCTAAATTTTGACGACCCGTTTAGTCATTTATCGCATTAAAAAATTAGGGATTAATTTTTAACCCTAAACAAAATATAAATTAAAATGCATAGCATACAATTTTAGGAGCATTTTTATTTTTATTGCATTTGCATGGGACCAGCGACGGATGGACTTAAATGGATGACTTCAAACTTAATGAAATTGGACTAAACCTACAATAATGAAAATTCTTGGGCAAAGCCCGTGGACATTATAAGAACTGAAATTTTCATTGGAAAGTGCTCAATTAGGAGATTAATTTATGCAAGATTTGGATAGACCGTGGCCAACTGATTAAAAGGAATCTGGCATATAATCTTGGGCACATCGAAAGCGTATATTGAGAAATCAAAAGAAGATTGTGATTTAGTTAATCAATGAAGAAATTTGCTTGAAAAAGGAAATCAATATAGCAGAATAAGCTATTCGCATGGTCAATCGCATGGTCAATCAAAAGGGAATCGGTGGAAAAAGCGAGTATAAAAGCCAAGGGAGGAGGACTCTCTTGAAAGGAGGCCACAAAAAATACTGAATATACGGCCACAATTCTGAGACGAGTAGGGAATGGAGAGAGAGTGGATGTTCTACACATGAAGGAGAAATCGTGAAGAAGGATACCCGCCCCTAGCCAATTGAAGATCCCGTTGTCCACTTAGTCTTCAAAGTAAAATTCTTTTTGCTACCGTGGAGATTCACGCCCATTCTCCATCAACATCTCACTTTCATCTCCTTTCTCTCTCAAGGGAATTCACACACAAGTCCTCGATTGCATATATTTTGATGTTGTTTTGCTTCAGCGACGAGTTAATGTTCAAGATCTCTACAGGCATCCCCGACGCAAGCCGCATCCGTGTGGCCTATTAGGCCATCTGCGGAATCCTCAGCAACGACGAATACTGGTTTTTCTCTTGCAGGTCCTCAGAAGCTCGTCTTCGATCACTAATCCAAGCTAAAGCCAACGTGGTCTGCGAGTCTCGCTGAGAAGCGCCTCGGGTCAAACTCTTCCATGGCCTCACGTTTGGTTGTGACAATCGCGAAGGTCACGAGTTCGAGCCACCGCTGAACCTATTTCGATGCTTTAAGCCCCAACAATTCCAAGCGAGATCTCGGCCCCAGCGTATCTTTTGCAAGCCTTTCCAGTGAGTTTCCCACGACGAGTAACCTTGGTCGAGCCACATCAGGCTGCAGTAACATGTCTGGTTCCATACAACCGAGATCAATCCCACAAAGTTCTATTCTTTATTTTTACTGCAGATTTTTTTGGCATGGTTTCATCGCCCATTACACGTAGAAGATGCCACTTTTTTATTTCTTTCGATGTATAGAAGTGGCCTAAGAGGGTTTGCTTGGTCAAAGTCTTCAGTGGAGGCATCCCACGTTGACCTTCTTTTGGGAACAGACAAAAAGCAGGAGTTAATCAAGGCATTCTTTATCATATTTCATGCTGGCGTTCCTTTAATATTATTAGTCGTGGAGTCCCTGGCGAGTTCATTGACTCGCTGTTGCCCTGCCATGCTGAGCCGTGAAGCCTCAACGTGAGCTGCTCCGAAACCATCCTTTGGCCCGACGTCAAGACGAGCTGCGTCTCGTTGAGCTCATCCCCAAACCAAGCATCCCGTGAAATTTCTGTTTTGTAGGTTTGTCGATCGTAAGCACCACCGAGAGACCCATTGACCAGCATCATTATGAACCACCACGTGACTAGCCTGCTCCAAGAGCCTTAGCCTTGTTCGGTCAAGTTCCTCCGCAAGCCGTCCATTGACCAATT
Source organism: Eucalyptus cloeziana (assembly GCA_014182715.1). NCBI lineage: Eukaryota > Viridiplantae > Streptophyta > Magnoliopsida > Myrtales > Myrtaceae > Eucalyptus > Eucalyptus cloeziana. The sequence continues at coordinate 31,119,166 of CM024641.1, read as the reverse complement.
CGAATTTGGAATGCTTTCGGCAATTAGGTAAAAAAATCTCATCTTAATTTGATTTAAACATCATATTGCCTAGATTGATGAGACTGATATCTAATTGAAGAGGTATAATATTCATTGGGATATATTTCATGATTCGCAACCGCGCCTGGGTTTTTTATTCCATCATAAGGCTTTAGATGGAGTAATTAATCAAGCGGGAATAAAATTGATATTTTGATCTTTAAGGCTTAAGATCAATTTATCAATTTTATTAGCGAGATATTATTTCTTGATCTGAATGATATATGATATCTTTGATGATTTTGAATGGCTAGGTGCTTGTCTCGTCTTGATTGTTTTATTCATCTTGAAATATGTTTGAGCTAGATTATGTTCACATTAGAATGTTGCATGCTTTAGGGTTATTTGCATATTTAGACTAAGCATTTTATTTATCATGAATTTACGAAATAAAAAATAGGATGTTAGATTTTCGTTTCATTAGTTTAAATTGCATGTTTAATTATTTGGCAATTTTAAATTTCGAATTTTATAAAAAAAAAAAAAAACAGAAAAAAAGTCATCATGCATGTGTCATGTAGAATTAGGGCATTTTTTGTACGCCATTGCATATTAGGGTAAAATTGCACTTAGTTTAATTCTAGATAATATTTTTCTTAATTTATTATAGGTTCAAGTATTTCCTTAGATAGATTGCATTTTAATATTATTTAGGTTAAGATAATTTTTAGTTTAAATTAGGATTTGGCTCAACCTAATTCCTAATACAAATTGAATATGATCTTAATCTAGCTAGGTAATTTCCACATTTTATTTAATTCCGAATTTCATAAAAAAAATGCAAAAAATGTCATAAGTTGAATTAGTTTTATTATTTAGGATAAAATGCATTCTTTTAGGAAAAAGAAAAAATGTCATATGCACGTCATTAGAATTAGATTCATTGAGATGCATGCCATTTAGTATTTTTGCTAGGCCCATTTAATTAGAAATTACATGTCATTAGAATTAGGTCATTTGGGCCCGTTTGGTTCGGCTTTGGGGAAATGCCATCGGGAGAATGCAAATACCTTTGAGGTAAAGGGACTTTCGGAAATGTTAGACCGTTTGGTAAATTATAGCATTGAAATGCAACTTAGCATAAACACCGTTTGGCAAAATTCACATTTATAATTAACTTTTGTTATTTTTTATATTTTTTTAAGTCTGAAATCAAATTCCGGCGGCCAGCCACCGCCGGCCAACCCCCGGCCACCGCCGAATGGCCAGATCTAGCCGTCGCCGAACCACCAAATCTGGCCGGAGGTCGTAGAGACCAGATCTGGCCGTCTAGTCGCCGGCTCGCGCGAGACCGGGCGACGCTGGCTGAGGTCCGCGCGACCTCAGGCGGCATCGCTTGGTCGCGCCCGACCTCAGGCCACCTCGCCTGAGGTTGTGCGACCTCAGGCAAGGCTTCCTGGTGGCCAGATCTGGCCGCTCGCGGCTGAGTGCCGCCCACCGCAAAGAAGAAGACGAACGACGAAGAATAAGGCGAACGGCGGAGGAGACGATGAACAGTGACCCGGTGAATAGTAAAATCGCATCTCCGAAATGCCCAATGCTCAAAGCTGGTCCCCCTCGACATTCGGCTTTCGACATTTAAAATGCCCGCATTTCGCAAATGGGCATTCAAAAGCCCTTGCCAAACACCCAAAATTTCCCCTAAGGGGCTTTGGGGGCCCAAAGCCCCTTGGGATTGCCCAACCAAACACCCCCTTAGTTAATATTGCATTGCATATTGCATGATTTTCATTAATTAAGTGAAAACAAAACAAAAATTGCGTATTAATTAGAAACCATAGCTAGGGTTGTTGATGTGGATTTTAATTTGACATTACAGATGCTTTCGTTGCTTTGAGGTAAGTTTGCGATTTATTTATTGTTTATCTGGGTGTTAAATTGGTGGATTGCGTACCCGCATGATCGCCTCACATGTTAGGGAAATAGATTTAAAATCAATTCAAACTGCCTGCAAAAACATTTTTTTTTTAAATAAAAGAATGGTACCGAAATGGCATTAGAGAAATCTAGTGTAACCAAGTCCCCGTACCCATAGTCTCTAGTTCGTAGGAGTAAAATAAAACTCCCGTTACTTTACTTAGGTTTCTAATCGATCCACCAAAAGTAGATTAGTGGCAACTCCTAGTTAAAAATCAATTGCACGTTAAAAATTTGAACCTAAGTCGCGAATTGGTATGGGCTTGGGAGAGCCCGAGTTAAGTTTAGGCTTAACAATCCATTAGAAAAATCATAAGTGGTTCACATCCGAAAAATTGGTCGCGACAGACTTATAGGCGGCCCCATTCGGCAGATGCTAGTGATCTTGTCCCTTTTTATGATGACTTGCTTGCCCTGCACAATGTTAAAAATTAATCTAATTGAATTATTTATGACTGAATTGGTACTAATGTAATAGTTAGAACCTTTTGGTACCCTTCCCCTCTCCCAACTCTAATAGCTTAAATCGAAGTTGAAATTCAATAGATCTTATAACTTCTTAATATGCTTCCTTCTTCTTGAAGCTTCGCTTTTAGCACTCTGTTAACTGATTATAGACACTTGGACTTCTACCGAGAAATACAAATTGGTTTTCATAGCTTCAACATGGAAGCACAATAAAAAGATACACACTTAGAGCAAAGTCTAGTTTTCGTTTTCCCCCAACTCAATTATTGGCTATGGGTTGAATTAATTGCCATTAGACCTCAATGACCCTTTAAAATTCAAATCTAACGAGTAACCATTGATTTTGTCATTTTACAGATATCACTTTAGAGCTCCCTAAAGATAAATCCTAAAATAATCAGTTCTACAAGAGTCTCTTTGCCACCCTCTATTATTTGCCCAAATATGGTAAGTTGTTCCGATCTTCTTTGGTCCTTCACAATCCTAACTATGTCAAACCAAATGGATTGTGAAAGATGTACAGATATTTTTTATCTTCTCTTCCATGCAACCATCTCTATGGACGCTTGTTCTCTTTTTACGGGTAAAACACGCCTTTTTCTACATGATTTTCATTTTTCCATGTATTCTCTTCTCTTGATTTGCCATATTCTAATTCATTCTGTGTTATATATCTTAGAAGGTGAATCTTCGACAACTTTATCCACTTTTTTTTAACCATTTTTAGGTAAGTGACGGTAACCATCTTCATTTGTTTGTGTCTTTTCCTCAAATATTCTTTTTTCTATTTCCTCCCGCTTCAGGTCACTCAATCTAAATTGAGTGTAGAGGCTTTTCAAATGGAGAGTTTGTTCGTCATCCTCTTTTATAACTTGGATTCAAATCAACATATTTGTTTTCATAAGTAAGCAAAGAATCATCACATTAACAGTCATCATCTATGCCAATTCTCATGTCTCCACCTCCCGAAAGCATCAAAGTACGCCTATTGGACGAATTAATAGAGTATTTAAAGAGTCTCACATAACCAATTATGGGCAAAACAGGGAAAAATGTTTCAGTTAAATCTGTTCTTCTTAAACTCTACTTACTTGGTAAAATTATATTATGTGGTTAATCAAATTTTAAAATATTTGTCTCAAACATGCTAACTACTAATGACACTAATTGCACACGTCAATCAAGAATATTAGATGCTCTTTAGGGCAGCACATCATCATCCTCTTGCAAGGTCCATTTGCTCCTGTTTTGCCGGGAATTCCTCCACATGGCGAAACTTCACCACAAGTTCGATTTTTATTGAATCGGGTTCCGTAATTCGAACGGAAATAGAACTAGAACTAATTTCTCTGAAGGAAAGTAAATGCATGAACTGAAAAAATCAATTGATAATCTAAAAGATAAATAATTTGCGTTGATGATCGTCTTTTCTATAACGATTCAACTAGCCCATTACAAAATATAACTGCTTCTAGGCTGTTAATATTCAGGTATCTCTATAATTTTTGGCTCCATGATCACACTTTATAACTGCATTTCCATTATATTTAGAAGAGGTTACAACTCTTCAATTGTGAGTGGATTTAATTGCAACTCCACAATTTTAGATTCCACGATCACCCTCAATATTATTTACAAGCGATTATGACTTTTCAATTATCATTGGATTTAATCATTAATGGATATCTTCACTGTCTTCAATTTCTGCATTTAACACTTATTTAAATTTATCTAAGGCTCTATTTCTTTCATGGAAAATAATTTCCGGAAAACGCATTTGGCTCACAAAAAATAAACAAGTCAAAGAAAACATTTTCCCTTCATGGGAAAAACACCTTTACAAGTAGAGAAAATGATTTCAGATTTCCTCCTCATTCTTTCATCTGAACCAAACACATTATCATCTATGAACTCATCTTTAATAAAATATATATTTATTATTTTTCTAAAATTCAAAATTTTAATTTTTTAAATCAAACTTTTTATTATTTTTTCTTTTTTTCTTTTCTTTTTCTTTTCATTTCTTCTTTCTTTTCCATTTTTCTTTTCTCTTTCTTTCTTTTCCTTCCTCCTACTTCCTCCACCAATCACATGCCTCGACGATGATTGGCAACCCAGCAACTGGCCAAGACGCAAGGTCAGCGAGCCCACAACTCACCTGTGGCCATCATTGGGCCTCGTCGACAATGGAAGGAGATTGGGATAGTGACGAGGAAGTAGAGGAGTAATGGAGAGCACGGTTAATGATTTTCGCCCCATAGCTTGTCAGTAACACGATATATAAATGCATTACCAAGCTCTTGGCAAATAGATTGGTGTGGTCTTGCCGACCCTTATTAGTCCCTCCCAGAGTGCGTTTGTCAAGGGTAGGCGTATTAGTGATAACATCTTTTTAGCCCAAGAATTATTTTGCAACTTCCACCATGATCCTTACCTTCCCAAGTGTATTGTTAAAGTGGATTTTCGCAAAGCTTACAACTCTGTTGATTGGACTTTCATTGAGCATACGCTACTTGCATTTGGGTTTCCCCCCTTCTTTGTGAAGTGTATTATGGAATGCATCGGGACTCCCAAGTTCTCGATTGCTCTTAATGGCGAATTACATGGATTCTTCCCTAGTGGCAGAGGGATACGTCGGGGGAGACCCGATGTCGCATTATATTTTTACCTTGATTATGGAAGTCTTCCGGTATCCTCCATGTCCAAACAAACTTGCGGGAGTTCCAATTCTATTGGCGTTGCAAGCAAACTAGGCTTTCTCACTTATTCTTTGCAGACGATGTCCTCCTTTTCTCTGAAGCCAATCTGACGTCCTTGCAACTTTTACTGGATGGGATTCACGACTTTGCAAATTGGTCTGGTCTCTCCCCGAATCACAATAAAAGTGAAATCTTCATCTCGGGAGGCTCCGACGACTTGAAGACGGCCCTAGTGAGTGCCTCTGGCTTCCAGATGGGTTCTCTTCCGTTTAGGTATTTGGGTGTTCCTATTATATCGTCCAGACTCGGTAGGAGGACTGTGTTTCTTTAGTTAATTCTATCACCTCGAGAGTCCAATCCTGGACCAATCGGTTCCTATCATTAGCGGGCAGACTACAGTTAATCAGATCAATTTTACATGCTATCCAGGTTTATTGGTCTAATGTTTTTATCCTCCCCACGTCTATCCTTAATCGGATCGAGCAGATTTTTAGACAATTCCTTTGGCGAGGCCCCACCATGGGCCCGGAGGCGCCTGGGTTGCCTGGGATGATGTCTCGTTTACCTAAAGAGGAAGGTGGCTTGGGTATTAGATCCCTTAGAGTGAGCAACAGCTTCTATGTTGAAACACACATTTATTCTTATTCTCTGACAAAAGAATCGCTTGGTGCAAAATGGATCCACTCGGTATTTCTAAAGAGAAAGAACTTTTAGTTGTTCCGGCCCCTACTTTTGCTTCTTCGCCATGGAAGAAATTGCTAGGCCTTAGACCTTTGGTCTCGAATTACTTTAAACATGAATAGGCAAAAAGTCTCCTTTTGGTTCGATCATTGGCATGCTATGGACTCGCTCTATAAGCCTCTCCGATCGAGATATTTATTGTCTTGCCATCCCCGTAATGCCTCTCGTGGTTGATGTCTTCTCCAAGTTGCCTTTTCCCCGTCTAATGTGTCCACCGCCATGGCGAAATGGGATATGTTTGCCCTCTTCTCTTGATGATTCCCTGACGTTTTTATTGTCCTCAGTTCGGTAATTTTCAAGAAGGCAAAAAGAGAAATAAATAAAAAAGAATAAAAAAATTCAACTTTTTTAGTAATTTTCTCCAAAAAAGTTAAATCAAATTCTCTACTCATTTTCCAAGAAGTCAAATGACTTAAAATGGTATAAACGAATCATAAGTGTCAATTGTCGACCAATTATTATAGTATATCGATAACTGTACTATGGTCATCAATAAGCATCCTTACTATAGACAACTTGTCGATGGTATAATCAATCAACACTGATTTCTATATTAGCATCATGTTGATTTAGAAAACTTGGAGGGAGATCTTTCTTTCATATGGTTCGAGTCTCTAGATATATTGTCGTAATATGGGGTCAAAAAGTCACATCTTCGAAACAAAGCTTTCAAAGGGCCCAAATACGTATTCATACCAAAGCAAGCCCAATGCGTGAAGAGGCCCAATGTTATCGTCTCGAGCCGAAATCTCTGGAGAACTCGTTGAGCTTGACAATTTTTCACTAAGGTAAGCCACTGGCTCGAATATAAGCTTATTAGTTTGGCCATTGATGCTAGCAATCGAACGTCGCTTGCTCAAATCTTATCCATTATGTGCAAATTATTCTTTTATTATTGATAAGATAATCAATAACTTCACTTTAAATGGAATTGAACATACACAACCAATATCAAAATTAAGGGTGAGCATATTAGACCAACTAGACTGGGAACCGCTCGGACCAGACCGGACCCGTCGGTTTGGTCCATTTCCCGATTCATAAAAATGAAACCAATGATTTTTGGTCCAATTCCCTATTCTAGGGAAAAACCAATCGGACCAACTCTTTTTTAAAATATATTTTTTCAATTTCTTAAAAATAATAATAAATCCTAAAATAGTAATAACTCTTAGTATTTTTTAAAATTTTTAATTCTTTTTTCGCTAAGTGGTTGGTTCCATTAGACCAAATCGATTAGTCAGTCCAGTCTGGTTCCTAGTCCTAGGACCGTCCAATTCAGTCCCCAATCCGAAAAAATGGGAATCGGTCCTCATGGAAGGTTTCTAGTTCCTAGGCGGAACCAGATTAGACCAGAAACCGATCACCCATAATCGAAATTTGATTGACAACAAAATTTGAGAACATAGCTATTATGGATGGAACTAAATGTGCACAAATTATGCCAGAATTTAATTGACAGACAAATTTCAAAAATGTGAAAATGCTACGTTGGAATTTAAGCGACGACGTTAATCTAAAATCTACAGCTAAGAGACACATTGGAATTTAATTGATGACACAAGTCTAAAAATTAAAACGACAATGCATCAGTTAAAGGGTAGTTGAAAGATAACATGTTTGTTTGTTTGTTTGGTTTTTTTTTTTGGTGCTCGCGAGGTCTCCAATAGATTAACAATGGTATTTATAGTGCTCATGCCATCACCTTCTAGGAGCATTTCTCCTGCAGTCGTAGCCATATCTCTATGTCTCCACATCTTCGAGAATCTTGTGCTCATACTCTTACAATGTCATGATCTTATTTTCAAGTGATTGCTCCTTAAAAATTGTGTTTTGATCCTTCACCTCGTCCATTCTTGCTCCATAATTTACCGGTCTTCATAGCTCCACTCATCAATGATTTCGAATTGGAAATTTTATGACCGCATCTTGACACCCTCTAAGTATTCAGCCTTTTTGTGGCGTTTTGATCGGTATTTCATTTGACCCATTTAACCAATATTGTTGTCTACAATCAATCATTTGACAACCTATCAATGATCATCATTGTACACCAACATCGATGACGTTTTTTATGTAGCCATCAACAAAGATTTATAGTTTACTCTAGTCACGTGCCTATTCATTGACCCGTTGTGTCCAAGCCCAGCATATCCAAGGAAGGAGCACCCAAGAAAATCCAACCTAACCTGATGAAAAAAACCCTAGCGAGTCAGCCGACCCTCCTGATAGAGCGGTTCGCACGTCACCACGTGACGCCAGCATGAGACGACTTGAAAATTGTGCACAAAAGTAGATACACGTGGTGAGACTTGGGCTGCGCATGACAAAATTTCTGAAACAGAAATTGATTTCTGGCCGAAATCAATTTCTCAATTTATATTCCCAGACAGTTTCGAGCAAAAACCCGTTTGATAACGACTTAAAATTTCTATTTCTGAAACAAAAATCCGTTTGATAACAGAATAAAATTTCTATTTCTAGGAATAGAAATTGATTAGATAATAACATAGGAAATCCTCAAATACAAAATAATAGTCGAAATAATACTAAAACAACATAGGAAATTCTCAAATACAAAATAATAATCGAAATAATACTAATACATTACAAAAGTTAAAAATACAATTTCATGGAATTTCCGGCATATTATTATCCCCTGTCATTTTATTGGCAATGGTTTTCCTAAGTGCATTTATTTAATTTCCCTCCTTGGTCAATGATTCATTTGCAAGCTCATCTTACATAGGTTCAGACAAATACTGCGGAAGCATGAATATGGGTGCCTTCAATGGTGACTATACAACCTTATCATTTTATCAAAGATTAGTATTATACAAGATTATCAACAAAATAAAATTGATGGTGTAAATGAATATATGAGAATTCTACCTTGAAGTAACGTTTATGTTTAGGAACCAATGGGGAGAAGATCGGTTTATTTTGATTCTCGAATTAAATCAGTCTAGTTGCTCATCCCTAATTTCTTTATTGTTGCTCAATGAACCTTTAATGGCCATTGCATAGCGAAGAGAGAGATTCTCTTGAATCTCTTGCCTTCGAATTAAAATTCAAGATTGTGTAACAATTTAATTATTTTGATTTTACAAGAATTTTGAATCAGTAAAGAAAGAAGGTTAAATTTCTAGGCACGTTTTTATTCATCTATTACGTAAGAACTTTTTCTTGGCGGCCATGCGCGTGCCTTTTCTAGGAAGAAAGAGCCCCGTTGTTTTTAAGTAAGTATTTGAAAATTTTGTTCGTTTTTTAAAATTGGGGACCCATTCAATTGCCTTTCATCCTAAAGAGGAAGTTATCAAAAAAAAAAAAAAAAAAAAAAAAAAAACACGAGCAAAATACGAAAAAGAAAATTAACAATAATTTGTGAAGTTGTGGTTAAAAGTGAATTAAATTAGCAAGAAAGCGCAAGGTTCTTTTATATGGTTTGATTTCGAGCTTCCGATTTCTATTTGAAATTGAGAAGTTAAAAATTTCAACTTCGATTTCTTCAATTTTTCTATTTACGGAATAGAAATCTGTTTTGAAATAGAGAAATCAAATGCGTTATACAAAACGGTTTTGTTCCAAACCTGTTAGGGGAATGAGAAACAGAGAAATCGAGAAATAGAAATTTTGTCATGCGCACCTTTAATGGCGTCTATAGAGGCGGAGAAATGGCGTCTATAGAGGCGGAGAAAATTGTGCACAAAAGTGGACTTGCTTTTGTAAAAAGTAGCTTTCGCCTCAGGGACATTTCCTTTCTATTTCGTTCAAAGCTGGCAAGCGCATTGCAGAGACAGAGACCAGCTCCGCCGTCATTTGCTAAGCTCTCATCCTTTTTTAAAGTGGGGGGGACACGTCGTGAAAAAGAAAAAAAAACAAAGCGATTCGTACCGTTCGCTCTGACAGTTTTGGCCTCTTGCAATCATATCATTTCGCTCGTAGACCCGCGCGATGACGAAATTTAGAGACGACCAAGACCGAGAGCGATAAAAAGATCCTGGCAGATTGCTCCTCAGTCCTCGCGATGTCTTTAACGATGTCTATCTTCCTTTTCTGTCCCTTCTTTCTATTAGAATTCGACACACCACCACGAAGAAATAAAAAATAAAAACGAGCGAAAGAGACATTGAGATATCAGAATTTTTATGATAATTTTACTCTAATTAATACATTGCACCTCTATATTACAACTCTCAATTGTAAATAAAAAAATGTATCATAAATAATCAGTAAATAAAAATTACCAATAAAAAATGAACTTAAATTAAGAACGTCACGAATATATTGTTCCTATGACCCTTTCAAGATTGCCCTCAAAACCCTCATTTTATCGAGGAATAGAACTCCATGCTTTCTTATTGATGAGGAGTATGAATCATACCTCAACATTTTCACTTACAAATAAGAATAGATATCGAAATTTTTCTCAGCTTGACTAATTTTATGTCAATCGCTCTATCCACGTATACTAGGTACCACTCTATGCATTGGGCGGCAAGCGTCATGCTGAAGTCATGCTAAGTAGGATACATAGTGACTCAAACCCCAAGTATGCATCATCCAGAATCAAGCGATTAAAGCATTGAAAACCATTATGTGGAGGCATCTATGTTTTACTTATATTTATTGCAAGCGTTCAGTACGTAAGGTTCTAATATCATGGAAAAACTTTTATATTTTCTTTGGAGATTTAACCACGTAAGACTTTGGAGGTAGATTAATTAGGAGTGGATGGTTTCAAGGTTCCAATTTCCGTACAGATGTCATGTCGAATTTGGAACCTATCTACTGAAACAAGTTCTTTATTTTTGAAATCTGAAACCTACTCTATATATCTTGAAACCTATCGTGTCATAGGTTTTAGGGTTGATTTCAAGCTCTACTTAACTTCCACCTATATTATTAATTGAACAATAGCAACAAATCATCACTTTAATGACCACTACTTGCTACAAGGGTAAGCGATTCCAAGTTTTGTATAGGTTCTATTTAGAACTTTGAATCTATCCGCTGGAACAAATTCCTTATTTGTTTGAACCTAAAATTTACCCTACATTTCCTAACACTTAGAACCCACCCTATCATGAGCTCCAGGTTATACCTATATTATTAATTCAATGATTGCAGTGGACTATTATCTTTAATGACCACTATTTTTTTCTACAATCCACTAACCACAACTTATTTTTAAACACGTGAAGAATATGAAATGTTAATAAAGTAAAAGTCTCAATTATAAAAATGGAAGCTCATATTACTAGTTTCTAATTAAATACTCATCATCAACGATATAGAATACAACAAAAACAATTATTTCAAGTTTTAGATTTCAAGTTCTAGGTTCCACCTACGTAGAACTTAGAACTTACCCATTAAAATAAGTTGTTTGATTTTTGGAACTTGAAATGTATCCCGCATACCTTGGAACCTAGAACCAAATTGTTAAGAACCTGTCTAGTTCTCTAGTTCTAAGTTCTGTCCTAAAACCATGCTCACTTATAACTTGTTATTACAATCCAGTTACCACAATTTATATTTCGTGATACGAAGAATATGAAATATTAACAAAGTAAAAGTCTCGGTCATAAAATAGAAATTCAAACTAGCGATTCCATCAAACGCCATTTAATACCATAGGATCATATGAAGACATAGATTAAGAAAAACACAAAAACTTAATTCAAGTTCTGATTCTAGGTTTTACCTACCTAAAACTTGGAATGTGCCCGTCGAAAGAGGTTCTCTAATTTTTGAAAACTGTAACTTGTCTTGCATATCTTGGATCCTAGAACCGGACAAGTCCCATCGGTCCATATTTTTTCAATTTCAGGTTTTACCCCGAACCATGCTCACCCCTAACATCAATCTACAAGACTTTACCACAATGAAGCACACCACATCTTCGAAATAGTAATTAAGTTATCAAAGTGCGGATATATATAGACTGCGTGGCTAGTGGCCAGTGCCCATTTTTGGGTCAATTTACAAGCCAAATTCCATTAGAAATGCATGAATACTTGGATCGGCCTAATTCCTTAAAAAAATTCCAAATTTTAGGTTTAGTCTTAATATTGTCCTGAACTTTTTCTTTTGTCTTAGAAAAAACTTCAAACTTTAGGTCCAATCATAAATTTGCCCTAAACTTTTTTTTTTTGTCTCAGAGAAAATCCCAAACCTTATGTCCAATCCTAAATCCATCCCAAACTTTTTTCTCGTCGAAAAGAAATATCATTGATTTTTACTCTAGTCCGAAATATGCCTCGGTTAGCCCTCTATCCAAAAGTCACGATTAATCGTCCTTAATTTTTATAACCTAGAGCAGTTTTAATTTGAAGATAATTTTCTATGTCACCTTATCGATGTGGAATTGTCATTGATGTGGAAACACCACGCCCAATTAGGAATAACCACGAGGTTGATTTAAGGATGGATTAAAAGTTAGTGATCTTTTTAGGCAAAACAAAATTCAAGATAAATTTGGGACAAAATCTGAAATTTGAAATAGATATGGGGCTATACCTAAAATTGAATTTTTTCTAAGATTAAAAGAAAAAAAAATGGAGTAGAATTGCGACTATACTTAAAATTTGAGGTTTTTCTAATAATTTAGGCCTCTATGAATCGAAATTGGCCTGGACTCTACAGCATCGCAGAAGAAGGCATAATTTTTCCATGTCTGGGTCAAACTATGCGGGGGTTTAAATTCGAAGGAAGTAATCGCATCTGATTTCTTGGAAACTGGGGAGAGAGACGGAACAACCCATCGAATCTCGTGGTATCTTCATGTCTGCTAGCTATGCTTCAGACTATTATTGCATTCGAGGCTTGTGGTGGAATCTTCATTGATTTTCCAAAAAGGGCACAGGAGAATGTCGCCTATTCCTTACAATGTAACACAGGTCGATTTGATCCCAAGCATGACTTTGACTTGGACTCCATCTGTTCTTTTCCACACTCGTGTTTACCAGGTTAAAATATTGGATTCCTCCCCAGCTACAATACGTAGCTTCCCGGTCTTGATCGAAATAATTGAAGACGATCATATAAAAGGATTAAAAAGACTTATTTATCAATAAAATGTTTTAAGATCAACAAGAAAAAAGCTTTGGTATAAAATTGGAAAGAGGATATTTATTGCTTCGGGGACTCATTTTTTCCCGTTTTATCAAAGAGTTTTCAACCTCCGAGATTCATTTGAATATATGGAACTTGCAAAAAATCAAAGATTGGAATTGGCTTGAGAAAATAATCATTAAATTCACTCTATCTTAAAGTAAATTGTTCCCAAATTTTGGAATGACTCTCTGTCTCCTCCTCGAGATTGATAGACTATATAGATTGTCAAGTATGAAATTCAATAATCCTATAGTTGGATCCCTATCCGTTCCATGATCTAAACGCAAAAATTGTGAATTATGGCAATTAATCATTGAAGGTTCATGCTGTCTGCTCTCAATTTTTTATTGCTAATTGGAAATTATTTTGTGTTTTCTAGATTGCCTCTATCTCAAGAGTGATTGGGTTTGTGTTGCTGGGGCTAACAATACAATTTAGAGGGGGTGAATAGGTTGTTTTAGAAAACTTGACAATCTTTCGTGAAAATTAATTGGCACTAAGTAAAGAACAGGTCAATGTGATGTTGGAATCATGTGCACTAAGAGTGAAATATAGTGGTTTGGCTTTATCCCGAAGCCCACACCCACTCTTGAGACTAATAGCTACAAGTTGAGCTAGATTGCACTAGTAATTTGTTGAGAAAGTTGCAATTAGTAAGCATTGATCATTTTACAAGATAGATCACATGCTGCTCTTGCTCTTGTACACTTAATATTTAGCACAATTACTTAAATAGCACGAATACAATGCTAAAAGAATAGTTGAAAGAGAGCGTATCACTTGGAACATAGTTAGTGACAAATGTTTAGATCTTGGTATGTTGCTCTCTCTAACAAATCTTCGATCTATCCATTGGAGGTGGATTGAAGAAGCAAAGAGCCTTTAGAATTACCATTGAGCTACTGTCCAAAGATAGAATTGCCCATACAATCTTTTTTTCCCAAACATTTGCACGCTACCTACAAATAGCATGTGTTGTTGTCCCTTCCATGTAGTTTCTGACAAACTTGTTACACAACATAAATTCTCGATTACTGGTCTCATCTAGATTCTGTTGTTGTACAATTCCAAAGCCACAATGGCTAATTTGCTAATCCAATGAACATCATTAAATGTACGTGGTTACCGTAGCACCAAAGACTTGATATTTACAACTTCGACATAGATATCGACATTGGTTTATCTTCAAGTCCACTTATACTGTTTACTGAAAAATCGTATCAGGACTTATGACATACTTCCTTCCATTGGATTACACCATGGATATTATGCAGGTTTTTGGTATGAACATCTGCACATTTCATAGTAAATATTATACTGAGAATAGTTTGGATATTATCAAAATCACTTGAAAATATTCTCCAACATGGATGGGTTGATTTCCAGCCAGTTCTAGTTCGATTGTTGATTTTATCCCAGAACTGGTTCATTTTTATTTTGTGTAAAAATATAATTTATATGATACGATATAAAAGTAGCATAATTTTATTATAATACATATATAAGTTAAGTGATTATTTTGTTATTTGTTCATATTGAAGAGAATGGTTCGATTTTTATGGGTGCAAAAACATTTATTCTTTTGAAGATGCTTCAAAACCGGTTTAATTAGAAACCGCTTCAAAGGCACGTCAGTGTTGTCTTGTCTTGAATTTTAATGATTTCAATAGGCATAGACCTCAATTATTGGAATTGCAAAGATTTTATGACGCGTGTAATTGTCCGCATTGGTGGCCCCGTCAAGAAGCCAACGCTGTCCTACGGGTATTTGTTGATTTCGCCTCGAATAATTTGCCTCTCAATTTCTAAAGTTGGCATTGGGAACCAAACTAATTTTCCTTAGCACTGTTCTTAAACTAATAGGTCCAAGCAAGTTCGGTCGGATTCTCGAGTTGAACCGACCTTATGCACATTCCCCTACACTATCTTACTTTTCTCAAGATTTTAAATTAGTACTCTTCACTCACATACCGTTATGGACACCCATTCAAGGTACGGTGGACATTAAAATTGCTCAGAGAACAAAATAGCTAGGAAAAGAGAATTCTTGGTCATAATGTAAGGAGATTTTCGGCTTAAAAATTAGAAATCACTAGTTCGAATATCACTAATTGAGTATTAACTATTCTTAATCGGAATCATCCGTAAATACCAAAGGCTTGGACTTAATCAATTAACGTGACTCATGGGATGTCCAACAAGTCATCAGATGGTGGCAATAAAAATATTAGAAAGTTTCAATCGGATTGAAATCGGTGGGATCGATGCATTGGACTATTAGTTTCTTTAAATATTCAATGAAAAAATAACTCTTCACATAATAAAAATGTTTTAATAATATTTTCTCGCCCATGTAACGTTGCTCTTAGCAAATGTAGGGACTTGTACGTCCTAATCCACGAATTTTGTTGCTTCCTCTTTCTGTGGTTCACATGCATTCACATTGATCGTACACACATTAAAAATCTAATAATCATTCACATATTTTTCTTTCTGTCTTTTGTGTGTGTAACTCATGGAACGCTCGACTGTAATTTTCTATAAATACTTCAATAACCTCCATAGCAACAGCACTTGCACACATCCTCAAAGAGGAAGGCAAAGGAGAGAAAGAGGGGGAGAGAGATGGACGAGTCCTTGGAGGAGGAGAGAAAGAGGGGGAGAGGGATGGACGAGTCCTTGGTGGAGGAGAGAGAAGAGAAAGAGGAGACCTCGGAGGCCTTGGAGGAGGAGAGAGAAGAGACCTCGGAGGCCTTGGAGGAGGAGAGAGAAGAGAAAGAGGAGACCTCGGAGGCCTTGGAGGAGGAGAGAGAAAAGAAAGAGGAGGCCTCGGAGGCCTTGCCGACCGAGCCAAGCGAGCCCGTCTCGGCAGAGACAGTTATAGAAAACGCTCGCGAGGCTGCATCTGCTCACGAGTCCTTGGAGGAGGAGAGAGAAGAGAAAGAGGAGGCCTCGGAGGCCTTGCCGACCGAGCCAAGCAAGCCCGTCTCGGCAGAGATAGATATAAAAAAGGTTCGCGAGGCTGCATCTGCTCACTACAAGAACTTGACGGATGACCAGAAGAAGGCGGCCAGGAGCCTCTTCGACACGATGGACAAGGACAAGAACGACAACATAAGTGTCAACGAGTTCAGGACCTTCCTGAGCGATGCCGGGCTCCAAACTATCAACCCTGATGGTCTCTTCGCAGAGATGGACAAGGACGACAGCAAGACTCTCAGTTTTGACGAACTAGTCACCTTCTTCTACGTTCTCCGCCGCGACGAGTATAAACACCTATGGGAACGCTGGCCTAGTACTGTTGTACGCGGTCAAGAGGTAAAAATTGTAGTTTAAATTAATCTTAATAGACGTTCGATCTTGATTCTTCATAATGATATATGATGCAGAAAATTCAACACCCTACTAAAATTTACATTTTCAATAAAATTGCCTCCAACGAGGAATGTCCACCTCCCTTTTATCGAGTTGGAACTAATGACGAGATCAAAAGTACTATCTTCTCCTTCAAAAAGATTTTCACCCCGACTACATAGACAATATGTATAGGCGTGGTTCGCGTAAGTTGGTCCAGAAGATAATAGTATGGTTTGTAAAGCAATTTTCGAAAGCTGAATGAGTTTTACAAAGCCCATACATGATATTCGCCTCTGCCGTACCCCAAAAAAAGAAAAGAAAAGAAAACCTAATTCTTTATTAGCAGGAAAAAAGGTAATGACTCGAGTTCAAGTATGTATTTACTTATGAACACTATGTCATGCAGGCGAGAATCGCCCCTGGGACGGCGCGAGAAGCTAATGACAAAGTAAGATCCCTCTCTCTCACACCCGCACGAAATCACCACCTTGGTTGGCATAAGTTGGTCCAGAATATAATAGTATGGTTTGTAAAGCGATTTTCGAAAGTTGAATGAGTTTTACAAAACTCATACATGATATTCGCCTATGCCATACCCCAAAAAAAGATAAGAAAAGAAAACCTAATTCTTTATTAGCAGGAAAAAAGGTAATCACTCGAGTTCAAGTATGTATTTACTTATGAACACTATGTCCTGCAGGCGAGAATCAAAGTAAGCCCCTGGGATGGCGTCCAGAATATAATAGTATGGTTTGTAAAGCGATTTTCGAAAGTTGAAAGCTAATGACTAAATTAGTAGGAAAAAAAGATCCCAAGTATGTATTTCTGAACACTCTCACACGAGAAGCTAATGACAAAGTAAGCATGAAATCACCACCTTGGTTCGTGTAAGTTGGTTTGGAAGATAATAGTATGGTTTGTAAAGCGATTTTCGAAAGTTGAATGAGTTTTACAAAACCCAGACATGATATTCGCCTCTGCCATACCCAAAAAAAAAAAAAAGAAAAAGAAAACCTAATTCTTTATTAGCAGGAAAAAAGGTAATCACTCGAGTTCAAGTATGTATTTACCTATGAACACTATGTCATGCAGGTGAGAATCGCTCCTGGGATGGCGCGAGAAGCTAATGGCAAAGTAAGATCCCTCTCTCTCACACCCACACGAAATCACCACCTCAAGTGGACAGAATCACCGTGACATAATCCGATTCAATTGTCTTTAATTCATCTCATCCTTATTCCTTCCTACATAATCTCACTTCCATGACGGCATGAGAGAATATATGTATCGATTTTGCAGGGGCGGAAACGGGACAAAATCTTTTCATGGGCGTTCGACAAGCTTAAGGGCACGTACAAGCTTGAAGAGTTGGGGAGCGAGAACTCATGCACCATCCTTTAGGGGAGGTACGAGCACTGTCGCCCCGTTGAGGACATGGAGCGCCACTTCCTTTCGAGGAAAAGAAGAAAGTTCCTCTGTGTTGTGTCATCAGTGTGTTGTGTGCTGTGTGCTGTGTGCTGTGTGCTGCGTGCTGGAAATAAAGAAGCATGGCGAGTTCTTGTTGGCTTGTTCTGTGTTGCATTCCCATCCATGGTTCATCTTATAATGTAACTTCATGAGTTCATGTTGAGAATTTTGAATAATGACAAAAAAGGAGAAACGAATCGAAACTCCGTGGCTATTAAATATGTGCATATCCATTTAAAGGCCTAATTTCCTGAAAGAAAAATCAACTTTAAGTTCAATTTTAATTTTGCTCTGCATCCAAAAATGGCAATTAATTTCTTCAAAAATATCAATATCAAAAGGTGGTTGTTCCTTACGAGAGTAAAAGTATTGGTGAAGATGTAGGTTCAAATAATGAACCTCTAAATGATCATTATATTGATAATTTCGAAAAAAAATCGGTAGCGATATCTGAATGTGGTTATATGGTTATAGATTTGAGATGGTGATCATTTCCATTCGCACCTCCCATCTCCCCGTTAGACAAAGGCAGCGTCTTTCACCTGGTGGATACCCGGTGTATCCGCCATTTATAAGACTCCGAAATCCGCCAAACTTAATGGACCACTCGGGCTCCTCTCTCCCTCACGCACGGGCCCCAGATAATCAGAGTCTCAAAATCAAGCACTCGCGGCAATATGATTCTCGAGCCGGGCGAGAAGAAAGATGACGCGCGCGATGTGCAGGAGATGGAGAAATCGACCGCTGGATTGGATGGATCAACGGATGGAGAGAGGGAGGAAGAGGGGGAGAGGATCAGACGTTTGGAGGGCGAGGGGAGAGAGAGAGAAAGGATCGATCTCTCGGGATTTACGGAGGGGGGAGATGAAGGAGTGACGTCAGAACTATTAATACTGAGATTGAGCGAAAGAGATGAAAGGCCCCAAATACGTATTCAGACCAAAACCGGCCTGGTGCCTGATGATGCCCAACGTCATTGTCTCGTGCCGAAATCTCTAGAGGACTCATTGAGCTTGAAAATTTTTCACTGAGGTAAGCACTGGCTCGGATATTACCAATTATGTGCAAAGTATTCTTTTATTATTGATAAGATAATCAATAACTTCACTTTAAACGGAATTGAACATACACAAACTATATCGACAAAACTTGAGAATGTAGCCACTATGAATAGAACTAAATGTAATACAAATTATGTTGGAATTAATTGACGACAGAGTTCGAGAACATGAAGAGGCAACACCGGAATTTAAGCGATGATGGAAATCTGAAACCTATAGCTAAAAAACACACTAGAATTTAATCTATGACACGAGTCTAAAAATTAAAACTATGATGCATCAATTGAAGAGTAATTGCAAGATAACATTTTTTCTTTCGTGCGCTCGCGAGTTCTCCAGTGGATTAATGATGGTATATATAGTGTTCATGACATAACCATGTAAGAGCAATTCTCTTGTAGTCATAGCCATGTCTCCATGTCTATACATCTTCGAGAATTTTGTGTCCATACTCTAATGATACCATGATCTTATTCAAGTGATTGCTCCTTTAAAGTTGCATTTTGATCCTTTATGTCCTCATCCACTCTTGCTCCATGATTTACTGGTTTTCGTAGCTTCACTCATCAATAATTTCAAATTTGAAATTTTATATCTACATCTTGATACCCTCTAAGTATCCAATCTTTTCTCGACGTTTCGATTGGTAATTCATTTGACTCATTTAATTAATATCTTTATTGACAGTACATCAATCAAACCATTTGTCATCACAATCTATCAATGGTCATCACTGTACACCACTATTGACAGCGTTTCTTATAGCCATCGAGAATGACTTATAGCTTACTCTAGTCACATGCTTATTCATTGACATCGCTGTGAGTCCAAGCTCAGCATCTCCAAGGAAGGAGCACCCAAGAAAATCCAACCCAACCTGAAGAGCAAAACCCTAGCCAGCCAGCCAGCCGACCCTCCTAACGAAGGATTCACACGTCACCCACGTGACGTCAGCATGAGACGACTTGAAAATTGTGGACAGAAGTAGATACATGTGGCGAGACTAATGACGTCTAGGAGGCGGAGAAAATTGTGCACAAAAGCACTTTTGTAAACAGTAAATTTTGTCGTGGAGATTCTTTCTTGTGTGGAGACAAACAAGATTGTGCACAAAAGCACTTTTATAAACAGTAGATTTTGTCGCAGAGATTTTTTCGTGTGTGGAGATAGATAAGATTGTGCAAAAAAGCACTTTTATAAACAGTAGAATTTATCATGGAGATTTTTTCATGTGCGGAGGACCCCAACGCTCAGGGCAGCATCAGTTGCTTCCTGCACGCAACGGAGAAAAAAACAAAGCATTCATACTGTTCACTTTGACAGTTTTGGTCTCTTGCACTCATATCATCCGCTCGACGACCTACACGTTGACGAAATTTAGAAACGACCAAGACCAAGGGCGATGAAAAGATCTTCATAGATTGCTCCTTAGTCCTCCTGAGGTCTTTAACCATGTGTATCTTCATTTTCTTTGCCTTCATTCTGTTATGATTCGGCCGATCACGAAGAAATAAAGAACAAAAACGAGTTAAGAAAAAATTGAGACACCAAAATTTTTATCCTAATTCAATTATAATTAACACGTTGTATTCTATATTATAACCCTTTGACTATTAAAAAAAGAGATTATTTATATAACCGATAGTTATTCATGAGCAAAAATCTAATATTAATAAAATATACGCTCAAATTATAAATGTCCTATGGCATCACGAAGGCATTGCTCCTATGACCTTATCAGACTACCCTCAGACCCCCTGATGTTCATCGAGGGATAGAACCCCATGCCTTCTTGTATGAACCATACCTCAATACTTTCACTTACAGATAAGAATGGATATTGAAATTTTCTCTATTTGACTAATTTCATGATTATAAATCAATTGCTTTGTCCACTTATACTGAGTACCACTCCATGCATAGGGTGGCAAGCATCGTGCCAAGTCATGCTAAGTAGGACATGTAGTGACTTGAACCGCAAATACGCAACATCCAAAATCAAGCGATCAAAGCATTGAAAACCATAATGTGGAGGGGTCTATGTTTTACTCATATTTATTGCTAGTGTTCAATACGTAAGATTCTAATATCATGAAAAAACTTTCATACTTTCTTTGGAGATTTGATCACGTAAGACTTTATAGGTGAATTAATAAGAGGTAGGTGGTTCCAATTTTCGTACAAGTTCCACATCGAACTTAAAAGACAAGTTTCATATTTTTCGAAACCTAGAACCTACCTAAATACCCTGGGACCTATCGTGTCATAGGTTTTAAGGTTGATTCCAAGCTTTACTCAAATTTCACATGTATTATTAATTGAATGATTGTAATGAATCATTACTTTAATGACCACTACTTGATGTAAGACTAAGTAGTTCCAAGTTTCATATAAGTTCCACCTAGAATTTGGAACCTCCCCACTAGACTAGGTTCTTTATTTTTTTCCAACTTAGAACCTACCCTACATTTCCTAAAACTTAAAACTTACCCTATTATGGGTTCCAAATTCCATTTATATTATTAATTGAACGATTGCAGTAGATCCCTTTAATGACCACCCTTTATTGCTACGATCTATTAACCACAAATTATTTTTAGACACGTGAAGAATATGAAACATTAATAAAGTAAAAGTCTCAACATAAAATGGAAGCTCATATTACCGATTTATGATTAAATACTCATCATCAAACGCCATAGAATATAGCAAAAACAATTATTTCAAGTTCTAGATTCCACTTACCTAAAACTTGGAACCTACTTATTAAAATAGGTTTCCCAATTTTCAGAACCTGGAACATACCCCATATACCTTGGAACATAAAACCAGATTGTTAGGAACCTGTCCGGTTCTCTAATTCTAGGTTTTGTCCTAAAACCATTCTCACCAATAATTTGCTATTATAATCCACTCACCATAATTTATATTTAGACACATGAAAAATATGAAATATTAATAAAGTAAAAGTCTCAGTTATAAAATAGAAATTCAGACTAGTGGTTCCAAATCATACATTTATTATCAAATATCATTAAATACTGCAAGATCGTATGAAGATATAAACTAAGAAAAACGTGAGAACTTAATTCAAGTATCGATTCTAAGTTTCACCTACTTAAAACTTAGAACCTACCCATCAAAAGAGATTCTCTGATTTTTGTAATTTGTAACTTACATACATTGGAATCTAGAATCGGACAAATCCTACCGGTCCAGTTATTCAGAACCATGCTCACTCCTAAGATCAATCCACAAGACTATCACATTGAAGCACACCACATGTCATCAAAGTGCGAATATATATAGATGTGTGACTAGTGGCTGGTGTCCATTTTTGGGTCAATTTATAGGCAAAATTTAGATAAAAATGCCTGAATCCTTGGATCAACCTAATTCCCTAAAAAAGAAAAACTCCAAATTTTAGGTCTAGTCTTAATTTTGTCCTAAACTTTTTTTTTTTTTTTTTTTTTTTTGTCTTTGAAAAACTTCAAACTTTAGGTCTAGTCAAAAATCTTCCCCGAATTTTTTTGTCTCATAAAAAACCCCAAACTTATGTCCAATCTTAAATCCATCCCAAACTTTTTCTCCTCGAAAAGAAATATCATCGATTTTTATTCTAATCTTAAATCTACCTATATTAGTCGTCCCTAATTTTTCCATCCTAGAGCGATTTTAATTTGAAGATAATTTTCCATGTCACCTTATTGATGTGGATTTGTCGTCGATGTGGAAATGCCACATCAAATTAGTATTGAACCACGAGGTAGATTTAAGGATAGATTAAAAGTTGGTGTTTTTTTTAGGCAAAACAAAATTCAGAACAAATTTGGGACTAAACCTAAAATTTGGGATAGATTTGGGACTAGACCTAAAATTGGATTTTTTTCTAAGATAAAAAAATTTGGAGTAAAATTAAGATTACCTAAAATTTGAGGTTTTTTTTTTAAAAAAAAAAAAATAGGCCTCTTTGGATCGAAATTGGCCTAAACTCTACAGCATCACAGAAGAAGGCATCATTGTTCCATGTCTGGATCAAACTAAGTGGGTGTTTAACTTTGAAGAAAGTAATCACATTTTGATTTCTTGGAAACTTGGGAGAGAGATGGAACAACCTATCGAATCTTGTGGTATCTTCGGGTGTTTTTAGTACCGTTTCCGGGAACATGTGTTTCTATTTTTTTGTTCTCCGGAATACAAATAGAACAGAAACACATTTGATAATTTTTTTGTTCTCTAGAGTAGAAATAATTAACAAAAATAAGTTATCTTTTTTGTTCTCGGGATCAACTCAAGAAATGAGCTTTTTCTTTTCTTTTCTTTTCTTTTCTTCTTTTTCTCTTCCTCTCTTCTTCCTTTTAGCAACTAGTCAGATGAGGCCCAGTGACATCGTCGAAGCCTCATCGGCTCTTGGCAAGGTGGCCTCGAGCTCGTTGGCCTCTAGTAAGGCCCCCTAAGCCTCACTCGGCCACTAGAGAGGCTCGACCTTGCTCAGCCACGGCGAGGTCAACCTAACCAGGTTCGGGCAAGGTCGAGCCTCACTGGTGGTTGGGCGAGGTCGCTGATGGCCAGCGAGGCTCCCCTGAGGCTGGCAATCTCACCAACCCTCGTCTAGCCAATCATCGGCCAGCCATGGCCAAGGTCGATGACTAGCTAGAGAAAGGAGAAGAAAAAGAAAAAAGAAAAAAAAGTAATAAAATTTTTAATAAATAAAAGAAATTCTAAGTCACAAAAATATTTGAGGTCGTACCAAACATATTTCTATTCCGGAAATAGAAATTTTGTATAGTTATCAAACATCTTAAAATGCTTAGAAACTGTTCCTGGGAACAGAAATAAAAAAAAAAAATTTGTTTCTAAATAAAAATTGGTTTCGAAAATAAAAATGTTACCATACGCACCCTTCATGTCTGTTGGCTATGCTTCAGACCATTATTGCACTCAAGGCTTGTGGTGGATTCTTCATTGATTTTTCAAAAAGGGCACTGGAGAATGTTGCTTACTCCTTACAACGTAACACAAGTCAATTTGATCCCAAGCATGACTTTGGCTTGGACTCCATCCATTCTTTTTCACACTCGTATTTACTAGATTAAAATATTGGATTCCTCCCCAGCTACAATATGTAACTTCTCGGTCTTCATCAAAATAATTCAACTCGATCATATAAAAGGATTAAAAAGACTTATTTATCGACAAAATACATTAAGATCGACAGGAAAAAGGCTTTGGTATCAAATTGGAGAGGGGTGAGCATGGTCCAAGTTGGGCTGGTCCACCCCCTAACCCTAGGACCAACCTACATAGTGTTGGTCCTCAATTTTTGAGACCAATGATCGGACTGACCCAATATGTTGAGTTCGGTTCCAAGGTTAACGTGGGACCAACTGATAATTTTTTTTTTTTTATACTCCTCAAAAAGGCGATTGAGGACTAGACCGGCCCAATGAGTCTGGCGACAAGCAAGGTCAACGAAGAGGGGTGAGCAATGCGAGCATCAAGCATCAAATGGGGCAAGCGTCGAGCGGCGAGCGGGGCAAGTGGCGAGCAACAAGGGAGGCGAGCGGCGAGCAGTGTGAGCGACCATAAGTGAGTGGGGCAAGTGTCAAGCGACAAGTAGGGAAGTTGTTTCTTTCAATTTTGGCAAATTGAAGACTGAGTGGACAAAGAAGACAAAAGAGAATAAGTACCGAAGGAGGATACCGTGAGAAGCTGTTTACATTGTTTTAGATGCTATGAGGACTCCTCACACAAATATTTTCCTCATTTGTAAATTATGGCTGCTGATGCTGTAAAAAAACATTAGAAGTCTAAGCTATTAAAGAACAATGTAAAATTACTTAGACTTCTCACTAAAAAGCCTTTTAATGCTATTGACACCGTGTAACTTAGGGTTTTCTCTATAAAAAAAATTATAAATAATATATTAGATATATAATATATAATATATTTTAGATATATTGTGTATAATATATACAGCCTGGATTAGTTCGAGTTGAACTGACTGTAAACTCCTAGAACCAATAATCAACCCGCAGACTACTAGTCCAAGGATCTCAAGACCAAGGACCGACCCACTTCCCCTAGGCATTGAATCAGGACCGACTAGGTTGGACTGATTCAAGGTTAGTCCAAGGTTGACCCTAAATTGATGCTCATCCCTAAAATTGGAAAGAGAATATATATTGCTTCAGGGACTCGTTTCTTTCATGTTTATTCTTGTTTTATTAGAGTTTTCAACCTTCGAGATTCGTTTGAATATTTGGAACTCATAAGAAATCTAAGATTAGATTCGGCTTAAGAAAATAGTCATCAAATTCACTCTATCTTAAAGCAGATTGTTCCCAAATTGTGGAATGACTCTCTGTCTCCTCCTCGAGGTCGATAGACTCTATAGATAGTCAAGTATGAAATTCAATAATCTTATAGTTGGATCCCTACCAGTTCCATGATCTAAACACAGAAATTGTGAGTTACAGCAATCAATCATCGAAGGCTCATGCTATGTGCTCTCAATTCTTCACCGCTAACTAGAAATTATCTTGTGTTTTTTGGATTGATGCTATCATAGGAGTGATTGGTTTCGGGTTGTTGGGGGCTGATAAAGGGATGTGAATAAGTTGTTTTAGAAAACTTGACAATTTTTTCGAAAATTAGCTAGTGCTAAGTAAAGGTCAAGTCAACGCGATGTTTCATAACTTGTGATGGAACCATGTGCTAGTAAGAGTGAAGTATAGTGGTTCAGCTTTCTCTCGAAACCCTGTCCACTCTTGTAGATTGCACTAGTGATTTGCTGAGAAAGTTACAATCAATAAACATTGATCCTTTCATAAGATGGATCACATTATCAGAATTTAGCTACTACTCTTACTCTTGTACACTTAATCTTTAGCACAATTACTTAAACAGCATGAATACAATGCTCAGAAAAACAATCAAAAGAGAGCGTATCACTTGGAACACAGCTAGTAACAAATCTTTAGATCTTGGTATGTTGCTCTCTATAACATTTGGTTTCTAAGGTCTTCTCTTTTATAACTATCTTTCGAAGACGAATTGGAGAAGCAAAGAGCCGTTAGAGTTACTGTTGAATTGTTGTCTAGAGATAAAACTGTCCATACAATCTTTTTTCCCGAGCATTTGCAAGCTACCTACAAATAGCATATGTTGCTATTCTTTCGTTGCAAGTTTTGACAAATCTGTTAGACAACGTAGTTTCTCGATTATCGGTTTCATCTGGATTTTACTATTGTGCGATTTCAAAGCCATAATAGCTAGTTTGCTAATCCAACGAACATCATTAAATGTTTGTGGTTGCCATAACACCAAAGACTTGATATTTACAACTTCGACATAGACATTGTCATCGAAAAACCGTATCGGGATTTATTGCATACTTCCTTCTACTAGATTACACCATGGATATATTATGTAGTCCTTTGGCACGACCATTGCACATTTCTTAGTAAATATTATATCAAGAATAGTTTGAATATTATCAAAATCACTTGGAGATGTTTCTCTAACATGAGTAGATCAATTTCTAGCTAGTTTTGGTCCGATTGTCAGTTTTACCTGAGAATCAGTCCATTTTTATTTTGTATAAAAATATAATTTATATGATACGATATTAAAGTTGCATAATTTTACTATAAAACATGTGTCAGTCAAGTGACTCTTTTATTTTTCTGTTCATGTCAAAGAGAATGGTTCAATTTATAAGGGTGCAAAAATATTTATTGTTTTAAAGATGCTTCAAAACTGGTTTAACTAGGAAACGGTCCAAATGTACGTCGATGCTGTCTTGTCTTGAATTTTAATGATTTTAATAGGCATAGATCTCATTTATGGGAATTGCAAAGATTATATGACGCGGGTAATTTGTCCATATTGGTGGCCCCGTAAAGAAGCCAACGCTATCCTAGGGGTATTTGTTGATTTCGCCTCGAATAATTTGCCTCTCAGTTTCTCAGGCGGAACTGGGAACAAACCAATTCTCCTTAGCAATGATCTTGAACTAATAGGTCCAGGCAGGTTCGGTTAGATTCCCGAGTTGAACCGACGTAGTGCATTCCCCTACACTATCTTACTTTTCTCAAGGTTTTGAATTAGTACTCTTCACTCACAGACCATTATGGACACATTCAAGGTATGGTGGAGACTAGAATTGCTCAGAGAACAAAATAGCTGGGAAAAGATAATTTTTGGTCATAGCGTAAGGAGATTTCTGGCTTAAAAATTGGAAATCACCGGTTCAAATATCACCAATTAAGTATTAACTATTCTCAGTTAGAATTATTTGTAAATGTCAAAGGCTTAGACTTAATCAGTTAACGTGACTCGTGAGATGTCCAACAAGTGACTGGATGGTGGCAATAAAAAATATTAGAAAGTAATGTTTTAATAAGATTTTCTCGTCCATGTAACATTGGTCTTAGCAAATGTAGGGACTTGTACGTCCTAATTGAAGTCCACGAATTTATTTTGCTTCCTCTCTCTGTGCTTCACATGCATTGACGTTGATCGTACACACATTTAAAATTTAATAATCATTCACATATTTTTCTTTCTTTCTTTCGTAACACATAGACCGCTCAACCGTAATTTTCTATAAGTACTTCAATAACCTCCATAGCAACAGCACTTGCACACATCCTCAAAGAGGGAGGCAAAGGAGAGATAGAGAGCGGGAGAGGGATGGACAAGGACTTGGAGACCTCGGAGGACTTGGAGACCTTGGAGGCCTTGCCAACCGAGCTAAGTGAGCCCGTCCCGGCAGACATAGATATAGAAAAGGTCCGCAAGGCTGCATCTGCTTACCACGATGACTTGACGGAGGACCAGAAGCAGGCGGCGATGAGCTTCTTCGAGACCATGGACACGGACAAGAGCGGCAAAATAAGTGTCGAAGAGTTCACGACTTTCCTGAGCGATGCCGGGCTCGAAAATGTCGAACCTGATAGTCTCTTCGAAGAGCTGGACAAGGACAACAATGGTACTCTCGGTTTTGAGGAACTAGTCACCTTCTTCTACGTCCTCAGCCACGACGAGCATAAACAACTACTGAAACCCAGGCCTACTACCGAGGTACCCGGTCGAAAGGTAAAAATTATAGTTTAAATTAAAATAGATAAACGTTCGATCTTGATTCTTCAAAATTTAGAAGACTAAATCTGTATGATGGCCGGCGCAACCCACATGATGATTCCAAATAGATACAACGCCTGAATGCACTAGTATAGCAAAATGGTATATGATGCAGAAAATTCAACACTACTAAAATTTACATTTTCAATAAAATTACCTCCAAAGAGGAATGTCCACCTCCCTTTCATCGAGTTGGAACTAATGACGAGATCAAAAGTACTATCTTCTTCTCAACAAGATTTTCACCCCTATTACATAGACATGTACAAACATGGTTTGTATAAGTTGATCCGGAAGATAATAGTATGGTTTGTAAAGCGATTTTCAAAAGCTGAAAGAGTTCCCAAACATGATATTCACCTCAGCCATACCCCAAAAAAGAAAATAAAAGAAAACTTAATTCTTTGTTAGCAGGAAATAAAAGGAATCACTCGAGTTCAAGTATGTATTTATCTATGAGCATTGTCATGCAGGCGAGAAGAGGCCGTGGGATGGCGGGAGGAGCTAATGACAAAGTAACATCCCTCTCTCTCTCACGAAATTACCACCTCAAGTGGACAGAGTCACCGTGACATAGTCCGATTCAATTGTCTCTAGTTCGTCTCATCCTGCCTACATAATCTTCGCTTCCATGGTGGCATGAGACATACGTGTATCGGTTTTGCAGGGGCGGAGATGGACCATGGGCGATTTCTCAGGGATGTACCACAAGTTAAAGGGCGTATACAAGCTTGGAGACTGGGTGAACGAGAACGCATGCTCCATCCTTTAGGGGAGCTACGAGCCCTGTCGCCACCGTTGTAGACACGGAGCGCCACTTCCTTTCGGGGAAAAAGAAGAAAGTTCCAGTGTTCTGTTATCAGTGTGTTGTGTGCTGTGTGTTGGTAATAAAGAAGCATGGCGAGTTCTTGTTCCCTTGTTGTGTTCCATCCATGGTTCATCTCATAATGTAACTTCATGAGTTTATGCTGAGATTTTTGAAGTAATCACAAAAAAGAAGAAACAAAATTGAAACTCTACCGCTACAAAATATGTGCATATCCATTTGAAGGCCTAATTCCCTAAAAAAAATCAACTTTAAGTTCAATCCCAATTCTGCTCCGTATCCAAAAATGACGGTTAATTTCTTCAAAACTTTTAATATCGAAAGGATGTTGTTGTTCCATACAAGAGTAAATGTATTGGTGAAGGCGTAGGTTTAAATAGTGAATCTTTAAATGGTCATGATATTGATAATTTTGAAAATATTAGTGGTGATTTATGAATGGTGGTAGAGAGAGGATCAATCTCTTGGTTTTACAGAGGGGGAAGATGAAGGAGTGATGTCAGAACTGTTGATAGTGAGAGAGAGAGAGAGAGAGAGAGAGAGAGAGAGAGAGAGAGAGAGAGAGAGAGAGAGAGAGAGATGAAAATGCATTGAAAATTATGTTTTGTCACTTTTTGGAGATGAAAATGCTATGAGGGAAGAAGAAGAGAGAGAATCAAGTAGGGAAGGAAAAAAGAGAGAAAGTGAAGGGGACTAGAGCACGATAGTGATAGTGCAAAAATAAACGAAGAGAGAGAATAAAGCAGAAAATGATAGTGAAAGTGCGAAAATAAACGAAGAGAGAGAATAAAGCAGAAAACGATAGTGATAGTGCGAAAATAGACGAAGAGAGAGAATAAAGTAGAAAACGGAGGAGGGAGGGAGGGAGAAGAGTAGTAGTGAATTAGGGTGCGCTTTAGTAACCATTTTGGGAACAATTTTTTTTTTTATCAAAAATGGTTATTTTTTTTTTATTCTGTTCCCAAAAATAATTTCTGAATAAAAGAACGCGTTTGGTAACTGTACAAAATTTCTATTATCGAATAGAAATGCGTTTGGTAAGATTCTTAATTTTTTTTATTTCTTTTAATTTTTAATACTTTTATTACTTTTTCTCCTTTTTTTCTTTTTCTTTTTTTTTTTTTTCTCTTTTCTCTTATTTTTCCTCCTTCTTTGTGGCCGACGACCGACTGGGTGAGGTTTGGTAGCTTGTTGGAGGCTTGCCTGGCCACGGCGAGCTCATTGGACCTCACTTAGTCGGTCCTTGACTACCAGCGGCGGCGGCAGCGATGGTTGGTAGTGGCTGATAGGGGTGAACAATTCCAAATTCCTTACAGCTTTTGTCTAGAACCTGGAACCTACCCTCGGGTACATGTTCCTCATTTTTTGGAACTTGGAACCTACTCGTCGGAACCTAGAACCTGGAACTTACCCTATCATAGGTTCCGAGGTTGTTTCCAAGATCCAACAGGTTTTTTTTTTAGTTAAACAAAACGAAAATGAATGCAATAATAATAAATAAGTTTGTCATTTATCAAAGAGAATACAAAATAAACAAAACTATTAACAGAAGAAAAGGAATTCTTGGCAAGGAATTCAACTAGATAAAAGTAGAAGTGAGCGGTTCTAAGTTCCATACAGGTTCCATCTGAAACTTGGAACTTACCTATTGGAGCAGGTCCTCACTTTTCGGAACCCAAAACCTACATTACATACCCTAAAACTTAGAACCTTTCTTGTCATAGGTTCCAAGGTCTACTCAGGTCCCACTTCTATTATTATTTGAAAGATTAGAATTCACTAATCATAACTTATATTTAGATATTCGAAAAATATGAACATTAACAAAGTACAAATCTTAGCAATGAAATGGAAACCCGGACTAGTGCTTCCAAATTATATATTCATCATCGAACATCATAGAATATCGGAAGATCGCACAAAGACATAGATCAAGAAAAATATTAAAACTTGTTTTAGGTTCTATGTTATAGGTTCCAGGTTCCAAATTCCTCTAACTAAGAACCTGGAACCTATCCGTTGAAATGGGTTCCTCAATTTTTAGAACTTGGAATCTATCATGCATAACTTGGAACCTGGAACCTACAGGTTCTTATCGGTTCAATTCTTAGGTTCCTAGTTCTACCCTGGAACTGTGCTCACCCCTAGTGGCCGGTGACTAGTTGAGACCGGGAGGAAGAAGAAGAAGAAGAGAGAAGGAGAAAAGAAGGACAAGAAAAGAAAGGAAAAAAACAAGTTAAGCTTGATTCTTGAAATTGTTATCTGGAACAAGAAATAACATTTTTCTATTTTTTGATTCTATTCCAAATCTATTTCCTAGAACAAAAATTTTATCAAAGAGATTTCTATTTTTTTTTAGGAACAATAGAATTAGTTGTTCCGAGAATGATTACCAAACAAAGCCTTAGTGAGCAATCCGATTCGATCCGAACCAAACTATCAACCAACTAAATTCCTTTATTTATTTTTTATTCAAACTAAAATCGAAATCGAATCGAAAATGTACAAATTTTTCACTTGGTTCGATTCGATTTTTGACACCTCAACTTTTTACATATACCTTGTATTTTTCTGCCGAGAACCTTACATAGGATATAGGATTCAAGATTGCACCATACTTTAAAATTTTTCTTACACTTAACTATTTCAAACTTTTGAAGCCTTAAAGCTATGGGAAAAGTGTAGAAAAGTTTTAAACTTCAATTTAGTCCTAAATCTTTTAATGGTGCAAATTTAATCCTAAACTTTTTGATTTGGTGCCAATTCAATCTTAGATCTTTTAATTGTACTAATTTAGTTATTCTAGCTAGTTTTGTCCGAATTTTGCTGATATAGATGTCAGGCGGCTTACATGGCACCGTCGGTGTTAATATAGATAAATTTTAATAATATTTTAATTTTTTTCAATTCATTATTATTTTTTCTTTCCTTTTTTTTTCTCTCTCTCCTTCATTTCTTCTTCCATTCGGCAGTGGTCGGCTGGCAAGCGATGGCCAAGCAAGCTGCCCTCGTTGGGCGTCGCCCGAGCGAAGGTGACGCCACCCTAGCTTGGGCAAGGGTCGACCTCACTGGATTTGGTGAGGGGAGCCCTCGCCGAGGCTACCCTTACCCATGGAAGATCTAGCGAGGCCAACCTACTCGACCATGGCTTGTAGCCAGCCATCACCTGCCAGCTGCCAGCTGGCCACTACCTAGAGGAAGAAGAAATGGAGAGAAAAAAAGAAAGAAGAAAAAAAATCGAAAAATTCTTAAAATATTATTAAAAATTGTTCATGTCTATGCTAGCGGTATCACATAATCCACTTGGCGTCCACGTCAACAAAATTCGGTCAAAATTAGCCATAAGAACTAAATTGGTACATAGTCAAAAAGTTTATAACTAAATTGACATTATTAAAAAGGTTTAAGACTGAATTTATACAAAGTCAAAAAATTTAGGATTAAATGGCACCATTAAAAGGTTTAAGACTAATTTGGTATTAATGCAATAGTTAAGCATTTTTTTGACAATTTTCCCTAAAAGATGCCCTAGAAATCAAATCCCCAATGAAACCTTCCTATCCTCGCCAATTTTGCATGTTCCATGCGTTCATAGGTTCTCCTGTCTATGGCCACCCAACAACTTTAAGCAAATCATTATTGTGGCCCGAATTTCATCTCATCTAGTAATTGGCCGCATTATAAAATGTGCCAATGACTTGTTAAGCATACTTTATTTGGAAGTTCTAACAAAAAATATTTTATTTGGAAGTTTTATTTTTTAATATACTTATCGCATGCTCCACCAAAAAAATAGAAAATGCATGACGAGTCCAATTCTTCCCTATTTAGGTATTTACTAAGTAACTAGAGACACTCGTTAATATAGTCCTACTTTATTTTAGCGCTCATTAATTCACCATTTTCTATGATAAATGGATTAGGCACTAAAAATTAAGAGGGTAGTGAATTAGTTTTATAAGAAAACTTTAAACCTTTTCATGTTCAAAGGTTGGAGTGTAAATGTGCACTTGTACTGTAGAACGATAGTGGATATACAGAAACAACTATCTTCCGTCAGCAAAATATAAAAGGAAATTAAGGGATAAGAGAGTCAAAGTATTCCGACCAAAAAAAAAAAAAAAAGAGAGTCAAAGTATATTTATAGCGATTTAGCCTTTTCACTCGGCATGTTCCACTCGTCAACTCTAACAGTTTAAACTAAGGTTGGAATCCACTATGTAATTTTTGAGCTAGTTCAAAGTATTAATATGTGTGCTTCTTCTTGTAGCTTGGCTTTTACAGATATAACCGATCCTTACCACTCTTAGCATTATGTTAACTAATTATAGAGACTCAAATTTCTGCTGAAAAACATAATTAGGTTTACACGGGTTCTACATACAAGCAAAACAAGAAGATACACCCTCAGAGCAAACACTAGTTTTGTTCGTTTTCCCCCAACTCAACTATTGGTTGTGGGTCCGTACAAAAAAAAGAAAAAAAACTATCGATTGGGTTGAATATATTGCCATTATTCCTCAATGACCATTTGAAATTCAAATCCCACGAATAGCTGTTGGTTCTATCATATACAGTCACAGAAATCGCTCTAGAACTCCATAAAGATGGTTTCCTAAAATAGTCAGTTTTGCTTCTGCAACGGTTTGTCTACCACCCTCTATTATCTTACCCAAACATGGTAAATTGTTTTGATCTTCTCCGGTCCGCTTTTAGGGATTCCAACTTCTAAGACCATGTGTAAAACATCAATATGAACTTAAGTCATTTTGTTTTTTTTTTTTTTGTTTTTGGTCAGTAACTTTATCAAATTGAGAGTATGGATCTTCTCTTTAGGATTGTAGAGGCTTGTACTAAAATTATTACTCTGTTTGTAGCGAGAACACCTAGACAGGTCCAACTGAACTTATGAATAAACAAGCTTATCTTCCTTCGAACTTTTACGCACTTCCATGCATATTGACGTCCTTAATATTCTGTGGACTTTCCACTCCATCCAAACTCTTCTACAAACAGAAGTCCTCCTCTAGTCTATTTGCCTTCTATTAATTCATCCAAACTCTTCAACGATCACGTGTTCTCTAGTTTGTTTACCATCCTCAAGATCCTTCCAAACATTAATATATTCCTTATCCAACAACTTGTTGAGCATTTGCATGGTCAATCTAGCCACCAACACATTTTACGTCCAATAGCTTGTTCACTTCCTGTAGAACAATGGTCTTTCTACATGCTTAGACATCTTATTGTTAATACCATATGTATATGAATATGTTCTGTACATTTAATTACGCATGTTAATATACTTATAATATTTTATTATCCTCAAAACATTAATGAGATTTCTCCTAACATTAATGATTTCAAAATAAAAAATAAAAAATAAATCCATAACATTTCGATGCACATGCATTCACACACGTGAGATTGAGAGAATTAAGTGCAGATTTACTAATAAACAAAGCATCGATTACAAATACCATGATCTCCATTATAAAGTGTGCCGAATAAACACAGTAGGAGATACTAATAGATTTAATATGTTTTTATAAAGGGATAAGTATATTAAAAGTTTTAAAACTTATCACAAAAGTGCAATTGAATCATAAGGCTTTCAAAAAGTGCATTCAAATCTTAGAACTTGTCAAATTTGTACAATTAAGTCTTAAAATTTATCAAGTTAGTGCAATCAAGTCTTAAAACTTATCAAGTTAGTGCAATGAAATTCTTCTATTAAATCCGTCTAACTTGACACACAGAAAATGCTAATGAATTTAAGGATTTGATTGCACTAACTTAACAAGTTCGAGAATTTGATTGTACTTTTTGAATGTTTAAGGATTCAATTGCACTTTTGTAACAAATTCTAGGACTTGATTGCATTTTTTGGAAATTTTAGAATTCAATTGTACTTTTATGACATTTATCCCTTATGTAAACAGTAGCTTTGTCATCTATAACTCTTTGCAATTCTCATGAGAAATGAAGAATACATCACTTATAGAGAATATTTATGTTAATAACATGAAAAGTGAAATATCATAAACATGTGATTTGAAGGGATTAGAATCTCAAATTTCTCGGCTTTTCCTAATCCCTGGTCCAACTGGAGGGTTTGTGGAAGACGTACCAATGCTTTTTCCTTCTCTTCCAAGCAACCATCTCTGTGGATGTTTGTTCTCTTTTAACTGGTAAAACACGCCTTTTCTACACAAATTTCGTATTGTCATGTATTTTCTTCTTTTGATTTGCCATATTCTAATTCATGAAAAAAAAGAAATCATAAGTGTGATAATTTTCGTACAATGTTCACGTAAGGCTTTCACTTGAGTGTCAATTTTTTTTTTTTTCAAATTACTTGAGTGCCATATAAATTTTCAAATGATTAACTAAATGTCATAATTTTTTTAAAACATCCACAAATATCATAAGTCCGATGTGAAATGACATTTGGGTAAACGTTCTTAAAAGTTATGGTACTCAAGTAATCATTTTTAGGTAGTTACAATATGCAATGGTCAAAAAAAAAGTTATGACACATTCAAGCAAGTGTCATATGATAGATAGGACACTTATAGTGTTGTTGTCCTCTAATTCTATGTTATATATCGTAAGAGGTGAATCTTCAACAAGTTCATCCAATGTTTTTGACCATTTTTTTCTTCATTTGTTTGGTTCTTATTTTCAAATATGTTTCTCCATCTAGATTGAGCGAAGAGGCTTTTCAAATAGAGAGTTTGTTCACCATCCTCATTCGTAGCTTTGATTCAAATCATCATACTTTTTTATAATAAAAAAATAAAAAGTTTACTACGTTCGCAGATCCTGTTGGTTCCACCACGTCCCAGAAGCATTAAAAGTATGTCTATTGGACAAATTAATCGAGTGTTTAAAGAATCTCACATAATCAATTATGGGCAAAACAAGGAAAAATGCTTCAGTTAACATTTGTTCTTCTTAAACTCTACTTACTCTGAAAAATTATATTATGCAGTCAATCAAACTTCAAAATATTTGTCTCCAACATGCAAAGATGACCCTTGTTGCACACATGACCATCAAGAATATTAGATGCTCTTTAGAGCAGCGCATCATCATCCTTTTGCAAGGCCCATCTACTCCTGTTTTGCTGAGAATCGCTCCACAAAGCGAAACTTCACCGAAAAATTGATCCTCGATTTTTATTGAATTGGGTTCCATGACAATTTGAATAATGAAATAAAATGTGTAATTAACTAAAACTAATTACTCTGAAGGATAGTAAATGCAGAAATTTGAACAATAAATTGATAAACTGAAAGACACATAATTTCTGTTGATGGTTGCCTTTTTCAACGATATTCAACATGGCTTATATAGCTCTATTACAAATTGTAACCACTTCTAAACGGTTAATATTCAAATTAACGATTACAACTGTGTCTCCATAATTTCAGGCTCCATGATCACACTCTATGATTTCACGCCTGACTTTGTTTACAAGTGGATACAACTCTTCAGTTGCCACTGCTTAGCTACATCTCCACAATTTTAGGCTCCACGATCACTCTCCATGATTGCACGTCGGCATTATCTACAAGCGGTTATGACTTCTTGATCGTAGCTAGATTTAAACATCAATTGACATCTTCACCTCTTCAGTTTCTTCATTCAACACTTATCTAAATTTATTTGAATGTCAATTGTTGACCGATCGTCATAGTATATTGGTACTTGTATTGTGGACATCGATAAGCATCCCCGCTATCGGCGATCTGGCGATGGTATAACCACTTAACATCGATTTCTACAGTGACGTCACGTCGATTCAAAAAGCTTGGTCATTCGAGCCCTATTCAATAAAAAGCCATATGCACTGCTCGGGGAGAGATCTTTCTTTCATATCTCGAGTCCTCGAGATATATACCTATATATATTGCCATAATATGAAGCCTTTGAAACAAAAACAGGCCCGGTGCGTCGAGCTCTCCAAGGGCCCATATACATATTCAAACCAAAGAAGGCCCAGAGTTGTGACGAGGCCCAACGTCTTCGTCTCGAGCCGACATCTCCAGAGGAGACTCGTTGAGCTTCGTCAATTCTTCACTGAGGTCGCGACATCGAAGAAGCACTCAAACTTGCAGTCGATCCCCTTCGAAATCGTCGAGAGAATCCCTCGTGAGGTAAGCCTCAATTCGCGCGATCCCTCCTCGGCTGGCCGCCTTGCGGTACGTTTCATTTCGGAATCCTAGGTACGATCGTTGGTCTCGAACTCAAAGCGAAATGTCCGGTCGTGTCTCGTGCTTGAGCGGCTGCTTTGTCTTCGTTCCGACCCTTGAATCTGTTTGGTGTTTCCTTCTTTGGGTGCTTCGGGAGATGGTTTGCTGTGGTTTTGGGATCTTGTTTTTGGTGATCTTGTTCGCTTTTTTGGCTGTGGAGGTTTGAAGCTGGTGGCTGCTGCAATGTCCCGAGTGTACGTCGGGAATTTGGACCCGCGGGTGACGGAGAGGGATCTAGAGGACGAATTCCGTACTTTCGGTGTTCTGAGAAGGTGATTCTGACCTAAAGGATGAATTTTTCTGCTTGGGTTTCCTCCTTTTTCGTTGCTGACTAATTCTGTTTGTCTCGTTAACGGTTAGGGTTTTGTGGGTATTGCGGAAAACCCTTCATTTTTGTCTACTGTTTAGTGTTGCTGATTGATGCAGTACTAGATTTTGATTTCTTGGGTGGTATGAATGCAGTGTCTGGGTTGCTCGGAGGCCGCCGGGATATGCATTTATCGAGTTTGATGATCGAAGAGATGCTCTAGATGCTATTCGTTCGTTGGATGGTCGGTAAAAAGATCCTTTTTTTCCCCCTCTTTGTACGATGTCTTCTTTGACCTGCCCTAGTCTCTGGCTCAGATCTCTCAAATTTTCTTCCATCGTATGCACTCACAAGTTGTTAATTTCATATGGCAATTGTTTTTTGTGATCTTTACTGGGATAGTTCGTACAGGTGACTGGTATAGACTTTTTCATTTGGGGGGATACCTGTATTTTTTGGCAAATTAAACAAGCTGCAGCTGAAGTGTCTGTTTAGAGAACTGTGGTTGAAATGCTACTACCACCATGCTTAAAAAATAAAACCTTTTTGACAAGAAAATCGGAGCATGTATAAATGATCTATGAATGAAAGCTTGGTTACAGTCATTAGTCTAGTTACGATGGCTCAGACATTGTTTATTTAGTTGACTGCTGTTTTAGAAATGTTATTTGCATACTTGAATCTTATACTGGGAGAGCCTTTTCAATAAACCATCTCTGTCTTCATCATGCATTGATCTGTGATTTATTGTTCTTCACTTCTTCATAGAGTCAAGGAGCTGATAGTTTTTGGGCATTTTAAATATCAGAGCATGTCATTGGACTCGCTTTGAAACAGACTAAGGAGGAATTGATAAATTCAGCGATGCATATTTAACTAATTTACTAAGGAGAAGTGAAGTTGAGCATGATGGACATCCTTTGGTGATTCTACAGTTTAATCTTACTTACATTATTATCCCACTTATGATGTGCTTGTGTCTTTTGAGAATCTCCGTGTATTAATGCTGTATATACAGGAAAGAATGGTTGGCGTGTGGAAGTCTCTCACAACAAGGGTGGTGGAGGCCGCGGCGGTGGGCGTGGACGTGGCTTTGGCGGAGGTGAGGACTCCAAGTGTTATGAGTGTGGGGAGCCAGGTCATTTTGCCAGAGAGTGTCGCTCACGCATTGGTTCGAGAGGCTTGGGAAGTGGACGGCGTAGGAGCCCCAGTCCTAGGCGGCGTAGGAGCCCCAGTTATGGTAGAAGGTCTGTTGAATTAGTTATTTTTTGTGATTGACTTAATTTTCTGATTATGCTGCAATGTGTTTTAGTTTCATTCCTTAATGTCAACGCTCTATTTTTCACTCTAACAGGATTGTCTCTGCTGGCAATCATTTGATGATGTTTTAGCTTTTTGTAGAATGGGCTTGATGGGGTCCCAGTGTCTCTGTGTTCAGATGATATTTGCTGGCTATACTTAAATTGAAATGTCCATTCTAGTTCTCATTTGCGAAAAAGCTCAACTATGGTAATGGGAAACAAAGCTAGACTGAAATAACTCTTTGAGAGAGAAACAAAACTTTCAATCTGATTGGTTTGCTCTTATGGCGGCAGTTGTACCATGATAATCAAAAGGGGGATGGAAATCAATGAATGAAAAATAAAAATAAAGATTGAGGAATGAAATAATGCTTCTAGATGACCCACTGAAATGCTGAGAGAGGAAGAATTAGCAGATTTTGGAAGGGGAAAGGATATGCAGAGTTAGCATGGATCTTGGCCTTTTTGTATTCAACTGTAAAAATTGAAATTTGATTGATGCATCTGTCTAATGCAACTAGCTTAGTGATTGAGATGTCCAACCCCATGGCTTTGACCCCTGAAGTGCAAAGTCTGGTGGTTGATATTTGGTAAAATCGCCATTGCTGGCCACATGTTTTAAGAACAGTCATCTAGGTTTTTAATACTGCTCCTAGTTCATTTTGTGCTCTGTTATGGTCTACTCTTTCCATACTTTACAGTATATAAAAGCTGTTTGTGTTTTATGGTAAAAGTCTCCAATTGAACAAGATTAGGAGAATAAGATCACAATGGTGATTATTCTCTTTGATAGAACATAGTGTGTGTCATACTTTGATTTTTCCTATAGAACTTTTGTTCTACATGTCTTGTTTGCTGTCTGTACATTTGGCCTTTTCTTTTATGTGAGTATATTCATCAAACCTGCATAAAATTGCAGGAGCTACAGCCCCCGGGATAGATCTCTGCGCCGCCGCAGCATCACACCTCCTCGACGTGACCGCAGCTATAGCTGTTCCCCTCCGCCGCGCCGTGCTTCTCGTGATTCCCCTTATGCCAATGGGTAAGCCTTGAGTTCACCGGTAGATGCTTTTACTTTGTGACAGTCCCGTGGTAATAGAACCACAAGCTGTTAGAGAACTATCTAGGAACGTTACTTGGGGAACATGACTTGGGTTGTCACAGTCTTTGTCAGGTTCTACTTTTTTCTTCTTTTTCTTGTGCATTCCAATAAATGACACCCCTTAATAGTAGGCTTGGAGCATTGGGTTTCTCCAGTAAGTCAAGGTTAAGATTCCATGCCTTTCAAGGAGTGTAATATTTATTTCATTTCTGCAGGGATTAAGGCTGCATCTTGGTAGAAGCACATGGCTTATATTAAATGGAGTTGCTAATTGCTG
This sequence comes from Eucalyptus cloeziana, assembly GCA_014182715.1. Lineage (NCBI taxonomy): Eukaryota > Viridiplantae > Streptophyta > Magnoliopsida > Myrtales > Myrtaceae > Eucalyptus > Eucalyptus cloeziana. The sequence goes on along the minus strand of CM024641.1, from coordinate 31,079,059 downwards.
AACCTTCGGCTATGTAGCCTGGTTTGAAGATTGAGTTACGTATGTTGGTGTCCTGACAGTGAAGTAGTTAGGAACTTGGATTGGCATGGCTTCTACAAGTATTTTAGCAATGGGTGCATAGATGCCACATGTAATTGGCTCGGTCTCTTCAGCTACGGAAACTTTGAAGGTGTTTTCCATACTTAGTTTGCCATGTTCTGATGCCTTTATGCTTATGTTGCTTTAGCAGTCGTATTGTTACTTTGTTTGAAGTATTCTAAGACTTTTTACATGTTTGTCTTTTGAGGTTTTCGATTATCGGCTCAAACGGCACGATTTCGCTACTCATTTCGTCACTGCTCATGGTTTTTCCCCATCTGGTTATCTGCTCGTCTACATCTGCTCCTCTTTGCTTCTGCTGTTAGAGCTCAAAACATTTTGTATCTGCAAAGCGAGGAATCTTCACAGCCAATGACTTTTGCGCTCACTCCAGCAAAACAAAGCTTGTGATCTAGTTTATGCGCACACGTGTCGGCTTAGCTCATTTTGAGAGGATGAAGCTGGTCTTTGGCTTCCTCTGTCTTTGCTTCTAATCACAGCACACGCATCTTCTTGTTGTTTGTGCACCTTGGCTTGAGAACTTGGTGTGAAATTGGATTTGAAAGCTCTCCTCAAGTTGCTGGAGCTGTTAATCTCATTATCGGTAGCTCAGATGGTGCAAAGTGCAATATGCACGTGAGGTCAGTCCTGATGCCATGGCTTCTATGAAAACCTGCTGAGATTCCAATCCATGAGTCATCTCTTTGTTAATCGTCCCAAGAGGTAGAATTATCTGGATTACACTGGGTCTGGTACTTGGTGAGAGCTTCTTCATTGCAGAGAAATAGGCTGGTTCCTTTACAGGGGTTGCCTTCCATTAAAGGTGCTCAGCACTATTTTTGCCTGGGAAGAAGCATGTCAATGATCACAGATCTGCTGTACTTGGAAGGTTAGAGACTGGCATGTCCTACATGAATGCACCGGTTGTTCGGAGATGTTCATGTTGTTAAGGATTATTCTGTGTAGCAGAACCTTTAAAATGCCAATCTTGATCCATAAGGATGTGTTGCTCCATATGGTCTGGTTCACCTTGTTTGAAGTCCCCCAGGGCGCCAGAAAACTTCCCTTTCTATGTGTAGCAGCTGAAAAGGTCACAACTTTGGTTGATGCCTCTTCAGGTCCCTTCCGAGGCTCGAGATGAGATTCAGCAAGCAAATTTCCACTTGAGTATTTTGATCCTGCCAGGGAACCATCGCTGTCTAAGCTTATTGGCAGTCCATCAAACCAGTCTGCAGCTGAAAGCAGCATATGGTCATGGCAAAGCACCTGAAAATAAGTGTTTTCTAGATCAAAAGCGTGTGATTATCTTTCAGAAATCGACAGTGGACCATCGGAGATTTCAGGTGCGATTGCTAAGCTTAGAGCTGCAGACATATTACTTGTGGCAAGAAACGTGAAACAAGTGCCCGACATGAAAAAGAAGTTGCTGAAAAGATGTAATGTGGAAATAATTGATAAGTGAAAACGATATCAAAAGAGTCGAGACTTGCGCGCCATGGATCACGCTAAGGAATACGAATACAGCACATAAAACTAATAGTGAACATAAAACTCTTGCTAAATCAAGCATCAATCATGAAGAACGAGAGTGGCGAGTAATTAGCCGGTGAGCATTTTGGCTGCCTTGATATTGGCATATAAACATCGGATTGACCAAGTCCCGACACTCCAGATTCAGACACGAACTCTCTAGACCAGTGAAGGCACTGCTAAGACCACACGTTCAAAACCTTAAGTCAGTCCAGGGACTTTAGCCAAATGGACCACTTGATTGAGAATGAAAGCTCAACACTGTAATGTCTAAAATGTGCTCCACGAAGCCCCTGAAACATTTCATTGCTTGGCCTTTGAACCGGTTTTCTTATTCCAAAGTTAATGAGGTACAATGGCCTTTTGGGCTGGCCGAGAGAGTTTCGTCCCCTTCTATGGGGCTTTAAAGCACGGTTGAATTCAACAGGCCGTCCCTCCGTCGAGCAAAGCACGAAGCGGATCGCGCCCCGCCTGATAGATCATCACCATCCTAGTCAAAACAGTGTCATTAACCTAAGGAACCTCCCAATGCACCCGTCCAAAGATGAATGTAAACCTTTACCTGTACGAAGGTGACCATGCCTTGTTTTTCTTTTCTCGATTGGTTACGGCAACCATGTCGGTAACAGACATGAGCATTTAAATCAGTGGAGAGTTGCAAGCCATGTGACGTTTTATACAGAACAGATATAGGAAGATTAATGCTTGCGTGTGAAGTCATGCCTATAATTGCAAGTCGTCAGTTTTTATCGAGAAAACCGTTTCTTTCTTTTTTAAGGATATTTCCAAAGTTTTAGCATTGAAGGAGGAGTTGTGTAGATCTTGTTTGTCAATATTGTTTTTCTTTTTTAGGAGAACAAAAAATTAGTGACTTTTATTTTTTCGTTCTTAAGCAAATCATATTATCACTTGTTATCAAGTCGTTGAGTTGAATGAAACGTGATAATTGATGTCTATATCAATTTGAGGTTTTATCCTCCGATGTCACATGTGTATTAATTTTGTGATTTTTTGCGATATCAATCTAATCTGACAAAAAATAATTTGGGGTAAATTTATTATAAATGTACCATTTTTGGATTTTTTTAGTTTGAAGTAAATCTGTTATACGTGTACTAATTTAGAGTTTTTTAATTTGGATATTAAGGGAAAAAATCACCAAAAACTCCGAACTTTACCCAAATTAACAAATTTATCTAAAACTTTTTTTTTTGCGACATGAAAAATTCCAAACTTTGCCAACCGTGACATGTTTATTCCAAACTTTTTTTTTCCGTGACGTCAAAATCCCTGAATTTCTATCTATATGACACATTACTATATGGCATTTTGGTCTTTTACTTTTTAAAATTTTTTACATTTTTACTTTTTTTATTCTTCTCTCTTCTCTCCGCTGGCCATGGCGAAATTAGGCGAGGGCTGCCCTTGCTGACGTCGGGCAAGGGTCGCCCTCACTTGGGCTGGCTAAGGCCGCCCTTGTTGGCGTCGGGCAAGGGCGGCCCTCACTAGTCTCTCCACCGGCTGGCAAAGGGAAGAGAGAAGAAAAAAACAAAATAGAAAAATAGAAAAATAGAAAAATATAAAGACAAAAATACCTTTTATGGGGTAAATGTGTTACGATTTTTAAAATTTGGAATAAATTTGTCGCTTTACGTAAAATTTTAAGTTTTTGGTAGTCTTTTCCCGAATATTAATCATTTTCTCCTGACATAGTGCTACGACGACGGCCAGAGTTTCTAATCTAAAAGTAGGAATATTTAGAACTTCTGTAATAATTTATGGCCTTCACAAAAGGAACTTTATGGGCATGTATATTTTTGAAAAGTTTCCGGGGTTGCACGTTAGATGAAAAATCAAATCATAAATCAACGGCGGTGATTGCATTGGGTCCCCCGACAATCTCTCGCGCTATCGCACGTGAGCGAGCCTCTGCTAGGATCGTACAGACGACAGGGACCGAAGATATAGCAAAGCAAAGCCTTTTTGTCTTCTCGCCTTCCGGTCTCAGCTTCTCGTTCCTTAGTGGCGGGAAAGGAGCTGCGCGACTGAGCGGGATTTGGTCCCTCGTAAATCCCTAAACGGAATCCCCTCGCCGGAGCCCGTCGGACGGCGGCGGCGGCGATTCTCTCCTCGCGGCAGCGCGCCGGGCGGAGCGAAGGGGACGCCCCTCGAAAATGTGCTGGCTCGCGACCCGGAACGCCGTCGTTTCGCTGCCCAAATGGCGGTCCCTGTCTCTCCTCCTCCGCCCTCCTCTTCCTCTTCCCAGTCACTGCTCGGTCGGCGGCCCGCCACCTTTCACGTAACACCTCTCTCTCTCTCTCTCTCTCTCTCCCCGTGTTTTTGGGTGTGTGTGTGTGTTTTTGTCTTTCCTGTTTTGGTTCGGTAACTGTTGTTCGTTTGGAAGTGTTTCGGCAAGCGCCTGAGGTTGATGAGGGCGTGCTCTCTCGGGACTAGAGTCGTAGCGAAAGTAGCGCCTTCTGTTGTGGAAACGTGGGTTTTCCGCAGAAAGCTGAATGGAGATCGCAATGCAATGCTGGCCTCATTGTTCCTTGGGTCGCTCTCTTTTGGCCTTTGGAGGGTTGGAGCTGTCGAGTAGTTAACTGGGAATATAGGGGCACATGTTGAATTGCAGTTGTCGCATCCGTTTACTCTCTTCATGGACTTAATTGGACATTTTGGAACATTAATCCTCAATTCTAGCATGTTATCATGTGGGTAATCACCTAATCAGTTTCAAATCACTGAGCGCACTAGAGTTTGCATCATTCTATATCCTGGTTTCAAATGGCATCCTATTATTCACTAACTGTAGTTATACCACAAGGTTATGGAATTTAGTACTTAACTCTTGTGACCTTGGTTCTTGGTTCTCAGTGGAGAATGGGATCCATTTTTGGCATGGATCTTGATTTGACTAATAGTCTGCATGGCAATAGGATCTATGCATGAATTTGCTATAAATTCACAACTTCAAGATGAGTTAATTCTGTTTCTGTTTCTGTTTCTGTTTCAAACTGCACTTTCTAGTTATTCACACCGAAGCAGACAGCCTTTGCAAATCCGATGTTACCGAAACCAGAAGATTTTGAAGGGAAGCACAAAATCTACCAAGAAAAGCAGAACATCTGATGACATCCTTGATGACAAATACATTTCTCACATGCAATGGTGGAAAGAGGTTTGCTGGTTCAAGCATAATTATATCGAATACAAGCTTGGAGTTGCTTTCTCAGTGGCTTGTACAGTTTTTCCTTCCTGTTCTAAAGAGAATGATTCCCATTGTGTTATATCTTTTTCTGCAGAGGTTGCAGATTTGCAGGAAGCATTCCACGGTCCAACTGGTCAGCAGGCTTGTATATTCCAATTTGCTAGGTGTTGATGTTAACTTGAAAAATGGAAGGTGATTTTTCATGATTCTAAGTCATGCACTTTATGTTTGCCTGGTCGCAACTGTTTTTTCAGAAACAAAAACGGCATATTTCGCTAGCAACGTTTATCATATGCATTTGCTGCTTTCGAGCCTATTTAGCTCTCTGCATGTGGAAATCTGATACCAGCAAGGTTTTGACTCTCCATTTCTATATTTGGTGATTAAACATGGACCAGTGACATGTTGATAGGCTTGTGTAGACAACTTGGTTGATGAGTAAAATTATTATAATAGGGAAAAAAGCAGGTCTTTGTTTCTTGTACTGAGTGGATTAGTCTCAAAATAAAACATGGTGGTTAAATGGGCAAAACCGGGGGATCCTATTTTTCGTTCTAAGAAAGTATCTCCAGCGGACTCTTTAGACTGTTATACAACCCTAATGCCTTTTGCACCTTCAATAATTCATATTTGAGATCATCCATTGTCAATTTCCATTTACACGTGTTGAGTGGGCTAGTTATTCTTACAGTCTATCATCAATTAAATTCCCTATCATTGAGTCTTGTGAATTAGTGAGCAGTATCCATAAGTTACTGTAAACTTTTCTTAGCCATGTAGGAAGAACCTGTGACCGTAGTATTTCAGTTCAAGCTGAGTGGAAATGTTGATATGCCGTTTTTCTATGCTTTTGAGTCTTGCTGTGAATTAAAGTGTGCATATGCACTATCTATGGATCAAACGAATCTTCTCAATGGGAGAACCTTGGTAATTAAGACAACCAATTCTTCATGGATTTGTGGGACATTACTGGATATGTCCCGCCATTTGCTTGGAATTAATTGATGTCCAGATCACACAACAGTTTTCTTTTTTCTTATTCAAGTTTGCACTGCCAGATAAATGAATATATTTCCTCGTCTTTGTTGATGGGTTAATAGATACTTCTGGTTAATCTAAGAGTAAGTTGATATTTACCCCGGTTGTGTTTTATGTAGTCTAAAAGAAGGGTCGCTAAACTCGGAAATTTTGCAGTTCAAGTCAAAGTTTCCTCGAGAAGTTTTGCTATGCAGAGTATGTTCATATCCTAAATGTGCTTGTGGTGCCATTCAAGTTAAAATGCAATAACCTGTTTGGCATTTCTCATGACAATAATTTGATCATTTTATTCCCTCAGGTTGGAGATTTTTATGAGGCAATTGGGATAGATGCTTGTATTCTTGTTGAATATGCTGGTCTGAATCCTTTTGGTGGCTTGCGCTCGGATAGCATTCCAAGGGCTGGATGCCCTGTCATGGTATTGTTTTATTGTACGTGCATGTCTTGTTATGTCTTTGACATTATCAATTTTGGCTTGCTAGATACTTTCCTCTGCTAATGGGCCATTATAGCATATAATTTGGGATCATGATCCAACTTTTGTAGCTATTTATCTGATTTGTGAATGGTCATGTTCTCTGCGTGATTGTGGAACTTTTTAATGATAGATATCTAGTGTTAAAATAAAGCGACATCTTCTTTGATAGCAAAATGACTTGGTGTCAAGAGCAGCATGGTCATACTAGGGCCATCTTGGATCATCTCATCAAAACTTGTTCTCATTGTAACTTTTTCTTTTTCTCTCCATCTGAGCTCCTTCTATTTTACCTTTCTGCTTGAGCGTAGACGCTCCATACAATGGAAACACCATGGATGGGATTTGTAACTTTCTTTACCATTCTGTAACAGCTGAAGCTTTTAGAAAAAATATTTTGGCACACAACATGCACACAGATGCATAGCGAAGCCAATAGTCTCGAGTTTGATTCCTCATTCTTCCTTCTCACTCGTGTATGAAGTTTGCTTCTTTACACATTATTGGTTTCTACAAATTCTTCCACCATCACTTATCAGGTTTAAACACGTGGGCTTTGGTCATTCTACTGGCCTTCCTGTGTGTTGAATGTTAAGATATAAATTATAAAGCGAGCTGTTCTCTTCTCTGACACTTTAAGTTTTAGAACTACTGGTCACACACGCAACTTCAACGTGAATGTTGTTGGAGTTTATTGAGGGCCTAGTGGACTTATAATATGGTTAATATGATACACTTAAATACTTATTTCTTAGTGATCCTTGATTTGCAATGCTTGTTCAATGGGGAAATTAACAATTCAAAGCACTAAAATGGGCAGACCTGGATTCTGTCAAGGATGCTATAAAATAAAGGAAAAATAGAAAAAGAGACTATGCCAGTAATGCTGTTAATTATTATCAATGTTCCCAACATTTGGATAAAATATTAACAAATTTACAAATTTAAGTTCTGAGCATATACTTATCCATGAGTTTCTTGTTTTAATATGTGATGTTAATTTTTTAGCTATGCATCAAGTACATTGGTATGGTTATTTTCCTAAAAAGAAGTTAAAATAATCTTGTTTTCAACAACATAAACTAAGAAGGCTACCTCTATTGTACCCCATTTTACACAAGGGCCATTCTGTGTCTGTTTTTATTCTGTGTACCTGGTGATCTATGCTGCAGGTACCCATGCTGATGTCTTCACTATAACCCTTACTTCAAATTTTTATGCTCATCCATAGATAAAAGGAAATGGTGCCACCCAAGCCACTCTCCCTTTTGGGTTGTTAGAACATTTAAATAATAAACCATGCCTTCATCTAACAGCTTCAAGCTTTTATAATAATTGCCAGTGGTCCCACGAAATCTTACATGGTATCAGAGCTAAGAGATCTTGATCACATCTTCCATGCCCCTATTTGCCTCCCCAATTGAATATTTCCATGCTTTAGGCTCATAATAAATCACTTTAAGTTTTTAGAACAGTTGACAGTGGTCCCATAAAATCTTACATGGGTTATGGCATTCGTGCAGCATCTAAATACAAATCAAAGAGATTATTGCAACTTTTTGTCATTTGGCTGCATACCCTTGGGGAGAGTAATTATTAATAAATTCGTCTTTTTAGCTTCATGGATGTCAGAGACTTATTTCTTTGTTATAATGCCAGTATCATAGGACCTGGCAGCATTTTTTGTACTATTGACCCTAGGCAGCTCTCTGTAATCCTACTGCAGTTGCCTTTATAAGAAAAGAACTGGCTAATATATTTAATCTCAGAACAGATGGAGCAGAATTAAACCTCCTGTGCTTTCTAGGTGTTATATAATTGGACTGGATGGAACAGATCCAAGCACTTAATAGATAAAAAGATTTGCTTATCACAGCTACTTCTTGATCATGATACTCTTCCTTAAAACTGCTTTTGATGTTTAAGAAGATTCTGTATGAAGTTTTGCTGGCATAGCACAGTTGTTATGGATGTTCATTTTGTCTTTCATTTTTGTTGATTTTCTGAAAAAGGGATTTCAATTGATTTTGAAAATGATTTGTTTGCAGAATCTTCGACAAACTCTGGATGACCTCGCTCGGAATGGCTTTTCTGTGGTAAGAATCAGTGACTTTGTTCTCTTGTGCTACTCAATGTGCCTAGGGAAACCGTTCCTCAGTCTAGCGGATTTTTACTGTTGTTATGGATATTTGATCATGGTGCTGTTGTACTTGTCTTTTTCCCTATATCAAGTCATGCCTCCTGCAACCCCCCCAACCCCCTGGCGGCGCTTTCCGCGGGGGAGGTTGTTTTGGACATCCAGATTGATTTTCTGATTGCATGATTTTCATATGTTTATTACCTATAGCTCTTGCATGACATGGTCTCGGATTGCATAGTTTGCAGACTCTGCTATCATGTTCTTGAACTTAAGCTTTTTTTCACATAAAGAAGTAGCTGACTTTCATTTTGAGATAAACCCAAAACAAGATCTTGTTTATATCACCATGAACTATGCCACTATTAATTGACTCATCATGCAACAAAATAATAATAATAATAATAATAATAATAATAATAATAATAATAATAATAAATAAATAAATAAATAAATAAATATATTTATGTATATGTATATGTATATATATTTTGCCCAATTCAAATAAATAAAAGAGCAATACTTAGTCGTGGTTCTCAATTCCATTGACATGGTTAATAATACTGCTGTGCTCATGGTCAATAATTCATGTCCAAATGGTCCATATTCTATGGGGATTTTTCTCCAGACGAGGCATGGAAGTCCCAAATGCTCGCCATCGATGTACTTATAAATCTCATCTGGGTAATTGTTTTAAAAGGCTAGAATTATCAGCCATCTCTCATACATGGGCCATGTCTAGCGGAGGTCTGCCCATTGGATCAGACTTTGTTAGTATTTGAATCTTTACTGGTTTTCTGCTTATTCTTTTTCCCACTACATTTTTCACTTTACTATATGATTTCGAGGCATGGCATTTAGACTTCTGATTCAGTTGACCTAGCTTTCAGGTGTCTTACGATTATATAGCTTGATGTTCATATGATGGTGCTTTTTTGTTTGAAAAGTTTGATTGCTGATTCAATGTGTCCAAATGTGATGTTCGAATGCAGAGGCATGATAAGAACTCGGTGAAAGAAAAAAGGGTCTTGTTAACAAGTGCCCAAAGGGCACCTAATAACAAAAAGACATAAGAACAATTTTAAATGCACATTAGAGAACGTTGAAGATAGAAAATTATTTTCTGTTTAGCATGTCATAGTAAAACCATAAGTTTCAAAGCATAATTAATGCACCTTGTTTAGTGTCCTAGGGGCACGTTTTAACAAATTCTGAAACAAAAGGCTACATCTCAATTGCAAAAGGACATGGAAATATAGTGATTTCATCTATGACCTCTGGTTGGTGATTCATGATCTTCAATGCCGACTTGTTTAGCCTTCATGATCATGCCTCGCGTATCTGCTCCTTGCTGCTACTTGAACTATGTTTTGTTCTTTTCTTTCCTATTAGTCCATCTTCAGATGTCTGTATGTATATTGGTAAAGTTGTATGAAAAGCATATGTTTCTGGGCTATGTATTGTATAGACCTGCCTTGGATTGACTTTTCATTGAAGTGTCTGGCTTTGGTTTATTCAGTGCATAGTAGAAGAAGTTCAGGGTCCAACTCAAGCTCGATGTCGGAAGAGTCGTTTTATATCAGGGTAAGTGATTTAGTGATCTTTTGGATAAAATTTTCTCATTCAATCTTGTTCCGTTGTGCTTGTGAAATGAGTGTGCTGGAGGTAGAGATGATTGGGTAGATGTGTGGGCATTTTATAGAAGGTTTAATTCGGATTAAATTTGGTATAGGAAAAAGAGTAAGTATTCACCAAGTTATGTCTGAATGAGTAGATAAGAAAAGTTATCTATATCCAAGAACGGATGATTAGGAAGTTATATGAGAGGCAGCCAGTAGAAGCATTTGTAGGGTTTCTTTATGACTTTTAACAGCTTTTGGCAGTAGTGGTGGTGTTATTCTTTTGTACAACAAAGATCTGCATTAGATTCTGGACATCATTTTAGGCTAGTTTTCTTGTTTCTCTTTTCTTGAGGCGGATAGAGACCAGCTGTGAATAGTATAAAAACTGGAGTAGAAGGTTGCTGGTGACATAGCCATGGGTTTTAGCTAAATTTTTCCTATGCTTTACCTGAATGGGAGGTGCACATCCACTAGGGATATTGCAATGAAGAAGGATGTCACGGAGATTGTAAACTACGATGCTCCCATACACATTTGGTTGGATATTAAATACTGTTGCTTGCCCTCCTACACTTCATCATTGAGTAAAATTTAATTATCACAGGCTTTCCTAATCTCTTATCGAATGAGAGCTACAGGAAAGAAACAATAGTCAGCTATTCTAAGTTCTAATTTAGGATGATATGATAATAAGCGTCTGTCAACTTGGGCAACCTTAAATTAAGATAGCTATTCGTACTCTGCTGATCAAATGTCTAACTGACTGATTGAAGCCAGCTGAACAAAATTTGTTACACCATTTTGTACTTGAGATAAGTACTCACATTCTTCTGTCCATACCATAGGCTGATATTATGTCAAAGCTGATGGTTTGCCGTAAAAAAAGATTTTTCTGATGGATGGGAGAGAGTGGGGCTTCTCCTTTTCCTTATGATGTTGAGTATTCCCCAGAGCGAGCTAAGGATATGGTCATATATTGTTTGATACGTGTTGTTGAGTAAAAGTATTTCACAATTTGAAATTTAATGAAGCCTTTATGAGTGGACCCATCCATGTATACAATAGTATCCTTTGCTATCTCATCTATTCTTGGTCTATCAATGTTCAATGTGCAAATTCTTCTCCTCACTCCTTTTCTGTCTTTAGGCATGCTCATCCTGGTAGTCCCTATGTATATGGGCTTGTTGGTATTGATCATGATTTGGAGTTTCCAGAGCCAATGCCAGTTATTGGTAAGCGCATGTTACTTGTCCTTCCATAAAGTCAATTGTTACAATTCCTACGATTCTTGGGTACCTCTAGGCTTTATTGCAGCATAAAGCCTCAATTTCCCATGGTTTCTTAAGCTACTTTTTTATAGATGGTCAATAAGCACATAACCTTCGTATCTATTATTCTGCATTATTAAAAGAGAAACTGTTTTGGTACATTGAAATATGCAATATCAGAAGAGATGAAGAAGACATACTTCACTACTACTAATAAGTGAGACAGAGCATGACTCCTATACTGCTTAAAAACAGCAAGACTGAAGAAATGAACGACTATCACTATCTTCATAAGTAGCTTATGAAGTTTTTGGATGAAGAACTTATGATCTCATATCTCATTGGGAGCCTGTTCTGCAACTTGCAGAAAATAGTGCTCCCCCTGAGTCATATAAGCCAGCACGATAAATCTCTCAAAAACTGGAATACCACCATTTGGTTGGTTAAGAAGAATGTAAGTATTCATCAGATTCATAAGTTTACTTGCGTTGAAAAAAATGCATTAGTTACTGGATCCAGAGGCCATATTGTTTGGATAATGCAGGATTGTGCCATTAAGTGCTTTTCTACCCATCTCTATAGCAATTTATCTCATAGATGTTGGGGTTCTCCTTGTGAGGCCCATAATTTGAGATACTGGTAAATGTGCAGAAAAATCATGTTTTTTTAGGCAGTGATTTCTTCACATCCTGGAATGAGTGGCAATTATGATGCAGTGCAGTTTGTATGTATAACCTGCATGTTCTCTCTTTCCTTTGTCCTCCCTTTGTGGTGTGACTTCTCTCTTGGATGAATGCCTTTTGCTTTGGCATTATGCAAGGCAATTGGCGTGAAAGGTAATGTAGTTCTCACTTTTCCTTATATGTAAAACTTCAGGTATATCTCGGTCAGCTAGAGGATATTCCATGATTCTAGTTTTAGAGACTATGAAGACATATTCGCTGGAGGACGGTCTAACTGAAGAGGCCCTGGTTACAAAACTGCGAACTTGCCAGTACCACCATTTATTTCTGCATACATCCTTGAGGCAGAATTCATCTGGTTAGACCTTGTTCTTAACTTGTTGAAGAATATAATTCTAAAAGCACTCGTTGAGCTATGTGCATCTTCAGGGTCCCTGTTTGTTTTGTCAATGAAATTTTTTGTCCTTTACAATGATGCACTGCTTGGTCTGAATTCTTTTCTTCATAACTTGAGTTTTACATGTGTTTGTTTTGTGGTTTCATTCAGCAAGCCATGTCATTAGCAGAAGCATATGGGCATGTCTGGATAGACTTCTGCTTTTTGCTTAATCTAAATCTTGTGGCCGACGTACTTTTGACTCTTTTTATTTTTTATAACCTAAAACACCTGAAACTTCAGTATACAAATGTTGACATGTAGATTTACATGCAGTTTCTTCATAATATTCAAAACTCAGATAGTGTTTTGAAATTCTGGTGGGAAAGCAAAAAAGTTATATTTGGTTTTGGAAGAAACATAAACAAACAGGTCCTACACTATCGTGTGCCAAATATTTTGTCTAATATTCTTACAAAGAGATGGGAATCTGTGCACACTATCATGTGCCTATCACAAAAGGATGAAGAGAAAATGATGACAAATATGAAGGTATGCTAGTGTCAAGTGGCATAGCTTATTTCCTTAGGGTATGAGAAAATCTGTTAAAGAATTGTTTGGAATATACATCTAACGAACAATCTTGCCCTATGTTTCTGTACTGTATTCTGCAATATGACAGATTTCATGTCACATGTATTTGTTTGTGACAATATTGCTGGCAGCAAGCATCAGGAAGGTGGCTTTAAGATCAGATTGTCAGCTCAGTGAAAAGTTGCTGTACGTAAACAGAACAGAAAAAACTTGAATTGCATAATCGGGAGAACACATTGGATATTAGCTGTGTGATAGCGGTGTTGCTAATCTTCCTTACATAAAATGTTTTAGACAATCTAAGGTGGAGGAATGAAGGATTGCTATATTCAGGAAATATTGCAGTAGACTACAGTATTTTGAGATTATTCTTTGACATTCTTCTCTATGTATATACATGTTTATTCATTTTTTTGTTGCAATAGACAGTTGTTATCTTCTTGATGACCATAGCCATTATTTGACATGTGGAAGTTTTTAGGCACTTTCCGCTGGGGAGAATATGGCGAGGGAGGCTTATTGTGGGGGGAATGTAATTCCAGAAACTTTGAATGGATGGAAGGCGATCCAGTGCCTGAGCTTCTGTTTAAGGTTTTCTTCAGTGCTACATCCACGTTGGGCTAATATCCAAAAGTTAATGAGAAACTGTTCTATTTTATTTCAGTTTCTTTCTGTTTTTAGGTAAAGGAGCTTTATGGACTTGACAACGAAGTTAAATTTAGAAATGTTACCGTGTCTTCAGAAAACAGACCTCAGCCTTTGCATTTGGGGACAGCAACACAAATTGGTTGGTTTAATTTGGTCTGGATATTTTGATGCTGTGAAGGTTTTGCACATGTGAGTGTATTGTCTGTAATGATTATGCAACTGCATCTTACAGGTGCCATACCAACAGAAGGCATACCTTGCTTGTTGAAGGTTTTGCTCCCATCAAATTGCACTGGTCTGCCTGCACTGTAAGTTGGCCAATTTACACTTTAGTATAATCATCCCAGAGTAATCCCTCAGTGGGCCTTGTCAGCTGTCAGCAGAGCATGCACAGTTTATCATGCTTTCTTCTATACAACACTACAGGAAAGTGAAGGATTTAAGCTTGGTCTTATGGAGTATGGATTGATTCATTGGTAATCATTTTAGATAAGTGTGACAAAAGGATCATTTGGATCTACAAACTTTCTAATGTTTGACAAGTATATCTTGTTGGAATAACATGGATTCAGTGACATATAGCTCGCAAGGTCAATTTGGTTTACAAATGTGAATTTGAAATGATTCTTTAATATTACTGTCTTACATGACACTGAAGTCCTTCTGTAGCTGTAGCATTGATTAAGAGGTGGTGAGTTGGTGTCTGTTTGATTAATCAGATGATATTACTTTCATGGTAGTCAGATAAGGAATGGTCAGTTACTAATAAGCGTTAAGGTCTATTTAAGTACCAGTGATGGTTAAGACATGGCATGTAGAATGATTTTCAATGGTGACACCCGCTATGATTAAAAGCTACTGCAGTTATTTTGACTAGCTGACTTTAGAAGTGGTTTATAAAGATGTGATGAAAGGACCCATTTTTGTTGAGCCTTTGCTTGTTTAACTACTTACATTTTTGTTTGTATTAGATATGAAGCTTGCAAAAGAGATTCTTCTTCATTGAGACTTCATCTAAATAAAGAAGCAGATCCGATTAACCTGTTTTAGTGCAAGTCATATTTCATGGAAGTCCATTTAATATTTTTGCTAGTGTATGTTATGAAGCAAGTAAGGATAAATTCTCCTAATGCACGTGTTTTCTTTTTGCCCCCTTTTGTTGTTGATTGCCAGGTATGTTAGAGATCTTGTTCTTAATCCTCCTGCATATGAGATTGCAATCACAATTCAAGGTGCTGTGATGTACTCTAAGTCCCTTGCTTGATGGTTTGCATCCTTTGTATTAAACTTATGGATCATTAAATCTCTTTTTCCTAGGAAAAGGTGGATGCTTGTGGTCATCTCTTGAAAATTAATGGGAATAGTGATACTTTTTGCTGTTGATTTAATCAAGAATTGGCAGTTAGAGTTGTATAGTCCCCTTCTCTTGGCGAAAATGGGATCACTTGAAAATGTCCTCCTAAGCTTTGTGACATCTTCACTTTGTCATTCAAAAAGAGAAAAAAAAATATTTCAGTTTGTATCCCTGGCGGAAATGAATATTATAAGTCTCGTAGGATAGAAGGATTGGATACAGATGCTTGTTACTATCTTGGATCAGGGGGCTTATTGTGACTCCTACTAGTTGGATGAGTGCTATCAACTCATAGAAAGTGGTCTCATGAACAATGTTGGATCTAGGTTGATGGTCCTTTTCACTTTAAAAGAACATTTAAATGTGCTTCTCTCTATCCCTCTCTCAAACTTCCATCCTCCAGCAATCTGTCCCCGACTATGTAAATCTATAGAGTACGGTATTGGACATGCTTGTGTAAATATATATACTTTTCAAAATTTTGTTTTATTCTTATACATTTTCATGGCCTTATCTTGGAGTGATGAGAAACTACATGAATGATTTCACTTTTATTCCTGGTTTTGTATCTCAAGAAGACCTCATTCTTAGGCTATGTGAATTTTACTCTCATGCCCTGTTGGACATTCTTTTTCCTTGAAAGACCAACTCTTTTTTTCGTTAGATATTAGGCCAATTGCTTTTCTTCTGGTTATCTATCAACTTAGAGTGAGAGCAGTGCATATTAGAATACTCGTACATTGTAAATGCTTAAGAATTGATTGTACTTGAGAAATGATTGAGGTGACCTTGATTGAGGATGAGATGAGAAAAAGTACTTGAGGTGGTTTTGACATTTTCAATGATGTAACTTTGATAATCAAATGAGTGGAATTTAATTTTATGATAGGAAAGATAGTAGAAGATCTAAGGCTATGTTTCGTCTTCAGGATTTATTAAATGGGATAGGATATTTTATGAAGACAAATTCTTGGTTCTTTTCTATCTTTAACCTTATTTAGAAAATTCCTACATGTAAGATTAAACATTGGCATGTAGCATCTTGTTGTATGTTTGGTGTTCATTAAATATGACTAGCTTAAATGAAAACGTAGTCTACATAAATTAATTCATTATTTAAAAAAAAAAAAAAGCATGGCCATATCATGACTGTCCAGCCGCTGGTGATCCAACATCAGTGGCCATCACCTGATCACACTAGAAACTGCCGCAATCTCTTGGGTAACAACTCAAAGATAGACCAATACATCTAGTTTTAGGTTTTCCTTAGCTACTACAATTGTAAAATGGGGTGCTTTGGCTTTTTGAGGCATTTGGTATATATCTCACAGCTGCAGCACCTTTGCAACTATAGTACTTTCACAGCAACTTCCGAAAGCTGCCTCTAGTAGCTTTGATTGCTATAAATTTTAAACTTTACAAAGAAGATTCTATTAGGTACCCTTATGAAAATCCTACTTTTTTCTCGTCATCAAATGCATTTCTAGAAATTTGAAATTAAAAAAATAATAATATTAATATGTGAACTCTAAAATAATAAAAGCAAGTATTAATTATATTAATAATACTATCAATGATCATAGTTCTATAAATTTCAAATTTTCATTAATATCTTTCCCTAGAAGGGAAGGGAAGTTCTAGCAACTTTTTTAGAAATTTGAAATAATATAGCATGACTATGTTAATTTATAACAGCAATCATAAGAATAATAAGACATATAAAGTAATAATACTAACAACAACTTTGTCATATATTATTGTTACTGCTATTACTCCTCCTCCTCCTCCTCCTCCTACTAGTACAAGGTTAAATAGGTTTATTGCAAACATTCTAACAATATAAATATAATCATTGGTAACAACTCTACAACAATGTTATAGGTCTTTTCATCATTTTGATAACCATAGTAATCTTGCAGCGGCTTTTGCCAAAGCATTAGTTGTTCATAGCCTCAGCACAACACCTTGAAAAGATGTGTCGCTAAATGTATGTTTATCGACACAGCACAGAACAACCATAGCTATACCGAACAGACTATATGTGCAATAACTACGGAATATAGGCGCATATTAGTTATGTGCATGGATTTCATGGTGTGGCATTACATTTGGGAAGAAAGTTTGTGCCATTTTGTAACAATTCTGTTCTCAGGGTGATTATTAATGGGGAATGTGGAGACCACCTCTCTTCCATTATTACCTTGCATTTGTCAACATCTACTAGCATTACAATAATAATGTTTTCTTTATATTGTTGTTTAAGATTCTGTGCTAAGTCCTGCTGTTTCTACTGTTTGGGCAGCTACTTGCAAACTTATGAACGAGATAAATTGCTCAATTCCTGACTTTACTTGCATCTCATCTGCAAAGGTCAATTCTCATTTTTATCAGGCTTCTTAGTAGTTTGGCAGTATGTCTTTAGTCATCTCCTTTTCTACAAAGTTCTTGTGCTTATTGGAACTTCTGCATGCATACAATAAACTTTGCATCCCCATCTTTCTCGCAATAATCATTTATTCAATGCTAGGTTACTGGATTCTAGTTTATTTGTTTGATTGTGTACAGGTGATATGTTCATAATTGTCATTTCTGCTTTTATCAGTCTTGAGTATTCGAGTTCCATCCCTCCATTTAATGTGTTGCCCTTCAAGTTTCTTCTTCTATGATTGGGGTCTGCTAATTCTGCGTGTTTTACTTGTGTCTTTCTAAAGAAGCATCGTGATAACTAAGGTTGCTGCAGTCATGCTTTATGCTGGTGTGCAGTTAAAAGCTGTATTTAGTTATCTGCCTGTTTCAGGTGGCCAGAGGAAGATGTGGAGCATTGAAGCATAATTTGTAGACATGTGTTGCTTGATTTTTTTTATTTTATTTATTTTTTATTTTATAATTTAAGTAATTGCAAGTTGCAATTTCGATTTTTCATAATTCAAATTAATTACTTGATATGTTTGTTTATATACCTCACATATGCTAGGGTAGGCCTGGAGGACCTAATGAAAGTTTTCTTCATTGTTATGCAGCTTGTGAAGCTACTTGAACTGAGGGAGGCCAATCATATTGAGTTTTGTAGAATTAAAAATGTTCTGGATGAAGTACTGCACATGTACAGAAATTGTGAGCTCAGAGAAATTTTAAAGCTATTAATGGATCCAACATGGGTTGCAACAGGGTTAAAAGTCGACTTTCAGACATTAGTGAGTTCTATGAAGCTCTCAATCTGTGGATATACATGTCTCCTTATCTGTATGACAATGTTATTGGAAGAAACTTGGTGTTCCTTACACATTACAATACATGCAAATAAACAAGTTTAAGACATGTGTACAGTATATTTTGTGGCTGATCTGAGGCTTTAGTATGTAGACAGCCTGCACCTTGCATGGGAAGAAGCCAATGCATTTTTCATTATATTCTATGTCAAGGTCTCTATAAATTATTTGATTAACCCTTTAAGAGGTCCGACCTCAAACTAACAATTCTTTGATGAGACATTTCAAATGTGTAGCTCTTTCTTAGTCAGGAGTTCTAGATGTGCGGTTTAATGACTCTTTGATGAGACATTTCATTCTTTCATAGGAGCTGAGCCCCTCTAGCTGGTCTTTTGCCTGGAGGAGGGGGATTAAAAAGTAGAACAGAGAAGAAAGTGAAGTCCATTTATCTGGTCTTTCTCTGCCTTCCGTGTACCAGAGAACTAGTCTTAGTTTCTAATTTATCATCTCGTTGTTAATGAGTCTTAGGTTCTAATTATGATATGGATACACTGTTTAGTTATTTTGGAGGATAAGACAAAGACATGGCTATTCTCGAACTGTGCTTGCGATGAAAGACGTGATGAACCAACTAGTCCTTAACTTGGATCCTACTCGATGAACTTTAGGTTCATTGCAATCTTATAGATCTTGCTCAAATTGCAGCCTTCCGATTTCTATTTCCTTATAAATTGGATAATATAAATGAAAACTAAAATCCTCGCTGACTAATCTGTAGAAGATTTATTTCAGCAGTCAAAGGGCATACTTATTTCTCTACTGAAGCTTAAGCCTAGCAAAGTATTTTCCAATCCACACCTGCTTGATGGTATTTTAACTGTTTTCAGCTTGGTTAAAGCAAAACTTTATGGCATCCTTTTTATCCGCTGCAAAAATTTTGTGTCTTAATATCTCTAGCTGTTTAGCCAGTAAATGTGGAAAAAGAGACGGGCATTAGTGCTTTATAGCCCATCTCCTGGTGGTGCTTTATCTCTGCGTTTCACTGCTCATACATGGGCTTTGCTTTCTGACAGCAGAGAGACCTTTATGTTTTTCTAAAATTGTTATCCTTGGCAGTATCCATGAGTTTTTCATTTTTTAATCCTGCAATCCCCAGGGAGGTCTACTTGGTCTTCTCTGTATGCTCTTGGTTAAGTGATTCATCCAACGCTGGTGTCACATCACTAACATGTTTCTCCCTTAGATTATTATTTTGCAGTTTACCACTCTAAACCTTTTTCCTGTTTGTTGTCCCACTAATGAATGATCAGTTAATTAGATGTTTTGGTTTTCTTATCCAGGTCTTACTGAAACTCAGTCTTTATTAACCGAAACTTTCGGTCTTTATTATTTGAATGAACTCTGCTACTCTTATGTGCACTTCAGCTTCTGGGCTATTGATGTAATTTGTCCTTTTTAAACTGTTTTGTGCCATTTGCTTTTGCTATTTTTCTTATTTTTCTATCATTTTTAATTGTTTTCCTTTTCTGGACTAATTTTAAGCTTTCACTCGACCTTTCTATGGCCTTAGTCTGTGTTAATGACTAGCAAATTGAGACCCTTTAACTCAAGAAGGTTGTGATTTGCTCTTTGCTTCACTGGTTATGTGGCTATCTCATTTTCTGTTCCTTGCATAGTCAAATAATTAATCAAGTGGCGCTGCAAACATATTCAAGATTTGTGAAATATTCTTTCTTGTGAAATTCATGATATGTTGAAATTTCCCCTTCCATGGAAAGTTTGATATCATTGGTTGATGCTTATATTGTTGTACTTTTATCTCTAAATCAAACAAAGGTGACACTTCACATATGAAAGTTAACCTTGTATGCTTATTTCATTCCAGCAGAAAAAATAATTAGACTTAAGATATACAACGGTTATAAGTGCATACTGAATAATTCATGCAGCTGATCTCAGACTTCTTTCTTTCTCTCATTCCAGTTCATGGATAGCTGGGATTTATAATGGTCGCATATTGGTTATTTAGGCATTAATTGGATGGATGTTTCCCAGGTTTCTGAATGTGAATGGGCATCAAGTAAAATTGGTGGCATGATCTCTCTAGATGGTGAAAGTGATCAAAAGATTAGTTCCTGTTCCTTTGTTCCCGCTGAATTTTTTGAGGACATGGAGTCTTCATGGAAAGGGCGCATTAAAATGATACATGTAGAAGAAGCTTTTGCAGAGGTTGAACGTGCAGCAGGGGCCTTGTCCAAAGCTGTAAGTATTTAGGCTGTATGTGCCTTACATACACGTAAGTGCTTCTTCTATGTGCACGGGCTACTCAACATTTGTTTGGTAATTCGGGCCTTGACAATGTGAATTTGGTCAGATACAAGTTCTTTGTTTTGAAGTTAGTTTTCTTTAGGTGGAAACAAATTCTTACTTCGCAGTCACATGTTCTCTGTTATGCAGCCTTGACCAGACTATTATGCAGGCAATATTTTATTGTGAATTTAGCTGTGCCTCTCCTAGCATTTAGCTTTTCGACAATGGTGCATTATTAGCAACTACAAAGTGTAGTGAGTGCATCTTATGCAAACTCCAGCCATAGCCAGTCTTCATCCATTTGTTGGATTTTGGTTTTGCAAATTGATACCAGTAGAAACAAATGAACACCCGAGATATTAAACTGATATTAAATAATCCCTGAAGGATATTTTTTCTTCCATCAACTCAACTGCTTAGACATGAGTACACCCCTTTCCTTTTTCTGGGAATGGGGATGGACATGGGAATGAGAGAATGAGAGAGCAGATCTCTTTGACCTCTCCAGCAGATCTCTGTCATTTTGACTGCAGGCACCTTTCTGATATATAGCCTTCAGTTAGTGTTACCTGAAAATCCATATTTACCTCAGCTTTGTGGTGGTGGCTGGTCAACCTATCCACCCCAGCCCAAGTCCTCAAATCTTCGAGAAGGCATACCAAACTGGGGAGTGAAGCAGGGAGCAGTAGTGGCCCTACTACAGAGAGCGTTGGGTGTCATAGCCATTAATTTCGCCATGTAGAGTGGATAACATTGATAAGTGGATCCTTTTGTACTAGAAGGGGTCGATCTAATTCTAAATTAGGCAGTCCTAATTCTGTTACTAGCAGTGAGATCATTAGAACCTCTTTAACCTCCAAGCGTGATTAATGTAATTTTCCCTTTTATCCGTGACTTGTGACTTTCTTCCAGAGCTTTTGCAGACTTCTTTTAGCCTTTCTGTTTTTAATATTCGGATGCTTAAGATGATTGCAGATTGAAGAAGATTTCGTCCCGATCACTTTACGAATAAAGTCTATGACGGCTCCACTTGGGGGTCCAAGGGGAGAAATTACATATTCTCGAGAACATGAAGCAGTTTGGTTTAAGGGAAAACGGTTTTCACCAACAGTTTGGGCTGGTACTCCAGGGGAAGATCAAATTAAGCAGCTTAAGCCTGCCGCAGATTCAAGAGGTAGAAAGGTTGGAGAGGAATGGTTTACTACATTGAAGGTGGAGCAGGCCTTGGCTAGGTAGCTGTTCCTTTTCATCCAGGAGAACATTTTCCTTTTTTGTGTTCTTTCTTTTTTAAGCCTTTTTAACTGCTAACATATTCAAAATGTTTCTTCTTTAGATACCATGAGGCTGGTGACAAGGCTAAAGCGAGGGTTTTGGAATTATTGCGGGGACTCTCTGCTGAGCTGCAGATAAAGACAAATGTTCTCGTCTTTGCTTCCATGTTGCTTGTTATTGCAAAAGCATTGTTTGCCCATGTGAGGTTGGAATGGACATCTATATACGATCTGTAACTATTGTCTACAAGGCTTGTGCTCTGTGGCAACTCCAATAATAACACGTGATGAGAGATTGATAGCACTTCTGCATAAAGGGTTAAAGTCGGACGATTTCTTTCTTTTATCCCTGCATTTCTCGGTAGAGAAGAATAAAGGGAAAAGCAGACTGTCTTGTCAATGAACTTACTTCACTATTTTGAGCTGCACGTTTCCTGCGTTAGGGTGCCATGTACATGTTAGTGGATAGGTATAAAATCAATACACATTGCCTGACAATTTTTTTTTTTTTTGCTTAAAATGAACAAGATTAGATACCAAAAGGGCACTAAATGGTTAATTAGTGTTATGGATTGCAGACTGAAGCATGGCAATCCTCTCAAGTCAATTGACCAGAAAGTGACCACATAAATCATCTTTTTCCTTGTTAAATTGTTCTTTTGCTTAATTTCTCTCATAATCTGACATACATCTTAACTAATATTTATGACTAGGCTCATGCTTGGGCATTTAAGAATTAATATATTCACTCTGCTACATACTGATTTGGCTTGTGATGATTCTTGTATTTCAGTGAAGGGAGGAGGAGGAAATGGGTTTTCCCCACCCTTGCCGGCTTCTCTAAGTCTAAGGTAACACCAGAAGTAAGTATGCAATCTGCATTATGCTTCTGTGTTAGAATGAGTATAGTATCATTTACAATTGGGTCCATTTGGTGCTATTTCCATATGCAAGGTGAAATATGTCCATATATTAAGCCAGCATGTTGTTAAAGTGAATGTTGAGGGTTGAGTTGGCTCACTTTGCTGTGAGGTTAAACTTAGAGCATGACTTGTAATTATATTCTGTGACTTGTTTATACTGGTTTCAGAGTATTTTGGAATTTTTTTCGAAAATTATTACTAAGGGAAGAAGATGCATGTCAATTTCTACCATAATTATTTTTTGACACTTAATACTGCCGAATTGGGTCAAACTTTCCCTTATGACTGCGTCTTGCTTTTTGACTTTCCTCTTTAAGTGACCCAATCTAACTGAACGCTTTCTATGCCATAACCTCACTTGTTCGATTGGTCAATAATAAAGACATGGGTTTTGTTTTCTTTCTCAACTTCTTTTGATGGAGATGAGAAACGCAAGATGTTGTTTGCTTTTTTACTCCATGATGTCACCTGTAATCATTTGCCTCTTCTACTGGATTGTTTTTGTCAAGGAAAGTCCTAATGGAGGTCCCCTGCATAATTTTTCTTGTTGTCCCTGGTTCCTAAGCATTGAATCACATTTACATTTGTTGAATGCAGGACGCGGAAGTTTCAGATGGATCAAATAGGCTGAAAATAGTTGGCCTGTCACCTTATTGGTTTGATGTAGCACAAGGCAGTGCAGTACATAATACAGTTGATATGCAGTCATTGTTTCTCTTGACAGGACCTAACGGTGGTGGTAAATCAAGTTTGCTGCGATCAATTTGTGCAGCTGCTCTACTTGGAATTTGTGGACTGATGGTCCCAGCAGAGTCGGCTCTTATTCCACATTTTGATTCTATTATGCTTCATATGAAATCTTATGATAGTCCTTCTGATGGAAAAAGCTCGTTTCAGGTATTAACTTCTTGGGCTAACACTTCTCTCTCTCTAGTGATGGTTAAAGAATTCTTTGTGCTCACCACATGCCCGTGCCAATTTGACACATACCGTAGCATTCTTTAGCGTGATATTATTGTTTGTGTAGTGCCAATTTGACACATACCTTGTCTTTCTTTAGCATGATATCATTGTTGTGTAGTGCATTCACATGTTCATTTTAATGCCAGGAATTTTTCAGAACTCTTTTCTTTCTAGGAGGAATTTTTCATAACTTGCCCAGGACAAATAAATCCCATATTGATTTTACCAGTGGTGATGAAGGTGCTTTTGAATGGGGAAAGGAATTTGGCAATCAGTCAGTTGAGACAAGAACAATGAAGAAGTGCCTCTTGTCTGGCCAAAACCAAAATGATTAAAACTGCAAATAGTGATTTATTGTTAGGTTGGGGACTACCATATGCTTGTTTGATGATCCTGACAAATAGCATTTGTGCATTTGTATCTTTATGTATTGGCACCAATGTGCATGTTTACATGAGCTTATTGATAAGCCCATTCATATTTCAATTGTCTTAGGTGGAGATGTCTGAGATTCGATCTATTATTACCAGAGCAACTTCAAGAAGCCTTGTGCTTGTGGATGAAATCTGTCGAGGAACTGAAACAGCAAAAGGGACTTGTATTGCTGGCAGTATTATCGAAACTCTTGATAGAATTGGTTGTCTGGGTATTATATCCACTCATTTGCATGGAATATTTAGTTTGCCTTTGAATACGAAGAACACAGTGCACAAAGCCATGGGTACAACGTATGTTGATGGGCAGACAAAGCCAACTTGGAAATTGATAGATGGAATTTGTCAAGAAAGCCTTGCATTTGAGACAGCTAAGAAAGAAGGAATTCCCGAAACAATAATACAAAGAGCGGAAGAACTTTATGTGCAGCACAAGAAAGAAGTATCTTGTGGGATGGATGGCTTGAAAGGGAATAGTTTATCTGCACAAGTTGTAAAAGGTTCTGATAAGGCCCATCCTCAGTTAAGTCGCATTGGAGCAGACACCCTCCATCATGAGATTGAATCAACAAAGCAAACAGAAGCCCTGCAGCAAGACGTCAAGAAAGCTGTTACAACAATAATTCAAAAGAAGTTGATGGAGCTCCAAAAGCTGAAGAACCCACTGGAAGTTCCTGAACTACACTCTGTGTCTGTGGCTGCTAGGGAACAACCACCTCCATCTGCAATAGGTGCTTCTGTTGTCTATGTCATGTTTAGACCTGACAACAGAATATATGTCGGAGAGGTAATTTGCTTCCAGCACTAATCTGATATATAACTGAAAAAAGGTAGATTGATCTCACTTTTAGGAATGTCCCAAATTTGTCCCTATATGGTAAAGTTACCAAACCTCTTACAATTATCTTCGCACATTCCATGTTTTTAGCTGGCGATTACCTTTCTTCTGCCTTCTCCATTTCTCCATTTCTACCTCTAGTTAGGATCTCTTTTTGCGTGGAAAGATTCTGAATTTGATTATGCTTATTACTGTGTTGTATGTAACGTTTTTTTTTTTTTTTTTTTTTTGAAATTTCACAACATAGTGAGTGCACCACGGAGTTTATTGACCTTTTTATCTAAAAACTTTTCTTTACGACGAATAATCATATTTTCATTCCATTTGATATAATTTAGGACATACGACCTGGTAGGTTATGATTACTTCCCAATGTATTTGTTTTTCTGCAAGAATGTAATGGGGATGGGCATGTTATATCATTTTGTCTTGCGGACCACAACTGTTAGTGATTATAGTTTCTCATTGGTACTCGGGAGTTTTCTCTACGACAATATTGTCAATCTGAGCTCAATGACATGTTTGCCTTTTGCCTAGACGGATGATCTTGAGGGCAGGATACATGCACATCGCTCAAAGGAAGGAATGCAGAATGCGTCTTTCATTTATTTCGTAGTTCCAGGGAAGAGCATGGCTTGCCAGCTGGAAACTGTCCTTATAAACCAGCTTCCGAATCGAGGATTTCGGTTGAGTAATGTGGCTGATGGCAAGCATCGGAATTTTGGCTCTTCCACCCTCCATGCAGGAAATATGGTAGTCTTCTAATGGCAACGTTGCTCGTTGATGTAATTGTACAGAACTCATTGTAAGTTTCCACTGCAGTGGCCGCAACAATTTTGTTTTTGATATTAGTTGCTCCACTGATCCGTGTAAGTCGATTATGGTGACCAGAGTCCATGTAATCATACCTACTTTGGCCGAGAGTACGCTCGTGTTAATTTTCTTACTGTTGACTCCTCCATTGAAGTTTTCCCAATTTTTCAGCTTCAATTTCCTAAGGGCAATGTTTTTCTTTCTATTTATTATTATCTCCTGAGCAGCAATAGTAGCAAAATATACCCATGCCAAACAGGCTGATGTTAAAAAAACAGGCTGATGTTGACCATGATAATTTGGAGGCATCAGTTTCAGTAGGAATTTGGATACTGTTGCAATTGACTGCTCTTACCAAAATTGTGTTACCTTCGAGGCTGCACTGCTATTTAAGAAGGGGGACTAGTGCTCTCTCCATTCACTATCATTATGGTTTGAAATTCTGATGAACTGTCTTTTCTTGGAGCAAATCTCATGCTTGTGTCGGCACATGAAAAAAATTCTTACTATATTTTTCGTGGCGCCTCATTGTCATTGATTTAAGTTAGTTATCAACATAAATTTAGCTGTTTCCAAATTGCTATCTGTTTCAATAATCTACAAATAGTTATTTATGCAATTTACATATAAAACTACATATTACCAAACGAAATTACCGACTTCTGTTTGATTTCAATAATCAATGCTTATTTGATCTTGCTTGCTATTGCTATGTGCCAGTTAGCGGAATACTTTACCGGATGCGTCAACCAACCTCCGGTAATATCAGTGGTATCTCTGAAGTCAGCGCGCGCCCCCGCGCCCCGCCGCGCCCCCCCCAAAAAAAAAAAAAAAAAAAAAAAAGCTGTGGTACGCTAATTGTAGCAAGTAGAACAGGGCCTCGGCCTAGGACCGGCTGAGTTGCTCCAAAAGTTATGATTGTTCCCATCAATTTTCCAGCATTTGTTTTGGAGAGGAAAATTGTCTAAAAATTCTTAAACATATTATATGTTGGCCATTTTAGTTCTAAACTTTCTAATGTGGCCAATTTAATTATAAATTTTTTGATGATTTTTCAATATAATTCCTTCATAAATTTTAGTCGGAAATTATTGATGTAGACATCGATTGTCCTATATGATATGATATAGATCATTTTTGCAAATTTTTTTTTTTTGAATTCTGAATTTTTTTCTTTTTTATATTCTCTTTTTCTTTCCCTTTTTGCTTTTGGCTCGGCCAGTGAGAGCCATGACACCCTCATGCAGATCTGGCGAGGGCAGCACAACCTCACGTAGATCTGGCGAGGGTGGCCATTGTGGTGGCCGGCTACAGGCATATTTTTGAACGAGCACTGTCTGTTGACCAGCATCCTAACCTTTAGGGTTATTCGTCATTCTTTCCTGTTTGCATTGGTTATCTGAATTTTGTACTCTTGGAGAAGAGCACTCTTGCTGTCATGTTTCCATAATGTACTCTGTGATATGGCAGATGTCATGCCATACGCAGCATGTATCCGTTTGGGACAATGTTTCAACTGGCGAGCGTGACGGTGGTTTTAAAGTTCAATTAAAGCTAATTGTCGAATTAGTGAAGAGTGGCTGTATGTGAACAGAACAGAAGGACATTTGAATTGCATAACTGGGAGAACACGTTGGATATTAGCTGCACGACATCAATGTTGCTAACTTCCTTACATGAAATGTAATAAGACTATCTAAGGCGGAGGAATGGAGGATTGCTATACCCAGGAAATATAGCAGCAGACTGCAGTATTTTGAGATTCTGCTTTGACGTTCTTCTCTATGAATCAACATGTTTACTTATTTTTAATTGTGTTATGCATGTGTTATCTTACGCAAGGATCACAAATCTTCCCTGCTCGATAAAAATAGCCACTACATCTATTGACCTTGTTGATAGTACGGTCTCTGTTTTCCATTGGAAATGTAAGATGCTTGTGGTCATCTCTTGAAAATTGACTTCAGTTTGTTTCTCTGGCGAAAATGGACATTGCCAAGTCTCGTAGGATAGAAGGTTTTGGATATACAGCTGATTAAGACTGTCTTGGATCATTGGGGCTTAAGCGATCCTAGTGGTTTTTATTTTTGGAGAAGACCTCTTTGGGCGATGATAATTTTTCATTTTTTCCTCTTCCTTTCTTTTTCCTTGTGCTGGTGACCGACCACTGGCCTCACTCACCACAGGCAAGGCCCAGCTGGATGAGGGTGAGGCCCGACGAGGCTTAGCTATGGCTCCCTTATGGCAGGCAAGGGCGACCCTTGTCCAAGCAAGGCCACCTAGCCCGGCTTTCGCCTGTGGTCGATGCCCGACCATTGACAAAAGGAAGAAAAAAGGAAATAAATGATAAATTATCAAAAATGTTCTCATCAGTGTGAGTTGTCTTATGCAATATTATTAGTATTTATGTTAGTGATTTTCAGTCAAAATTGGCTAAATATACTTAATTGACAATACGTGAAAAGGGTTAAGATTGAATTGCAAATTAAAAGATTATGATTGAGTTAATAAAGATGTAATAAATTTAGAATTTTTTTTTGGACAATGTTTCTCCTGATTTTTCATGGAGGCACTACCCACATCTTATAAAATGGAAAAATCCACACAGGATTCAAACAAAGAAAGAAATTTTCGACAGAGTGCTGCAATAGTGCAATTTTTTCCATAAGAGAGCTAGTTGATTTTCCAGTACAATACTGTTCAAAGTACAAACTTGTACTCACGGTCCACGCTCGCGTGGGAACCGCAGGTACTCAAATTTCAAGTACATTTTGGTGTAGTACTAGATCGTCAGCTCCATGTCCATCTCCATCCTATTTAAAGTCCAAAGGACACACATGATAACCGCGGTGCTATAGAATTTTGAGTGCATAATTTGGCTGAGGGGCCCTACAGGAGCGACATGAGATCACATCGAGCATGTGCATCGACTTATGATGTGCTGCAACTTAGCATCATGCCGGATGTGTTCTCAGGTCGCCCCTGTCGGGCTATCCTCAACCGTCAGATATTTACGGTTGATGTGGCCGTTTTGTGGCAAATATTGGTTGGAGTTGGACTCCCTCTAGCAGGTATCTGGTACTCTATTGAACTTTGAATTTGTTGAATTTGCTATGTATTTAGCTGTAGAAGATGATGATCCCAGGCTTGTGAGATTTTGCATGGTGATAAATTTTGTAAGCTTTTTGTTGACGAGGGTCTCACGTAATGTTGCCTGATCTGTATTTTCTTTCTTCTTTTTATATTTGTATTAATCTTGCTGACTAGACAACAAACCGTACTCCACAATTTCACATAGATTACCGCGTGAGGCACTGAATTCTTTATGCGAAGTTAAATTTTACTTTAGGTATGGTGCAAAACAAAAATGTACCTAGAATACTACACCTAAAATATTATTAGACTCGCCTATCTAAATTGGAGGTGGGATACTGTGTACATAGACAGAGCATGGGAACATTGAATCCCCTAAAACATTATTAGACTCGCCTATCTAAATTGGGAGAGAAGAACTCCTAGGTCTAGAACTAGATTAGGAAAGTTCAAACTCTCAATTCTAGAATTAGACAGAGAGAAAAAGAGAACTCACATATTTAGATTAGGTAAGAAGAAAAAAGAAAAAAATAATAAGAAAACTCAAATAAAATCAACAACAGATGGAGGAGAGGGTGAAACAAATTCAAACCCTCTCCCATGACTGAAAGTTGAAGAATATGATGGACACAGAAGAGAGAGGGGAGATAAAGACTTTTCAGCTTCTTGGTCAAGGAGTCAAAATTTTAAAGATGGTGATTATATTTTTCTTTATATTAAAAGTGGTCATGTTTATCAAGTTGAAGGTAATCCAAGTCTTAATAAAGAATCGTCCAAGTTATTGGTTTCTCCGCTATAATTTCTGTTGCTGGAAAAGGTGAGCACTTCTACAATCGGATCTTTCCTTGGGGATCTTAATCGCTCTAAAAATAGCTTTTTCTATTTATAATTGCATTTTAATACGTCTTAGCGGGGGACGATGTAGGAGTAAAAGGTGCATATATCTCTCTATAAGCTCGATCTAATGTATGATCTTCCTGTCATTTGATTGGTTGGCTTCTTCTTCAAGTTTAGTGTACTCATATTGTTGGAAAATGATTACCAGTGGCCCCTGGTATAGCTTTCTTTCTGATAACCATAATACATGTCTTCAGAGTCACGTGTCCTGTCACTAGCTTCTCATTCAATACGTCTACATGCTGGGAAATATATACTTTGTAGTTAACATAACATATTGGTTGTTGTCTAGTTTGTTTACTGAAGATAGGTTGGTAGTACGATGGCATGAGCACATAATTGTGATTAAAAGGATATTTTATGTAACCCCAATATGGTGGTGGCAATTGGCACAAACCATACTCCTTAAATTGTTGTAACTGTAAAATATGCAAAGCATCTATGTACCTTGAAGCGTGCGCTGGTCACTGTAATGGCAGGTGGGGACAAAAGTGCACCATAAGTTACCTCCCTCTCTCTCTCTCTCTCGCACTCGTGCTTTCTTAGAGATCTGGGATACGGTTGGGGGTAATCTAGCTGTCACCATTTTCCCTGTAGTCCTTATATATATGTAAACTAAGAAAATGCATGTCCAGTGGATCTGCACGATTGGACTCACCAAAAAGGATGTTGACCCTAGCCAAAATGTCCTGCTCTCTGCTATTTTTTCTTGCCATTGCTATCATTCACATCACGGCATCTGATGAAGCAGCACAAAACGCCACTTCTTCAGCAATCACTCGACTCTCTTTGGGCCGTGGGCAAGTAGATCATAACAAGATATACAATGAAGAAGTGGTAAAAAATGGGGACTCAGTATATTACCGAGGTGGCACTGGTGGGGGTGGAGGAGGAGGTGGTGGCGGTGGCGGTGGTGGAGGGGGTTTCTCATGGGGATCGGGGGCCGGTGGTGGCGGGGGAGGTGGAGGTGGTGGTGGGGGGCACTGGATGGGGTTGGGGAGGAGGAGGTGGTGGTGGCAGTTGGTGGAAGTGGGGTTGCAGCAGGCAGCCGAAATCGAGCAGACACAGAAGTCACCGGAAATGGATGCATGACAAGGAAGAGTACGTGATGGGCGAGTTTGCTCAGTGCATGGTTAAAGGAAGGTGCAATGGAATGAGATTGGATTGCCCTCTCCACTGTGGTGGACCTTGCTTGTATGACTGTAGGTATATGTGCAAAGCTCATTGCCGACGCTGAGTTTGACTTCGATTCATTATCAGGCACTCTTAATCTGTTTCTTTATAACACTACCATCTCATAGATGTTAGAATAGCGGGGTTGTTGAGGGGATATTGTCGTCTCCGTTCGATCAGTGAGGATTGAGCTAATGTTTCTGAGATAGCTCTAAGCATTTAGTGTGATCGTTTGTTTGAAAAACTGCTGGGTTTTGTTGTTAACGTTTGCATGACTGCTGGGGATTTGTTCATTAATCTGTCCATCGAGTTCTTGGCGAGAAAGCTGTTGCAACTATACAAACATCGTCGCAACTTGGCAAAAAGAAGGGAAAACACTTTATGTTGGAGATATATTCGGTGGGGACTATAAAATGAAAGGGAGTAGTCATCTTAACGTGGTGATTGAGATTAACATTACTCTAACTCTAAGTTGAAGTGTTATTTTAATGAAGTTGAATCTATGCTCCATGGCTTTCGGCCAGCGGGAATACCTTCAAAATTAGCAAGCTTGACACTTATTTAGTGCATAAAATCTAGTTTTTCTCGATTGATATAGGTTGCAGAAGATAGGTTAACAAAGTAATCATATGCACAAGGACGTTTGCCAAAGTACATCACACCCAGACAAACATAATTACTCAACTAAATTTGCTTATGGCTCCAGTCTTCTATTAGTGTTGTCAAACTCGAGGCTGGTTTGATACCTAGAATTTTAGGGAAATTACCAACAAAAGCTTTAGACTTATTGCACTTATACCAATTTAATTATAAACCTTTCAATTGTATTAATTGAGTTCTCAACCTTTGACGATTCGCCAATCTAGTTATTCTGACTAACTTTGGTCGGAAATTGCTAAAGTTACAGTCTAACACAGCCAAGATTGATGTTGACAGTTTTTGCAAATCTTTTTAATTTTCAGTTTTTTTCCTTTTTTTCATTTTTCGTTTTTCCTTTTTCTCATATTCCCTCCATTAGCCATCATTGAGCCTCGATCATGGCCGACAGAGGTTGCCAGCCTTGGGCAATGGTTGCTCTTGCAACATCCGGCGAGGTTGAGCCTCGCCTAGCCACTAGGGAAGGCGAGGATGAGGTCTCGCCTCACTAGTGGCTGATGAGGTCATCCCTAGTCATTGGTTATCATTGAGGCTCAGTGATTGCTGGAGCAAAATGGAGAAAAAAAGAAAAGGAAAGAAAAGAAGGAAAAGAAAATAAAATAAAAGAAAAAATTAGATTTTTTTTTAAATGCAAAATATTATCCCCGTTAGTGTTGATCGTCTAATGTGGCACAACTATCATCAACGTCAATGATTTTGACCAAAATTAGTTGAAATGATTAAATTAGGAAATCATCAAAATGTTTAAAATTAAATTAGCACAATTGAAAGGTTTAAGATTGGTAAATCTAAAAAAATTTTAGGATTCAATTGAAATTGGCACACGTGTTATAAGTTTAGGACATTTTCGGTAATTTTCCCATATTATTTCTACCATTGTGTCTATCATTATTCGCGGAGGCTTATAAAGGTGGTGAGACTTCTCAAAAGTGTGATAAGTCTATTCAAGGAACAAAAAAATGGAAAAATAGAAAAATAGAAATGTTGTCGTGTAGACTCTACACTTCAGTTAATTTTTCTATTCCTCGAGAACAATTGTTGTTGCCATGCAGATAATGTCTATTATTGCCGTCCGAATGATAACATCGGTTAGTTTTTCTATTCCTTGTAATAGAAAAGTTGTTAGGGAATAGATTTGAAACAGGAATAAGAAGTAGAAAAAAAAAAAAAAAAAAACTTCTTATTTTTGGGAATAATTTCTAGAAATAAGTTATATATTTTCTTTTTGTTTTTTCTTCTTCTTTCTCTTCTAACTGATCGTTGCAGCCTTGCCGCCCGTCGTCGCTGCTTGTTGCTGGTCCTGCCGTGCTTTGCCACCGGTAGTCATCTATCGATCGTTGTCGTTTGCTGCTAGTTGTCGTCGTCAACTGCTGCCGATTGCCGCTGCTTGCTATCATAGCAATCGGCTAGAGAAGGAAGAAGAAGAAATGAAAAAAAAAAAATGTAAAAAAATTATCAAAAAATTAGAAGAAATTCCACGTCACAAAAAAATTTATGGGTTGCACTAAATGCATTTGTGTTATTTTTCTATTCTAGGAAAAGAAATTTTATGTAGTTATCAAACCCTTGTACCATCCATATTTGCCTAATGTACATCTTGCACTCACCGGTTGAAAGCCATCGCAACCTTGCAAACGGCGGCAACTTAGTTTCTTGCGATAAATTTTAATGCCTTGGGTCAGATCTTTGAAAAATTGGGATAAAGGCGATGAAAAATTGTCACTTTGGTAAATTTTACATGACCTCAGGATAACCTTTTTAGGCCAATTACAGCATCTTTTTTTTTTTTTTTTTTTTTTTTGATTGCCTCCTCAGATAACATGATTTGTTTTGTCTTTCCTGCTTTTAAATTGGAGATTCATCGAAACTCAATGAGCTTAAAGCATAGTATCTAACTGGAGAAGCCACGAGACATAATATATATTAGGAGTGAACGGGTTCAAATTTCATCTAGGTTTCACCTGGAACGGTAACCTACTTGTCAAAACCGGTTCCTCATTTTTTGAAACCTAAAACCTATCTTGTATACTTTAAAACTCGGAACTTACCTAGTCACGGGTTCTACGGTTTACTTAGGAACCGGTCAATTTTCTTTTTTCCTTTTTAGTTAAACTGAAAAAGACCCAAAAGAATGACAGCCAAAAAGCTAGTGCCCAAACAACACTAAAAACAAAGCCGCCATTATTCTTCTAGCATAATCAGTAAGGACCAGAACCTCACCACCATTAAAAGATGATTGCCATGAACCCATACTCATGCTTGGTCCAGTAATACGTCTGTAGGCCATATTTCTGATGCAAGGTCAGTAGTTTTCCTCACATATAAACGAGATGAGTCTATAACTTCTCCTTCTCCAAAGGGAAAAAAAACAGACGACTTTCACACTCGAATCTTCCACACATGAGAACCATCCTTGAAGGTAATACCTGGGCGAAGAACTAGCTTCCTTGTTGCATCTAACCAAATTTGCAAATGGACAGCACTTCTGAGTTTTGTCTACCAGCAAGTGAACCAAAAAGTGTTCCAATGACAAAATAGGTAAACGATAAACTGTAATTAGAAACATTAAGGAGGAAATATCACCTCAGATCTAGGCCTTCCCCCATTGTGTTTGAGCATCTAGTTTAGAAGTTTTTCCTCAGTTAACTTGCAACTTTACTTTCTGTTTGGGAGTTCTATCACCGCTGCACGTCTTACAGATGAATATGATACCAAAAAGGAGCCTAATGCCCCAAGTAATTGTAGTGGTGGAGCACGACTTACTAACGAATGACAGCAATCACACAACGGAGCTACTCAGCCTGCCCAAGGGTGCCAATAACCCTACTTACTTGACGGGTTAGTCACTTGGAAGGCTGCAGAGGTTTGACTTTCCAGGGTATGGCGGAATTGTTGAGGAGAGACGAGGAACTTTTGCCTCCAATAACAAATTTCTTAAAACATATGCGGCAGCATCATCTTCTTCAAAACACATTCAAAATCACCTCTGATCTAGGCCTTCCTCCATTGTATTTTAGGGGTTTTGAAGTTCTGGTTCGGTTCCCAGGAACCAAGAACTGAAGCGGGAAGTATAGGTTCCTAAAAAAATGGTTACGGAAACTGAATTGGGGCTCCAATGGTCTGGTTCTCCGATTTTACTTTGGAACCATGCTCACGCTAGTGTATAGGTCATAATACAAAAGAGGACAATAAAAGTCATAGGGTGTTCTTAATTTGGACAGTATGCAAACTGCACAACAATTCATCACTATATCAATCATTGATTTCGACGACTAAAAGTTAAGGTTAAGCACGCAAACATGTTTATGTACCACTTAGTGATGTGATTAGGCATAATCAAGTTCAAACTTAATCCTAATTGATATTATTAAGAAACAAATTAGTCCTGGACAGGATTCACCGATCGTAAATATCAAACAATTCGGTGATCTAATCCACAATTTTAATCATGATGGGTCATGTACAACTCCAAGCCGACGCCAAATTGACGCCTAAGCCTCTCCTTAACCATGGTTCCAGCATGCAAATCAAGCATGCCAAAACTAA
Organism: Eucalyptus cloeziana; assembly: GCA_014182715.1. Lineage (NCBI taxonomy): Eukaryota > Viridiplantae > Streptophyta > Magnoliopsida > Myrtales > Myrtaceae > Eucalyptus > Eucalyptus cloeziana. The sequence continues at coordinate 31,043,921 of CM024641.1, read as the reverse complement.
CGCGTAAATTAGTCTAAACTCATTAACTTGCAATATCGATGACGATTGAAGTGGCAGTGGGCAGCCACGGGAACAACTCAATCACGGTAGCTGGAACTGCATCGGCAAAAGCAACAACTGCAGCGACGTGAGTTAGCGATGAAGATGGCGATAAAAAGATCCCCGACAATCGCATCGGCAGTTCGGCGGCCGCAATTCAGCTCCAGCAAATTGGATTGGCAATATCTGGACATTCCAGTGACAAAGCAACGGCATGCAGTGACTGATGTAAGGGACTAGGCCCTTCAAGCTCATGTATATCCTCGTAGGGAAATAATTACACCACAAGCTTAAACACCGTGTCTTCTTTTTGTCCATCGTAGAGGTGAGCATGGCCCGGGTTGGACCGGTCCACCTCCTAATCTTAAGACCAACCCACACAATGCTGGTCCTCAATTTTTGGGATCGAGGACCAACCCTATTAAGCTTGGGACCAAGAATCGGACCAATCTAGTGGATATGGTCCGGTTCCAGGGTTAACTCAAGACTAATCGATAATTTTTTTATTTCATTGTTTGTACTCCTTGAAAAGGCGACTGATGACCGGACCGACGCAATGGGTTTGATTCGGTTCTAGGGTCAACTCGGGACCAACTGATAATTTTTTATTTCATTTTTTGTACTCTCCGAAAAGGTAACCGAGGACCGGACCGACCCAATGGGTTTGGTGACAAGCGAGGTCAGCTAAGAGAGGCATGTAGTGAGTGTCGAGCATTGAGCAGAGCAAGCGTCGAGCGTCGAGCAAGGAGCAACAAGCTAGGCGAGCATCGAACGGCGAGCGGCATGAGTGACCCAAAGTGAGCGAGGCGAGTGTCAAGTGGTGAGTGGAGAAGTTGTTTCTTTCGATTTTGGCAAATTGAAGACTAAAATGACAAATAAAACAGAAGAAAATGAGTACTAGAGAAGGATGTCGTGAGGAGCTGTTTATGTCCTTTTGGACGTCGTGAGGACTCCTCATAGAAACGTTTTCCTCTTTTGTAAATTATGACTGTTGATGTCGTAAATGACATTAAAAATTTAAGTTATTAAATAACAATATAAAATTACTTGAACTTCTCATTGATGAGCTTTTTAATATTATTGACGCCGTTTATTTTAGCATCTTCTATATATAAAAAATTTATAAATGATATATTAGATATTGTCGGGGTTGGTCCGACTCGAACTCCCAAGATCGAGGATCAATCCACATAGTGCTAGTTTATGAATCTTAGGACTAAGGACTGACCCAATCTCCTTAGGAATCGGACTAGGACTAGCAGGGTTGGGCCAATCTAGGGTCGGTCTAGGGTTGACCTTAGACCGATGCTAACCCCTAGTCCGTCCGATCCTTCGACAATCAGCCAAATTCCCTCATCTTTTGTATTTTTCCCAAGTTGCTTTCTTTCTTGTCTAACAAAAAAGAAAAAAAAAAGTTACTTTCTTTATTTTTGTTGGCCGAACTCCCCAGTTGTTCTCGGCGCAACCCTCATGTCTTTTTCGTTTTCAACTCTTCCCATTATATTTCCCATCTTCAGCCCCTCTACGTTTGACCGAGTATCTTTCTCTAATTTTTTTGTGGAAAGTATATGTGTTTTGCTCAAAATTTTTTGCCAAGTCTCCTTTCTTCACCTTCAGCCTTGATGTAATAATACCAAAAAATTTTCCTTGGCAAGTAAGTTAGTGATTTATGGGTTAAATGAACCACCCCATGAAAGGTTCTAGAATGCTTGGCTTAATAAGCAAGAAAATGCATGAAACACGTGCCAAAAATCTAAGAGTTATGATGACCATATCTTGGGCATTAAATGAAGGAATGAATCACTAGCTTAGGTGACCATTTGAGGATTTGTCATCATTGCTATAAGATTTTCCTTGTAGAATAAGTTAGGCCAAGTAATGATGAAATTGTGATCCACAAGCTTAGGTGGACCAATTAGGAGTGGCTTGGAGAATAAGCAGCATGTGTTCCTTGGAGGCTAGTCATTAAATGAAGGCATTGTTGACAACTAATATTTAGTCGACATCTAGACTTTATTGGGGCTAACAATACAACTTAGAGGGGGAGAGAAGGATAGGTTGTTTTAGAAATCTTGACAATCTTTTGTGGAAAATAGTTGATGCTAAATAATGTTCTGGTCAATGTGATGTTTCAAGGATCGTGAGTGTATTGTGTGCCTATGGAAGTAATTAAAATAAAAGGGGCATAGAAAAATATATAGTGGTTCGGCTTTATCTTCAAGCTTATGTTTAATTCTCAGAGTTGGGCTGGATTGCATCAGTAATTTGCTCAAATAGATTACAATTGGCTAGCATTGATCTTTTTACACGATAAATCACACTATTAGGATTCAGTTACTGCTCTTACTATTGTACACTTAATCATTGGCACAATATCTAAGACAACAAGGATACGATACTCAGAGAGGTAACAGAATGAGAGTGTTTTACTTGTCTAATTAGTGCAATTAAGTATTTCCGTTAACGCCATCAATTTGGCGACATGGCATTTATTAATGCATTTCAAGCGGACATGACGCTCGTATTCTGCCAAGTGGGTTCCGCATAAGAAAAAATGCGAAAAACTAAATGAAGACAAAAGACAACCCGAAACGCCATCAGACTCTTTTTCCTTTTTTCCAGCCACACTCGCACGTGCATGATAATCTGTGTCTATGGCTGAATGCTCACTTGAATCTCCCCTCTTTGTAAATGGTGGTGATTGGTGATTGCCAAAAACTCGCCCAAACCATGCCAAAGCGAGAGGTGCATCATGCTGAATCTTTCCATGACGAAATTCCTTAGTTCGTTCTTTCTCAATCTCGGTCCAATCTTCCATTTATTCTTTCCCTGAAATCTCTCCTTCGGACCTCACTCTCTCTTCACTTTCCAAAATGCGAGTCAATTTATTTCTCTTTCCCTCCTTTCATAATCCGCGACTTCCCTCCTTTCTCCTTTTCTTTCGTGACCTCTTTTATAGTCCATCCAAACCAAACCATAAATCCCCCAACATTCAGCCACCCTCTTGATCTCTCATGAATTCTGCTCTGTCTCTTTCCGAAGGTGCCGTGACTTTGGCAAGACCTTTTCCTTAGAATGAAGCGACAGATAGTGGGGGATTCCTTCATGGAGAAATTAGGTGCAACGACCGTGAGAAGGACCAAATATATTGATGATGGTGAAGGTTCAACAATGAAGGCTTCTCAATGGGTGTGATCCCCTTTGTCTCTTGATTCTCCCAATTTTTTGCTTCCGTGGCGTGCTTAGGATCTACCGGATGTGTATAATCTTCTAATATGCCTGGTCATTTAAGACACCATACTCATGACTGTAGTAAACATCTGAATAGATAATGACATGTGAATGAAGCTTACTATGACTATGAGATGATAATGTCATATAATGCGAGCGAATGCAACTCCAACATAGAGACATGTTGACAGCAATGCAACCCTAAATCTGTATTCCAACATCTCCCCTATATGCGAAATGCAAAAACGCAACACAATTTTTTTTTGTCAAGGGTTAATCTCCAACTATCGACAAATTTGATGCCTTGATTTTATAAAATGTGCATGACAATCCCCGAGATGAAAAGTAAAGATGTCAACAAAAATTAACTCCACTTAGTCGTAAGTACAACAAAATAACCACTTTTTCGTACTTGTTAGCTAAAGTTACGGAACATCAACAAGAACAGTTTCCGACCACCAAAAAAAAAAAAAAAAACTAGAACAGTTCAAGACTAAGTTCAGTACTCGTAATAACTAGAAGAGATCTGAACACGACAAAAACAATGAAGACTAAGTTCAGTATTTCCCTCTTCCTTTTGATTTTGCACTGTAATTAGAGCCTCACTTGGCCATTTTTCGTGAATGTAATCACTCATCTCTCACTTTTACTTTTGAATTCTCTCTCTTGATTGTTTACTTAAAAACTTGCTCCTTATTTTGAACGAAACCCCAGCGAATTCGAGGCGGATCTGGTCTAAGGAAGAGGTGGTGCGAAGTCCGAATAAGGGGACTAAATCCTCTTTGAAAGAAGATATAGTCGATTATATTGCTGGAACAAAGGTAGACGATTAAATAATATAATTCTTACTCTCCTCGATTAAAAGCTGGCTTTTCACCAATAAATAGGCTATTATAATGCTGAAATTCTCCTTTCGAAAATACAAAAGAAAATGTGTTCTTATAGTCGTTCTTTAGCTGAAATAAATCTAAAAAATTTCTTATAATATATATACGGCCGAAGGAGGAAACACTCCTGTCTAAATAGGCCAATAGTAGCATGGCTCTGATAATTTCAAATTTAAGCATGCAATTTTGAATAAATAAACCTCATTAATCAATTGCTCACGCATGCACTGAAGACTCGTAAATATTCTTTCAAAAAACAAGACTAAGCACTTGGATTCATGCCGAGGCATAATGCGATATGATATTTATCTTGCTCACTTCTTTGGAAAAATCAAAATCGAATTTCTAATATTAGGAAGTTATTTGATAGTTGCATTTAAATGACTGAGATGGAAAAATGTGGTATCAAGAAGGCATCGAGGGGAAGCTAATCCCTCTCCACATGTAACTAAACCGTCAGACCACCTTTCTTTGGTCTTTCTGCTAATGTGCAGTTTTCTTTCCCTACATAGCACTTTCTGGGCCCTGATTGTTGGAAGGCACTACACACATCTACAAAACAGAGAAAATTATATGGATAATAAAAAGAAAAGAAAATTTCCACATCGACGTACCTTTGCGAATGCTTTTATCCCTCAAAATGACTTTATATACTAGCATGGTTTAGACTTGGCTGCACCGAATTCCTCATTGTTATTGATCATGCAAGTCTCACATGCGGTCCAGATGAGGCAAGTTTATGTCCACTAGCATGGGTGCCATGGCTCTAAGCAATAACATAATTTTGTAATGCGGAAGATATAAAACACAGGATCTTCGATTTTCTTGATTTTCACAATGAGAGGGATGAAGACATAAATTTACCGGTAGCAATACCTTTTGAAGATATTTGTCACGAAAAACTGAAGAGATAAAGAAATCTGATTTCTTTCCCTTACTTCACTTTTCTTTAATGTATAATGTCCAATGGAGGATATAATACAACATAAGTTTCTCACATTGTGAGTGTAGAGAGGACCAAACTCTTGTTTATACATGCTATTAGTAGACACCTCCCATCAAAACGTCTTTTAACTTCCAAGAGAGTTGCGCCCTAAGTAGTAGTGACACTAACACGTGACACACGACACGCGATACAACATGACACGATACGACATGCCGACACGTCATTTCTAAAAGATAGAGAATTCCGACATGTTGATACACGTTATATGTTAAATATATTTTTATATATACATGATAAATTATCATTTTTTATGATTATTTTAATCAAATTAATTTGATTTAAATTCATAAATAAATAAATAATAAAAATGAGTCTAGAATGAATTTACATTAAAAACATTAATCGACAATTTGTTAATATCATTCGTTGTTTTAATTTGACAAATTCGACTTTTCTCCAATAATCCATAAACTTGGAGGAAAACAAATAATCAATCCACATTTTGGACTTGCATGTTGGAGCGTGTCGGAAGAGGAGAAAAAAAATAGACTTGGGAGGTGAATTGTGTATTATGGGAAATGAGAATCGAAAAGAAGAGAAGGCTAGGTTTTTTAATCTTTTCCCATTTATTATTTTTATTTTCTTACATATTTACATTTGGACCCTTTATTTATTGAATTTTTTTAAAATTAACCCCATGCGTGTCGGAATCACATATCGGAATTTCGAACTCGCATGTTAGAATTCTCAACTCACGTGTTGAAAAGTGTTGGGAGAGATGACTAGGTGTCAGATTTTCTGACACGTGTGCACCGAGTAAGAGAGTGTCAGGCATATGTTAAAATGTCCAACATGACATGAATGCTTTCCGGAGAATATCGATGTTTCTTAGGTCGCATCTCTTTGGAAGAATGGTAACTTAATACATTTTCATTAGAGTCATAACTTCTCATAGCTACTATATTTTAGCATTAAATATTTATTAAACCATTAATTAATAAAATTATGTGGGCCACAATAATTTTTACATTCTCCCATTTAGCCCATATGACATTCCTTTCATGGTTTAATAAAGACTATGATATGCACAATAACATTATGCTAAAACTTTCCTTAAATTGGCTATCACATAATAATCACAATAAAGTAAAGAAAACTAATACGAGTCATGGTTGTTATATGTCATTAATCGACATAATCCCTTTCATGTACTATAACAATATTTCTCTACTTAACATAATTTGTATATTTTTTTGGTCAGTCCTATGCTAATCCCTCTAACACTCATGACTTTTTACTATACCCACATGAAATGAAATCTTCCCCACCCCAATCGAGAAGGTGGGGATTTCCAACCTCCCCTTCCAAGATGGAAGGGTGGTCACTGGGGCGAACCCCCAGTGGTTAACATAATTTGTATATGAGAAGTATAATAATGGTCCAACCATAATATCTCCATAGAAAGAAAAAAAAAAATCAGAAACACATATTGAGCTGTCAAATACCTAAACTTAATGCAATCATAATATTATCATTAATGGCATCCTCTAAGGTCCATCCTTTCAACATGTTTAACCACTGGGGGTCCGCCCTAGTGGCCACCCTTCCATCTTGGAAGGGAGAGGTTGGGGGTTCAAATCCCCACCTTCTCAGAGGGGATTAGGGGTGGGGAAGATTTCATTTCAGGAGTGGGTTTCGACTCCCACGCCCTGCAAAGAGGTAGGGCAAAAGTCTGAGAGTGAGTGTTAGAGTAGGATTAGCATATGACTAACCAAAAAAAAACATGTTTATTAAATGTCTTGGACGGCAGTCCTTTTGTTAATGGATCTGTTATCATAAGGTTTGTGCTAATGTGCTCAATTGACACTCTGTTTCTTAACTTCTTGATTAACAAACAAGTATTTGATTTCCATATACTTAGCACTTTAAAGTACTTGTCATTTTTAGAGAAGAAAACTAATGCAAAATTCATCACAATAAATTTTCAATGACCTAGCAATACCATTGATACTTACAAGCGCTGAAAAAAAAATTGCAACTATAACTCATGAATAGTTGCCTCAAAGCAAGCTACAAACTCAGCCTCCATATTGGATGCAGTAATAATGGATTGCTTCGCAATTTTCCATGATATTACTCCTCTAGCTAGAAGAAACAAGTAATCAAACGTTGATTTTATTGTATCAGCATATCTGGCTAAGTCTAAATCTGAATATCCAATCACCTCAAGATGTTCAGATATTTTATAAATGAGCATATAATTCTTCGTTCCTTATAAGTATTTGAAAACTTTATTTGCAACTTTTAAATGATCCAATCTAGGATCACTTTGATATCTGCACAGCATTTCAATAGCAAAACTAATATGATTTGGTGCAAGTTTGAGCATACATTAAGCTCCCAACAATAGATGCATAATGAATACTTTTCATTTGTTATTATTCCAATTCACTTTTCAGACATTGCATAAGGCTAAATTCATCAATTTTTCTATCCTATGGAACATGTATCTGTATTGAATTTCTTTAAAATTTTCTCAATATAGGCTTTCTGAAATAACCTTAATAATTATTGTGATTTATCATGGAATATTATATTCCTATCACATACATTGCCTCTTCCATATTCTTCATTTCAAAATTCTTAGAGAGAAATTTCTTGGTTTCATATGACAAACTAAGATCATTATTAGCAAACAAAATATCATTAACATATAAAGCTAGAAAAATAAACTTACTCCCACTAACATTCATATATATACACCAATTAGCAATGTTTTCCTTAAATCCATTTTATAATGAAAGTGACAATTAATAAGATTGTGTTCCTTATTATGAATTTAAAAAGTCTTAGAAGATTCATTCAGGATGTGTAATCATTTCTTCTTGCTCTTCCCACTTTCCATTTTGGAATTCTTTTCATTTTCTTGATAACTTAGGAGATGACTTAGGAAATGAATGGAATGAGGCTTTTGATTTTTTATGCTTGTTTCCTCTTGAACAAGTATACTTGCCAATTCATTTACATTCCACTTATTATTTATAGTATTTTAATTCATTTGAAATAGTCCATATTGTTCAAGAGGCAAGGAATTTAGTATGAACTATACTAAAAAGTACTCATTTACATTCATTCTCAAAGTCCTTAACTTTGTTGCTAAGTTCGTCATTTCAAGAACATGATCATGCATGGTACGTGAATCATCATACTTTATGGTGGTCAAAGTGCTCATTAATATTCCAATAAGTGACTTATTAGCAGTCTAAGAATAATTTTTTACAAATTTCATAAATTCCTCATCGCTGTCAGTTTTAGGAAGAATAGTCTTTAAGTTGTTTGTAATTGTCATTTGCATGAATATTAAGCTTAGCTTGTTCTTTCTTTCTTGGGCTTTATGGAAAGACTTTTCACCATCATTACTCTCATAAGTAATAACAGTTAGTTTTTCAATTTGGAGTGCTAAATCAAGATCTAAGACACCTAAGTGAAACTGACCTTATTCACTTTAATCAGAGAAATTTGTTCCATTAAACGAAAGAATAGACGAAACATGCGAATAAAGTGAAACAAGTACATATACTACAAATATGCAAGAAAATACTCATATTTTAATACTTTAAAAATATCACCTAATCAAATTTAAACTAAACAATACATGTACATCATAGTTTTCCTTTGGGTAATCCTATGATATACAAACAATCATTAAACAATAATGATGCTAATAACTTTAATTTGGCAATAATAAATATATCTCATTAAAATTTTATTTGTTATCTGTGCATACACAAACAAATTCAACAAGAAATATTATTTACCAACTATTATGTCCATGAATTATAAGAAATTGATTAACCTTTGGGTTAATCCCTAAGTTTTTATAATAAATGAACTTCAATATACCCACAACAACAATAAGGATATTAACATATCAATTTCAATCATACCATCAATTAATCATGGGTAATTGAATAAAATAATATACAATATCAAAAATTTAAAGCACGTTAACGTTTGGCCACTTTGGTGACTAACAAACCATTCTTAATTGAACTATTAATATCATAAAGCACAAACATTCTCCAAATTACACCCAATGGCAAGACCATAAATTTAACATCCAGGGCAAAGTGGTAAATAATCAGTCATGAGAGAATCATAATTATCCAGCAGATAAGGGCAGAAATGTAAATAACCATCAAGAAGGAAAAATCGTATTTATCCAATGGAGATAGGGGCAAGATCATAAATAAACAATAGAGGGAAAAAAACGTAAGTAAACACGCTAGGGGCAAAACTATAATAATATGGGGAGGGGAGTAGGCATGTGCATGCCACTTGCCTTCATTGTCGTGCCCACGCGCTAGGCCCTCCAACATGTGCATGGGCGCATGGTGTGTGGATTCCACATGCCTAACCGTTTAGCGCGCATGGGAGCTCGTGGGGCGCATGTCTTCCATGTGCCTTCTTCCCCTTGGCTCCTGTTTAATGATTTCCTATGTTTTTCACCCCATTTTCCATCAAACTTTTCATCATTCGGATTTCCTCCGACATAATCATTTCAACAACATCAGATGACATGAAAAGGATCATCGTTGTTCAATAAATCTTCATCCATAAACAATAATATTTCAATAAATGAAAAATCATGATATCTTAAACAATGCTCTGATACCAACTGTAAGCAATAATGTAATTCTATAAAACGAAAGATATAAAACACAGGATCTTCGATCTTCATGATTTTCACAACAAGAGGGATGAAGACATACCCAATACCCTTTGAAGATATTTGTCATGTAAAACTGAAGAGATGAAGAAATCTGATTTCTCTCTCTTAACCCACTTTCTCTTAACGTATTTTGTCTGATAGAGGATAAAATACAATGTAAGTTTCTCATATCATAGGTGGAGAGAGGACCGAACTCTTATTTATACATGCTATCAATAGGCGTCTTCCATCAAAGCGTTTTTTAACTTCCAAAAGAGTCGCACCTTTTCGGAAGAATTGTAACTTCTTATCTAGGAGATTGTACCATTTCATCATAATCATAACTTCTCATAATCAATATATTTTAACATTAAAATTTATTCAACCATTAATTAATAAAATCATGTGGGCCACAATAATTCTTACAATGACTTCCACACTTATCTACTCCCTCAAGTTACAAGTTTATTCTATTACTATAGAAAATTTGTTATAGAAAATACTATTAACGATTTAGTTAAAAGCATGTTGTCCTCTGAAATCTAAAGTTCTCAATCAACCATTACATGTATACGCAATGCTATCTGCTATGACTATCACTAAGGTATGAGGTTGGATAACTATTTGAGATTTAGTCTAACTCGTGAATCAATTCAAAAGTCTTCTCCAATGTAATGTGGGACGTGGGGGCATCACAAGTGATTTCGAAGCAATGTCACTTGGATTTACCAAAAAAAAAAAAGAACCCTTGCACTTTGGTTTTTTATTTGGTGACCCTATGCTATCAGTTTGTTGAAAATAGAATCCTTGATATGGAAGAAGCAAAGGAAATTAGTCTCTGTTCAAAGCAAAGGCCGTGTCTATGATATCACTCCATGGTCACTTTTATTACTTTCTTTCTATTTCTTGTGAAGAAGATTAGTAGTGTTTCCTCCATGATAGTGTAAGATCAAGAGAATGAAAATCTGCAGTTTTCTTTATTTAAAAGACTGGTTCCCTAGGAGCCAGCCATGTCTCTGGTATTTACAGAAGTAATGAGGTGGTGGCATCAGGTAGAGAAATACACAGTTTCACACAGTTTTCACTACAACAAGGAAGTTGTTCGGAGATTGCTCTCATTTCTGAGCTCCACTGAAATGCCAAGAATTGATTTCCTTTCGACTCAAGGGGCCACAAGGCAGATCTGGGTGTAAGGCTTGAATTGTGGCTTCTTAGGCCTTCGGATGTGATCATTTGGTTGAAGCAAGAGACACTTTGTGAACGCAAAAGCACAGGCGGGTCGTCATCATGCCAAGAGCCAGAAGTTTCTGTATGTCTTGGTGTTGAGAAGGTAACCTCCATTTTGACCCTTCTTTTGAACCCCAACACAGGTGCACTTGCTGTTCTCTATCAAATACTCTGCCAGGTCTGTCATTCTAGTGCCTATCATCGACCCGCCACGTCGCCTACATCTGTTTGAATTAGAGGAGCTTCAAAGGGCAACAGAACAAGCAATAACAGCAGGGACCATAATAATGACATCACTGGTTAATCACATCTTTAGCGACAGGCACCACATATCTTGTGCTTGCATTTGAACGTGCAAAGCATGTGGTTTTGCAGACATAAGATGAACTTTGTCCAATTATTGATTAGCCAGAATCTTTGAAAATTAAATAAGCTCTGAATGTGCATTTCTTATAACCCAATGGGTTCACATCAAGAGATATGAAGAGAAAAACAAACACAGAGAACTAGGAGCTTGAAGAAATTGGATACGTGTGAGCCCCACATTGTTTTCCATTATGATTGTGACTTCTTGCATAGAACATAATTCATATATAAGCATTAACTTTCCATGTATGGCTAAACGGTTTGTGTGCGTCTGTCGGGATTACTAAATTAAAGGGTTCTGATAACCCGTGTTGTAAAAGTATATGAGCTTAAGTTGTTTATCTTATATGCAAAACAGAATTAGGTACTCGGACAGCAAACTCCGATTGCAATTTGTGGCAGAATAGTTTACTTAAATCTGGAAGCGTTATTTGCCCTGATTAAATTCTTTTTGAGTCTCGACATTTACGATATCGACTAAATATCCATTGCACTTGCTACCTCAGAAAATCACAATAAATTTAACCATAGCTGTAAAGATCATTTCTCCAAATAAATTGTAATAATGCAAGAGACTTAAGAGGTAAAGTACAATAAAGTATAATGCTTTAACAACTGGTGGATGATAGCTTTTCCAATTACTGAACGTTTGACTGGGACATATTGATGCGAAGATCTTCATAGTTCACGATAACATTGTATCAGCGTTTGAAAACATGGTTTGAAAGAGCAATGGATCAGTGATCCCATAGAAAGGGTCTAAATTGACATGCAACAAGAGCGTAAAAGAAATCGGAATACATGCCCTTAACCAAATTCAATATGACATTGTAAAGATAGTATAAGCACAAGCAAATTGCACATTATCATCAGCAAAATCGTTTCGGTATCTGCTAAATCTCAAAAGTACCCTAACAGTAACATCCAAAAGAGAGAATTGATCTTACCCTAATATTGCTGCGGAAAAACTCCGGCGCTGCCCCACGATGAGCACGTCGATCTCATGCGACGAGCATTGTGAGAGAATAGCTGAAGCCTTATCCGTATCCCCTTCCAGTTCTACTCTAGCTGTTCGTACCCGAACATTCGGCTGTGCCACCTCGCACGCATGTTTCATTTCATCAAGAAAATCCACCTCCAATCCCCCGCCTCCACCTCCTTCGCTGCCTCCGTTCTGATCCATGGACGCCCTACGGCTGCTGCCATTTTGGCTATTCCCTAAGGCCACAAAGCTCGGCCTCTTGAATAGCGTCGAAAGTGTGGTCCTCCACGAACTAGGGTTTTCGACGTGGAGGAGGATCAGCTGTCGCGCTCGACCACCCCATGCGACAAGGTGTATTGGAGAGCAGCAGCCGATTCACGGGTGGGGTCTGCGACCACCATGACTTTCGTGGGGCCGTCGTCGGGGAACCAACTTCCATGGCGGGGGTCGTCTGCCGCCGCTGCTAATACCATCAATAACGCAACAAAAAACTGGCACACGGGATAGGAGGAGTGCTTTTTTCTTTGGATGGGGGGGAAGAGGAGAGGGGAAGGTGACGGGGAATATGAGGCTGTCTTGATCTATGTTTGTTTGCGCACGTTGACATGCATAATTATGCTGCGCACGTGGTAATTGGCTTTATGGGTTGTTGTTTGTGTTTTTTCTTTTTCCTTGATGTATGCAAATGATGCTTTGTTGTCCACACGCTACATGTACAGAAGATCCAACCATGAGAACAGGTCCTAAATAGAAAGTTACAACACATTGCAAAACGATAGAGATCCTTGCACCTTGTCTAGTTACATCGAAAACCTAAGACCCCATAACCTCTCTCTCTCTCTCTCTCTCTCCCTCTCTCTGCGCAGCCTGAGGCGATCTTCGGCCTTGTTTGGTAGATGGGAGTCTTAGGAAAAGGGTATGAGAATGAGTCTAGGAGTGATCCGGTCACTTGGCAGCACATATTACCTGGAAATGGGAACGAAATGCCATCGTTTCCGGGATCTGGAAATGGGAATGAAATGCCATCGTTTCCGGGGTCTGTATTCCCCTGTCCTGGCTGTCCATGTGCGGGAACGACCAAAACTGACGCGCAAAACGAGCCCGGTCAATAAATCAGCTCTTTTCTCTTTTAGCCCAGCATCGTGCTTTTGAAGAAAATCACATCAGCTAATATCTTGGGGTGACTTGGCTTCTTTTACGTTATCTTTTAAACTTTATTTTTAATTTTTTTGCAACTTCTTTTGCAATAGCAAGGGGATAATGGCCACACTCTCTTTCTTTTTCTTTTTGCAATTCTTTATAGGGTTAATATCCTAAAAAAATCCAAACTGATACACTTATGACAAATTTACCCAAACTATTTTTTTGACCATGAAAAATCATAAACTGATACATTTGTGATAAATTTACCGCGACTAATCATAAAAAACCATAAACTGGTACATTTATAATAAATTACCCCAAACTAATTTATTTAACTGTCAAAAACCCAAAACCAATACATTTGTAACAAATAAACCCTCTGTTAAAATTGTATTAACACTACAAAAAAATTACAAAAATTATAAATTATGATAAACAGAGAGTAAAATTTTAAACTGGTTTACTAATCAATTATCTTGTGTCATTCAACTTAATAATTTGACAATAATACTTAACGGAAACTAACATGAGGTAAAATTGTCACGGGTGTACTGGTTTAGGGTAAATTTGTCAAAGATGTACCAGTTTTGGGTTTTTAATAGTCAAAAAATTAGTTTTGAAATAAATTTGTTACAGATGTACTAGTTTAGGGTTTTTCAAGGTATTAACCCTTCTTTATATGAACTTTTGTAATATTTTCTTTTAAGTTCTTTATACCCATCCTCACTAATCATCCACCATTTTAATGTTTTTATTCTTATGAGCTTTAACTAGTTCATGTGGGTCATGAATGTATGGTTTTTTCAAGTTACTTGCATGTGATTGCTCTTATATTTTGTTGATGGATTCAACTTAATCTAATAATTTGTCAATCTGATCCATGATTTTTTTAGAAATAAACAAGGATATACAAAGAAATGACACGTCCATCACAAAAAGAAAAAATAAATATAAAAGCTTACGCTAGTGATATTACCTGAAAATATGCTTCAATAACCAACTTCATGTACTTCTCAACTCAAATTTTATATGAAACATGATCAGATAAAAGTTAGGTTTCATACCAATTCCTCCTTATGGTCTACCGAGAGATAAAATGAAGATCCGTTCAGATCGACAACTCAAAAATGAGATCAACCTTAGATCAGCGGAGCAGAGAGATCAGGAGAAGGGCAATGCGGGTTGGGGGGTCGTATAGCTGAGACGATAGTTGGCTATGATGCCCTTATTTCCACATCATAAATATGGAAGATTGATGTAGGTGGAGCTATTTCCACATCATAAATAGTTGTATTTCAATCTTCAAAGAGAGTTTTTTTTTTTTTGGGACTTATATATCCTTATTTATTTACTCCGTGATTCTCTCTCTCTTTATCAATTTGTCTGGTTGTGGAGATTGCAACTTTATACTACTATCTCGTTCTTTTATTTTCTTTTTTTTTTTTTTTTTTTTTTACTCAAAGATGGAAAAAAAATTCAAGGATAACTCCATTCAAAAGAATAGGCGCTGATTCCCACCAATGACTTGAAAAGAAAAGAAATTTGGGGTAAAATCACTTTAATGACGATATTTAGCACCGATCATATCTTTTATAGGCTAATCTATTTGATGAATCATCCTTTCACGATGGAAGAAGCGAACTCAAACTTTCATAAATGGAAAAAATATACATATTTATTCAATTTATAATGACTGACCAATTTTTTTTTTTAAATGACGCACTTTTTTCCCTTCATATTGTAAACTCTAAAATAAATCAAGTACTTCATGTCAACCTTAAAAATGATAAGCTCACTTTTCCAAGAATTTTACATATCGAAATATGAGTTTTGGATTTTGAACAGTCAAATCTTCTCTCTTTTTCAATATGTGTCTGTCTCCTTAATTTGATCATATGCCACCTCTTCTTCCCAAAAAGCTAAACCCTTCCCTTCCTTCAAATGCCACCTCACCTCCTACTCCTCCTTCCCTTCCCACCTCCTTCCTTGGATTCCCTCTTCGTCAAATTCCTCAATGAAGGACGAAGGTGAGCACAATACAGTTGGGGTGGTGGCGGTGACAAGCAAGCGAGACCATGGTGGTGAGGGCAATGACATCAAACGAGAGCAAAGGCGTTAGGGATGTGCTAGGGCGCAGTGAAAATTGGAAAGCAATAGGTCTAAGTTAAATTATTAATTGGTTATAAATGGGTCTATCCTATATCCATTTATAACCCATTTTCCAATTGGGCTCTATTGCAATAAATTCATTTTAAACCCATATTAAAACTTTAACTAACCCATTCTCTACCCTATCAATTAAATGTGAGTTAAAATATGGGTCATTGACCTACTTTGTCACCCCTAATTGGGAGGTGGGAGGTGGGAGGGCCTTCCCCTGTTAGGGTTCTTATTAGTTAGGATTATTTCTAGATCCATCAAATGGGTGGATTTGGTCAGGTCATAAATAATTCAACCCAAATTAACCGATTTGATTCCGATTTTCTTTTTTTGCTATATAATTTTAACGATTCATACTAGATTTAACCCGAACTCAACCCATACCCGACCCAACTCGAGCTCTAATTCTTATGAATTTTAATCCAATTTGTTGCCTCTAAAGAATGGCAATTCCATGGACCAGCTCACCCAGTTGGTGAGGGAGCTCGGGTGTTTGGCAGTCATGGGTTGGGACTTCACATGGTACATGAGCGACTTGGAGACATGGATGAGCCCCGCGCCAACGAATAAAAAAACCTACGTGGACGAGCTTGCAGGTTGGGTCATGGACAAGGGCGTGAAGCTAGCAATCAGGCAAAGGGTGATGGATTATGAAGCGGTCCCTTCCAGAAATCGGCAATTCAAAGATCCTCCATCCATGAAAGTTGTCTAAATTGAATAGAGCTTATTTTTCTACTCCCCTTTATGTGAGACATTGATAATTATTCAAGAAGATATTCATGTGAATATAGATCTGAAGAAATAGGGAATGAGTCTGACACTGCATTATCCGGTCACTAGCAAAATAAAAAACCTATATTTTAAAAAAAAATCTAGATCTTGTCGTATATGTCACTATAATTTGAGATATATATACTATATGCAAATAATATCAATAAGCATTACCAAGATCTCTTATTGCACGAGGGACGTGTGCTTTGTATTGATCTAACAAAGTTCTAGATGGCCCCATCAGCGATTCAATGGCTACAATTATGTCGATGAAAACAGTTTCTCTTTATATCGTTGCAAGGGACGAGATGGGCATAGGAAAAAGTGCTCGATGAACCAAAAGAGGTGCGATTTTGAAGGAACGCCTGTTGATGGGTTTGCAAAAGAGGTGAGAGCTGCTTTTGCCATGGTCGTCGAAGCCCTAGCACTGTTGGAGTCTCTGAAGCACGTGTAGAAGCAAACTGATCGGTGGAGAAGTACTGATCTGAGGGTGTTCATTCAGTCAGATAACTTATCACTCATGGAGCTTATTTTAGGTATGAACCACCCGTTTGGGATTTACGGGCTTTAGTAGAAGACTGCAAGCGACGTATGGCCTAGCTCAGAAATTTCTACTGCCCACGTTCACTAGAAGCAAATAGACTTCAGGCACTCCCAAATCTCTGGTTTCTTAATCCCCAAACCCCTTTGGCTAAGTTTGATCATCTAGATTTTTAATCGAGATAGGACTAAATAGAATAAGATGAATTTTGTTATATCATATTCACTATTTGGTAATTGCAGTAATTAAGTTAGATATATTTACATTATATCATTGTACGTTTTTATAAACGTCAATATAGATGAATCAAAAATTTACAAATGAACTTGCCTACTTTATTTTTATTTGCTTTTTTATTTCTTTCTTCCCCTTCCATCAGTCTCTAATAAAATTTTATTAAATAGTAAACTATACTAATATACCTAAAATATATAATAAATATAAATATAATTTTATATTTATTATTGAATTTATTTATAAGATAGAATTAAATATGAATATATAAATAAAAACAAGATTAAATTTTAAAAAACTAAAATTTTATTTTTTTGTTATTTTGAATTTATTATATTAAAATTCAAATATAATTTTAATTTTTTTAATTTAAAAAGTTTGGTATTCGAGAATAACTTCCTATTATGTATATTAAAAACCCTATCCATCTTTATCCTACCTCCCCATGAGACAATTTTATCTAGTTTATATTCCTTTTAGATCCAATTATATCTTGTCTTGAGTAAGCACCGAATACAAAATATGATTATTATCCCATCTTGAATTTTATCATGATTGCCAAATACGGCCTTTGTAATATTTTGTGTTTAGAAGCTCAACAATTGTGTTCCAAATGTGCTTATTGATGCAATGAATTGTTTTTTCGACCCCAAAAAAAAAAAAAAAAAAATCAATCTTTAAACTTACCACCACAAATTGTCCATACATTCACCTCCTCCTCCAAAAAAAAAAAAAAAAATGACAACTGCATAAAATCATACACAACATTTTTCGGCTAAAATTAGATTAGAACCAGATAAAAGAGACCAATTTCACTCTATTTACCCGAACGGATTAGAAAATGAATCTATTTCAAGCCCTTAGACCATTCAAGTGGACTTCATTTTCTTAACCCATTTAAATTTATAGCAAAAAAATTAGGAAATCCGTACACACCCGACCCATTAAGAATGAGTGAAAAAGGTTGGTTTGCAACCCTATTGCCACCTCCAACTTACACATGGTTTTGTTAGTCCTAAGGTTAACCCTTTCAGGCATGCTAAATTCTATAAGCTCTTGGTCCATCTTATACGTTCGAGTGGGCTTCCACCAATAGATCCACTTAGACCTCTACTCCACTCTTGTTAGCACCATATCAATATTCTATGGGATACGGGAAAATTAAGACTAAGCAAGTATACATAATCACAGCTCTATACTTCAAAAACTTTCATCAACTCCACATCTAGAGGAAAAAGATAACTTCCATAGTAAATAGTGCTTGTATTGACAAATATGCAATTAAAATTGTCATGATTTGAAACTAAACAATTCTGTCCAAATGAATAAGATAGTTTGATTTGGTTTGAGTTGTTATCAAATCATAGATTTGACTTGTCCTTCAAACCACAACAGACTGCAACTTATTCACCCCCCATCACAATTCCTCACATGATTGCATGTACAAAAAACATGGTGAGCCTAAAGACGAATCCACCTTGATTATCAACCCAATAATTTATGGGTTTTTTTTTTCTTTTTTTCCTGTTGACACATGCTAACGAAGCATTGAGGTGAAGAAATATCATGCCATTTCGAATTAGGATGAACTCATATCAAGACATGCCGGTGGCGCATGACCAAAACGAACAATATTCGATAAGACCCCCGAAATCAAATTTCACTTCTATTTGCTGACCCACGGCCACGGCCATTGTACTCAGCTCTAATTTTTTTAAAGCAAAAAAAGAAATTTAAAAAAAAAAAAAAAAAAAAAACTATTGAGAGGACTTGGCGCGAGACAAAAGGAAAAGAGAGCGAGAGTGGTCAAAGATGGGACAATATTTGACCAAGTCAAATTGTCCAGAATTTAGCATCCGAGCGGTCGCTTGGCAGAAGTTGGTACAAGAAAAGCTGCAGCCGCTATTCCGGCAAGCGCGATCGCATTGTCTTAATGAACATGGCGGATTAGACATCTTCTTCACTGCGGTCGTTGTCTTCTCCCCGCCGGCAAGCCCTGCTCCTCCGGCGATGTCATCGGCAACCGCGACGTGGATGGGGACACCGCTCCTGAACTTCCACCTCTGGTGGCATTAGATCCGCAGCCCTCGAGATTGGAGTGCACTCGGTAGAGTCCACTTCCGAACTTTCGCCGCCGGTGGCTGAGTTCTCCAACGAAGTCAAGAAACCGTCACGATCATCGTAGCCGAAAAGCACTGGGCATCAATCTTTAAAACTCTCGAAAATTTGAATCTATCTCCTCTTTGAGAATCGCCCGCACCGACCTTGACTTGCAAATCATGCCCCAAAGCTTTCAGTTGTCGTCGTTGTCTTTTCCCCGCCGGCAAGCTCTGCTCTTCCGGCGACCCATCAACTGATGATATATAAGTGGATGATTCACAAGTCACGTTGGTTCAGGCAATGCTCGCATTCTTTGGTGACAAGTTTCAATTTTCATGCCCCAGGCTTTCGACTCTCTTGAAGGAGAGTGGTGGCGATGATTTCTCAACTTCGTCATCAGAGAAATTGTCCGCGGCAGTGGAAGTTTGGCAATGGACTCCACTCTACACCCTTCGAATTTGAGGGTTGTGGATCAAATTGTTAAATTATGTCTCGATTTTGAATTTGGATAACGATTTGTTAAACCGAATTTATTGATAAAGATTTCCCAAGTAACAGAAAAGTTTTGCTGGATTCTTTAAAATTTACAAAAGAAGAAATAAAGATTAAATAAAGGTTTCCTCTTTGGACACACGCATATAAAAGGGAAAAGAAGCCCTACACAAAAGAGTTGCTGCTGAAACCTTACGAGGAGCCGCTGCCTCACAACGTCAAGTGAAGCCACCCACGTGATCAAGAAAAGGAGTTTTTGATTTTCGGCGTTTGGTTTTAAGCTTGAATGCACAATAATTTTGTGCCATGAGTTTATCTCCAAGTGAGTTGTTTATTTATAAACACTTTGGGTTTGGAGTTAAATCTAGATGTGGGAAACACTTGAGCGTATGAGTGATTGTAAACACTGATTCCCCGATTATAATGGATTATTTGCTGCTGGCTCTCCCTCGTGGACGTAGGTATCGATACTCGGACCTAATCACATAAATTTCTAGTGTCCTTATTTTTCTCGTTTATTTCTCTGGTGATTTCACGTTGACGTAAATTGCAAGATCTTGTCGTTTCCGCATATTATATCCCAACAATTGGTATCAGAGCTTGGATTAGATTTCTGGATTGTGATTTGGAGCTTTTGTTTGTCTGATTATTATCTGGAAATTCTGTTATTGCAATTATGTCTAAGAGGAAATATGATATTGAGAAGTTTAACGGGAGCAACAACTTTATGTTATGGAGCATCAAGATGCAGGCATTATTGACAACACAAGGTTTGGCAAAGGCATTGGATGGTGAAAATGAGTTATCAATTATAATAAAAGCCTTTGAGAGGGTAAAGCTAATGGAAAAGGCAAAGAGTATAATCCAATTAAATTTGTCGGATGAGGTCTTAATAGAGGTTGCTGAGGAGAAGGATGTCGCAGCATTATGGGCAAAACTTCAAGCACTCTATGTGAAAAAAGGTTTGAACAATTGCTTGTACATGTTGAAAAAGATGTTTCAATTTAGATATACCGAAGGTACGTCTATCATAACCCACCTAGATGAATTTAATAAACTCATGTTGGATCTTAAGAACGTCGGTAAGATACTTGATGATGAAGAATAGGGCATGATGTTGTTAGCCTCTTTACCAGAGTCATGGGAGCACTTTACTAATTCACTGTTGCAGGGATGTACTACAATTACCTCAGAAGAGGTAAAGTCCGCCTTATTCTCTAAGGAGTGGCAGAGAAAGTTGCGAGATGACAGTTTGGCGCAAGGAGCAACGCAAGCACTGACGATTTGGGGTAGAAAACAACATTGAGGGCCTAGTAGCAGCAGAGGTAAAAGCAAATCGAAATCATGCCATAGAAAGTCCAAGGGACGTGTGAAGTGCTTTGAGTGTCACGAGGAGGGGCATGTCATGAGAGATTGTCCAAAGCGGAGAAATAAAGCTGATAGGCAGAATGTCACAAGCAGTGTGGCAAACGTTGCCAAGAGGAGCACTAGTGATGCAGAAGCTGTTTTATGTGCGACTACTAATTCGTTAGGAGATGAATGGGTGCTAGATTCGGGGTGTTCTTATCATATGACATCTCATAAGAACTGATTTACTACTCACCAGACTACAGATGGTGGTAGGGTTCTTTTGGGGAATAATGCAGTCTATAAGGCTGTGGGGATAGGGCAATTCGGATCTGCATGCACGATGGGATGGTGCGCACATTGATAAATGTGAGGCATGTACCAGAGCTCAAGAAAAATCTTATTTCTCTAAGAACACTTAATGACATCGGGTGTAGGTACACCGCTGAAGGTAGAGTACTAAAAATCTCTCGAAGTGCCATGACAGTGATGAAGGGGAAGAAAATGAATACTTTCTATCATCTACTAGGAGAAACTATGACCGGAACCGCTGCAGTTTCATCAGGTGAGTCAAACTTTAACTTGACTCAATTATGACATATGCATTTAAGGCACATGAGTGAGGCATGTATGACGATGCTGAGTGAAAGGGGGTTGTTAAAGGGTCAAAAGATAGGAAAGCTGGACTTATGTGAGTACTGCATCTGTGGGAAGCAACACTAAGTTAAGTTTACTACAGCTATTCATTCGACCAAACGACCAGTTGAATATATTCATTCAGACGTCTAGGGCCCATTTTTGGTTCCTTCAAAAGGAGATGTCCGATATATGCTGACATTTATCAACGATTATTCGAGAAATGTATGGGTTTACTTTCTAAAGCACAAATATGAAGTGTTTGATCGGTTCAAGAAATTTAAGGCATTGATTGAGAAATAGTCAGATAAACAGATCAAGTGCTTGAGAACCAATAATGGCATGGAGTTTTGTGGTAAAGATTTTACCGAGTTTTGCGAGAAAAAAGGTATTGTGAGACATCGCATAGTACCTAGAACACCACAGCAAAATGGTGTGGCAAATTGGAAGAACAGAACTTTGCTTGAGCGAGCTCGATTCATGCTTTCGCATGCAGGACTTGGCAAGGAATTTTGGGCCGAAGCAGTGAACATGGCATATTACCTGGTAAATCGATCTCCATCATCTGCTATTGAGTGGAAGACTCCTGAAGAAGTATAGTCGGGGAAATCTATTGATTACTCCGAATTACATATATTCGGATGTCCTGCATATGCTCATGCGAGTGATGGTAAACTTGAGCCAAGGGTAAAGAAGTGCATATTTCTAGGTTATGCACATGGGGTGAAAGGCTACCGGTTGTGGTGCACTGATCTCAGATCACCCGGTTTTCTAATCAGCAGAGCTGTGATCTTCGACGAGATTGCAACGCTTCAATAGAGGAGTTCTGTGACACAACTAGCAAAGAAGACAGATCATGGTGTTATTAGTGAGGTGGAGCTTCAGGTGGAGACTCCGGAGACCTCGAAGGTAACTAAAGTTGAGACTACAAATGAAGTCGCAGTTCCTAAAGTCGGTGATAATGAACAACCAGTAAAGCCGCAGCACACAATAGCCGCAGATAGACAAAGAAGGCAAATTAAATCACCGGTACGTTATGGTTATACATATATTGCTTATGCATTGACTGTAGGTAATGAGGTGGAGACAGATGAGTCTTCGTCATATTCTGAGGCGATGGCTAGTTCGGAGTCGTCGCAGTGGTTAGGAACTATGAGTAAAGAGATGGAATCACTCCATCGAAATCAGATATGGGAACTGGTCAAAGTACCCAAGAGCCAAAAGATTGTCGGAAGTAAATGGGTCTTCAAACGGAAAGAGGGCATTCCCAGTGTCGAGGCAGCGAGGTATAAGGCGAGACTTGTGGCGAAGAGGTATACATAATGTGAGGGCATTGACTACAATGAGGTGTTCTCTCCTGTGATAAAATATACTTCTATTCGTGTTTTACTTGCCTTAGTTGCTTCACAGGATCTCGAGTTAGAGCAACTACATG
Source organism: Eucalyptus cloeziana (assembly GCA_014182715.1). Lineage (NCBI taxonomy): Eukaryota > Viridiplantae > Streptophyta > Magnoliopsida > Myrtales > Myrtaceae > Eucalyptus > Eucalyptus cloeziana. The sequence goes on along the minus strand of CM024641.1, from coordinate 31,020,673 downwards.
TGAAAACTGCGTTTCTTCACAGTGAATTAGAGGAGCAGATTTACATGAGGCAACCAGAGGGATTTGCTATTCCGAATAAGGAAGATCATGTTTGCTTGTTAAAGAAATCTTTGTATGGGCTGAAACAGTCTCCTAGACAATGGTATAAACGTTTTGATGCTTTCATGGCTAGTCAAAACTATTCAAAAAGTCAGATGGATAGCTACGTTTACTATAGGAGATTGGAGAATGGTTCTTTCATTTATTTACTTTTATACGTTGATGATATGCTGATAACAGCTAAGAATATGTCTAATATTTATATGCTGAAGAGACGATTAAATGCTAAATTTGATATGAAAGATTTAGGTACTGCAAAGAAAATTTTGGGTATGGAGATTTTGCGTGATAGGACTGCAAGAGTTTTACATCTATCTTAGAAGAAATATATTGAGAAAATCGTAGCACATTTTAATATACACTCAGCAAAATCTATAAGTATAGTTTTAGCGAAGCACTTTAAACTTTCAAATAAATTATCACCGCAAACTGAGGAGGAGGAGGATCATATGTCCTGTGTTCCTTATTCTAGTGTCGTGGGTAGTATTATGTATGCTATAGTGTGCACTAGGCCTAATATTTCGCAAGTTGTGAGCGTGATTAGTCGTTACATGAAGCGTCCTGGTAAAGCTCATTGGGAAGCTGTGAAGTGGATTCTCATATATTTGAAGAGGACAACAAACGTGGGTATAGTATATCGAACGGACAACAATGGTAGTGAGACCACTTGTTTTGTGAATTCGGATTACGTCGATGACTTGGATGATTGCAGATCTTTAGCAGGATACATATATACGCTAGTGGGTGGTGCAGTTAGTTGGAAAGCATCCTTACAGGATCACATTGCCTTGTCTTCGACTAAGGCAGAGTACATGGCACTAACCTTTGTAGTGAAGGAGGCGATATAGTTATAAAGTTTGCTCTCGAACTTTGGGTTAGAACAGAAAAGTGTGGATATACACTGTGATAACCAATGTGCGATATATTTGGCGTATAATCCAGTTTATCATGAGCGAACAAAGTATATCAACATCAGGTACCACTTCATCCGAGATGTCTTAGTTAAGGGTAATGTTATTGTAAAAAAGATTGCTATAGCAGATAACCTGGCAGACATGATAACTAAGTCTATTCCTTTGGCGAAGCTTAAGCTCTGCTTGAGCTTTATTGGCGTCTGTGGAGAGTGAGCGCCTGTCGGGGCGTTGGGAGAGCAGCATGGATGATGAGCATTGTAACTTAGCTTCAAATATCGAGCCAATGTAGAGAATTGTTAAATTATGTTTCGAGTTTCAATTCGGATAACGATTTGTTAAACCGAATTTATTGATAAAGATTTCCCAAGTAACAAAAAAGTTTCGTTGGACTCTTGAAGATTTACAAAAGAGGAAATAAAGATAAAATAAAGGTTTCCTCTTTGGGCACACACATATAAAAGGGAAAATAAGCCCTACGTAAAAGAGTTGCTACCGAAACCCTAAGAGGAGCCACTGCCGCACAACATCAAGTGAAGCCACCCACACGATCAAGAAAAGGAGTTCTTGTTTTTCGGCATTTGGTTTTGAGCTTGAACGCACGGTAATTTTATGCTGTGAGTTTATCTCCAAGTGAGTTGTTTATTTATAAACACTTTGGATTTTGGGTTAAATCCAAATGTGAGAAACACTTAAACGTATGAGTGATTGTAAACATTGATTCTCCGATTATAGTGGATTATTTGCTACTGGCTCTCCCTTGTGGAAGTAGGTACCGATACTCGGATCGAACCACGTAAATTTCTAGTGTCTTTTATTTTCTCGTTTATTTCTCTGATGATTTCGCGTTAACGTAAATTGCAAAATCATGTCGTTTCTGCATATTATATCCCAACACAAATGCCACCGGGGGTGGATATGGGTTTGATCCGGACAAGTTACTTGGTCTGTTAGAGGATTGCAATTCAAGTTGACCGCTTTCCTGACTTCGCCGGAGAAACTCGGGAGTGGAGGCTGCAGTCCGATCTAAAAGGCATCCAAACGACTTTGTTGCTCTCAAATTTTGGATGCGTTAATATGAAATAAGTGTTTTTTTTCCCCTCGTCAGACTGCATGGCATGGCAGTGTCCCGAGTGTTCCTCATTTTGAAGATTGATGTTTTTGTTAGGGGTTTCTATACTGGTTGTTCAATTCAAGTTCATATGATATTATTCAATAAAGGTTCGATTTTGTTCAAATGGTGAAGTTGGGTAGATGGATCTTCTGCATCTTTTTCTCCTTTGTGGAGAAGAACAAAGTAAGGAACTATAGGCCCATTTGTCAATGGCTCATTTTCAAGCTTCATCTTCGATCCGAAATGCTGCGGTTGAGAACATTTCGCCCAAGCAACAACAAGATGGTGAAGATTCAGTTGCATCCGACACACCCATGGCTCGTCGCTGTGGATGCATCGGACATCGTCTCCATTTGGAATTGGGGGCATCGTCAAGTAGCTCATCCCGCATTTTTGGGTTTTATGATGCGTGTCTTGTGTGTGCACTGGCTTTTTGGAAAGATCTAGTCAATAATTTGGATGTTGTTTGATGGGATGATGGGCCCATTTGGTTTGGCTTTGGGGAAATGCCATTGGGAGAATGCAAATACCTTTGAGGTAAAGGGTTTCCCGAAATGCTACACCGTTTGGTAAATTGTAGCATTGAAAGGTAACTTAACATAAATATTGTTTAGTAAAACTCACATTTGTAATTGGCTTTTGTTATTATTATTTTTTTTTTAAAGTCTGAAAATCAAATCCGACGGTCGGTGGCCAATCGGACGGCCAGATTTAGCCGCCGGAGGTCGCGGAGGCCAGATTTGGCCTCAAGGCCGCTGGACGGCCAAATTTGGCGGCCTCAAGTTGCGACCTCAAGTGGCGTCACCAGGTGCCCGCGAGCCAGGCAACTCTGCCTAGGTTGTGGGTCACACCACCCTAGGCGATGGTCACGGGACAAGCAACTCCCAGGCGGCGATGATGGTTGCCGGAGAAGTTCGACTCCGGGAAAGACAAAGACGAAGGGGAAGAAGATGAATAGTGACAACTTGCATATCCATAATGCCTAATGCTCAAAGCTGGTCTTGAGGTGTATTGGGCTTTCAGCATTGGGAATGCTGATATTTGGCCAAGGAGCTTTCCAAATTGCTTGCCAAACACAAAATATTTTTCCCAAGGGGCTTTGGGGGGAAAGCTGAACCAAAAAGATTAGTTTTCTCAAATGCTAGAAAACAAAAAGTTAAAAGTGGCTCTCAATCTATGATATTGTCACATTAAGCAAAGAACTATCGTAAAATCGAATTAGGCTATGTCCGTGAGTAAGGACTTGCCAGAGTAGTATCTGTTGTCAAGTTCTTGCTCGGTACATCTCGGCCTTGCATTGTCGCCAAGTCCAGAAAAATAGCTTTGCCAGAGTAGTGATCCATTGTCAAGTTCTTGCTTGGGGTGATTTTCCTAGTAGCATACAAATAAATGCCTATGCAACCAATGCCATCTGCTGCAAATAAAATGAGCTTTCGTGGACAATTAGCACCTAATTTTCCTTTAGCAAGCTTTCCAACTTAGCACCAACCGAACGCCTCTCGTCAACACTCCTTGCTTTTGCCTAAAACCAGAACAACCCATGATCATCGGGGGTGTTTGGTTGGGCATTCCCAAAGCCCCTTGGGGGAAATTTTGAGTGTTTGGCAAGGGCTTTTGAATGCCCATTTGCGAAATGCGGGCATCTTGAATGCCGAAAGCCAAATGCCGAGGGGGGACCAGCTTTGAGCATTGGGCATTCCGGAGATGTGATTTTACTGTTCACCGGATCACTGTTCATCGTCTCCTCCGCCGTTCGCCTTCTTCTTCGTCGTTTGTCTTCTTCTTTGCGGTGGGCTGAGCGAGCGGCCAGATATGGCCGCCGGAGGGCTAGATCTGGCCGCCGAGAAGCCTCGCCTGAGGTCACACAACCTCAGGCGAGGTGGCCTGAGGTCGGGCGACCTCAGGCGGCGTCAGCTGGTCTCGCGCGAGCCAGGCGGCCAGGCGAGGCTAGATCTAGCCTCTGCGACCTCTAGCGGCCAAATTTGGCGGTCCGGCGACGGCCAAATTTGGCCGTCCGGCGGTGGCCGGCGGTGGTTGGCCGCCGAAATTTGATTTCAGACTTAAAAAAAATTAATAATAAATAACAAAAGCTAATTACAAATGTGAATTTTGCCAAATGGTGTTTATGTTAAGTTGCATTTCAATGTTATAATTTACCAAACGGTCTCACATTTCCGAAAGTCCCTTTACCTCAAAAGTATTTGCATTCCCCCAATGGCATTTCCTAAAGCCGAACCAAACGGGCCCACTTTACTTCCATTCCTCCGAATCTTGAAAGCATGACCCTCCTACATTATGACACCCTGAGGTGTCTCTCGGGACATGCAATACTTGTCCTTGCTCTAATAACTTGGCATTTTTTGCTTGTAAAGAACTCGATTTGTCGAGCCATGATGACAACGCGGCACACAACGATGATCCCTCGCAAATCTTTGTAAACTTGCCATAAAATTACTGAAGCTGGTGGCATTACTCGAGGGTATTCAATGTCACTACATTGCAAGTTCTCAAGATTATATATTGTGAGAATCTTATGAGTTTGCCAGAATGGATTGACAAGCTCTCTTTGCTCGAATATATTCTTATTGTTGACTGTTTAGGTATAATGCATTTGCTTGATGGGATGCATCACCTCATTGTCACAACCTATCCTCGAGCCGCCTTCAGGAAATAGATTTAGAGGTATTTGTTTATGAGACAATCTGAATGGTACATACAATTAGGTCTCAGATGGATCCTCACTTGGTCACACTACAAATGGACCCTCAATCATAGATGTGGTCTCTCCTAAAAACATATCTCACATGACATGTGAATTGCAATTTAAATTTGAATTGATCCTAAAAATTTTATGTTATAAGTTGCCACTAACCTAATGAGGTCGGTTAAAAAAACCAATTAAAATATGAGAGAATGTCTCACTTTCTACCAACCATAGATATAGGGATTGAGGTCTTAATTACACTAGTCATCTAACAAGTGCCATTTCGATATTTAAACTTGACTATTTGCTAATCAAAGTGTCAAGGTAGTCTTTTACTAATCAAAGATCCTAATATTCATCCTAACCATTCTATAAAGAAAAGACAATCAATGTATTAAAATAGCAAAATAAAATAAAATTGAAATGAAAGTACGCAAACAGTGACGTAGCATTGCCTCTAAAAAAGAAAGCATTCAAAAGCCCTATCGTAAAGCCATACAAATTGTTCAATTTTGAGTTTGATTTTCATATATTTTTATGCTAAACTAGTTCTTAACTAGAAATAACTCTAAAATATAGTAAAAATACTCAAAATATAATTTCTAAACATTTTCCTAATTTTTAGGAATTTTTTTCTATTTTTTATTATTTTTTATTCTAAAAAATGGATTTTGGATCGGGTTAGGAACCTGCTCCGAGCAGCCTGTCTGACCCTAAACAGTCCACGTTGGGTTTGAAATGAGACTAGCCCAAAGGCCCAGTCCAATTTATTATATTTTTTTATTTCTTTTTTGTTTCTTTTTTTAATCGGTGCTTCTATTTTTTTTTTTCCTTTTTCCCACCTATCGTCTTCTCCTGTTGACGTTTACCTAAGCTATCGACATCTTCCTCAGCTAATTGAAAGTTGAATCAACATGATTTCACAGAGGCAAGAGGAATGAATTTTACTGTCAAAAAATAGGATCAACAATGAACGCCATAGGAAGTAGATATATGAAATAACACCTCTAATGCATATCCTAACCAGCCATCTGTTGAGATTTGGTGAGAAACATGCGTAGGTAAAAATAAATCCACAACTTATAGCGGAAGTAAAAATCAATACATGTATCTCCAAACCTTTGTTCACAAATTTTAATTAAAAATCCATAGAAACATAAGAATAAAATGAAAAAGAGGCTAAGTGTATTACCCTTGTTACATGCTCAAGTCATTTGGTCCAAACGTTCCTTGCAGTGTGCCCAAACCTTGACCGCATGCACAAAGCAATTTTGTTCAAATGCACTTCAATTCTAACCCTACAAATTTTGAACCTTAAACCATACACACCACCAATCACAAGTCGAAAGCTATTGAGAGTTCAAGAGAGTTCACCACTTCAATTGTTTTAGCGATTGTTCTAGTGTGTGTGGACCATTTCTCAATCTAATCTCTCTCACTTTCTATTATTATCATTGATCACTTTATCATACTCATTCTTGCTTCACATCATACTCAATTCTAGTTTAAATCAATTCAACCACTGATTTTGAAACCATTTTAGAAGATTAATTCAACCATTAATTCTGCAACAATTTTAGAATATTATTATGAGTATTAATTTTGTAATCGTTATAGAACATTATCCTTGGCATTAACTCCATAACTATTACAAAGCACTAAGTCAGCTCATGCAAATAGTAAAGTACACTGGACCTCTATCTCTCATTCATGGCACATTACAATGAATTAAAGGTCTGCTTATTCCACAGAAAGTATTTTTAAAAATGACTGATTGTATTACTTTAAATAATTAGCCAATAATAAATATTTCACTTGTTTTGACTTTTGACTCCTGACTCGTCCTTTTTTTCCACTCAGGTGAGTCTCCTCCGCCTTCTCCTCCTCCACCCGTGCGAGACGCCAGACGGCGATTCGAAGTTTGACCTCTGTTCGAGGCGCAATTGGTGGCGGTTCTCGGACTTCGCCGCCGTCGCCGCCGCCGCCGCCGCCGCCGCGGCAACCGCATTCCACGGAATCCCCGTCGCGGCGCCATTGATGGGTGATTATTAGAGAGAGAGAGAGAGAGGTGGGGGTAGGTGTGGGTATGGAGACGCAGCAGTCGTGGAGGATGAGGTTCTCCTTCAGGAACGCGACCCTCTTCGTCTGCTTCCTCAACGTCGTCGCTGCTCTCTTCTTGCTTCAGGGCTTCTTCAGCTCTTCTTCCGCTTCCTCGCGATCGGCTCGATCTAATTCTGGTCAGTATGCCCTTCTCTCTCTCTCTCTCTCTCTCTCTCTTTCTCTCTGCCTGCTGGATTTGATGTTTTGCTTTGAATTGCCGCGACGAAGGGACTCGATTTGATCTGTGTAAACTTGGGTCTTCGTTTGTTGTTTGAGAGGCGATTGAGGTTTATGTCTCTTCTTCAGTACTGGTTGCGCCCTTTTGTACATGCCTCCGTGTGGTCTGGATTGTGCGGCGCTCGGAATGGTTGAGTGCCTGGACTCAAGGCGTTGTTTTCATGACGATTTGTGTAATAATTGACAATCTGTACCTATTCGCTCCTGTAAAAGATATGGAATTGCATGTGGGTTTTGATTTATATGTTCATTTTGCACTTGGTGGGAGCTCGATGTCGACTGAAATTTTTCTTGGATCTTTGAAGCTCTTTATTGCGCATGTCCTGGACAAAAAGGCGTGTTTGGCCTAACGCCCTATACAGGGTTTCTTACCTTATGTGAAAAAAAGATGCAAAGGCCAAATTTTCCCATTGCTTCGGTCACAAATCCTGCAATTTTTACATGAGAGTTATCTGTAGATCCAAATACAAGAAAAGGTCAAAGTAGCTGTAGCTTTTGTCTTGGATGCACAGCATGTTATTTCTCTTTGGCAATCAGAAGTTACATGTAGATTTCTTGTTCTTGAATATTGATACTTATCGGAAAAGGATCTTCTTTTCAATTTGAGGAAGATCTTACGGTGTTTGCTGTCTCAAGACTGTTGTGTACAGTTTAATTTACCACCTTTCGATCTCTTAAATGGTGAAGTTCCTCTTTCCCTAAGCAAACTGCTCGCTAGTGCTTTGATTCTTTTCAATTTTTTTATCTGATTTTCTAGGCAGCAAAGTGTAAACTTACCTTGGAGGGTATGCTTCGCACAATTTGTGCAGCCATGGTCTATAATTTGATGTCACTAGATTTTCTTGATGTTGCGATGGCAATTAGCAAATAATCCGCAATCATTTGGTGGTTGTAAAATGGAATTGTATTTGTGTAAATGGCATGAAATATTGCAAATTTCATAGCATGTATCTCTATTTTTCAGCACTACATTCAGCACCATGAACAACAGATTGTCAATAATTGTTGGTTTTGGCATTCATTTCTGTTTCTTTTCTCCTTTTATGGACTACTCATCAGTTTGATGTGGCTTTTTTGCTGATTATTTCAATACTCTGATTTACAGCCATGCTCCGGTATATAAAGGAATGTGAAGAAATTCGTCTTTCTATGCAGCCGTTGGAATTGATAAAAAGAGTAAGATTTTTCCCCTAACTGTACTCTTTTCCACGTAATGTTCACGGTTGAAATGCTAAGATCTTCTAGTCCCATCTGAAGGTTTATGCTTCATTCTATTCTGTAGAGCAATCAGATTAGAGATCATCTTTGAACATGTGTGCTTTCGGTCAGTTGCCTCCAGAATTTTCTGTTCGTGCTATTTTATTAATCACAGTCAAGCATACATAATGTTATTCCAAGTCAACATTATGTATATAAAGTAATTTGAAGCATCTTTCTTCGCCGCCATTGGAATTGATAAAAAGAGTAAGATTTTTTGCCCTAAAGGTACTCTTCTCCTACGTAATGTTCATGGTTGAAATGCTAAGATCTACCAGTCCCATCCGAAGTTTTAAGCTTAATTCTATCCTGTAGTGCAATCAGATTAGAGATCATCTTTGAACATGTGAGCTGGCAGTCAGTTGACTCTGGAATTTTCTGTTTGTGCTATTGAATTAATCATAGTCAAGCACACATAATGTTATTCCGAGTTGACTGAAATGGTCGTTGTTTGAGAATCATCTGTTTCCATTTTCAGGTGAAAGAAATTCAGCAAGAAGCTTATACTGAACCTGAAATAGTTCAGCCAAAGCAGACTGCTGCTCTTGATCTTTCCAAGCGGTTAAATAATTTCCGTTCAGTTAATGATAATGCTGCCAGCATGAAAGGTAGGTCAACCTCTCTCTCTCTCTCACGTGTATGCAAGCACCCAATATGTCGGAATTGGTGAGATAGTTTAAGTTTACCATTGTTATTTTCTTGCTGGCCCTTACAATCTTTCAACGACATCGAATTTCTCTGTGCTCGCTGTTCTGATAGCGCTCTCTATCATGCAAACACAATTTGTTGCATTTGTCTCTTGTCTTCTAAAATATTTAATCTCAAACCGTGAGCTACTAATCTCTCCACATCATCCATTGACAAATGCAAATTAGCCGCCTATGTTGTGGTTTTGAGGGGGGCAAATTGTACAAGTACATGCATCTTATAATCAGTCACTTCTTGAGATCAAATGGAACGTAAGTGCATTTTGAGTCTCGTGGTTCATGTTGGTTACATGTGATTATGGTTGTTTATTCTTGCAATACCAAGTCAGGTGTGATTATATTTGCTTCAGTTTTCCTACTACATACTGCTGCCCCTGGTCAGTTCTAGTCGTGCAGAATGCAGTCAAATTCTGTTTTGTTGAATGTGCATGTGCTTTATGGAAAGTCCTACTAAATTGCTTTTATAATGCTCCACCTCCACCTCGCAAGCATTGAAATCCTTAGAAGGCAACATACGAAGCTATCTTGTTAATTCCAGAAACCATTAGTTTCTTTTCCTGGTATAGAATATCAGCATCTTTGAGGGTTTCTATCACTTTCTGTTATCCTTAATCGATGTCTCTGACTAGAACATTTTACCGATATATGATGTCTATCTGATAGCTCTGGAGGAGTGGCGTAAGAGGAAGATGGAGAGAGCAAGACAGCGAGAATTGGGAAGGAATGGAACTGCTGCCTTCCAAGCTTGATGCAAAATTCCTGCCACTGTCAAATGTTTAGGGCGATACTTGTAAACCGCATGCAATCGCCCTGTGTTGAAGTATTTAACATTATTGTATACGAGGACTGGTTTTATAATGCATACTGTGTGTAAATGTACATAATGCAGAACAGTCCACTCAAAATTGAGCAATATATAGTGAAGACTTTCTGATTCAGGCATGATCTTTGTAAATTTTACTGGTCTGGTATTTATTTAGGGCATACCAGTTGAAATTTTTGGCTGTAATTGGAATGAACAGACCTAAACTACTCATGAATGGATTAAGAACCCATGAGACAACATTGTAATGAACATGACAAAATTTAAAAGCATTCATGATCCATGCGTTGGACTGCTTCTCTAAGCATGTTCAGTATTACTTGTCTTGCTTCAAGCTGGGTAAATTGCCAACTTCAAGCTTTCATCCCAAGTGTCGGTTGTTACGCAGTGTAATGTGCAAATTATTATCAATTTTTATTTGAGTAACTTACCGGCTCTTATTAAAATTATCACTTCTTATTTTAGTAAATAATCAACTCCTATTGAAGTATTGACTCTTATCGGAGCCACCCTTATTTGAGTAAGTTACCAATTCCTAATAAAGTGACACTATTATTTGCATGAGTTACTGACTCATATTAAATTATCGACTGCACTTATATTTGAATAAGTTACTAGCTCCGATTAAATGACGATAATTTATTTTCACACCCTACGAACTTATATTGGAGTAAATTACCAGCTCCTAAACACATCAATTGAGTAGGTTATCAATTCTTATTTTAAATCACCCATATCTATTTAAGTACGTCCTTCTATATTTGAGTAAGTTACCAACTCTTACTTGAATAAGTGATCCACATCTATAAGGGACAAAAGTACTTTCTGTATTTTATGGTTTTTCACATCAGATCAACAACACCAAGAAGCATGTGGCCCTTTTGATAAAGAGATTTGGGGTGGGGTTGGAGAGTACTAGCTAAAATTATCATTGCTGTGATTACAAAGTCGGCATTGAGTGCCAACCGATCACAGTCGACAAGCAGAGCATTGTCATCCACTTTAACTAACAAAAATTAGTCCCACTGTACATAAAGGTTTGTCAAAATCTGGCTACAGAAGTGTCGTAGAAAGACAGACACTCTGCTGACTCCTGTACAGAAACACAAACATAAGCATCGCCGTGACAAAACAAGGAATTACATGCTGCAAAATGCGGTAGTCCCCGAGGGTGCCAACCCATCACAGTGGACGAGCTGAGCATTGCTATCAACTTTAACTAGCAAAAGTTAATCCCACTGTACAAAAAGGTTTGTCAAAATCTGGCTACTTAAGTGCCTTAGAAGGATAGAGACATTCAGCTGACTCCTGTACAGAAACACAAACATTAGCATCGCCATGACAAAACAATGAATTCTCCCTCACAATGCTTGTAAAAGGATATAGTGTGATTTGCACTTTTCAATCTCTAATTCGTCGAAGTTGCGATATATTTTTGCTAGGCAATTATTAGGGTCAAAGTCATAATAATGAGCTCTTACAAATAGTTCGTTTCTTCTTCTTTTTTTAATTTTTTTGCTAAGACAAGCAAGAAGGTACTGGAATCTGGCATGTGTTTGTGCAGTCTTACTGAAACAGATCGACCAAAGTCTCTCAACCATTAATATATAAACCGGCAAGTTTTCCTTGACTTGGCCTAAATGACCTACCGATGCAGACAAAAGTTTATACAGCTCTTTCAGGGGTTGAACACCTTGCTTTTTTGGGGAAGCTTGAACACGTTACCCATTGGACTTCCAATATACCAATATGAATTTCAAAGTCACATGGAAGAAATTAACTAATTGAACACAGCAGGTACCAGGAGATGCTCACCGCGTTTCTGGAATTCATTTACCTGTGAACTATCAAAAGTCAGCTTCATCGAAGAGCTTCCTCCTGAATAGGATGCGCAACAGTAGGCCCCAACCCCAATCTCAGGAACCCGAAATATGGTAACTTTAAGCACAATGTCTTCTCTCCGAACCAGTTCGAAGATGCAGACATCACCTATCTCCAGCTTATTGTCTGCCACAAACTCACGCCAACCTCTGCTTAACTTGCCTTTGCCATTGAAGAGAAGGCATCGAACGCACCACTTCTTCCCATCAGAAACCTGAAGAGTGATGTCTCTGGAGTCCCCCTTTAGATGCATCCCAATGAAAGAGGCTGGCAGATTCTGTTCATGAGGGGGAAAAGAGCTTTTCCAATGATCAGTATGTATTGCAGTGAACATGAACTGAAATTAATATGAAATTCTGTCTCTGGATATCATGGAGGATGTAGGCATAGTTGTTGTCGTCTTACTAGTCTTGTCCTATTTGTGAAATGATTAAATTGAAAAGGAAAAATCAGAATAAACCATAGCGAAGAGGACTTACCACAAGAAATTTCTCTCTCACATAAGATGGGCGCATGATTACTTGGAAGAAAGGATTATTGGGCTCATATGTGTGAGCTGCACGGATAGCCATCCCTCTTGCCTCAATGATGGCAGCATTACACTCCCTTGAAGATTTTCCATAGGATGCCTCAACAGTAGGCAGTTCACCTCCATCTTTCCTCATCACTGATGGCTCACTTTCATCTGCAACTTCATCATATGTGTAAAGAGAAAGTAAATAGGATAAAGCATTGACATAGGTATCGAGATTATGGTGCTTACTAGATTCATTTATTTGCTTTCTCCTTTTCCGGTATCGGTTTTTCTGAAATAACCGATCTATCCCGACTACATCAAATGTACTTTGGAGCTCAACTTCATTGACTTGTACCCCCTTATCCTGATGGAAGACCTCCCAATCAGCTACAGGGTTGGGCTTAATGATGTTGACACCATCATGAATTCTGTTTGTCGTTTGCCGACCCCGACATTCATGGAAACACTTGTCCTTTAAACAGCTACAAATTGGGCATACACAGCAAAGGTCTCTAATTTCAACAACACTGTCAGTATCTTGATTTTTCTTCGTATGCATTGGAAATTGCCTGCTCGAAATAAATTCTTTGCTACCAAGAGGATTGTGAGAATTCCTCTCCCAGGAAGCAGTCAGATTATATAAGTAAACATGAAATGTGGAGTCCCCTTCGTACTTGAAAATCAGAAACTGACCGGAATGAATGGAATGGTGTTCCAGGAATCTCTGCCAACCATCATGGAACCATAATCTGCGGCCATGTTTTCTTAACTCGACTAGCCAGATACTAGAATCAGAAGCGATGAGCCTAACGACATCAGAAAGTTCGTCCCCATATTTCCGAGCAAACTTTTTTGGAATCCCCTGCAGATTGAAAGAAATTTAATGGCATTCTTCCTTGAATTGACCATTACCAGAGGGCCAAAAAGCTGATGTTGAATCACCAGTGAAGTTCATGAACCCCATAAGTACGGAGAACGTGAGCAAGTATACGGAACAAATTAAAACAGCTGCGCATATACTACATAAGTACATAGGCCAAATTTCCTCTTGCAAACCCTTCTTCACTTTATGAACGAAAGAAAGAATCCACATTGAAAATGCTATTGATATCTTAAGAGAAATTGGGTCATCCTCTAACTCGGCTCCTACCGGGCCAAACTTTGCATGAAGTTGGGTCCAACTAATTGGGTCAAAAGACCCAATTTTTAGCCTTCCATTCTGAAGGCTCAAAGTTCAGTCTCCTCTCATGCGGCATTTCCCAGCTGCCTAACGATTCGACCCAGAAAAATTCAGTCTTTTAAGAAGGTGACCATTCACCAGCATGATCTTTTCTCCTGTGTTATTTCTTTTTACTCAACATGCTTAAAGAAAAGGAAAAGAACAGAAAAATCAGCCATGCATGGATTTCTTTTCCTCGGCTCAAGAAATTGCGTGAGTTCATTTCTTGAGAAGAAGAAGACACGAACACAAGCATGTTGACTGGTGAGTGACAATGATGATCAGTTCAAAAATTACCAGCTGCTTCTCATGGATGAGGGAGTCCACCATCAACCTGTAAAAGATGCATGCCCTCCTTCTTCCGTTTGCAGCTACCCTCTCCTCTTCCTGCGACATTGTTCGTGTTTATGTTTATGTTTTTCCTTGTTTTTGGGTCTCTTGTACTCGCGATGCCAGTGAACAGTAAGAACTAATCGTTTCACCTGCGCGAATCTCCTTGAGAAATTTGAGATGAAACAATTCTCGGTGTCCATGTGTCGTCTCAGGGCTCAGTTGATGTTCACGTCACCACGTTTTCATGTATTTTTTCTTTGGGGATTTTCCACTGTCCCTTTCTTTTTCTCACTGGATTCTGCTTTTTTTAAAAAAAAAAAAAAAATTGGAAAAAAGTGCCACTTTTACCTAAAGCTGAGTTTGGAAACTGCTTTGTGAATGAGCTTTGAACACCTAAAATTCTTTGGGCTAAATATGAGGTGTTTGAAAAAAATTGTACAAGTCCCATTAGCCAAAAGCTAGCATTCTCGAGGCTGAAAATCCAAGACTGCTCTTGGGGTGCCTTGGGCTTTCAGCCTTCTACACATGTAAAAATTACTTTTCATCATCTTATGCGTTCACTGTTCATCTTCTTCATTAAGGGCGGTCGGCAGGGTTGCAAAGGGCTGCAAGGGGTCGACGACCGGCTAGAGGGAGGTTGGCGACGGTCATGGCGACCCAGGCGACGGTCACGGCAACCTAGGCGACCGTCGCCAGGGTGTCGTGGCAACCTCCACGCCATCTAGGTCGCAGTGGCCTCCTCGGGGGGCTACGCAATTTGCGTCTCGATGACCTCGTTGGGCCGCGCGACCTCAGGCGAGGATCGCGTGGCCTCGGCAACAGTTGCTCGGGGTCATGCGACCTCAGGCGAGGGTTGCATAGCCTCAGTGACGGCCAATTGGGGTCGTGTGACCGCTGGCGAGGTCGCGCAACCCAAGCACGGCCCTCGCCGAGGCCCCTCGACCTCAAGCGAGGGTCTCCCAAAGGGTCGCACGACCCCCACCACGGTCACCCGACCTCGAGTGGCCCTCGCCAGTGGTTTCTAAGGGCCGCCTGAGGTCCAACGACCTCAGACGATAGTCGCTGTCAGCAATCCCATATCACCACGGCCGCTGCCCTTATCACCTAATATATATTTTTCTTTTTTTAATAATAAAGGTACTTTGTAGATATAAGTCTTTCAAACACTATTTTGCTCAAAGATATTTCGTAATGGACTTTTGGATTATAATTTTTCAAACGCAATTTGCATTTTGAAAAACCGTTTTTCACTTAAAGTCTTTTGCATTTTCCTAAAAACTTTCCTCAAAAGTATGCACCAGCCCATTTTCAAGAAAACAAATAATTTAGAAATTAAAATTCGATTTTTTCTCTTCATTTTCACAATAAAGGTAATCTGAAAATGCTTCAACCAAAAGGGCCCTCACTAGAGATAAAATGTTTACCGATGTTTACTCTGATTATGTATTTTATCAGTCTCCGTTCAAAAAAGAATAATACCAAACGACTGAAAGGGCAAAAACAAGACACAATCACATGCCAACCCGCGAGTCCATATGTTAAAAGACTGAAAGTGTCCTTTGAAGATCCCTATAGCCCTTTTGCCCGACTTTTCTTTTGGATGGGAAATGAGCTTGTATTCATTCATATAGAAACCAAACCACAGTGACTAAATACGTTCTCTTAGCAACGACAGACCCAGAAGAAGAGGGAAGTGGATTGAATCAAAAAATGAAAGGTAAACCAACAAAAGCATTTCTTCAAGCCCAGTTTGCATAAGTATTGAGCTAAGTCTTCTGCATTAGGAGAAATTTTCAGAAGAAACTCTCCATTAACACATCATCTTCTGCTTTCCAGATAGAATTTCATAGACGATGAGGGGACTCGAAGGGTCTGTTCATTTCGCGGAAAATATCATGTTTCCGGAAAACATTTTCTTGGAAGTCATTTTCCAGGAAAATGACTCTATTTTCCGATTTTCGGTCAAAACCTAAAATTTGAGTGGAAAATATTTTCCACCGTTCGTTAGCTCATTTAATTGTTTGGGAAAAATTATCAAAAATTAAATTTTAATATTTTTAATTGACCAAAAATTAATTTTATTTTTTATATTTTTAAAAATGAATTTTTAATTATTTTATTTTAAAAAAATCGAAATTTTTATTTTTATTTTTATTTTTCTTTCTTTTTTTATTTTATTTTTCTTTTCTTTTCCTTCCTCCTTCCTCCTCCTTCTTCCTCCTCCTTCCGCCGCCGCCGCCTCCTTCTTGCCTAACGATGGCCGGTTGCCGGTGGCCGACCAAGACCCGATGGCTAGATCCAGGTGAGCTCGAGGCTCGGCCAATCTCGCCCGAGCTCACCGCGAGCTTGCCGGATCTGGTGGCGGAGCTCGAGCTCGCCTAGATCGAAGCCCGAGCTCCGCCGCCGGATCCAACAAGTTTGCGGCTCGCTAGAGCCCGGCGAAGCTGTGGCGAGCTCGGGCGAGGCTTGAGCCCCACCCGGCTCGTCGGATCTAGCAAGTCGCGAGCTCCGCCCAGGCCGGTGAGAGCTCCACCTCACCCGACCTAGCGAGGCCCGATCTCGGCTTCACCAAATTGGGCTAGGTGGAGCCTCGCCGGCCTGAGGCGAGGTCGGCAAGGTCACCGGCCACTGGCTTGTGACCAATTGCCAGCCGCGGCCGGTCGCCGGACACCGCCATGGCCGGTCAGGCCAAAGAAGAAGATGAATAGGAAAGAAAGAAAAGAAAAAAAAAGAAAAGAAAAGAAATTAAAAACTCGATTTAAAAAAAAAAAAAAAAAAAGCATAAAAAAAATGAAAATGTATTAATAAAAAAAAAATAGAAGGGAAGAAGTCAAGGTTGTTTTTTCCAATGATGGAAAATATTTTCCTTGACTAGTTCATTTTCCGTGAAATAAACACCGGAAAATATTTTCTTGGAAGTCATTTTCCGCGAAACGAACGGACCCTAAAACTAAATCCTCCCTCCAGCGCCTGATCAAGTAATTAGACCGACTTGACAAACTATTTGGAGAAGTGGCGCCAACCATACAATACATTTTTCAAATTGGTTAGTGAGAATCCTTCTTGATTTGTTAAACTCGATCGCTTGACTCTTGTATTTCTAAGAACCATAATAACTAGGTAATCAAAGATCCCAAGAGTTAAGATTTATCGACATCAGATTAGACATACTCTATCTTTCAAATTCAAACAACGACTCAACAATGCCAATCTGTAATCAATTTAGCAATGGTCGTTGTAGAACAACGAAATAAATTTCACTATATTTCCATGATGAAAGCTGTCTATATTAAAAGATCACGCTCGAACAATGAAATAATTTAATTGTATTTATGTGATGAGAACTATCTATATTAAAAGATCGTGCTCTCTCTCTCTCTCTAGGCTGAAGACTTAAAAAAAGAACTTACGGGTTTTCTAGGTTTGTAAGCTTATTCCGATGCACTCTTCTCGCCTTAACTTAAACAAATCCAAAGTAGATCAAGAGAAAAAAGAAAGCTTTTATTCAACTATAACATTCCTACTTGATCCTCAACGAGTGTTGTGGTTCAACATTCTCTCATTTCTTTCAAATTCTTACTCTTTTCCTAGCTCACCATCAACCCTCCAACACCTGGAAAATTTCAGGCTTCTTCCCTCACCCTCCAAGACGGTAATTTATGAGGGGATATAGGAGGCCTTTCCAGTCTCCACTGGGATGGGCAACCTATGGTTGGAAAGATACATTAGCATAATTTTGCTCTCTAGTTGAAGGTTTTGACTAATTTTGGCTGCAAGTTTGTAAAAATTGCATTTTCTCTCAGTGGGTTTGATTGGAATTTTTGGATTAAAGTTAGTTCTTTGAGTTGTTTTTGGGGTCATGCAGAAACTCCCTGTGGACTAAGACTAGACTCTATTGGAAGCTTGATAGGTCCCCTTTGAAATCCAAGTAGTGGTGTGGTATGATTATTTCTGGTGTGCGAGATATGGCTCTTGAAAAACCCCTTCGAATGCTACTTCTTTTAGTTTTTGAGTTTGAAAGGTAACTGTTTGGATTTACTTTTGGAGGCCACCAAGAGCCCCCCTCGAGCTACCTACCTCTTGTCTCCCACTTTTTATGCCTCAAGAGAGTGTGCTTCAGAGAGGTTATCCACTAAATTAATCCACCCTTTGGTCACCAACTGAGCTGCTTCACTAACTCTTCAACTTCATCAAATTTTCAAATTTTTACCGTTGAGCTAGCTAATTTGGTTGAGATTTTCACGCTCTTTCCTCAGCTTGTCCATGGCCAATTTTTTTTGTCCATCTGCACATCTAATGGTCGTCATCCACCTCAACTAGAGATCAATCTAATTGGGTAGCTCAATAGGATATGGCGGGGCTGCGAAATTGCTTACGTGAAAGTTTCCTATTGTGCCCATATCGTGGACTGGGCTTCGAAAGCTAGCTTAAGTGCTTTAATCAATCAATTTTTCTGGATTTTTTTTTTTTTTTTATCAATTGGCAAGTTCAAGTATAGTACTCTAAGTTGCTAACTAGACTTTGCAAGTTTCTCCATCCGATTTTGCAAGAAAATTCATCAAAATTGGCCATTTTCTTGCCCAAGAATGAGCAATCTTGGCTAAACATATTCAGATTCTCCGCCCATGAAAAGTAGATTTCAAGAAAAATAATTCCATTTAAAAACTATAGTAAATGCCTAGGCACGCAAAAATATTGATATGAAATATTTTTATGGAAAAACAAGTTCCAATTATTTCAAAAATATTTAAACACGATCTTTGGACAAAAATTAAGTGTCAACAAGATCTATTCGAAAAAAAAAAAAAAAAAAAAAAAAAAGATCTAAAGGTTCTGAGTGAAAGGAATCTACTCTAGTGGCTAAAATAATTGATATATTGATTAGTGATTAGTACCATTTTGTTGTAGCTTGCAATTTACAAAACGTGTTACTGACCAAAAAAAAAAAAAAATTACAAGACACGTGGATAACTAACTATTGAAAATGACATTTAAACTCATTTCTTTGTTGGTAACTCGCTATTATCATTCTAGGTTGACATTGCTGACATGGACAGAAAATGGCTTGAATTGCTACCAGAGCAAATGAAATACACATTGCAAAATTCTGACGTAAGTTACCAATTTGACGGTAATATTTTGTTGTAGCTGGGTAAATTTTAACATTGATACTCATCATTTATGGGTAATTTACTAACAGTTTACGGTATAATTAATTCATCAGTCGCATACTTTTTATCAACATTATCTAAAACTTATTATCGTTTTCAGGAATCAACCCATCACATAATTTCGTTCTCTCTTCTTTTCTTTTTTATTTTAAAAACGCACGGGACACTTGAATTTTCCTAAATGATATGCCAAATGCACGAGAAGACTGCTTTAGTAATTCCCGATTTTTCTGACCTGCAAATTTCTATACTCTCGTCCAAACCCCGTCGTTTTCATCCAGTGTCTAAAAGAAAGCTTTCACCTCATGCAAAGTGGCTCTCCTTCCTACCCAACCCAAGACAAGAAGGGGAAGGATTCGTACAGAAAGATCAAGAACTAGTTCTTGTGACAACAATTCCACTTCTTTGATGCATCAATATCTTCAATGAGTCAGGAACACTGCCAGTTCCTGTACATCATTCTCTTCTCATCAGTTCCAATTGAACTTGCAGTCCTGGTTCTTCCTTCGCGTGCTGCATCTTGCTCCCACTGCCATTTTCTTCCACAATGAACAAACTCAATAGCCTCGCAAGCAACATCACACGCCCTCCATGACAAGCTTCTTCTGATTAACACGGCAAGAAAGGGTACAACACATTTCCATCTCATTTCAAGCCTCTCAATCAGTTCAGAGATGCAGATGAATTCAATGTCATGCCCCTGCTATTAAATGCTACGTCGTAGCACATTGATCAAGCATAAGTCCTCAAACAAAAGTTTCAGAATAGAAGAAGAATACAAGGAAGCCAAAGAAAGATTTAGCCAAAAGAGAGAGAGAGAGAGAGAGAGAGAGAGATGGACTTCCTGCTATGCCTGCACTAATAGATATGTCAACTGTACAGCCGTGATGCGAACTTTATATACAAGTTAAACCATACAATAGATTATGGCATTTATGGGTTTACAAGTACAACAGATGTTGGTCATCCACAATTTCGACCAGTGCGTGGAGCAGCCTTATCCTACAAGTACAAAAAGGTGCACTGTCAGCAAAAACAGCTATCAGTACTTCTGCCAGCAGCCGATCTACGTGAAGTTCAGTCCTCGACAAAAATTTCTCTTACAAGGTAATCACATCCAAAAATTTGATGGACCGCCAGTTTTGTTGTTTCTAATAAATTCACCGGCAGCATCAGCTCTCACACAAAAAATGGGGACAGAACTGCAGCATCCGCAGACACATGCCCGCAAAAGATCCAACCAAAATCTGCATGTAAGAAATTATGGAGGTGAGTGACATTGTCATCAGACGTGAGTGCTTTGATCTTATCCAAGAAACAAACCAAAACACTTTGTGCTGCATGAAGAGGAGAAATCAAAATGAAAAGCGACTATAGGAAATGACCAAGAAGATTGCTAGTAACTATTATAGCCACATCCCACGCACAAGCAATACCACGTGTGGTGAATCAATCAAGTAATTTGCCCACCACAAAACAGACACATACCGTCAACTTTCAATTATGTTTGTGTTTACCGAGTCAATATGGTATCGAGGTTTAAATGGACAACATACAGACAGAGTGAATTACAAGCTGCTGAACTAAACAGATACTCCGATTCAATTTGAAGAAAAAAAATTGAAGAAACTTTACACTGCTCGTAGTCATAGCAAGCCTTCTACCAGAAACAAGAAGAATTAAGCATTTCAATCTGATCCACAAAACAAAATCATGAGATTTATCTCCTTTTTTGCAGGTCAAGGCAAAATGGAAGTGAATTATAAGTTCACAGGAGAAAGAGAAGCCTAGTATCTGCAGAGATGTTCAATACGTCAATGCAGTTATCTCACAACACTTCAAAATATTTAGCAGAATGCCCCATTTTATTCCAACATTCCCTTTGAACAACTTCATATCTTGGGCATCCTGGACGAACAGAATATTAAAGAAGCTTCCATAATTCCTCTTAATATCCTTCTGATCATATCTCATGAAACTTCACAAAGACCCATTTAATCAGCTCAGTACCATACAGCCAACTAAAAGCATCCATACAAAGAAAAAGGTACCAAGGCGGTAATGGCCCTATGTTGACACTGACATGAACAACATCTAAATTAGGATTTAGAGTGCAGTTAAAATGACGGAACAGTGTAAGATTAGATCCCAAAACTGATGCCAACTGCATAAATGCAGAACGCCATTAAGATTCCACATCCATTTCCTAAGCCATTTCCAGGCATGACTAAGGTTACTAATCGAGGCAGAAAAGGAAAACAATTGAATTTTCCTCTTAAGTTCAGCCGGCTTAAGCTAACTCCACCCCATGCTGAACCATTCCCATATTTGACAAGTAACAAATATGACGTAATTTTAATACATTTTCACTGTATCCAATAGCTGAAACCAACAATACAAATTTCAGCTGGGACCAGATGAGACGAACCCGGATGTCTGGTGACAGCAAACCAAATTTTGCATTGACAAAGACTGAATTACCTCATCCATGACAGTCGTGATTCAATATAATAAAACTGGGAAGACTGCCTATACCTTATAAAATATCAGTAGATAAAGAAAGCAAGAGGCAAAGCCTCACAAGCACAAACTGCTACAAATGGAAGTTGTCTCTTCACTAACATAAGAAAAATCTTATAAGCTACTTTCAACATCCTCACCTAGAAGTACATCAAGCAAAAACCAAAAAGTGGTAAATTATGGTTATTTCCCTTTGTTCAGCATGATATTAATCATGTCATTAGTTAAGACCCACCATAAAGCATACGCTACGTGACAACGTATTTAATAGGTTCATCTATTGAATAAGATCATGCATTAATTGAAAGGAATAGTGCAATCAGCCAAATAATCATTGCCTGCGCCACTCTCCTAGCTCCTTCACTAGCAGTATTTCATTTCACTCATTCTTGGCACCAAAAGATACAATTTCACTGAATCCTTGAATATTGGGTGTCCATCTTCTACAAAAAAAAAAATACAATGCATAAATCTTACACAGGAGGAAAATGCAAACTTTGAGCACAATTTACATAAGTTGTATGGATGTATACATCATCACATGGTTTGACACCTCTAATTCATATAAATTAAGAAGTTACTGCCATTCTACAGAAATCAATCCCACTGGGATTTTAAACTCATAAACACCGGCTTATTTATTGAAAAGCGCAACAAATGAAAATTGACTGCCAAAAGATATAATTCCATATTTGATAGACAGGAATCAGCATTCAATGAAGTTATTATTTAATGATCCCATCAAAGGTGGCTGAAACTATGTATAGTGAACATTAATAGCAACAGAGAGGCAATTCCATTCTCTCACATGCTCATTCCACCACTTAAGCACTAGACTCATTCGTATCGTGTTATGCCCTACAAAAGACAATCAAATATCACTCTATTATCCTGCTAAATTAAGTACTGTTTTCGTTCAATGCACTTGGAAAACAAAATCGGATACTGTTCTCCTGTTCTGCAAAAAAAAAGATAAGTACTTCTATTTTAACCCTTTCCCATAATTTTGTTATTTGAAAACCCAAATGCAGTGCCCTCATTTTTACAAAGATTTGCACAACATGAATGGAGAAGGTTCGACGATGAAAATGATGGCTTTGGGTGATCTGAAATGTCGATGCACGGAATGTACAGTTTTGACAGGATATGGCTTCAGTAACTCCTGAATCAAGTAATGTGTGGACAATTCCAGGGATGTATAAGAATTTGTATCATTACTTCTACGACCAACTAGTAGAAGGGGTAAAAACCAAAAATCTAGCGGTTTTAAATGTTGCACCTATAAACTGAAGGAATGATGCTTGTCCCACTATCATCTTACTCAAATTCATTACCAATCTTATTTCATTATGTCTCACTTCCATTTCTTACAACTTAAAGTGACCTCCAATTAAATTTGCCTGCCGTGGTGCTTTGAGTCTCCTCATTGCAAAATGCAAAATCAAAGAATGAATATCCTTAGGTTGGAGTGATTCTACCAATTCAATTTTAACAAAAGTTTCTACATTTTGAGATTTTCACGTAAGGGCGAAAGGACTTATTGTCATAATTTTAGAGATCATATAGGTCTTGGCAATACCAGTTCTTTGAAGTTATGGTCTTGTGATCTTAGATCCGATCACAAGACCCAATCTTTCAAACACCAATATCAATTAGAAATAGATTCAGACCTCCACGACCTTGTTTGAGACTATCAAAAAAAATGTCATGGGGTCCTCGTTTTTTGTGAGATGAAACTTCTTCCATCGCAGGACCATTACATGAGACAAATTCACCAGATCAAGGAAGGAAAGAGAGAAACGAGAACGAATCATTAAGATCTTCCTCAATGCAAAAGCAATAGTAGCTCCCCATCAAGGAACATGAAACTATGTACTTATGCAGCCACCATTTCTCGAATAGTAATAATTATAATCATCACCATCGTCATAGATAATTTGACCACAGCCAAAAAAATCTAGTCATCAACAATGTCCACGGCAGAGTTAATTTTCAGCAACTGATCTAAATGCAGAAAAGACAGAACAATTGATCAAACAAGACAAGAAGTAAGAATCTCGAAGACAGCTACATTGTTAAAGCTAACATATGAAACACAAAGAATCCATCTCCAAAGATGAAAATAATTGTTCTACATAGTTCCATAGTTTTTCAATGCTTGCAGAACATAAAATTTAGTTTACCTCAGCCCTTGTAACGCTGCACTGCATCACTTTCGAAATGCATCACTTCTCCAATTTAGATATAGGAAATGGCCACCATCCTCAATTCAGTCTGTCCAACTTTCCAAGACAGTTCAGTTACAGAGAAGAGGAGGCTTCCCAGTCCATTCATCCGCAGCACCATAGTCAAGGCTGAGCTCCCTCAGAGGAGGAATATTCTCCAATGCAAACAACATTACGTGAGGAAAAGAAACATTATTGTGATCATACAATACATACTGCACCATTACATTAGAAGTTGAACTATGGCTAATATAACAAGCAACATTCCTCATTTTTGAGACATCCATAGCAAAATCCAAAGGAGGAATTGATGGATAAGCAGGGCGTGCATAATCCGGAAACACTTTGGACAAATCTCCCCACTTGGTCCATTTAGCAGTAAACCTGCTCGGGTAGACCAATGGATCGCCACTCATGCTGAAAATCTGGGCTTGGTCTCTCGTGAGTACAACTCCTGCATATTCACAGATAAAAGCACCAGCTTGTATCAGCTCTAAGGTCCTAACACCCCAATTGGTCTCCTTCGATCTAAATATCTCCAACTTACTACTTAAACCTTTCTGTGTCACACGATTACGGCAGGTCGGAGGACACTTACAAAATGGCCCACATTCAAAAATAACTGGCTTTCCCCTCATAAGTAACCCGTTGTGATCATAGGCAAACTCACCCCCATTTCTCGAAGCACAAAAGCAATTACTTCCACAGCTCAGAACACATTCACACCCGCTGCCATTAGCATTTTGAAGCATCAAATATGGAGGAAATGCAGTCCTGGCTAAATACTCATAATGCAGGGGAGTGCTATCAGAATCGATGTCATTATACAGAAAAACAGGCACACATTCCTTCCTCGCTGAAATGTCAAGACTGAGATATCCCCTGGGCCTAACTGTTAAAGGCCTTGTCCTAAGGGTCTGAGCAAACCTCATGATAGAACTACCCATTTCTGGTTGCCCTTCAATTCTCATCAACTTATACTTGTATACCCCAAAACCAGACCTCCCAATATCAAACCAATGATCAAGAATCCTATACAACCCATCATACACATATATCTTGGGTGTCGCACCGCCCCCGTATCTTATCCCCCTTATAACCCGAACTTCGATTCCATAGTGCATGCTTCTTTCCATAGCCAAATTACCACCTTCCAACTTCTGGTGGTTACACTGCCTATTGAGCTTATCCTGCCCTCCATGACCAGTATATATAATCACATCCCCTGCATCCTCATCGTCCTCATACCCTCCAGACACAATAACACTGGTCGCAATCGGCTCGCCATTTGAGCTCTGGCTAGCAGTTAAATAATCAATGCCAGCTTGCGGTTGACCATGCAGACCTACAACACACAACTCCATCCTATAGAAGAAGACATCGCCTATCTCTACACCAGGTAAAGGTCCCACGATTCTCTTATCGCGATTCACCCACAATCCCTTCCCTCTCATCATGGAAGCGGCCGCCAAATCACCCCTCCTCATCCTCCCATCAAGACCCTCTTCATGCGACATATAAAAAACACGCAGGCTATCGTAAATCAGGCGGGCCTGGCGCACCTCCTCGCGAAAGTACCTCTTGTCCTCGTCGCTGAGATCGGCTACCCTCACGAGCTCGGACGACCGCGGCTGCAGCTGGTGCCGCCGGCCGCCGCTGCTCGGCGAGGCCGCGAACGGGGAGACCTGCGCCTCCTCGCTCTTCACCGGGACAATGGCCCGCGTCTTGGGATCCAGCACGTCGACGTCCCCGCCCCCGCGGCCGTACCGCCTGGCGAACGCGTTGCGGAACAGCTCGGAGACGCGGTGGAACTCGGAGAAGAGCTGGTCGCCGCCGCCGCCGCCGCTGTCCGGGGAGGGGGTCTGCGGGGCGTTCGGGGAGCTGAGGAAGAATTCAGGGGCGGGGGGTTGGGAAGCTCGTGGGTCTGCAGCGGCGGGGGCCGCTGGGGGTGGCTGGGGACGTGGGTCTGGGGCGGTTCGTCGAGGGGTTCGAGCTTGGGCTCGATCTTGGGAGTGATGGTGGCGCCGGGGGTGGCCATGGGCGGGTCCGGCAGCAGGTTGAGGTCTTGGAACGGGACCAGAGAACCCATTTCGGAGAGAGGGAGTGAGGCGATTGCAGACACAATCTAAGGACGGAATTCGATCCAGTCGGGAGTGGATTTCGCTTGTCCGTTACGGAAAGAGAGGGAGAACTGAGAAGGGAGGTTTGGAGCTTAGATCAATGGCGGATTCTGAAGAGGGAGGGAGGGGGATGAATTTTTTTGGACAGGTTTGCTCCGTTACTTTGTGGAAACGAGGATTAATGTTCATGCCATTTGACGGATTTGCCCTCCCCTATGGTTTTTTTTTTTGTCAAATTTTTAAGGTTGGAGACTTGCCTTTTATTTTGAATTTGAATTTTGGTCGGACATGGTGCTTGCTGGATATGAGGGCAATCTTAGTCATTATTTTATTATTTTTTATAGGGGCAGGTGGGCGCCAGCTAAGGATGCCTCTAGAAAATAAAATGGAATAGGATGGAATAGAATGGAATAAAATAGTTATGCCGAATTATATAATTTAATTCGACAATGACATCCGTTGCCGATGGGAAATAAAGTCACATTTTTCCTGAGTGGAAAATGAAATATATAATGGAATAATTATCTTTTTCCTTTTACGTTATAAAAAGAACTTTTACTAGTGACAAAGTCATAGCTAAAAGATGGAATAACTTTCTTGGGGTGGAAATACCCCAAAAACCCCTTGAAGAAGTTTGGTTTTCGCCATGCGCTCTTAAATTCGAGTTTGTCTTAAATGAACCCTAAATTTGTTTCGCGTATGTCAATCTATTTTCTTTATCCGTCAATGAAAAAAATGATCAGTTGGCACATACGTGTATCTCATGTGTTAATCTCAAGGGAATTTTTGTCAAAAAATCATGAATAATTACACAAATGATCCATAAACATTGGCTAAATGTACAATGTCTTCTTTGAATTTTTAATCCATTTAATATGATCATCGAATTTTAGTCCAATGTGTAAAAATGTAGTCTTTGTTCAATTTAATCCATTGATTATATGAAAATATTGAATATCTTAATTTCATTAATTCAAATTTAAAGTTATGGTTTAGAGATTAGATTGAACATATACTAAAAGTTTAAAGATCATATTGAACAATTCAAATTTAAATGACGATATTACATGTTAAACTAAAATTCATGAATCACATTAAATAAATTAAAAATTCGAAGACGGTATATATATTGAGTCAAAATTTATGAACCATTTATATTATTTTTATAAATCATAAGAGAAAATTATAATTACAACTGAACTTGAGATCAGAGAAGCAAAAAGTATTAGAGGTCAGACAACGGCAGCAACGATGATGCTCGCCAAGGACCGGCGACGGCCCGACAATCCCTCCAACGTTCTCTGCCGCCAACCGCGGAGGCAATAAAGCAAATCGTTGAGTTGGCTTACGGTTGAAGAAGTGGCAGCTTCACCGATACCAACGTTTCGTCGGACTTCCATTTTCTCCCCTATTTTCGGGTGGTAATGATTTCCTGAGGCAGTTCAGTTGCTTTAAACTGCACAACTTTCCCCTCTTGGGAAAATCCAAGGGGAGAGAGAGTGATCCCGTTCGGGCGGTGACACGTTCAGACGGTTTTTCATCGTCCATCAAATCAAGTTCGAACCCAGAAAAAGCAACTTGGAAACTTTCCAAAACTAATAGATATTTGTCGGCACATAAGCGGGGAAGTTACCCAAAAAAAATTATATATTTATTATATTTGTCATTTCCTAATTTTAAACCTTTTATTTTAGTTAATTTAATCATAAATCTCTTAATAATTTGTCAATTTAGTTCTTCATATCAATTTTGATCAAGAATTATTTACATACACATTGGCATCCTACGTGACATGAATGACACTTACATAGATAATTTATTAAAAAAATTATTTTTTTCTTATATTGTTTCTTCTCTTAAACCTATGAGAGTCATTGCCCTCACTTGTGAAGCTCTTCGAGCCGATTGGAACCTGAAGCCAATTTTCCTAACTTCCATACCTAGGGAAATGGGTAGGCAGTAGAGCGATTTCTCAACAACAAGCAAAGAAGAGTGGGGTCGAACTATGCAGAAAAAAGAAATAAAAAAAATAGAATAGAATAGAAAAAAAAATTATGAAAATTGTCCAAATTAGTAGTTGTCCATCCTACGTGGCACTATCGGTACTTATGTTAGTAATTTTTGTCACAATTGGATGAAGGAATTAATTTAGTAAATCATTAAGAAATTTAGAATTAAATTGACTAAATTAAAATATTTATGATTGAATTGGCATAAATATAATAAATTTAAAATTTATTCGATTAATTTTCCCAAAAAAGCTCGACCTGCAGATTCCACTTAACCCCAAATTCCAGCACGTCCTCTTTTTATTTCCAGTGTTTTGACTTTTTCTCTCTCGCAGTTCGTTCGCTGTCGAGGAGAGGGGGCGAGAGAGCGAGGCCGTGAAGTTTGAGGACGTGGGAGAGGAATTGGCCCTGTGAATATTTTGCTTTTGGTCTAATTTTTTAGAGCGACACGTGATTGATACGTAATGAAATCATTACTATGGACAAAAGATGAGTCATTAGGAAACCATTTTCCATCTTAAGATACCCCATTTCAATGGCGACTCGACAATCGTGATGAAGAATAAAATAATTTTATATGAGACAAAAAAAATGAAATTGATTTAGATGAGTATTTTCTTTATAGAAAAGCACTTTGACCATGAATATCATTGGTGAGGATCTGAATAATTTTGACAATAAAAAGATGACGATTTTGCTATCTTGCAATGCTCATGACATTAACGTAACAAGTCATTGATGCTCATTAGAATAACTTTATTTGGAAAAGGACAACATTAGAAAATGAAATTGAATAAAAGAGGGGAAATTACCCAAAAAAATCCATAAATTTATTATACCCGTACCAATTAAATCTAAACTTTTTAATTGTATCAATTTAGTTATAAATATTTTCATATTTTGTCAATTAAGTCCACAAACCAATTTTGTCCAAAAGTTGGCAACCCTAACATGAACATTTTAAAAAATATTTTGATATTTTTTTGAATTTTTTATAATTTTTCTTTCTTTTTTGTTCTTTTCTTTCTCTTTACTTTTATGCTCTTCCAGCCGATTAGAACCTGAAGCCAATTTTCCTATCTTCCATACCTAGGGAAATGGGTAGGCAGTAGAGCAATTTCTCAACAACAAGCAAAAAAGAGTAGGGTCGAACTATGCAGAAAAAAGCAAATAATAGATTAGAATAGAAACGACCTAAAAAAAGATTAGAATAGAATAAAAAATTATGAAAATTGTCCAAATCAGTGTTGTCTATCCTACGTGGCACTGTCAGTACCTATGTTAGTGATTTTCGGTCACAATTGGATGAAGGAATTAAATTAGTAACTCGTTAAAAATTTAGAATTAAATTGACTAAATTAAAATATTTATGATTGAATTGGCATAAATATAATAAATTTAAAATCTATTCGATTAATTTTCCCAAAAAAGCGCGACCTGTAGATTCTACTTAACCCCAAATTCCAGCATTTCACAATGTCTCCTAAACGGTGCCCTCCAAATGCACGGTCGCCATGGTACGTCCTCTTTTTATTTCCAGTGTTTTGACTTTTTCTCACTCGCGGTTCGGTCGCTGTAGAGGAGATGGGGCGAGAGAGCGAGGCCCGTGAAGTTTGAGGAGGTGGCAGAGGAATTGGCCCTGTGAATATTTTGCTTTTGGTCTAATTTTTGAGAGCGACACGTGATTGATACGTAATGAAATCATTACTATGGACAAAAGATGAGTCATTAGGAAACCATTTTTTATCTTAAGATACCCCATTTCAATGGCGACTCGACAATCGTGATGAAGAATAAAATAATTTTATATGAGACAAAAAAAAAATTACATTGATTTAGATGAGTATTTTCTTTATATAAAGGCACTTTGACCATGAATATCATTGGTGAGTATCTGAATAATTTTGACAATAAAAAGATGACGATTTTGCTATCTTACAATGCTCATGACATTGACGTAACACGTCATTGATGCTCATTAGAATAACCTTATTTGGAAAAGGGTGACATTAGAAAATGAAATTGAATAAAAGAGGGGAAATTACCCAAAAAAATCCTAAATTTATTATACTCGTACCAATTAAATCTAAACTTTTTAATTGTATCAATTTAGTTATAATTATTTTCATATTTTGTCAATTAAGTCCATCCAATCAATTTTGTCCAAAAGTTGATAACCCTAACATGGACGTTTTTTTAAAAAAAATTGATATTTTTTTGATATTTTTTTATAATTTTTCTTTCTTTTTTGTTATTTTCTTCTCTTTACCTTTTTTTTGGGTTAAGAGCCAGCAAAAGTCAATAGCCATAGGCAAAAGCATCATTGGGGCCAACAAGGGCCATAGCACCCTAGCCTAGGCCAAATCTAGACATGGGGCCACGTGCCTCACTTTAGCCAATAAGGGCTTCATCAGCCATGGTAAGGGCATCGCAGCCCTCACCAAATTTGGATGAGGGCCTAGGTAAGGGTCATGATGCCCTCACCAGCCACGGTGAGGGCTCGCGACCACTCACCCAATGGCTGGCGAAGGTGTTGTACCCCTTGCCTAGAGCCACTAAGTGCTACAACACCCCTACCCAATAGTGGTGAATTAGCGACCCTCGACGGCCCTTAGTCCTAAAAGGAAAAAAAAAAGTAAAGAGAAGAAAATGAAAAAATTTAAAAGTTTATTACAAAAATATTCATGTCAGTAACGATTGTATCACATAAAACGATTGACATTCACGTTTCAGCTAATATTAGCCAGATAAATTCAGTTGACAGAATATGAAAAGATTTAAAACTAGATTTGCACTAACTCAATAGATTTAGAACTCTTTCATTAATAGTCCCGAATAGAATGAATATCTACCTATAAAAAAGTATATTGACTATCGGAGTCATTGATGAGGATGAAAACCTTTTTCTTAGTTCTCAATGTAATAGTGACAGGTCTTGACGAGGAACGCAATGACTTTGTCCATTGAAATTATTGTATTTTTCGTAAATTGTTATTAAAATTTTAGCTTATCTTATCTCCTAAGCAAGAAATATATTGTTATGATATTATAGATGGTTACACTTATCCGATTTATTTTTAAATTTCTAAGGGAAAATTTTGAAAAGTTACCTTCTTTTTAATCTAATAAGCGATAATGACCTTTTAACCTATTATTTATCATGAGAAAAGAAAAGAATTTGCGGTCTTTTCAATTTATAAGGCGATAACGACCTTTTATCTTATTATTCATCATTACATCATGAAAAAAAATATGGATGTCAAATATGAACAACCAACTTAGAGGTTGTTTGGTAGCTACTGTTTTTCTATGTTCAACCAACTTAGAGGTTGTTTGGTAACTATTGTTTTTCTATTTTTCTATTCTTTTGTTTTTTGGAATAGAGAAAGAACATAAATCTATCTAGTAAAGTCAATTACTTTTTCACTTATGAGGAGTTCAACTAGGATGCACAACCATTGGTGGACCGGGCCAAGACAAAGCTACAAGCAATATCGAGCCTTACACTAGCCCATTTGCAGTCAAGAGACGAATAAAGTAGCGGATTGACTTGCGAAAGCCCAACACATGAAGTGCCTTCCTACTAATTGGGTTACTAATCCCATATGCACTTTTAGATTTGCTATGCGCTGATGCTCGTGATGTATTTGCAAAGAACTTGGTTAACTAATGCATTTTCATCCGTATTTTTGACCAAAAAAAAAATCAATTACTTTTTCTACTCCTCGTGATAAAAAAAAATGGCCATAAAATAGATTTGGAATAGAAATTGAAAATACTATTTCTAGACAAAAATTGTTTTTGAGAACAAAAATCTTACCAAAAACATTGTTAATATATTTTTTTCCGATAAAGTCAACTAAGTTGACCCACACATAAAGTGAGTCGTCGCAATGATTACACTTGTACATATGATAAATCGACAACAAAATTATACAATTATGACCATCAACATGCAAGCAGCATAACAGAAAAAGAAATGAAAAGGCTATAGTAGAAAAGTAAAAAGAAAAACTAGGTGAAATATGCTTAAAAGTGTAGTCTTTCATATTCTAATGTCTTAAACAACTTTCACTTTTTTAACTTTTAAATTTTTTTCAAGTATCAATTTACGTACTTTGAATTTTTATAACCTAAAATATCTAAATATTTTCATGATATATAATGCTGATATGTAGATTCCCATTAAAATTTTCATGATTTTTTGAATTTTTACATAATATTATGAATTTGACCGGAAAGCAAAAAAAATATTTTCTTTTAAAATCTCCAAACAAACATGCAAATGCATTCCTAGCGTTGGGCACCAAAAGAAGGGGGGGAAAAGTTTAAAGGCGTAAATCACGAGAAGCATTTTTTAGGATCTCAATTCTTTAAATTTTTTTGATGAGGGAGATGTAAATTGGAATGTACGATTCAATTATAGGAATACACTCTAATTATCTTAGGTACTTTTATTATCGTGATTTTTTAAGATATAGTTAATTATAAATTATGAGTATACTTTTCGGTAGATGTCAAAACTACAATGTATATGATTCATAAAACAAAATTTCTATTATATGAATTGGGAAGAAAAAATTGAATCAAAATCATAAGATTCTAATAAAATACATGAAATTAGTTGTTTCTCAACATAGAAAAATACAAGTAAAGTAAGATATATTAACAAAAATAGAAACTTGAGTTAAAGTCATTCATTCATGATCGAAAGTAAAGGTATCTTAATTTTAAGTACTATCGTTGTTTGAGTATATCTTAAGTGTTAGACAAGAAAAAACGTAATCTTATGATCTTCATAGCTAGAACCATAACACATATAATCGAGTAGAAATATTAATATACTTATTTTAGAATCCTTCGATCTTGATGCAGAAGCGGAAAAGTGACGATTCGCACACAAGTCCTTCTCTTTTATTACTCTTTGTATACTGGGTCAACGGCCCCCTCACTCTTTAGCACTAGGTAAATGCCTCTTTATAAGTATAATTGTGAGGATTGAGGTTAAAGGAGAAATTTGAGCAATATTTATAGATTTTCCAACCGGGCCCTCTCATTACGGGCTAAGCTCAATTCGACGCACATTAACCAACCCAATATTAGACTAATTAAGAAGCATTTTATCTCATCTTAGACCAACTTTATAAAACAGTAGATTACAATATCAATTAATGTATCACACATTAGGAAAACTCTTATATTCTCCCACTTGAGTTATATTAATTGAAATCGTACCGTATGTGCGTATATTGGTTTAGAGAGAATTCTTAATAATTAATCTTATCTCATAAAGTCTTAAACACTGAATTATAATGGTAACTGCATGTATCCACATAGAACCTTCCATGGTCAT
Organism: Eucalyptus cloeziana; assembly: GCA_014182715.1. Lineage (NCBI taxonomy): Eukaryota > Viridiplantae > Streptophyta > Magnoliopsida > Myrtales > Myrtaceae > Eucalyptus > Eucalyptus cloeziana. Next base: position 30,987,373 of record CM024641.1, on the reverse strand, counting down.
GAGTGCTCTTAACTTTATTTATATAGATTTAATATGGTAGTGTGGCTAATGAATAACACATCTCATAGAAAGATCTCATTTGTCAGTTACTATTCTTTTACCTTAAGTATCACAAAAACATGTGCCACTATAGAATGCTTTTATGATTCCAATGAATTCACATATGCATTATTTTTATAGTTAACATTTCTTTATATGTAACAAGACATATACTCAAGGCTAATAATCGGATTTATACAATACTTTGAGACTTTTTTCAATATGTATTTAAGATAATAACAATACATCCATAAATATTTTATTGAATGCAAAAATGATACATATTAAAACGTGACTAATTGTAACAAACATAGATGTAAACTTTATTAGAAAAAATTAAAAACAACTCTTACTAAATAACAGCATCCCAAAATGCTTTAAAGCTCATGCTAATGACATGTCATTCAAACATACAAGGGCGTAAGCCTTTAGTTAGTATATCAACAACTATATTATTTGTAAGAATATGATCTACTACTATATCACCATTTTGTACTGACTCATTTATGGTAAAAAACTTGATCGACATGTGCTTAGATCCCTTGAGACCTCTGTTGTTGTTAATAAACAATGTTGTAGAGTTATTGTCACAATATAACTATATGGGTCTTTTCACAAAAAAAAAAAAAAAAACAATTAACTCCATAATGAGATTTTGGAGCCAAATAGCTCGAGTAACAGCTGAAAACTCTACTTGCATGGTAGAAGATGATATAGATTTCTATTTCTTGCTCTTCCACAATACTGCACTTCCTGCCAACATAAATATGTATTATGTCATTGACTTCGTATAATCTTGACAGGTAGCAAAGTCTGCATCCAAATACCTTACTAGCTATAAATCCGAAACATGTCTATAAATCAGCATATAGTTTCTTGTCATCTTTAAGTACCTTAAATCTTCTTGGCAACAACCTAATGATCATGTCTTGGATTTGACTAATATCTACCTAGAAGTCATGTTGCAAAGGTGATGTTTGGTCTAATACAGACTTAAGCATATATGATATTTCTAAGTAGGCTAGCATAAGATATACCATTTATTTGGGCTTTCTTAAAATCTAAACTATGGCATTGTGAGAAACTCAATTTATTACCCTTAATAACAGGAGCACATATTGAATATTTCTAAAATACGATAAATATATGCCCTCTGAGACAAACTCAATAAATGGTGAGAGCGATCCCTGTGGACCTCAATGCCAAAAAAAAAAAAAAAAAAAAAAAAAAAAAAAGATGCCTCACCAAGGTCTTTCATGTCAAATTTTTTTGATAACATCCACTTTATCTCATACAGTAATCTAATATCACTACTAGCAATTAAGATATTATCTACAAAAAGTATGAGCAAAATATATTTTCTCCCACTAACCTTGCAATATATATATTGATCTACTTTATTGTCAATAAATCTAAATGAAATGACAATACTATTAAACTTTAAATGCCATTATCTAGAAGCTTGCTTGAGGTCATAAATAGACTTTTTCAATCTACACACAAACTTACCTAAATCATCTGCTGCAAAATCTTTAGGTTGTACCATATAGACCTTCTCATTAAGATCTCCATTTAGAAAAGTAGTTTTAACATCTATCTAATATAACTCCATATGAAAATGAGCTACCAATGCCAAAATTAGTCTAAAAATATTTTAGAAGAAACTAGAGAAAATGTTGTTTCATAATCTATTCATTTTCTTTGAATGAAACCCTTAGCTACCGGTCTACCTTTAAATTTCTCAATATTTCCTTTGGAATCCCTTTTTCTTGTATACCCATTTGCAGCCGATGGACTTGTAACCTTCAAGCAATTCAATTAGCTCCCAAACACCATTATGTTTCATGGATTGCATCTCGTCTTTCATTGCATTTAGCCATCTAATTGAGGGCAAGAAACATCATATGTATAAGTCACTGGATCAACAACGCAGCTAATATGATAATCATACTCTCCCCGATAGACTATATAGTTTCGTAGTATAGCTAAACGTCTTTCCCTAGTCGATCTCCTAAGTGGAGTTATTGCAACCTCATTTTGAACTTGAGGGGCTTAAAGAACTTCATCAAGAACTACCTCAATAACAAGATTTTAGGCCACAATAGGCTTAGTTTGTGGTGTAGGAGACTCCATAATCATCTGCACAGGAAGAGACAAGATCTAGTATTCCCCACTGTATTGTCATCTTCAATAGTTTGTGAACAGTTACCCTTTTCAACTACATCAAATTTGAGAAATTTTGTTGTATGCAATTCCACAATTTTTGTATCTCCATTGAGGTTATAAAATCTATACCCCTTTGAATGATCATGGTAAGATATAAAGTAATACCGAGTAGTTTTAGAATCCAACTTACTAAATGTTGTATTATATAACTTCACTTTTGCAAGACACTCCCAAACTTTAAGATGATTCAAGCTGGGTTTATGTCTAATCCACAATTCAAAATGGAGTCGATGGAACCGCTATGGTAAGAACACGATTTAGAATGTAAAGCGTTGTTTCAAAGCTTCACCCCACAAAAATCTAGGTAAATTTGTTCTACTAATCATACTCCTCATCATATCCATAAGAGTACAATTGCGCCTTTCAGCCACACCATTTTGTTTAGGACTCCCAAGCATAGTAAATTGAGCTACTATCCCAAAATCCTCTAAATATTTGGCAAACGGCTTTTTAAGTTATCTAGCATCACCATGCCTCCCAAAAGACTCACTGCCATAATCAAATTTGGCAATCTTTATGATTTTTCCTAATTATTTCTCAACTTCAATATGAAAAATCTTGAATTTGTCAAGAGACTCAAACTTTTCTTTAATCAAGTATAGGTATCTATGTCGAGAATAATCGTCAATAAATGTGATGAAATAATATTATACAAAGTTATGGTGTATGATCCACTAATATAAGTGTGGATGACTTCTAACAGATTAGAAATTTGAATTGCGGTTTTCTTCTTTATCTTAGTCATCTTACCTCTACAACAGTCTATGCAAGTCTCTAGATCACTTTTAAAAGTAAGTAGTATGTCAGCCTTTATCGATCTTTCTACTCTTTCTTTAGAGATGTGACCTAGGTGTTTCTACCACAATGCATAAGACTGTTCCTTAGGTAGAGGTCTTTTGGAAACAACATTTATAGCTAAATGAGTGACGTACATATCATTGGAAGATAAACATAATCAGTACAATCCATTAGACAAATTGCAACACCCAACCTTATTTGAATTAAAAAACGTAGGAAGACTATTGTTCTTTATTTTAAAAGAGTATATATGCATGTCCAAACAAGACACGGAAACAAAGTTCCCTCTAAAGGAAGGTACATAAAAAATGTTTCTTAACATCATCCTAAAACCAGAATCTAGAATCAAAATAATATCTCTCACGAATTTGACATCAACTTTATTGTTGTTTCCCATAATGAGCTTTGATTCATTATGATTTGGCGTCCATTGGTTTATGAACCTTATATGGTAAACAAATGCCAAAGAATCATTACCTTTAGATTTACTCTTGCTTTTTTTGGATAACCGAGCTTTATATTTATTGTAGTGTTTCTTTATGTGTCATCTTTCCCTACAAAAGTAACAAAGAACACCATCTTTCTTGAAGGGTTCTTTCTTAGGACCCAAAATGTTAGAAGGACCGGCAGTTTCAGAATTTCCTTTATGATTGGAAGAACTAGCAGCTTCAGAATTTTCCTTATGAGTATAATTTTTTAACTTCTTACCCTCATCACTATTGAAACTGGAAGCATAAAGGGCAATATGCCCTTTATCTTTCTTCAATTTCTCTTCCTTTGCCACCACCTTTGTAATCAAGTCATTAATTGACCAGGTCTCATCTTGGGAGCTATAGTTGGTCTTGATAATCCCAAAGTTAAGAGTAAGAATATTTAAAGTTTGATGCATAATGCAAATAGTAAGAATAGCAACATTGGGAGCCTGAAGTTTTATCTGCAAATCTACTATCCTCAAAATATAATCCCTAGTCATACTTAATATTATAAAGTGTTTGCAAGTGGGTCCCTATCTCAACATTAGACAAAACATGATTTCTAGCCATCAAAGCTTCCATAATCTATCTAGCAATGCAGTCTGTAGGCAAACCACTTTTCCAGTGTTCTTGAATGGAACGCTTCATGAACAGCAATCAAATTCAATTGCTCTTTTCCCAAGCAATAAATTGTGCTTTCTAATCTTCCATACTTTTGGCAGTAAGAGCCATATGAACATTTGCCATCTCCATACTAAACAAAGAAAATATTTTATCCATCTCTTAAAATTTGAACTAGCAAGAACCTCAATAATAATGGAGTTACTGTATACTGAAAATGTAATTGGAAAAAATAAACAAGCATTATATATAAGTAATATCATGTGAGTACTGTGTAACTTAAAGACGTACAAGTATACATTCAAAGAGTTACATATATTATCACATAAACACCTTTGAGCAGAATAAATGACATGCAATTGTATTCTCCCCACATGAAAGTAGTTATAAGAATATATTCCAACCTTCGTGAATTTATCACATTTGGGTGTATAAACCACTAGGATTAGTCACTCCTTTATCATACTATCATGTATCCCTTTATGAACTAATACACAATCACCTCTTTTGAGAGTATGACCAAACATTAGAACATGAGATATCCCATCATTATATGAGACTGATATTTCTCAAACTCAATCAAATGTGCTACTTTGATCGTCACAACTCAATTAAATCCTTGAAATTCTCTCATACCGAGTATATAAACTTTACTACTCACATACACCATATTCATATGATTTTAACTTTAGTATTAGGAGCAATTTATCATTAAAATTACATATCATGCTAATTACATCACTTTATTCATTGATACAAGTTGAACTTTATATATATTATCGATAAATCATACTTTACACAATATGTACATAATAACATACCTGTAAAGTAGCACCTGTATTTCCAAAATCATAAAAAAAAAAAATACAAGACAATACACAAAAATATACTAAAAATATACGTATTTAGGGTTCTGTATATATTTTCACATCCATAAAATTATCAAACATGTAAAATAAATATACTACAAGGTCTTATCATCGTATGAGCACGTAGCCGCCGACCACGCACCGATTAAAGGCTCCATGTGCCCACATGCGCCACCTAAGTGCACAGTGTGTGGAGCACATGCACAGGCGAGATTAAAGCCTTGTGATCCGATCTGACCAGTGCCGGTTCGACCGGTTCTTAGTTCAACCGTACGGTCCCACTGATTGATGGGTCTGGTCAGTGGTAACCTAGTTCAGGTAAGTCAATAGGTCGGATCTCGGGTCGGGTTGCTGGGTTATAGGGTTGGGTCACCGGATTGGGTTGGGTCTTGTGGGTGGCTAGGCTACTGACATCATGGTGATGTCAACCCTAGCGCGTGCAGTGCATGCGCAAGTCACACCTCTGTGTGAGTGCGTGTGAAGGAGTGTGAAAGCGCGTGGGGTGCATGCTTCGGCGGCATGCGATGTTACTTGTCTCGACAATATATTTTTGTTTATGTAATAAAAATCGATTTTTGCAAAACAAAAAATAACGAAAAAGGGAAAAAAAACTATACGTCCATGTTCTAATCTATAGAGGCTCTGATACCACATGTTAGACGCAGAAAAACATAATCCCATGATCTCTATAACTAGAACAAGAACACATATAAATCGAGTAGAAAGATTAATGCACCTATTTTGGGATTGATCGATCTTGATGCGGAAGTGGAAAAGTGACGATCTATGTGTAAATCATTTTTCTCCATTGCCCTCTATATTACTGGTTCAATGAGATGGCCCTCCACCACTTAGCACTATGTAAACGCCCTTTTGTGAGGATAATTGTGAGAATTATGGTTAAAGGAGAGACGTGAGTACTATTTGTAAAGTTTCTAGCCGTGCCCTCTCATTATGAGCTAAGTTCAACTCGATCCATACCAGCTAACCCCATATTAAATTAACTAAGAAACTTTCTACCTCATCTTAGATCAATTCCGTAAAACAGTAAATTATAATATTAACTAATGTAGCCCATATTAGGAAAACTCTTACATTAAGTTCATAAGATATAGGAAGACGTTGCTTTTCTTGACAAATATATCACATTTAAACATAAATAACCAAAAATTTATGTGCCCATTTTATCCGCATTTCCATTATAAATTACAGAGTTGGTTTTTTTGGGTCATAAAATGCAGGGTCTGGTTGACTTAAGCGTTAAGACTACAAAAAAGGTCCCATCTTTGTCCTGAATACAGCAAATTTATATTAAAATATAGGTTGTTATGGGAATCGATAGAATTGAAAATTCATATTAAATTAAAAAAATTAGAAAAGAATAAATGAATATGCTTGTGATTTAATGTTTTATAGATTCACTTAGCAGATATAGATTGTTAAGATGTTGAACTTAATTGAACCGTCATGCATTAAATTCATTGGATACCGAATATTTAGTCAGTCAAAGTGAGATGATTTGCATTAGATATAGTATTGTTGATGCGTACGTGCCACGTGTGCAATAACAACAAAATCATTCGCCATAGTGAATATAAAAAAATAATATTTTTTTCTTAAAAACATTAAGAGTTTGATGAAATTCAGGAATTGAATATGACGAAGAGATTTTGATAACACGATAAGAAGAATTCATGTACACAAAGAGAGAGGGGGTTAGAAGGAGATGATGTGTAACTGGTTGAAGCTAGTGGATAGTGAGGGAAAAGAGTCCATAAAACTACCTGCCTTAGTCAACAGCAACTTGTCCTTATGATTTTAGCACAACTACATTTTACTTGAGTGTTGCCTGGTGAAATTTTAAGTGTATATTTCAGCAATAATAATCCTCGTTTAATATGTTAGTTATTATAAGAATTGGCAGGGACAAAAAGGAGTCAGGGCATTTTTTTTAGGGATAATGACACGGACAATCCCTAGGGTTTGGCCCAATATACAAGGCGGTCCATAAACTTTTAATTTATTCAATGTGATCCATGAACTTTAATCTATTGTATAATATGGTTCATGAACTTTTAATTTATTCAATGGAATCACTAAATTTTGATACATGTTCAATTTAGTTTTTGAACAATATGAAAATGTTAATATATAGTCCAAGAATTACACCGAACGAATTAGAAGTTCTAAGACACATTGCACATTATATTAAAGTTTAGCGAATATATTACACATTGAGTTAAAATTCATAGAATATATTGAATAAATTAAAAGTTCAAGAGTCATATTGCATATTTGGTCAAAATTCGGAGACTATTTATGTCATTTTTTATTCTTTTATAGAGCTTTAGCATATCAGGTTTGCCCTTACATATGATGTTGAGGTGAGGGCATGTCGGATTTTATAAGGTCATCCACTTAAGGTCACGGGAGGCCAGTGAGGGACCGAGGGGGAAGCAACTTAAGACGCCCAATGTTTCGTTGCTTTAAACTGCAGAACTTTTCCCTCTTGGAAAAACCAAGAAAGAGAGAGATATCTCGTTCCGCGTTCAGATGGTTGCTCTCATCCGTCAAATCAAAATCTCACAATCCAAGCTTGAACACAGAAAAAGCAATTTGGAAATTTCCAATAACTAATAGATATTTGATGCCGTAAAGAGCAGGAAAATTACCCCAAAAAAGTCCTAAATTTATAATATTTGTGCAAATTCCATCTTCAACTTTTTAGATTTAGTCAATTTAATCCTAGATATTTTAATGATTTGCCAATTCAATCAATTTTGATAAAAAATCGATGACACAGATTTCAGACATCCTACATGACAGAGGCGGTGCTAACGTGAATTTTTTTTTTTTTAAACTTCTGAATTTTTTTTTGGTAAATCGTCAAAAAATTTAAGATTAAATTAACCAAATTAAAAAGTTCAGAAGTTAATTAGTATAAATACAATAAATTTAAGATTATTTTGATAAATTTTCTAAAAGAAAGATCACAACCTGCAGATTCCACTCAACTCATTTTCCAGCATTTCCGGTGAAGTTTGACACGTGATTAATGAGTAATATAATCATTATGCATGACAAAAGATGAATCATTAGGAAAACATTTTCCATCTTATAATATCCAATTTCAATAATGATCCAACAAACGTAATGATGAATAGAATAACTTTACAAGAGACAAAAAAATGAAATAGATTTGAAGGAGTATTTTTTTTTTATTTATAGAAAAAGCATTTTGACCATGAAATATCATTGATGAGGAACTGAATAATTTTGACAACAAAAAGACAACGATTTCGCTATTTTATAACACTCAAGACTTCAATGGTGACGTGTCGTTGATGTGCACCAGAATAACTTTATTTGAAAAAGGATAACTTTAGAAAATGAAATTGAATATAATGAGAGAAATTATCAAAAAAATTCTAAATATATTGTATTTGTGCTAATTCAATCATAAATTTTTTAATTGCGACAATTCAACTCTAAATCTTTTCACGTTTTGCAAATTAAGCTCATCCAACCAATTTTATCCATAAATCACTATATATAGCGTCAACGACCATAACACGAACATTTTTTCAATAATATTTTGATACATTTTGAATTTTTTAATAAATTTTTGTTCTTTTTTTCTTTTCTTTACTTTCTTTTTTTAGCTAAGAGGTGGCAAAGATATCCGACCACAGGTGAGGAAATGTGGAGGAATCTGGACGCGAAACGAGGAAAAAGCGGCTACGAGGAGGCGAGCTCGAAGGAGGAGGCGGCCTATCTGACTGAGCCCAGCAAGGGACCCTCGCCGATGCCTGGGTGGTGCTGTCTTTGCCGCTGCTGAGTTTCATCCCTTCCCCACTGCCTCAGCCGGCCAATTTTTTCCACCGGCAATTAGAGTCGGGGGCACAACGATACACATTTTTCAAATATAGGGTTCTTGAGATATAAAGTCAAAAAAATGAAATGGATTTGAATGAGTATTTTCTTTATAGAAAAGCAGTTTGACCATTTAAAATCATTGACGGAGATCTGAATAATTTTCATAATAAAAAGATGTCGCTTTTGCTTTTCACAAACTTTGACTTCGACGGTGACACGTCATTGATGTGCATTAGGATAACCTTATTTGGCAAAGGATGACATTAGAAAATAAAATTGAATAAAAAGGATGACAAGTCTTAAACTTATTATATTTTTATTAATTAAATCATAAAATTTTTATTCGTGCCACCAACTCTTTTAATGTTTTTCCAATTAAGTCTATTTAGTCAATTTTGGTCATAAATCACTAGACGTAAATGACGGGCATCCTATAGAGCTGGCAGCCCCTTGAAGGAAACTTTTTTAATAATATTTTAATATATTCTTCATTTTTTTATAATTTTTTGTTCTTTTTTTCTTTACTTTTTTCCAGTCTAAGAGCTGACATAATTGCTAGCCATATGTGAGGGAATCGTTGGGGCTGGCAAAGGCTACAATGCCTTGCCATAGCCCAAATCTAGGTGAGGGGCCACACACCCCTTGGTCAACGAGGGTGTCACAGCCTTCGCCCTAGTCCTCATTAGCCACAGTGAGGGCATGGACGTAAGAGCCTAGGTGAGGGTTGTGACACCTCATTAGCCACATTGAGGGCTTGTGACCCTAGCCCAATAGGCGGTAAGGGTGTTGCAGCCCTTGCCTAGAGTTGCCAAGTGCCACAACGCCCTCGCCCAATGGGAGGGAGTTAGCAACCCTTGTCGGCCCTATGCTCCAAATGAAAACAAAGTAAATAAAGAGAAGAAAAAAAAAAATCCAAAATATCATTAAAAAATGTTCACCTTAACGATGTTTGTGCTACATAAGATGGTTGACGTTCATATTCCAAAATTGGCTAAATGAATTCAGTTAGCAAAATGTGAAAAAATTATCACTAAATTGATACAAATATAATAGATTTAAAACTTTTTCGGTAATTATCCCAAATAAAAAAGTATATTGATTATCAACATCATTGATGACGATGAAAGCCTTTTTCATTTCTTAGTACTCGATGTAATAGTGATAGGTCATTGATGAGGAACGAGATAACTTTATTCGTTTAAATATTATTATTTTTCGTAAATTGATATAATTTTGTTTAGCTTATCTCACCTCCTGAGCAAGAAAAATATTGTTACTATGTTATAGATGGTTACATTTACCCGATTTATTTATAAATTTCTAAGGCAAAATTTTGAAAATTTACCGTCTTTTCAATTTTTGAAGCAATAACGACCTCTTATCCTATCATTCATCACGACACCAGAAAAAAATTATCGTCTTTTCAATTTATAAGGTGATAACGACTTTTTATCCTATTATTCATCATTGTATAAAAAAGTACGGATGTCAAATATGAACAATCAACTTGATATATTTTTTTTGGTAAAGTCAACCAAGTTGACCCACACATAAAATGAGTGGCCTTCATAATTACACTTGTACATATGATAAATTGACAACAAAATTATACAATTACGAGCATCGACATGCAAGCAGCATAACAGACCAAAACAAAACAAAAATAAAATAAAATAGAAAACGCTTTAGTTGAAAAGAAAAAAAAAGGAAAAACTGGTTAAAATATGTTTTGAAATTAAGTATAGTCTTTAATATTTTAATGTCTGAAACGATTTTTACTTTTTTTTTCTTTTTTTTTTACCTTTTTAAGTATCAATTTACGTACCTTGAATTTTTCTAGACCGAAATACCTAAAATTTTCATGGTATATAAATGTTGATATGTAAATTCCCATTACACTTTTCATGATTTTTTGAAGTTTTACATATTATATTAAGTTTGACTGGAAAGCCAAAAAATACTTTTTTTCTTTTAAAATGTCCAGACAGACATGCAAGCGCTTTCTGGTGACGGGCACCAAAAGAAGGGAAAAAAAGGGTGTAAATGCGTAAATAACGAGAAGCATTTTTTAGGATCTCAATTCTTTGAAGTCTAAATAGTCATAAGATGAGGGAGATGCAAATTGGAATGTCTGATTTAATTAAGAAGAGTCTCTAGTTATCTTGGCTACTTTTTTATTTTGATTTTTTTATACTATAGTTTATCTTCAATCGTGAATGGGGAAGAAAAAATAGAATTAAAATTTTAAGATATAGTAAAATACATAAAATAACTTTTTTTTTCTCATGTAGAAAACTACAAATAAAGTAATTTTTTTTTTGTTGGTCCTACTTTATTCCTATTTTAATGCTCATTCTCTGACATTTGCTCTGCCTCCATGTAGCGCGTGGGAGTCGAAACCCACTCCTGAAACTACAGCGTCCCCACCCCAATCGCACTCGAGAAAGTGGGGATTCGAACCCCCCATCTCCCCCTTCCAAGTTGGAAGGATAATCACTAGAGCAAACCCCAATGGTTAAGTAAAATTTATTGAAAAAATAGAAACTTGAGTTAAAGTTATTCATTGATGACAGAAAGTAAAGGTATCTTAATTTTAAGTGCTATGGCTGTTTGGGTATATCTAAAGTTAAAAAGACATTGGAAAACATTGCTTTTCTTAACAAATATCACATTTAAACATAACTGACTACTCTACAGAGTTTGGTTGACGTAAGTGTTAGATTACAGTAAGGTCGTATATTTGTCCCATCTGAGGAAAAATATACATGGTTTGATAGGTTGTTACGGGTAGAATTGACATATTTTTATGAAATTAGAAAATTCCGAAGTAAATCAATGAATTCGCTTTATGTTTTATAGATTCACTCAGTAGATATAGATTGTTAAGATCTTGAACTTAATTGAATATCTTGTATCAAATTTATTGCATACTGAATATTTTGTCAATCAAAGTAGGAGAATTTACCTTAAATATAGAAGTGTTGATGTGTATGTGCCATGTGTGCAAAAAAAAAAAAATCGCTCGCCATAGCAAATATAAAAAATAATATTTTCTCTTAAAAACACTAAGGGCGCGTTTGGTAACGTTTCTGTTTCGGGGAATAATTTTTGAACATAAATAGTTTTTTTTTTCTGTTCCCTGGAACAATTTCTGAGTATAAGAACGTGCTTGATAATTACAAAAAATTTCTATTCCGGGAATAGAAATGCATTTAGTAAACTTATATAATTTTGTTATTTCTTTTAATTTTTCAATATTTTTATTATATTTTTCATATATTTTTCATTTTTTTTCCTTCTTTTTCTTTGTGGCTGGTCGCTGGCCACGGTGGCGGCTGGGCGAGGGCCAGCGAGCTCGCCGAGAGAGGCCACCGCGAGGCTCAGCCTCACCAGATCTAAGTGAGGCCGAGCCTCGCCCAAGCAACGCGAGGTTCACCTTGCCGTGACAAGCCTCGCCGTGGCTCAGAAGAAGAAGAAGAAGAAGAAGCAAAAGCAGAAGAAAGAGAAGAAAAGAAAGAGAAGAAAAAAAGAGGAGAAAGAAAAATTGTTTCTCAGAATTGTTCTCGGAAGCAAGAAATAACCTTTTTTACTTCTTGTTTTTGTTCCAATTCTATTCCCGGAAACAAAAAAATAGATTTTTTGTTCCGAGGAACAAAAGTTTTACCAAACACGTTTTTGTTCTTTTTTCGTTCCTTGGAACAAAAGAACAAAAATTTTTGTTCTAGGGAACAGAAACAATTTTAAACAAACAAGGCCTAAGAGTTTGATGAAATTTAGTTGAATATAATGAAGAGATTTTGATAACAGGATTAGAAAAATGAACGTACATGAGAGAGAGAGAGAGAGATGGGGTTAGAAGGAGATGATAGGTACCTAGTTAAAGCTGGTGGATAGAGATATAAGAGTCCATAGAACTACCAATAGCCTAAGTAGCACTGACACTAACACGCGACATGTGACATGACATGACACCATACGCCGATACGTCATGTCTAAAAAAAAGAGAATTCTAACATGTTGGGACACGTTATATATACACAATAAATTATCATTTTTATGTAATTAATTTGAATCAAATTCATAAATAAATAAATAATTAAAAAAGCCTAGAATGAATATACACTAAAAACATTAATCCGCCATTTATTAATATCAATCAATGTTTCAATTTGACAAATTCAATTCTATTTCAATAATTCATAAAACTTGGAGAAAAAACAAGTGATCAATGGACCCGCATGTTAGATATGTTGGAAGAGGAGAAAAAAAAAATTAAGGGATGAATTGTGTATCACGGGAAGTGGGAGTCAGAAGAGAAGAGAAAACTAAGTTTTTACTTTTTTCTCTATTTATTATTTTTATTATTGTGTTTTATTTTTTCACATACACGCACGCACGCACGCACGCACACACACAGATATATATATATATATATATATATATATATATATTTTGACCTCTCATTTATTTCATTTTTAAAATTGACCTCGATATTGAAATCACATGTCGAAAACTCGTATGTTAGAATTCCAACTCGAGTGTTGAGAAAGTTGCCCAAGTGTCGAATTTTTCGACATGTGTTGACTGAGTGTCGGAGAGTGTTGGAGAGTGTTGGATACGTGTCAAAGTGTCCAACACGACACGAAAGCTCTTGAAGAGTGTCGATACTTTATAGTCAATAGCAACTTGTCCTTATGATTTGAGCACAGCCACATTTTATATGAGGTAAAATGAGGGTTACTTGATGAAGTTTTATGTGTAAATTTCAGCAATAATAGTCCTTGTCTAATATATTAATAAATATAAAGAGTTAATAGGGACAAAAAGGAGTCATGGCAATTTTTTTAAGGATAATAACACAAATAATCCTTAAATTTTGGTTCAATATACAATACGGTTCTTAAATTTTTAGTTTATTAAATGTGGTCCTTAAACTTTTAGTCTAACGTGCAATGTAGCCATTTGAACTTTTAATTTGTTCAAAGTGGCCCTTGAATTTTATTTATACATGTTCAATTTTATCCATGAATTATATGAAAATTTTCAATGTTGTCATTGATTTTAAATTAATGGAAAGGCAATATTGAATAATTTAATATAATTTAGTGACTATATTGAATATGTATTAAAAGTTTAGGAATCACACTAAATAAACTAAAGCTGTGTATGGTAACGTTTCTATTTCTTAGAATTTCTGTTTTTTGTTCCTAGGAACAAAAAAAGAACAAAAACTCGTTTAGTAACGCCAAGTTGTTTTTATATTTCTGGAATAGAAAGTTAGCCTAGGAATATATTTTGAGCAGAAATGAGAAAAAAAAAAAAATTGCTTCTGTTCCCGAGAATAACTTCTAGAAATAAGTTAATTTTTTTTCTTTTATTCTTCTTTCTTGTCGTGGCCACCTCCAATCGCCCGCCGCTGTGGTCGGCGGCGGCGGTGGCGACCGGCGACGGCGGCGGCGACCTGCGGCCGGTAGTGGGTCGCCGCCGCCGCCGACCGGCAATCCGTGAATAAAAATGAATAAATACAAAAAAGAATCATTGTATTACCAAACACATTTCTAATATTTTTTTTCTATTCCAAGAGTATAAATTTTGTGTAGTTATTAAACGGGTTCTTTTACTTAGAAATTGTTCCTCGGAATATAAATAGAAAAGAATTATTTCTGAAAAAAAACTCTTCCCTAACCAAGAAGTGTTGTCATACGCACCCTAAATGTTCAGGGACCATATTGCACATTTAGCTAAAATTTGGGGACTACATTGCACATTGGATTAAAGTTCAAGGATCACATTACATATTGAATTAAAGTTTATGGACCAAATTAAATAAATTAAGAATTCAAGAACTGCATTGCACATTGGTCCAAAGTTTAAAAACTATTTATATCATTTTCCTTTTCCTTTTTTTTTTTTTTAAGTTTAACATATCGGATTTGTTCTAATTATACGACATGATGATGGTGTTGACATGAAGGCATAGCGAATTTTTTAAGGTCATCCGCTCAAGGTCATGTGAAGGTGGTGGGGAAAAAAACTAAAAAAATCATAGATTTATTGTATTGGTACTAATCAAGTTCTAAACCTTTCAATTTGACCAATTTAGTCATAAATATTTTCATATTTGTACTAATTTAGTATATTCGACCAATTTAGGTTTGAAATTGCTGATGTGGCATGACCGGTGCTAATGTGGATATTTTTAATTATATTTTGATTTTTTTGATTTTTTTGAATTTTTCGATTTTCTTTGTCTTTTCATTTTGCCAATGGGACGTTAGCATTGGTTGTGTTATGTTAGCAATTTCAATATAAATTGGCCGGATGTACTGAATTTGTACAAATGTGAAAATGTTTAGGACTAAATCAATCCATTTGAAATGGTTAAAACTAAATTGGTATTAATACAATAAGTTTATGACTTTTTTGGTACTTTTTTCAAGAGCAATGAGCATGAAGAAATGGCAATGGGAAAAAGATGAACGGTAGAGGAAAAAGAAAGAAAAATAGGCAAATAAACTCAAGACTATGTTATTCAATTTCCAAATCAAATGTTGATTGTGTCATGTAGAGTGAGGGGCCCTCACTGGACATCCACATCAGAATAACCCAGCCTAATTTGGCTAGATTGATTATATAAGAAAATCATGAAAATGTTTTCATTAGCCAAATTGGAAAAACGGACTGAATTGACAACAATAAAATAGGTTTAAAACTGACTGGGTCCCATTTGGACAATAATTTATCATAAATTCATCTTTATCCTCAAGTTTTAATTAAGGGTGATCCGTGATTCCAGTTAAGAATTGTTAGTGAAATTTTCCTACACTGGCCTATTCTAGAGTTCTCTTTTCTTTTCCTTTTTGTCGTTGACAAAGTTAGAAGGTTGGTCAAGCGCCTCTTTAGATGTATATCCACGTTAGAGCTCCTAATCAAATCTTGGTAATAATAAATTTTAAGCAGAACTAAGACTCCATTTATTTTGCGGAAAAGAAATGATTTGAAAAATATTTTTATAAATTTATATCTCTTAAAAAAATGAAAGAACAAAAAATATTTTCATCATTCATGAAAATGCTTAGATATAAATTATTATCGGTAATGAAAATATTTTCAATTGATTAATTATTTCAAGCAATATAAGCAATATAAGCAATTATTTTTTTAGAAAAATATTTTCCAAATCGTTCATATTCTGAAAAACAAACAGAGCCAAAGATTCAAAATAAATTCAATCCGGGGACCTATATATTCAAAGGGTAATTATGATTTTCAAATCCAACATGAAACCAAATCGGCAAATATGATTCTTGGATTAAACAAAACTACTTGCACTCCCAACATTAGTGTCATAAAAAAATTTCAAGGTCTTCACTAAATTTTTTCAATAAGCTTATCTTATAGAACATGCAACTTTTGGAAGATGTGAAAAAAACCCAATATATATATGACATTCGATAAAAAAAAAGGAAGAAGAGTGGATCATGTTCTCCTCCCCCGTTACTAGTAGGAGGAAAGTCTTCTATTAGTGAATTACAAACATAGACATTATTCACCAGTGGTGTTAATCCCATTGAGATGAATTTTTTCTTTAATTTGCACATTTAATGTTGTTAGCTAGTTTTTTTTTTTTTTTGGTCGGTCCTACTCTATTTCTATTCTTATTCCCGCTCTCAGATTTTTGCCCTGCCTCCTTGTAGGGCGTGGGAGTCGAAACCCACATCTGAAACTAATCCGTCCCCATCCCAACCGCCCTGAGAAGGTGGAGATTCGAATCCCTCATCTCCCCATTCCAAGTTGAAAGGGTGACCACTAGGGTAAATCCTAGTGGTTATTTAGCTAGTTATTGACGTTTGTGAATTTTGGAATTTGACCCCAGTCCAATTATTTTGATGTCAATTTTTAGATATTGAACCAGGAGGGATCTTTATGAAAAATTAATGATAGAAGAAAAGGACTAAGCAATTTTAATTTCCTAATTTCACAAAGTTCTCACCAATTATTTTCCACTTTAGGCATTTTAGCCCAAATGACTCCTCGTTTTTTCTTTTTTCATGTTTTGCCAAAGGAAAGAAAACGCGTGTATTGATGTATATGCATATGCAAGGAAAAAATGGAAATTCATAAAGAGATGGAATTACACGAAAAGCATATCGAATATTCATAATTACGATTCTTGCAGAAAGTGGTCAAAGGGGAACTGGTTAGATTTATATTTAAGTTCTCACGTCCGAAAAATTCGAAAAGAGAGCCCGTCCTTTGGGTTTTTCGGGCCAGGCCCATCCTTTCATTTATTCATGCATAATTGAGGTATATACTTAAAGAAATTCTCCTTATTTTCCTTAATTCTCCATATCTCTCAGGATTTTATATATAAATCTTTCTTGGTCGTGTGTATCTCCGATTGATTAGAAATGATATTATATTGTCTTATTACTCACCTTTAAACTCTATAAATACTTCATATATTCTTAATTATTATACATTTACAAAAATTAATGCATGAAAAATATTTTCATCACTCACAAAAATGTTTAGACATAATTGTCGTCAATAATAAAAATATTTTTATTGATTAATTATTTCAAACGATATATGCAATTATTTTTAGTAAAATATTTTTAAAATAATCCATTTTTCAAGATATAACCGAGCCAAGATTTTGGAATATGTTAATGGTCATTCAAACCATTTGCTACTTTTGAGAAACTCTTTTCAGATATACTTATTTCAAAGTTAGAAATCATTTGGTATGTTTAAAGCAGATTAATTTATTTCCATATTCAAGTCCAACAATTAGTTTTAACTGGTTGGTTTCTGTCTCTAAAACGGTTTTTCTTCACGCTTATGTCCGGATTGACTTTTACTTTTTGTTTCTTTACTTAATCTAGATTTCATGGCTTATGCAGTTTAACTTTTTCTTAAATTCGAAACTCCTGAAATTTCACGATACTTAGACATTAGCACGGAGATTTTACATATAGTTTTTTTCATAATTGGAGAAAAGCTTTAGTAAACTGAAAATGATTAATTATCAGCCGTTCGGTTGCTCTCAATTGCCATTCAAAGTGGAGTGAATTTAGATGAAAATGAAATCTTGGGCAAACAAATTTGGCGAGCTGGGCATCATGTAGCTCTATTTTGGGCTGGGGCAACCCGGTTCGAACCCGCCAAGCCCACACACTAAGTAGGGCTTCATCAATGTTCTTCAAAATGTGAGATTGTTAAATTTGTTAGGAATTTGTCTTTTAACACTGCTATGTAGTAATAGGAGGTAGTGGGACTTCTAATGGATGTATTCTATCTTTTTTTTTTTTTTTTTGATCGGTCATACGCTACTCCTAGTCTAACTTTTACTCTCAGACTTTTGCTCTGCCTCCTTACAGGGCGTGGGAGTTGAAACCCATTCCTGAAACTAATTTGTTCCCACAGCAGTCGAAGAAGGACTGTTGTACTTGAAGGACGGAACTGATTTGTGGAATCTTCAAGATAAGGGCATGGAGATGGAATGTGATAGGTAATCAATTGTGCACTTCAGTTGAGGAGAAAGCCGAAGCCCATGGGCCCTGCAAAATGTGATTGAATACTGTTGGATGTACTTAGCCCAAACGAAAGAAGTGAAAGTAAATTATTGCCCACACGAGGCCAACCCGCTTGCTATTGTGTTGCCAAAGCCCGTCGTAGGAACTCCCTCCCTCCTAATTGGTTGTGTTTTCCCCCTTGCCTCTTTGGAATATGTTGTGTTCTGAGACTCATCTATCATATTTCAATGCATTGCGACAATGACTGAAATAGACTTTTTGACCAAAAAAACAAAAGTACAGTGAACCTATGATAATATCATGAGAAAGAATCCGACAAGTTTTATTTATGTAGACAATGTGAAAAACTAATCAATTTTCGGAGAATTAGATTCATAATTAAAATGTTTATGTTTAGTTAATAACATTCTATTGATTTTAAGGATTAGTTCTTGTTTCTTTTGTTAGTTTTCACGTAAGATGGCATTAGATTCTGAAGGTGTTGCCCACGTGAAAGAATGTTGGATTTGCTATAGTGAAGTTAGTTGGGAAAATTAGCAAAAAAGTCTTGAGTTTATTTTACTTATACCAATTTATTCTTAAAAATTTCACGATTTCCAATGTCCTTTTGGCCAATTTTGATCCAAAAATACTGACATGGTGATCTAGTCAATGTTGATCGTTTTATGTGGCATGATCAACGCTGACATTAATTTTTTTTTTTTTTAATTATGAATTTTTCTTTCCTTTTCACCAATGATCGGTCTTTGGCATGGCTGGAGACTAGCCATAAGAGATGACTGGTGAGGGCTTGGCGAGGGTTGCCTTTGTTGGCCGTAGGCAAGGTCGTACCCTGCCAAATTTGGGCGAGGGTAGCCTCTCCCATGGCCAATGAGGGCTTTTAGTCCCGCACCTAGTGGTTGGCAAGAGTCATTGGGCCCTCACTAACTGCAATAAAGAAAAAAAGAAAAGGTAAGATAAAAATAAATTAAAATTAAAATTTTCAAAAATTGTTTATGTTAGTACCGATAATGTCACTAGGACGGCTGGTGTCCATGTCGGTGATTTTTAACCAAAATTATCTAGATAGAATACATTGGTAAATTTTCAAACAGTGTAGGATTTGGTTGGCTGAATTAAAAAAAAAAAAAAATTGGATTGAATTGGCACAAATTCATTATGTTTTGGAATTTTTTTTTTTTTTTTTGCAATTTTTCCAAGTTAGTCTGTATTGAAAGAATATGGATCGCTAGTATTTTTCTTTATATATATCAATATGATCTCACAAGCATCAGATGTCAAGAAATGAATAATTTAGGCCTAATTCTCTATTTAAAAAAAAAAATCTTCAAATTTAGGTTCGGTTCTAATTCTATCCCGAACCTTTTTGTCTGAAAAGTAATCCCAAACTTTAGCTTTAATATTAATTTTACCCCAATTTTTTTTTGTCTAAAATAAGCTCCAAACTAATAAGTCTAGTCTTAAATCTGTCTCGAAATGTTTTTGTCCAAAAAAATTACTAACTTTAACTCTAATCTCAAATTTGCCCCAAGCTTTCTTTTTGTCTTAAAAAAATTATAAACTTTTAATCTAGTTTCAAATCTACCTGCATTAACACCCAATCCAAAAATTGCCATTAGTTGTTTGACATGGCATTTTCATGTCGGTAACAAATCCACATTAGCAAGTTGACATAGAAAATTATTTTCAAAATGAATTGTTTTATGATATGAACATTAGGGAAATTAAAGACAACTAGCAAAGATTTTTAGATGGAGTTCTAAGAAGAGCAGATTTAGGATTAGAGTTAAATTTAGTAATTTTTTCAGATAAAAGAAGTTCGGATTAGATTTGGGATTGAATTTAAAGTAGTGGTTTTTTTTTTTTTAAGACAAAAAATTTTTAGAGTAGACTTGGGACTAAATCTAAAGTTGGTGTTTTTTAAGTGATTAGGTCGAATATTTTAGCATGTGCTTGTCCAAACATAATTAAAGTCACATAGTTGTGGCCAACTCTCTGTCGCTTGCACACATTTTCACAGCTCCAACCACTATCGTGGATGGTATCACAACATGAGACATTTGATATCCATCCCTCCTTCAAGGAATTTATTCTTTATTTTCTTACAATTGTTACGTATAAACTCCTAATTTTTTTTCGATTCAGACCGAGAGTTTCCTATGTCTAAAAAGGTAGGTTTCAAATTTGATTAGTGAATTTATGTTCCTCTTTCCCATCAGCGAGTAAATTATCAACATAAATTACAATATCGTCCTCTTAAGCCCTATTTCATTACTTATTTGCTCAATCACACCCGATATTGTGTGTTTTACATAGACCTATAAAAAAATGGGTCATAAATTCATTTCTTAAGCCCCATTTCATTTCCGCTTTGCTCAATCACGCCGGATATATTATGTGTTTTTACATAGACCTGTTAAAATTGGTCATAAGTTCATTTCTTAACCCATTTTTGATGGACTGTGTTGTTATATGGGTTAATTATATTCGGTATATAGATCATAATGGGTTTACAATGGTAAAGTCTAAATAAGATGAGTGTTACAAGGGTTTACAACTTATTTAGACCCAACCAACGACTCTCTCTCTCTCTCACCTTTACTTGGTCTTGCGCTTGCTCATTGTTCTCACCTTACTTTGGACATGAGTTTTTTTAGATCGAGTTTGATATGAAAGTGTTTTAATAATACGGGTCATGTTATAAGTTATTAGATTTGTATTATGTGAAAATGGGTAAAACCAAGTTAAATTGGTCAATTTATATTATAGCATTTTTTACTTCACCCATCCATTTGATGGGTCTGGTTTTACATGACCACGACTTGTCATCCCAACGGATGACACAATTGATAAGCATTGTTAGTCCTTTTTGCCTAGTGTTTGAGATCGAATTATGGTACTTGTATATCACTCTTGGGAGCACAAAACCATGCCCAATAATCATACGATATACAAGGACAGGAAGACCGCCATGCCTAATGAAAATCATTGGATTGCTCAAGGGGGATACACCCTATGGACAAAAAAAGACGATTTAAAAGTACAGTCCATGATCCTTAGTCTTATAGTGTATTTAGTATCCACTTTGGAAAATCTTTAGATAATCTTTCACTAGATATTATAATACCTTTTAAGCCAGAGATTCTCAAGTGGGCCTCCCTTGTGAAAGGACAAATTTGCCTTATTATAACACAAAACCTACTATTTGCGTGAATTGTATATTAATCATCTCAATCTCAAACTTCGCTCAACAACAAATCACCTCCCATTATTTGTAGTTTTCAATGAATCATCTACATTCATTTTTGCAAACTCTACATCCTGCAAACCCCATCACTTGCCATCATCATTTCCGTTCCCCGTGCAATCATTTTTATAGTGTGGGTCTTTAAGAGAATGTGTTGCTCTCATGTTACAGATCTCATCATACGTACCATTGTACATGTATAAATCTCACTTTTGATTGGTCGGTTATGTCACGTGTCACTGTCACGTAACTTATTTGTCACAAAAAGTACCTCTTCATCTATTGAGTAATGATTATTTTCTCTTTCATTTACAAATCAATAAATTACACCTACCAAAACGTTATTACTTGCTCACTCTCCCATTTGGGGAGCTCTCTCTATTGGTTGGATAACGTTGCTTTAAATTCCCATCTCACACGAAGTCCTAACTCTTTATAATGGAGCTGCTTTGATCCTTATCCCTCTCATATGATTCTCGCTGGACAATCACGGTTTCTTATTATTTTACCCCTGAATATTACAAACCCTAGGTCTCTTATCCACAATATGACATCAGACGGTTGTGCTGCAAGCTTCGACATTACAAATGTATATATAAGGTTTCTTTGGGTTGGTGATGAAAGGAGATCCACTTCTACATTTTCTTCCCGGTAACTTATAGACAATCTAGATATTCTTCTTTGGGTATGGGTGTTTTTCTTATATTCGGAATTCCATTCCCTTTCTTAAACTAGTGATGGACAAGTTCCCCTAGTTCGGTGGCACTCTTCTCGTGGAAAAATTGCAGGAATGTGAATGTATTGTTCTAGAAAAACTTCAAGTAGCCCTTCAGTTAATTTCCAAGCTTTTCAGTCTACCATGAAGAAAGCATGGAAAGCAAAAAGAGTCATCTACAAGCATTTAGAACCTGAATTGTTTTCCTTTATCTTCAAATTTTTGGAGAAAAGAAACAAAATTTTAAACTTACTGCCATGATCATTCTCCAGTCACCTATTGGTCCTATAATCATGAGAACCAAGCAGCCCTCCACTTAGCATAACACTTGACTCTTGTTCCCTTGGATGCAAGTTCACGGACTACCTATCGAAGGGAGAATGGAAGAAGCCATTAAAAAGATTGTGGAAAATGTAGAGGAAGTTTCAGAAGTAAGAATTGAAAGAAAGGGGTCTACTTCCATTGTTGTAAGCAAAGCCAAAGTAATGTTAAAGTTATCATCCCCTTTACCATCCAGCATGATTTCGAGTTTTCAGGGCAAGGAACACTAGATGGACTTTTGATAGGAAAGACTTCCTCACTTTGGTTACTCGTGTGGTAGAATAGGGATTATGTTAAGAGCAGTGAGTTCATGCCTTATAACAACGAATTTTTTCCATGTTTAAAATAGTGCTCTATGGATCATGGCTGAAGGTTGAGGCCAATAATAGTAGCCCTTTTTAGAAGGCTTTCTATGAAGATTATGTGTACGGGGAGGTAGAGGAGGATATAATACCAAAAACCCCAGTGAATGAGGGACAAATTACTGTGATCCAAAGAGAATCCAACAAGCCTCATAAAGGTTTGGGTACTTTGCAAGAGGATAGAGGAAAGAGAAAGTTGTCCAACAAAGAAGACTTGGTTGATTCTAACCCCTAGGATTGGAGGACGAAACTAACTCAGATTTTGAGTATCCCCTAATGATAGAACTCCCTTCATCACAGAATGCTAGGCTATTTATGCATGAAAAGTAAAGAAGGTCGTAAGGCAAGGACGATATAAATGGTAGAAGATACAATCCTTATGATCATCAGTTGTGAGGCTATCATAAATTGGATGAGACCCAACTATTAGAAACTCTAGTTCATATTGGCAAATAAGTGGAAGATGGGCTTTGATAGATAGCCCGAATAAGCTATTGGGTTACAAATGAAGCTTTAATGTTGGAACTGTCAAGGGTTGTACACACCTTTGATAGTCCAAGCTTTAAGAGTCGTGGTGGCTCAAGGTAGGCCCAATGTGATGTTCTTAATGGAAACTAAAAACTAGGAGTTAGTGGTTCATAGAACAAGCAAAATGATAAACTTTCAAAATTACTTTGTAATAAATCCAATACGAAGTAGTGGGGGTTTGGCTATGTTGTGGAAGGATGGGAATTCTATATCTTTGAATTTAGTGATTGATGAATTCATTGATGTGATACTAAAGGATACTAAAATGAAGAGACCTGTTAGAGCTACCTTCTATCTTTTTTTACGCACCAACCATATTCCTGAAAAGATTGAGGTTATGAGAAAAGAATTTAGCAGCAAAATGACATGAATTCCCTACCTTGGGTGTGTGTTGATGACTTTAATAAATTGTTGTATCATTGGGAAAAGGAGGGGAAAACAAAGGCTAAGCAGTATCGGGTGAATGCATTTAGATATTTCCACAATGCTTGTGGTTTGATGGTTTTAGAAAGTAAAGGTTATGCATTTACATGGCAAATAACCAAGAAGGATAGGAATATGTGAGAAAAGAGGCTTGGTAGAGTAGTTTATAGCATTGAATGGAAAGTGTTATTTCTAGAATTATGGGTCTTCACATTACTAGCTATAGGGTCAGACTATAGTCCCCTCTTACTGTTATTATTAGTTCACAAGGTGAGAAGCAAGAAGGCTTTTAGATTGGAAACCTTTTGGTTGGAACATGAAGAGTGTGGAAATATTATTAAATGATCATGGAATCTATCAAGTTTAAAAGAGACTAATCTTCAATAGAAAATAAAAAGAGTCTCTTAAGATTTGTCCAAGTAGAGTTAAAAGACATTTTAGAATAGTGAGAAGGAGATTAAGATGCTAAAAGACGAACTTTAGAAGGTTATTAATAATTCGGCACGACATATTGAAAACTTGTGGTATCAAGAGGAAATGTTTTAGGGACTAAGGTTAAAAATTAGTTGGCTAAAGTTGGGAGGGGAGGGGGGATAAAAGCACGAAGTTTTTTTCATGCTACAACCATTCAAAGGAGACAGGGGAGCAAAATTTCCACGCTCAAGAACACTAAGGACTTATGGGTATGTGATACAAGGGTTTTGAAAGATATGATCGAAGACTTCTTCAAAGAACAAGGAATTTTGACCTTGTTTTGAAGTAATGCCCAACCATTGTAAGTAATGAATCAACAACAATTATTAGTAGATATCACAATGGAAGAAGTACAAAATGTTGTTTTCCAAATGAGATCTATGGAGGCGTCAAGGCCCGATGGTTTGATGGACAATTTCACCAATTTCATTGGGACAATATCAAATAGAATGCCTTTGAAGAAGTGTAGTCTTTTTTTCAAGTCTAGACATCTAAACCCAAAACTGAATAAAAATCACATCACGTTGATTCCTAAAGTTCAAAATCCCGAAAGATTTGATCAATTTAGACCAATCGGTCTTTGTAATTTTCCTACAAGATCATAACCAAAGTATTGGCAAAAAGATTGAAACCGTGGATTTCAAGACTTAGAGCAAGTGAGCGAAGTGACTTTGTAGGGGGCAGCAAATTCAAGATAATGTTTTGATTGTGCAGGAGGTGTTACATCGGTTGAGAGTGAGAAAAATGGATACAAAATGGTAGGCTATACTAAATTGGATATGAAAAAGGCATAAATAGAGTGAAATGGACTTTTTAGAGACATGCCTATTAAAAATGGGTTTTAGCGATTGGTGGGTTAAGAGGATTATAAAATGTGTTACCCCAGTCTCTTTTAATGTGAAGTTTGATGGAGAGTCACCGGAATCGTTCCAACCAACGAGGGCATTCGACAGGGAGACCCCATGCCTCCTTATCTTTTTACACTGATGGTCAACACAATCTTGGCCTTAATGATAAATGCTATTCAAGAAGGAACAATAGTGGAAATAAAGCTAAATAGGTTCTGTCCAGTCCTTTCCTATCTTTTTTTTGCCGATGACTCAATTTCTTTCTCAGATGAAAAAGTGAAGGAATGCTAGAATTTAGCCTTACTGTTGAATCCATTTCCTATGCATCTGGACAAGCTATAAATCTAAGAAAGTCTAGTATCTCATTTGATTTAAATTGCCCATAGTCTCTAAGAATGAATATGGCATCAAAATTGTGAGTTTCGGAAATTAATAAAACAAATAAATATTAAGGTATTCATTTGGATTGGGTAGCCTCTAAAAAACAAATGTTTGCATGAATTTTAGTAAGAGTGTGTTGAAATAAATTAAAATTAATTATTGAACAACGGTTACTAGATGAGAAAACTACAAGCATTGAAGAAGAGCCATAAATATTTAAGTTGGCTGCGTTTTTCTTCAACATTAGGTTGTTTCGTTTTGTTTCTTAATGATGTGTGGGTTGTTATGTTATTTTCTTTATTAAGTGTAAAGATCGGCATTTATGAGATTCGGTTCCTATATAAAGGAATAAAATCATGAGTTGTAAATCAAGCCATAGTCCATGAAGACACAAAGAAGCGAAAGCATTCTCAATAAAAAGTCATGCCTCCAATTTCTAGTGTTCCTATTCCAAGTTTCCAAAGTTTATTATCAGGAAAAGAACAATCCAAGTGCCAAAATTTGGCTCGAGGGACACTTAAGTGCCAAAAATTAGGAAAGTAATATGTAAGTGTCATTTTTTTTTTTTTTGAAAATGGGACACTTAAGTGTTAAGTTCGGCAAATCATGCTGAAAATCCTACATGGTAATTTTTTATTAATATTTTTCACCTACGTGGCTCGCTGGAGAGTTGACTCGGTAAAAAAAAACGCCAAAACAACATTGTTTTGACATGGATTTGAATTTTAATATAAATATTAATTAAATTAAATTTAAAACCAAATTTAAATAATAAAAAAAAGACAATTGTAGAACAGCGAGGGTTGAGCTCTCACCATTGCCTCCTCACCGTTGCCAAGAAGGGCCGGCGACGATGGGGGAAGAGGGCCCGATGACCCCGGTCGACCTTTCTCCCTTGCCGCCTGCAATCTTCATCTTAGTTTAAAAAAAAAAAAAATTAACTTAGTTTTAAATTTAATTTAATTAACATATATTAATTATTTACCCATGTTAGCTGTAAAATGACGTTATTTTTGCACTTGTCTAGCTACGTCATAGTGCAAAATGATAGTTTTGCATTTGCATTGTCGGAAAATCGTCACGTCAATATTTTTGTTGAATTTCCTCGCCGTTGGTACTTAACTGATCCATTTTGCCCCGATTTTGACATTTAAATGTCACTTTCCTAACTTCTTCCACTTAAGTGTTTTCTTGTACCAAGTTTTGGTACTCTAGGAATCGGGGTCTCATTTATTATCATTCTTTGAGTTTCAACATTTGGTATCAGAGTTAGAAATGACATCCACTAGTTTTGTTCGATTGCAACTTCCAAAGTTGAATGGGAAGAATTTTAGTAACTGGTCCGTCTAGATGAAGGTTCTTTTCAAATCACAAGATTTGTGGAAGTTGGTGGAGAATGGCTACACCGAAGTGGTTGATGCTAAAGCATTCAATGTTTTAAGAAAGGAGGAGAAAGATTCTTTGCTGGAATCCCATAAGAAAGATCAAAATTCATTGTTTGACATCTTTCAAAACTTGGAGGAAATGATATTTGAAAAAATATCAAGCGTGGAGACTGTGAAAGCAGCATGGGATATTTTTCAACAATCCTGCAAAGGCAATGATCATGTCAAACAGATGCGGCTTCAAACACTTTGAGGTGATTTTGAGTCTTTACGCATGAATGACTCTGAACCAATCTTGGCGCACTTTGATCACGTGCAAACCATTGTTAATCAATTGAGGGTTAATGGTGAAGAACTCCAAGATGTGAAAATCTTAGAAAAGATCTTGAGGTCTTTGATTGAAAGATTCAACTACATAGTCACGATAATCAAAGAAGCGCAAGATGTGAAACCATGACGTTGGAGCAGTTGATAGGTTCATTATGTTTGCATGAGCAAAGAATGAATCAAAAGTCCGTTAGCTTGAATCTCGAGCAAGCATTGTGAAGTTGGGTCACTCAATCAAGCCGAGGAGGCTGTCATGCTGGCCGAGGTCATGGAGGAGGTTGAGGATGTAGATGTGGAAATTTCAACTCCACTGGAAAATATAAAACACGGGACAAATGAAAGGTCAAGTGTTTTAGGTGTAACAAATTCAGACATTCCAAATCCGAATGTCAAGCAAAGGTGGCATATGAGCAGGTAGAATATGTGCATATCATTGACAATGAGGAAAACGTGGTGCTACCATGCAAGAAGGATGACTCAAGTACTGTGGATAGTACCTTGATACTGGGTGCAATAATCATATGATAGGCCAAAAAGAATTATTCTCACACTTGAACGAGACAGTTCACGGTGAAGTTAATTTTGGGAATAAATTTAAAGTTCTTGTAATGGACAAAGGTGACATTAATATCAATTCAAAAGATGGTACTAATGTTACCATTGTAGATGTTTATTCTAAGCCAAGACTTTTTTTAAAACTTTATTAAGTGTTGGGCAACTTCCCAAAAGAGGCCACAAAGTCCACATTGAAAATGGAATTTGCACCATCATGAGTGTAAACAATAAGTTGATCACCACGGTGCAGATGACAAAGAATTGGATGTTCCTCCTTACTCTTCAAATGAGGAATCTATTGAACTTTCAAGCGGTGATGAAAGGCAATAACTAGTTGTGGCTTTTTTGATTTGGTCATCTAAATTTTCCAGGACTAAAATTACTAGTCTAGAAAAAGATGGTGACCGGCATGCCTTCGATTTTCATTCCAAATTGCTCATGCAAAGGATGTCTTGTTAGAAAACAACATCGACAATCATTTCCAGTTGGAAAAGATTAAAAAAAAAAACAACCTTTGGAGTTGGTACATACAAATATATGTGGCCTTGTTGAGGTGGAATAATTCAGACAAAAAAGGTACATGTGAATTTTTGTGGATGATTTTACCAGAAAAGCATTGGTATATTTTCTGAGAGAAAAATTTGGAGCTTTTGTCAAGTTTAAAGAATATAAAGTCTATGTTGAAAGCATGGTGGCTTTATTCTAAAGATGTTGAGATCATATAAAGAAGGAGAATTACTTCGAATGAATTTGATAAATACTATAAAATTCATGGAGTGAAACATCGATTGAATGCCAACTATACTCCTCAACAAAATAGTATAGTAAAAAGAAATAACATGACAATTTTTTAAATGGCAAGAAGTATGCTAAAGGCTAAAAATTTGCCCAAGAAGTTTTGGGCAGAAGCCGTTGCACGTGTTGTATTTATGCTATACAGGTGTCCAGCAAGGAGTGTTCTTGGAAGAACCCAAAAGAGGCTTGAAGTGGCAACAAGCCAGATCTTTTGTTCCTACGAGTATTTGGGTGTGTGCCATATCCCCATATACTAGATGAACAGAGGAAAAAGTTGGACGACAAAAGCCAAAAGTGCATCTTCATCGGCTACAGTGACATAACTAAGGGTTATAAGCTGTATAATCCAATCACTGAGAAAGTAATCATCGGTAAGAATGTCCAATTTCTTGGAGATGAAGCTTGGGAATAGAATCAGAAAATTGACTAGAATAGCATCACCATTGAAGATGAACAATTAGCAGGAGAGACAGAAAAATCTTCAATCAAAAAAATACATCATCTTTGCCTAGTAGTTTAATTTCTTCACCAAGAGCAGTTTCAAAACCGTCAATACGTCATTCATAACGATTGCGGGAGATGTCATAAAGATTCAAGGATTATATGGTCACAAGAGACTATGACAGCGATAATGAAGGAATCACTGATGAAACTATGATAAATTTTTGTTTATTTGCATAATGTGACCCCCAAAATCTTATGATGATGCAGTAGTAGATAAGAAGTGGATTTAAACAATGAATGAAGAAATGCACTCCATTGAAAACATTGACACATGGGAGCTAACTTCTCTACTTCTCGGTAAGAAGCCCATTGGTGTCAAGTGGGTGTACAAGACGAAGCACAGGCCATACGATTAGGTGGAGTGATATAAAGCTAGGCTAGTTGTAAAAGGCTACAAGCAAAATCAGGTATTGATTATTTTGAAGTATTTGCACCAATGGCTCTAATGGATACTATTTGGATGATTTTAGCACTCGTTGCTCAAAATCAATGGAAGATCCATCAAATGGATGTGAAATTAGCATTTTTTTATTGGTGTTCTTGAAGAGGAAGTCTATGTGGAGCAACCGTTGGGTTATGAGAAGCAAGGGCAAGAAAATAAAGTTTACAAACTAAAGAAAATATTTTATGGGCTAAAATAGGCACCTTGAGCATGGTACACGAGGATTGACATGTACTTGTTAGAGCATGGTTTTCAAAAGTGTCCGTATGAGCATACATTGTATATCAAGTCAAATACTAACGGTATGATTTGATATTTACAAGGAGTTGTGAAAAGATGTTTGCCAAATTCAGGGAGGCTATGACTAGTCATTTCGAGATGACATATTTAGGATTGATGTCCTATTTTCCAAGCCTTGAAGTTAAGCAAACAAATAATGGCATATTTATTTCACAGTAGAAATATGCTAATGATATTTTAAAGCAATTGAATTTGGAATCGCTCAAACTGATATGGACTCTCGTAGCAGAATGATTGGAGCTGAAGAAAGAAGGAACTGGTAAACTAGTAAATCTCATTTATTTCAAAAGTATTGTTGGCAGTTTAAGATATTTGGCTTTTACTAGGCTATATATTACTTATGGTGTGGGAATTATTAGTCGATTACTGGAGAAATCATACCAATTACATTTGCAGGCAGCAAAAAGAATTATACACTATGGCACCCTCGAAAACGGCCCCCGATCTGTTAGGGTCGCCACAGTTCGCTTACCTTTCACTTGACCTGATACCATAGGATAATAATGGGTCCATAAGTCCTGGGGGTTTACATCCTTCAGATCGGTCCCAGTGCAGTTCATAAAGCAAAAGCATATACAAATCTCCCCATCCCATACTCAACAAAATAATGCAATACACACCAACTACACATTTTATATATAAGTTAGAGCCAAACACTTTTATTTACATAACTTGATGGACATCATGAGTTGGTACAATAAAAGGCCAAGATTTTCTAAGCTTGACTATAACCAAAAGTACTCAACTCCACAGCAGCTATATACTTCGGTCCATCATTCAGTGTCGGCTATCCAAAAAAAAAAAAACTTCATCTTCCATCCATTGCACTCAGTCACACCCAGCCCGGTCCTCCAGCTGGTGGTGGCGGCAACATCCCTAGCATAATCCCACCGCGTCGGCCATGCATGGACAAAAACTCTTGAATGATAAGGCCGGCGGGTGATCCAACGTCGTACAATACCAGAACCCGCACACGAACAAAAACTAACCCCTGTATCTTGGGGTGATGATGCTCCGTACACTTGCACTTGACATCGATCGATATACCATAGAAAGTACCGGGGTGACTGGCGACAGAGACATATCTCCTAGTCTGAAATGTTAGTCCCCAAAAGGGGTGAGTACAACCACTCAGCAGTAAAAGATCCATTAAACTACACAATGCAACAAGCAAGACAACCAAGATTCCATGCGAGATGCACACATCATCTATGAAATCATGCATATATTTCCATAAGATCCATTCAATGCCTTAGTGACCACATTTTCAATGCCAAAAGTACCAACTCAAATTCATAGACAATTTATGTACCCTACCATATGCACACACATGCGCATGTTTAATTTTTCCACTATGATATTCAAAAGGATCTCATTTTCCCCGGGGACCAATATTTGCATCCCTTTGGGCTCTCGTACCTAACCTGGCATCACGAGGCCTCCGGCACACACCTCCAGGTATCCGGCACGCACCTCTGGGCATCTCGAAACTCCGGAGGACATCCAGCACACACCTCCGAGCATCTCGACACTCCCGAGGCATCGTCGACTCAGCCGTCCAACGGTATCATCCACATCATAATATATACATATATGTCTCACTTTGAAAATAACATTTAATGCAACACGATCATAAGTTTCAATGAGTTTACAAAACCTCATCAATTTCATTTTGAATGTCATATGATATGCTAAATGTCACCGCATCCGTTGTATATATGACGACCCAAGGCATCACGACTCATAGAGCATTTCAATTGTTCTTGAGATAAAACAGTTTTCGAACAAACCAAAATACACTTTACTAATTGAAATTCTGGAAAAATTTGTAAACAATCTTAATAAATTCTAAGAATTTAACATGTTGTAAACAAGATCTAGGGGAAGGAGTTTTACAAAATAAAACACCAAGATAAGGAAATTTTCGTATAAATAGCAATGGTCCGTGCATCACAGCCATAAGACTTCAAATATCACTATTGCACAGTTTCAATAATAAATTTGATATAACCCCTAAATAAATTCAGAAAATTCTGAAATTTTGATATGTTATAGATAAAACCTATAGGTAAAATTTTCGTGAAGAACTCGAAGTCGGATTCATTATAGATCACGAACAAAAATTGCTATAATTCTCCCTAGCCCTTTGTAACAGTTTCCAGATTTAATGTCTTTGAAGAAAAATCATTTCACTGACCAATTCTTGTCCATTTCTTCTCAAATTTTAGTATGTTACTCCTCAAGATGTCATCTACAACTTTCATCAAGGACACGAAGTAAAATTTCAACTAGAGAATTGTATACAATTCAAGGAGTCGCGAAAGGTCAACATAACAGTTTCCAGATTTAGTATCTTCAAAAAAAAAAAAAAAAATCGTTTCACCGACCAATACGTGTCTGTTTCTTCTCAAATTTTAGTATGTTACTCCTCAAGATGTCATCTACAACTTTCATCAAGGACATGAAGTAAAATTTCAACTAGATAATTGCATAAAATTCACGGAACCACCAAAGGTCAAGCTATTTTTCCATAAAACAGTTTGCTAGCCTAAGGAACTACTCCCATAATTTCGAAAATTCCAACATCCAGCACATCCGAAATCTATTACACTTCACACACAATGACAACAAGCATCGTGTAGATCAATGGACTTCACTTGCCTTAAGTCCAACGCAACCACAGCAAGCAAACAGAGACTTGAGGACTTCGGGCGCGGCTCGATCGACGGCAAAGCTAGGCGGCGTCGACGACGGCAGCAGGCGCATGCACGGCGGGGCTGACCTCCTTCTTCCCCTCCTCTCTCACTTGCTCGCCCGCTCGAACTCCCTCGGTCTCACTCTCTCCCTTTCTCGATCACTCTCTCTCCCTCGGTTGCTTCCTTGTTCATTCCGCCCCTCCTCTTTTTCTTTTACCCTCATGATTGGCTAGTAATCATGAGGTTTTGCATGGAGGATCTCTGGTGAAGCAAGAGGGTGGCGACACTTCATATAATCCCTTTGCCACTTGTCAAATTTCATGCAATTTATAGGGCCTCATTCGGCCGGGCCTTGGTCGACCGATCCAAGAGGAAACATGGGCTAGTTTGGGCGGTTTTGGGCCTTAAGAAATCAGCCCACATCTACTCCTTTAATTATCTCACCTTAATCTCCACTTATAATTACATAATCACCAAGATTTGCACGGCCATAAATATTACAACAATACACAAGGATAGTTCGGTTCGTAGAGTACACGGCCAAAATTTCTTATCAACCCAACTTATAGTGCAATCTCGGTCTCTCAAGAGCATATGATATATTTCCAACAAAACAATAGTCCATTCAATCCTTGGCTTTATTTAATTGTAATCCATTGGTCCAATGACTATAATATAGTCCGATGGCGCTTCCATCACCTATTCATGGGCCGTAGTGTATCTAGGGATCGTTATGAAATTTAGGATGCCACATACACTATGTCAATGGAACTTGTGATCATAGAATTTTATATTCTTATGTCGACAATTTCAGTTTGGTTGGGTACTCAGACAGTGATTGGGCAGGTGATATCAAGACTTGTAAGAATACTTATGGGTATACTTTCTCTCTTGGATCAGGAGTAATTTCTTGGTCCTCAAAAAATAGGTTGTTGCACTCTCGACAGCTGAAGCAAAATACATAGCGTTAGCTTTGGCGGCATGTCAAGCAATATGGCTTTGTGGGATGCTATGTAGATTGATGCATGAACAGGCAGGCCCTACCGAAATAATGTGTGATAATAAATCGGCTATGGCTTTAGCCAAAAATCCTTTTTTATATGGCAAGAGCGAACACATGATGTCGAGTATCACTATATTGGTAAGCAAGTCAAAAGATGGCGAAATTGAGCTTAATTTATGCAAATCAGAAGATCATATTGCAGATATTTTAACTAAACCATTGAAGGCGGATTTGTTTGAAAAATTGAAGACGATGCTTGGAGTTGTTGAATTCTAAAATCAATTTTAAGGGAGACTGTTGAAATAAAATAAAATTGATTATTGGACGACAGCTCTTGGGTGAGAAACATGCAAGCATTGAAGAAGAGCCATAAAGATTTTAAGATGGCTGTGTTTTTCTTCAACATGGGGCTGTTTCATTTTCTTTCTTAATGATGTGTGGGTTGCTATGTTTTTTCTTTATTAAATGTAATGATTGGCGTTTGTGACATTCAGTTCCTATACTAAGGAATGAAATCATGAGTAGTAAATCAAGTCATAGTCCACAAAGACACAAAGAAGAGAAAGCATTCTCAATAAAAAATTCTCCCTCCAATTCTAGTGTTTT
Organism: Eucalyptus cloeziana; assembly: GCA_014182715.1. Taxonomy (NCBI): domain Eukaryota; kingdom Viridiplantae; phylum Streptophyta; class Magnoliopsida; order Myrtales; family Myrtaceae; genus Eucalyptus; species Eucalyptus cloeziana. The sequence continues at coordinate 30,953,020 of CM024641.1, read as the reverse complement.
TACTCCAAGTTTCCAAAGTTTATTAACATTTTTTTTTTTGTTCCAGTAGAGTGAACATGAAAATTGATCGTTGGAAAGAAAAACTTAATTTCAAAGGCAAGGAAAGAAACTTTTATCGAAGCTATGATTCAAGCAATTCCTCAATACATGATGTCTATTTTAGAAATCCTACTTTCGATTTGCTAATCTATAGAAATAAGAATTGCTGCGTTTTTGTGGAAGAATAGTGAATCAAGAAGAGGCCTTCATTGGAGAAGATGGGAGGTGCTTAAAAATAGAAAAGATAGTGAGGGAATGGGTTTTAGAGACTCATTGGATTTTAACAAAGCAATGCTTGGGAAACAAGCATGGGGACTTTCTCAAGATCAATGGTCTTTATGGTGTAAAATCCTCAAAGGAATTTATTTCCCTATGAGGTCTTTTTGGCGTGAAGGGAGGGAATTCCAGCCTTCTTGGGGTTGGCAAAGTTTGTTGATTGGAAGAGACACTATCTTAGAGTTAGTCATATGGTTAGTAGACACAAGAGAAAATATCAATACCCGGGAAGACTAGTGACTAAAATGAGGTATTATCAGGGACCAGCCAACTCTAATGATCCAATTAATGTTGTTGATTTGATTATACAAGAAGAGAATAGATAGGATGTTCACACGCTCAAAAGAATGTTTGATAAACAAACAGTGAAGGAAGTTCTCTCAGTGCTACTCTGCTCTTGTGCTACTCAAGATAAATTGAATTGGATGGCTTTCAAGTCTGGTACCTACTCAATGAAAAGTGCTTATAATATGATTGAAAAATAGAAAGTCCACAACGCAGCATGCAAGCAACATCTTCATTCTAGTCGCCTTGTAAATTATGGAATTATATTTGGAATATGAATACCCCCTAGAGTTAAGGTCTTTTTGTGGAGCATTTGTCAAAATGCAGCCCCAACTACAAAGAATCTTTATCGGAGAAAAATTGTATCTTAGCCAGCATGCCCTTTTTGTGAATAGGAGGTGGAATCTTTTGAACATCTATTCTTGCTTTGTTCATGGACCAACTTAGTTTGGTCGGATCCTAAGGCTAAAATCCAAGTATCTCGTCAAAATATCACGCAAATAGAATTCTGGCTCCAAGGCCAAATGGTACATCATGAGTAACTTCGGACCTTTGAAGAAGTCACAACCCTCTTGTGGTATATATGGAAGTGAGGAATGACTATGTTTTTCGGAGGCTGCCCCCAAATACGAAGATCCTAATTAGCTTGGCAAGAACATCACTCAGAAATTTTAGCAAATGGAACAATCAAAGATTGAAACTTCACTTAGAAACAAGTCAATCGATGCAAAGTTGGATCCCATCGAAGGCACTCACCTTGAAAATGAACATTGATGGAGCTTACGCTGAAGGACCTATGGAAGGTGCCATTGTAGGGGTTATCAAAGGTGCTAAAGGGACCTTCCTCGACGGTTTTGTTCTAGCCTCATCAACGATTTAGATGGAGGCGTTGGCCACAGCCAAAGCCTTGAAGCTACTTTAGTTGAAGAAAAAAATGAGTTTGCAGTTGTAATCTCACCTTGGCCAATTGTGGTCGGTCTGTAAATCGTGCTGCCGATTGGGTAGCCAAGGCCCGTAAAATGAATTTCCTACCCTCCTCTTGGGTAGCCCGGCCCCCCAACTCCTTCGGGATTTACTTTGTTTGGATGCCCCATCTTTTGGTATTTTATTTAAGAACTCTTAGGCTTGCAATAATATTGTCATGTTCTTTTACCCAAAAAAAAAAAAAAAAATTACACCCGCCAACGTGGATTTCTCTAAAGCTAGGTTTTGTCTGTCATCTTTTTGCACATTCCATATGAAACATAACATTGTGTACCACAAGGTTCTCTATGCCTTCGATGCAAAATGCAGTTGGGTGCTCTACCAGGGCGTTTGTTCTTGAATTTTCCTATTATCTACCAAGGGACACTAAAACACAAACTTGGTCCAGTTTTGTAAACAAACAGCCGATCCTGTGGGCCCCTCTTCATGTACCATATCAGGACAAATCATTCTTAAGACAAATTATTACGCGAATCGAGAGTATGTACTGCATACTTGAAAACGGTCGATATGAGCCGGGTGCACGTACTCAAGACAACGCATCGTCATTTCGTAGATTACACGTACTTCGGGAAAGAAAGCAAACAAGAATAAAGCTAAAGGCATCTTCGACGGAAGCTCGACAGGTAGCCCTGACACCTGTACGCAAGGAGCACACTCGCAGAGCCCAGAAGGCCGACGCGTGTTCGGTGCATGCAGAGAGTCCCTAGGGTCTCATGCCAGAGCATCCTCTTCTTCGTCCTCTATATAGGACCTGTGAAAATGATATGAAGCGATCTTCTTGTGTTTCTGCGAGTGAGAGAGGGTTCGGGCTTTTCGAGTTCTTGTGAAGTTTTTGGTGGGGTGAGAAAGGAGACGAGAAAATGGCGAGGAACATGGCGGGGCCATTGCTGTTCCTGAACCTGGTGTTGTACTGCATTGTGGTGGGCTTCGCTAGCTGGTGCATCAACCGCTACATCAACGGCCAATCCGCTCATGCCGGTTAAGCTCTCTCTTGTTGAGCTGAAGCACACACCTTTTCAGAGCTCATAACTGCTCTGGAGAGCTTTAAAGACTAAGGGAAAAAGAGAAGGAAAAATTTGAATTATGTCAAGATCTTTGGGAAACATCATTCTTTTAACAGAAGGGCGCCTCTTAATTTTTCCACCCGATTAGTTCTACATGGAGATAATTACGACAGTTCTCTAGACGTACACGTTAAATCATGGAAATAGAGAACCGATCCTTCTTATCTAGGAAATGAGTAGCTTAGATTATGATGTCTCTTATTGTTTTCTCCCCATTTGACCTGGAGAGATGATGGGCAGGTGTCGGGGGAAATGGTGCCACGATGTTCTTCCTCGTGTTTGCGCTTTCGGCAGGAGTGGTCGGGATAGTCTCGAAGTTGCCGGGCGCCCTACACATTAGGGCATGGCGGGGCGACAGTTTGGCTGCGGCTGCTTCTTCTTCAGTGGTGGCATTCGCCCTCACTGCTCTTGCCTTTGGGTAAATTATTTTGGCTAATTCAAGTTCTAATTCATTTTTATTTAGCAAAACGAGATTTAACTTATTTGGCTCAAGATACAAGGCCAGATTATCTTTTTCTTTCAATTTCATTTTTCTTTTCCTCCGATGGTTGAGATCTAGTTTGGCAGAGAAATAGATCAGGGTCAGGTATAAGTCTGTCTAAGATCGACACACAAAAATGATTGAGATAAAGTTGAAGCTAGGAAAAGAGATTATATGGATTGTAAAACGAAAGATTAAGTTTTATTAAGATTTGACGGTTTGGCAAGCTACATGAATAGGCAAACTAATTTTCAGACTTTGAAGTATGGCTATTATAATTACGAATATTAGAGAAATCCAATAGAAAAAGTTGAAGTTTATAGATGAAGTCCCACAACACAAAGAAGTATATAAATCCTGCCGGGCAATTTGACCCACCCTCTTACTTCCAATTCGAAGTAGGAATGACATGTGAGATGTGAAATTTGATTCCATAAATGCAAAATAAATTGGCAGAATCTGGTTATGATAATGATAACATGTCAAACTTTTAATTTAAAAGGTAGTAGATAGTAAGAGACCAATAAACAGCGACTTAGTTTCTGCGAGAATCATACATAGTCAATTAATTCAGTGAAGTCTTTGCCCTGTTTCTTAATCGTGTTGGCATGCGTAGGTTGGCGTGGAAAGAGATAAATGTGGGAGGGTACAGAGGATGGAGGCTGAGAGTGTTGGAAGCTTTCGTGATAATCGTGACGATCACTCAGTTCTTATATATACTGGCGCTCCACGCGGGTCATTTCAGCAGCCGGTCCGGGCCGGGCTACCGAGACACTCCCTATAGCGGCGGCATCGAGCCTAAGGGCGGTGGCAGGGGAGTGACCGGAGCTCGGGTGTAGGGTAAAAAATGAGTATTGTCATATAAGAGTCTATTTTGGGACTCGGATTTTCTGGGAACTGTGCTACTTGTGAGCTGAAAGTTCCTTTGCTGTAATATATCACGATGGATCTAACTTTCACGATCAGGTTATGCATGTGTCTTGTATGCTTTGTCGGTTTATTCTTCGGATGTGGATCGAAGTTTAAGTTTTTTTTTAACGAGGGATGGAAAAGTGAGGAAGAATAATTGCCGTTTATAGATCGCATGTATTCCTGAGAAGTTCCAATCGAAGTTATAATTACTAATTACTAAACCCAAATTCGCCATGAATTCACACTTTAACATTTCCATATAAAGAATTCGAGTATTAGGAGTCCGCTGTTACTCCTCTAGATCCAAATAACCCGAGGACTCTAATATTTTTAAAAATAATCTAAGGAGTTTTGAGGGTTAATTCCATTAATGAAATTGGTGTGTTCAAGGTACTTCCCGAAAGCATTTACTCCGATATCTCGTTAAGATGAGACGGATTATCTTAGCATTTTGACGGGATATTGGATTAAATCAGTTTGAGGTATCAGCTTAATTTTTTGTAAGAGTAAATTTAAGAATAAATTTAGGGTTCGTCTGAAGAAAAAATTATCATGAAAACTAGGCTGAAAACTAACAATTTTTTTTGCAAACAATTTTCATGAAAAAAAATCGTACCCTCAAATTAAAGTAAATGTAGTTTAAAGTAAATATCATGGAACGACTAACTTTGATATATAATTATATTAACCCTATTTATAACAACCAAGAAAAATGGAGATCATTACTAGTAAGCCAACTCTTTAGTTATTTAGAAAATGAAGAAGATTACAAGTAAATTATGCCACTTGGGCTTTTTAATTTCTGTAACTTTCACTTTTAGTCCTTTTCTTTTATGGAATTTTGTTCTGAGCTCCTTATATTCTGGAATAACAAGAAATTAGGCAGAATCACTTGTTAAGCTCAGATTTGATCTATAGACGCAGGCGATACCAAGGAGAAAGAATGAAAGTGATGAACCAACCTTGGATTCATGTGGCCCGAATCGTGCCTTTGATTCAACTCCTTTTTCTTTGCTTTCTCTTCCTCTTATGAATAATTGCACTGGAGGCCATGATTGCTCGTAAGATCATGCGGATGGATAAAAAGAAAAGGTGTGGTTGGGTTTTGATCAGCATCGCAAAAGCGATTGAAAGCGATGTATTTCGTTTCAGCCCCCAAAGGTGGGCAGCAAATGAATAAAATAAAACTTCAGGCTGGCCCCGAGGCTTATCTCGAAACTGACGATCCTCGAGGCGTTAATAATTCATACATGATCTATTTGGTTTATCAAGTATTGTGTTGGATTACAATGAAGACTTTAAAAACGTATTCCAAATCCATTCTTCTTAACATTGTTGTTCTGTATATTGTACGTTCTATTTCACATCATATCATGTATTAGTGTCCCACTAGTTAACATGAGATATGGCTCTCTCTAATCTAGCAGGGGCGAACTTCTTAGTCTATTAAACTCCATAAATCCCTTTACTACACCTGAGAGAGAGAAGATCCGGTTCGGGTCCTCGAGGGGAGCTCTTGCTTTGACCTCATCAGCATCACAGGACTCTCACGCTGACATTGAGACGGAAAACAAGGGCGCTTCAACGAGTTTGTAGGTCACATGATACACGACTTACTTTCTTGAAGTGACAAGCAAAAGTAAACGAAAGGATAGTGAAACTTAATGAGGGCCGCTGTCTGATGTAAGCTTAATTTAGTCCACTGATTAACGGGTAGGTATTTTTCAGTGATCAACTCCTTCATTATGACGATGTTACAGGAACTAAAAAACGACTTTGTGGCGACAACGCATTTCTTCTTTGGTTTTCGATTAAATTCAACGAAATTCCACCTTCAAGCCAAGATTGTCAAAGAGGGATGAGTGATGAAGTTACTAGCGATACCCGTTTCTCCTTGCAAATCCAATAATAAGCGTTCAACGTTGTTGACTTACTGTGCATGTCATTTAGCAAATCTTCTAGCATAGGTCCATGTTTGAGTTCAGCGGGCTTTTCCCCTTTTTAGGTAAAACTGAGAATGACTTGGCTCAACTTTAGTTGCAGCACTATGAATTCTAAAGTTGCGCAATAGTCAACTATTTACACTAATTGCACAATTATGTCATTTGTCCTCTTTCTAACAGTTTTGAAAGGCAAAGTTCCATGATTTAGACAAAGGAGTAGAGACATTTTTGTTTGAAAAGAGTAGAATATGTCCGGAAAGGATAAGATAGGATGTATCGTAACCCAGTATCAAACATCATATATGTTAAAAAATCTGATCTTCGATAATTTATGGCCTTTTTGAAAGCTGTACGGTGTTTTTTCTTACACAGTTTGAGACATCCTGCATATTTAAATGATACTATTTCTAATATTTCACGATATTTAGCAAAAGTTTACAATATTTCCTCATATAGAGTCACTTCTCTGTCCCTCGATACGATCAATTGTTTTTTCGTTTTCTCATTCTACTTCAAAGGGATGAAAAGTCAATGAAAGAATTTGCTGACATGAGTTCGATTTTGTTGATTGTGATAATGCAGAAATCTTGGATTCGGATTCGACTATTTGAACAGAAAGATTTGAGGATCGAAGGCCACATAACTGAGAGTGTTCATTCTGTATTTGGCTGTGGTTTTGTATATGCTAATGCTGTTAGTGTTAGACACTGACTAAAAGTGGGTCTTTCATTGATATCTACTTAGCGAAGTGAATACCTCTGTTTGATTGCGGATATGCTAAGAGGAAGAACCTAGTCATCATACCAGAATTGGAAGAATTTTCTACAGTTTTACTTCCTCAATGATGAAGCTTAATTCGATCAACCGTAATTTCAAACTTGATAGTTGAGCAAGGGATGACTCCTTAACATCATCCATATTAACAAGGGTGGCTTAATTGATGTCTCTTTTATCAGCTGGCGGGTGTTCTGCCACAGCGATGTTTATCAGACCAACTGCAGAGTGAAGGATGTTTAGATTGGAGAATATTCGATTAGCACAAGTGAAAAGTTGGCATTGAAGTCATGCAGTTCGGATTCATGCCAAGCAAACCTCATCAGTTACCAATCTGAGATAATTAACATCTGGTCATTATAAATTCCATTCGAGAAAGTAACAGCAAAGAAGATGGAACTAAAGAGTAGCCTAATCTGATTATTTGAGGGGAACAAAAATGCGTTTGTTGGCTTGTTTAAGATTAATAAGGTCCAAGGGAACTATAAAAGAAAAGGCGGGTCAATTCTAATGCAAGGAAAGATGCACTTTAGGGCATTAAACTTGCAACCTTCTGTTTCAGACCAAATAGAGATGCTACCAGCTTAATGTCTCTTGCACTTACTGATCTTGAACTCATCTTCAAGCAGTTTGATCGCAAAGAATATTACAGTTTTGACTTCTTCTTCTTTTTTATGCATCCGTGTATTTATATTTTGATCCTGTTCACATTTGATCAAAGCCGGATTACATCAAACTTTTATCTTCAAACTCGTATCAGTTTGTACATGTACCTGCACTGTTAACTCTATAGCACCCCTTAGCAACTAAAATTGGTTGCTGAACTTCATCTTGGATTTTGTCGTTAATGTGAATCACTCATTCCGCCAAGCACTAAGTATAACTGTGCCAGAGCCACTTAAACAGTGATCGGTTGTTTAGAGATTAGCATCCAGCTCACCATGAATATGAGCCTAGAATTGTGTCTCATGGGCGTCAGCCCTGGTTACTGGGAACTGTATTCTGCATCTGTTTAGTAGCTAGTTTCAACTGATAGACACAAATAGCTAGTGCAGCTACATGCTCTGAAGTGCATCTCAACTTGTATGCGGCTTGAGTCAGCAGACTGTTTTAGATTTCATGACAGTTCTCTCAACAAGGATAGGCATTACGATCACACAGCCGCTGTTGTAGCGCCATATAGTTGTCCTCGTCAATTTGATTAAGTGAGGAAAACCTACGACTCGATAAGAGGATCCGCTGCATTCAGACTGCATGATCGATTACTCAACCAACCTCTTAAAGCGTAGATGACTTGCATGGGCTAGTATAATCATACGTTGACTTTAAAAAAACCCTCGCTAACGTATTTGACTCTATGACAAATTTGTTGCAGATAAAGTTTCAAATAAACTTTACTCAAATTTGGATAACTTTTACTATAGATCACTCAATTTTTCTTACGTTTCGGAAAGTAATATCGCATTGAAGCTGTCACATTAGATTGATAGTGAAAGAAGCTTAATGAGTTGCCAAATTCCTAAAGAGTTGTCGGTGGGGCCTATGACAGAGGAAACCTCAATGAAAGCGAAGTTACATTTGGGCTATTTGGAAAATGACTAGATTGAGTGACCTCCAGTGTGATTTTCACGAACTAAAAAGTGGATATCTTCTAGACGGGGACTGATTGTTACATACTATATTATTAATGCTAGAGATTCAATTGCCAACTTGCGTTTAGGAGATAACCCATTGACCGTAAGAGGACCATATAAGATGTGAGTCAGAATAAAAATAGATTTCTCAAACCCGAGATTGTTGCAGTAGCCAATGTGGAAAATGGATATCATGATGTGCACCAAATCCTCACATAGATTTCTTATTAGTAACCATTAAACCAAGCCCGTTCTTGATATCATTCCTTGAGTAGCTAATGCCCTGGTAGTAAATTTGAGGAGTGCAACCGATCTGGTTCAATTTAAGAACTGAACCAAACTGAATAGGCTTTATCTGATTGGTTCCGGATTGATTTAGATGAGGACAAAGCAAAGGACTAAAAATCCTTATGTCAATGGTTTGAATGCTTACATACACACACACACACACATATTATATCAAATAAAAAAGATGGACAATCAAGCCCATTTCTTGATTCAGTAGAAGTTAAAAGAGTTAAATAGGGTCCCAAAAAAGGATAGATATTTAAAGAGCGGTCTGATTACGCCTATTCTTAATCCTAAATGGAATGAAATGAAATAGGGATCTATATGTAAACATAGTATCTATTTCGATAGTGGCCCGGCTAGGTCATGAAAAGAAAACAAACTCTTTCAGAAGAAGAGGTATTCTTGCTTTTCTATTTTTTTATTTGAATATCTCTTTAGAACATTTCTCTATCTAAATAGGATTGCTTATAGAAGTAGTATATATTAAAGTTGTATATATCAATAGAGAGAGAGAGAGAGAGAGAGAGGCTTTTTTTTTCAAGCCTTGCTTTTTGTGTAATGTAAGATAGTAATTATCCTTTTTGAACTATCATGGAATTTGGCCGATTTGATTTTCAATTTTATATTCTCCGGTGGAATCCGTTTTAAGTTTTTTTTTTTTTTTTTTACTTTGCTTTAAAATAGAGATAGATAAGTTGGAGATGATTTTCAAGCCTAGGAAGGCTATGAAATCCATCAATGTCTTAAACATTATGATTCGAATCTCGATTTTAAAAATTAGAAAGCGATTATAATAAGGTATGTTTCAAATTCCTGATTCGGAACCAACTACCTTTATGGTAAACCATTATAATCACATGTGTTTCATTATAATTTTGAAAAGTCGTTATCATAAGTAGAAATTCGAAAAGTTTTGAATCAATGGATGAGACCTGCCACATTGTGACCCAACGATTGTCAATTCCTGTAAATATTTTTCTTATGGAGACTATAGAAGCACTCTCAAACTAAACCCATGAGTTAATCGACCACAGACAATGATTTCACATATGACTACGGTTGAATTCCTTCCTGATGATAAAAACCCACGATTTATATATTTATTCTTGATGATATTTTCTGGTCGAGAAGCTATTCCGTCGACATGACCGAAACCTTGGACCTGAGATATTTCTTCACGATTCAGCGTCGAATCCATTGGCGAGAGACTTTGGCTCGGCATCGTGCATATCGTTGCCCGTCATCAATCATGACAACCAAAAGCGCACGGAGAAACAGACAAAATGGGGCCATACTCATCAATCCACTGTATCCTTTGGGATTTCAGCAATCATGAGAAGTGCTTCTCCTTCAAAAAAGCCGAGCGGATAATCGAATAAACTAAAGGGGAAGTGATCAATGGCGGTGTCAAGCTCCCTCTCCTGACCACGGTTCAGCGACCGATAGTGGTGGGTACTCGTGCGGATGACAACAATGGTTGCCTACCGAAATACAGGGGGAGACCGTCAAAGCGTGTTTCCAGAGAGGCCAGAGAGCTGACCGGTTGACCAGCCTATGGGATCCTTCGGTATCACACGTGGGTCAAAAAGGTTTCCTTAGAAAAGCGCATGGGGCTCGGATTGGAGTCAAAGTTCGAGGGATGGGATAAGACTCGAACGCCTTTTGTTCAGTTCGCTTAACAGCTTGGAATTTATTTGATTTTTCGGCGAAAGCTTTGCATTAAAGTAGTTTATCTTGAGCGATTTCGGACGTGAATTGGCAATGCAATCGGGAGCTTTTCTCCCCCCCACGCTGTCCAAGCTTAAGGAGACATCAGTTCCATCAATGTCAGCTCAGCACAGAGAGAGAGAGAGAGAGCGAGAGAGAGAGAGAGAGAGAGAGGGGATTTTGGAGAAAAAGTGACGGAAGTGGTACATCTACGCGGCACAAAGTAAGTGATGGTGAGAGGAGAGGATAACTTAGAAGTGAATAACAATATGAAAAGACTGCAAAGAAAATAAAGATATATCAAATATATTAGACATATAAAAAACAACCCAATGATCTTATTATTGTGAAAAATCAAATTTTGTCCAAAAAATAACCAATAAATCTAATTTTTTATTTTTTATTTTAATCAAAAGAATGTATGATCAATCAAGCAAAACTTATACTTGTAATCATCTTATTTCGATGATTTTAATGTATCAAACCAACAATAGAACCGTTTGCTCATATATAAAAAATGATTTTTTTTAAAATGAAAATTGTCATCATTGGTTAAGTTGTGTTTGAACTATCTTTCTCAAAACCCCTCATATAGATAATAATAAAGTGCAAATGATTTTTAATCAATCATATTTAATCGCATTGTTACTTAAATTATACAAAGCCAAAATATAACTATTAATGGAGCAATATTAATCATAGAGTACGCTTTACGATCATAGAAAATGAACATATCCATCGTAAATTTTATGATGAAGCATCATGAGTGGTTAAACTTAGGTAATGTGTATATCAAAATAAAATTAGATGCGGCCTCCTTATTGTAAAGTCATATGTACAGAAAAAAGAGAAAGATGTATTTATAGTTAGAGTTAAAGATCTTATGTGGCGAGCTTCCAATTACGTCAATTATCTTTTACCTTGCTTAGTAGTCGCCATGAGTAAAATATGATATTTACTTTCTCATATTCCAAATATGAGTAAAAAAGAAAAAATCAACCCATAATTCTAAGAAGACCACTCCAATGAAATGCGGTTCATATTCCCCATCTCATCTTAGGGTCAAATTCGTAATATGCATTGGAATATAAACTTTAGGTTTTTCTTTTTAAGGGTATTCATACATAAGTTAAAGAATGTAGTATAGGAAAATAATCAAAACTCTATGAAATCTCCGATCGAGAGGTAAGATAACTTTTACACTACTAAAATTCATCTAATATATAAAGTTTATTTGAATAAATAGCAAAATGTTTGACAGTACATATATATCTAAGATTGTGAATAGTAATGCGTGTAATTAGAAAAATAAAATCAAACAATAAAAAAATCCTCAACATGCCCTATCTTTTCCTCGCTATTTAAATCCACTTTATTTAATATATTTTTTTTAATGTTTTCCCAAAAATATAATTATTTTGGGTTGGGTAAAAAGTAGTAAAGTGGGAAATTGAGAAAAACAATTGAAAATCCTTTTAAATTCCTCAAGAACATCTCCAATTTATTGTTCACGCCCATTTCTTCTTCATATATAAAGAATAAATACACCAAAGGATCGGCTTTCAACTCAAGAATTGACAATCGTTTGTTCAAAAGCCATTAACTATATAACAGCTATTTTATATCAAAGCCATCTGTATATATTAAAAATTTTAGACTTAACCGGCTCATGGTACTTATAATTGTTTTTGGGTTTCTAGGTAGCCGAGCCTCTATGATTGTATTTGTGGATCATAACAAAAGCATATATAAGTTCAGGAAATCGAATTAGCTCATAATCGGAACTTGCAATTGCATGTAAATTGCTCTGACCATTTGCACTCGTCTAGGCTCAACCCCTTCATAATTCTTATAGGGTATTTTATGGGTTTTTGGGTATCAATTGAAAGCAAAAAAGACAATGGAATTTCTTTCAACTTACTTTTATCAACAAAGGCAAAAGCTTAACTTTTTATGAAAACGAAATTATGCTCCCTAAACCCTCGCAAACTCGAATAAATGAGCCTAATAAAATGGGAAAACTGAAAATAATAAGTAAACAGCAAATAGACAGGCAACAAAACGACGCAAGTTGGGGTTCGGGAGTAAATATTAAATAGATTTATTTATTCATTTAGAAGGAATATGTGACCATAATATTCCATGTCAAAAAGGACATAAAAGTGTTTATGACTAGCTATCACTAGCTAGGTAGGCCGGCTAGTGAGCACATATGCTTAATGCTTCATGAAAACTTTACATGTAAATCATCATGCAAGGATAATCTCAAAATGATAATGGACATTTCAGTGTCAGTCTTTGTTGATGCATTGACTTAAAGATCTTGTTAAAGAATATCATTGAAGTATTAATTAATCATATCTATTAAAAACATTTCATTTTCGATATATTGATGTGAGGAACAAGGAAAAAAGAAATTGCGCTTTAAGGTCCGTTCATTTCACGGAAAATGGGCCATTTTTAGAAAATATTTTCCCAGAAGTCATTTTCCAGGAAAATGACAATATTTTATGGTATTCGGCTAAAACCTGAAAATGTTTCGGAAAATATTTTCCGGTGTTTGCTAAGGAAAATATTTTCTAAGACTTCACCACTTAGGCATACATCACTTACCAACCTATAAATCCGTCAAATATGAACTTGAATCTAGGCAAACTTACTTCATATTTTTGTTCCCTTATTATTGTCAAACGCACATCTACTCTAAGAAATATTCATATGGATTTTAAAAAGAAGCAAAAGAGAAAAGAAGCAAAGCATGTACAGCCCTCGTGAGAATCTTCCAGTTGAGTGACATGTTCTCCCTCTACGTCTTTTGTGGTCTAATAAACACAAGAAAAAAGAAGCAAAGCATGTAGAGCCCTTTGCTTAAGCAATGTACAATTGCATGGTAGAATAAATAAAGAAAATGATAAGCAAAAGTGCAGAGTGTGAGCTTGAGATCGATGAGCTTGAGGTTCGCTGGCAATGTGGCCCATGACTAGCCCAAAAGAAGAAGATGGGAAACAAAGAAAAGAAAAAGAAAAAAAGAAAAGAAATAGAAAAGAAAAAAGAAATTAAAAAATAATTCAAATTAAAAAAGAAAAAAAGAAAATAAAAAAAATTCGAACAAAAAAAGAAAAGAAGAAAAAGAAAGGGGAGGAGAAAGTGAGGATTTGTAGAGATATGAGATAAGAGAAATCAAATGTGGAAAATGTTTTCCATTTTTCAAAAGTGGAAAACATTTTTCCTTGATTTAAAAGACTTTTTTCTTTTCATGGAAAACATTTTCACTAAGGAATTCATTTTCCATGAAACGAACGCCGGAAAATTTAGAAAATATTTTTCCGAAAATTATTTTCTGCTAAACGAACGAAACTTTAGATATGACAAATTTTCCTTATTTATATGCTTAATAAGTGCTTTCAAGAGACAAGTTAAAAATACAAAAAAAAAAAAAATTCTACATAAGCACGAATTATAGGAGGGAAAAAGATACCCATAAATTAATAAATTAATAAACCACTAAATGTTTGGTAAACAGTGGAAACTAAGAATTTCAGGCGGTCTCCTAGGACCACTTGCTAGTGACATTATGGGAAAAAACAGGTACATTATTAACAAGGTCAAAGAGATTGACCCAAATTCAAGGCTGGTCTTTGCGGTGCACACGCGCAATTTAATTTGGACCTTCAAATGTTTCTGCCCATTTGACTCCAATTCCCCTTTAGGCCTGCATTGATAGGTACGGTCAACTCCACATTCATCGGTCAAACTCGGTTCAACCGTGTAGCCAGCCAACCTACCTGATATATAATAATATATTTTTATCATCTCTCAAGCGCACAAAAGAATCTGATAAGAGTCCCCCCAGATTCTCTCCCTTTCGGTACCAAAAGCTGGCATTCAATCGTCAAATCCATTCTTTGTGGAAAACATGCTTTGCTCATCACCTCGCTTTTTTATTTTATTTTTTTAGCTATTCTCCATCATCTCTGCATAATGGAACGTCACCAAAAGCAACTCTTTAGCTTGACAATATCTCCTGATATGAAAATAAATTTCAAGAGGAATGATGGTTCTGTCGACTATAAAATAAGGAACACTTATTTAAGACATTAATTATTGTGTCCATAGACTTCTCATGAATTGTAGATTTTAATTAATTCTTCCTCATCGTTTCATAATTTTAGATACATTTTCAGATTAATAAAGCATTTCTCCTCTTTTTTAGAATTTTTTTCTTCATAAATTGTTGTGAAATCCATTCTCCAAACGCTTCATTTGCCGTGAAATTTGAATGTACCTATTAAGTTTCATCTCTCATTTTATCTACATAGATGATAATATCACACACTACTAATTAATATAATAATTTGGATACATTTACTTGAAGAATATCTTATCGGAACTCGATAGATACTTGATTAATAAAATAATAATCATTTAGACATCAATTTTTTTTTTTTTTTTTTTGGGCGAAATATGTCTACAAGAGCCATATTTTCCTCCAACTCTAATTAGAGAAAACTTTCCACCCATTCACTCTTGAATTAATACAGGAGATAAATCATTTCTCAACCCATGGCATCAAAAGCGCTTAGCGAACTCTGCACGACCAATGTTAGATATTAGGGATTTTTAATAACTTATTTGAATACTCAATTTCGACAAAGCTTGCGCTTATTCATTAGCTACCTTTTCGTCTGTGATCAAAACATCATCACCAAGTATTGCATGCTTAGTAAAGAACTGACCAGGGTGAACCTATTCTGCCGTATACCACATCATGAGATGATTTGATATGATTGGTGGATTACCAATATGGATAGGGCCCGCGTTTATTTTAAATTAAATTCAGTTATTGGAATGTCCATATCTATAACCCACAAATCAAAGGTCTAGTTAGAGGGAAAATGTCGAACATAGCCCATTTGTTAACTGGTCATATTTTTCTCCATCTCTAATTAGAGAAAACTGCCCTCAATCAGTCCTCATCTATGAGTTAAAGATATACGGATGTCCTTCATATTTACTCTTAGTTAAGTTAGCATGTGGGTAACATATATACTTGTAACCCACCAATCCCTCCAATCAAGAACCAAAAAAAACACATAAAATCTTTCGAAATTGATATGAATAGTAAATTTTTTAGTTATGCCATTTTTCCCTGTTAGGATCGGAGGAAATTCTTCCGGCTAATTTTGATTACTATTTACTATCACATGTTTTGAACCATCTCTCTCTCTCTCTCTCTCTCTCTCTCTCTCTCATGCTCCAGCATGATCGCCGCAGCACCCACCATGTTTTACCGTTCCGTCCGTCAATGGTCGTCTCCCCCATGGGCCGCGTCACCGCATGACAACGTCGATCACAGTCGCCATACGAGATCGACACAAGACACGACTTGAATGAAACTATTTTATGGACCAAGCAACCAATAGAAGTACTTCCCCAAGTAATATGGGGACACAAAGCGTGTTTCTTTGTATCTATATGGCCATGGACATGTCGTAGACAAGCTTAGTGCGCGGGTAGTGAATTGCTACTTTTTGACTGCTCACACTACTAGGATTTCCTTTCCTTTTCTTCTGTTTTGTTTCTATCATGTACTGTAACCCATGAAGCGAATGCTGAAGTTGACAACACCCACCTAAATTGTCACGAAAGAAAGAACTAATGTCCCATATTATAGGTTGACGCCATAAATTTTACCCAAACTTTCAAAATGACACCCAATTCAATCCTACCATTGAATTGACCATTCTTGTGTGTGCTTTAAGGAGTTTATGCATAATTGACCAACATGGTCTACGTTGAATCAGGGCACTAAACATTAGTCTAATTTATGTTCTGTATATGATACAAAGCATATCTTAATCTACATAAAGTACATGTTTCAAACAGCCATGTAATTATAATGATCCAACCCATTCCATGCGAGCCAAGTCTCTAGAAAAATTACTCAAAGTATGCACACGAGGTTGTGATCATTTGAAGGAATTTTACTTATGAATAATATCACAAGGCAAATGTGATCAATGTGAGACTTGAGACATTGTAGACTACCTAGCTTAAAAGATTGATGTTCTCGTTAGCATTGATTCATATTGCCTGGCAATACTCCTATTCGATATACAATACAGTCTATTCCCGACCATTCATTTTTTCTAAGAGTTTATTAGGAGCCACACCATATCCATGCCCTTTCACCTCAACATCTTTTCCCACCCTCATTGAATCGGCTCTTAGGTCTACTTCATTAATAAGACAAGTAGCTTCTACTCTGATACTATTATTAGAACTTAGTCCATTCCACATAGACTAATTCTTCGAAAAGGAATACTCAAAACAATCACACAACTAGGAATGGAAGTGAGACATGTTTAGGATAGCTAATATCATCCCAAACTCGTCACATTAACTTCCCGTTACTCTCCTAACCCATCCCAAACCCGCTATGGAATTTGATATTATATCCCAAACTCATCTCGCTAAAGTATTCCTTTTCTCATCCTCGTTCCTACCACTCACCATAAGTTTTTGTAATAAACACACATATGATTAACAACCCAAATTTGAAAACGCAATTATTTGTTTGAAACTTATGCATTGTAAATATCCAAATATAAACCAGTAGAGTATGAAAATAATATTGAAGAATTTGATATCAACGAACATAAAATCATAGGTCTAACAATAATTAAAAGTTAGGTGTGAAATGATGACTTTCGTTGAAAAATGTTATGCATACATAATTTAATTATTAGCGTTCGCAAGCTTTTGTGAGTATGTAACTTTTAGAGTTTTAATAAAGTAAAAACGACTTTAAAAAATCCCAAAAACTATTTAATAGCTATGAATATGAAGTTCGGCTATTGGTTGGCCAACTATAAAGACCAAGCCCTTATAGGGATTTTAGCAATATCTTATCTTGTTTCTCCGAACCTGCTACCTATTTAAGTTAGGAAAATTATCAAAAAAATCTTAAACCTATTATATTTATGCTAAGTTAGTCTTAAACCTTTTAATTTCATCAACTAAATCATAAATATTTTGACAATTTGTCAATGTAGTCAATTCGGCCAATTTTGGCTAGAAATCACCGTCGTAGATGCCGGCCATCCTACGTGGCATAGTCGGCACTGGCGTTGACATTTAAAAAAAAAAAAAAAAAATTATTGTATTATTTACTCTTTTCTTTTCTTTTCTTTCTATTTTTTCCTTATTCCTTTGTCAATTGGCAATGAGGAAACCTATGCTTAGAACCAGGGAACCAGAGAACCAGAGAAAGCTTGCTATAGGTATGCCTTCCCACAGTGGGCGAACCTTGTTCAAGCCTTTCAAGGATAGCCTTTTAGCAGCAAACTACCCAAAGATTTAGTTTAGAGCATAGAAACACTCAAGCGTGCCAGGATGGTAACGTTTCTAGCTAGCTAAGCTGCATTTCTCAGAGAATCATATCACGTTAGAGAAGGAGAGGTGTTTAGAGAAACATTAAGAATTTTTACAAACACGCAATTTACTTCAAGGAACTCTGCTCAACATATTACATCTTCTTTGCAACGACCGACAAGGTCTCCCCTTATCAGTCGTTGCTTGTGGTCAATCATTGAACATCACTATGGCTTGGCAACCAAGTGGAGGAAGAAGACAAAAATTAGAAAGAAAATAAAAATAAAATAAAATATTATAAATATTTTATATATCAAGACCGATCATATCACATAAAATGGTTGACATCCATATCAACAATTTTTAATTAAAATTTATTGAATTGACTACATTGACAAATTATCAAAAGGTTTAGTACTCAATTGGCCAAATTGAAAAGTTTAATACTGACTTACCACAAGTACAATAAGTTTAGGTTTTTTTTTTTTTTTTTTTTTTTTTTTTTTTTTTTTTTTTCTGACTTCTCCAATATATGTCCCCTCAGTATATAAGGGGGTCAAGAGCTCTATCCCTAGGCGTGACCTCCCAGGGATCTATCTTATCTCTGAATGATATTCCTTCCAATATGAGATTTGGGATGTCACGATGCAATTTAGCATGAATTTTTAATCTGGGAGGCTAATGGTCCCTCGCATCGCCTCCGCTAGCCACCAATTTTTTTTTACAAAATGAACAAAAGATCTATGTAGGAAGCTTATCTCCGATGGTAAGTGAACGCACTAAATGCACTTGATGAATTTGATACTAGTACGACAACATTTGATGTGGTGTCAATACTATATGAATTTAGTTACATCACCGAAATTAGAATGTGTTGATATTTACCCAGAAAAATAGGGTACACTTCACAAAAAAATAACTATTTTCTTAACTTTTCCGATAAAATAAGCCAGGCAAATCCCATGGAATCGGACATATCTGTCACGGCTGCTGTAAAGTTGATAATCTTCCAAGCGTAATGGTTAGTTGCTGTAAAGTCACACATCCTTAGCTTCTACGCATGTTAAGCCTTGGAGTTAGATGTTTTTTTTGTTCTTTCCCTTGGAAAGTTAACATAGCAGTACACTTAAAAGATCTTGTAATCATTCTAATTTGAGCATTCAATCTATTAATCAATAACATGCAAATATTCGCAGGGTCCCACCGGCAACTATCTCGCAAACTTTAATATTTGTAGCTCCACTGACGTATAAAAAATTAATTCCCCGAGAAATATCCCGGCATGCTTTGAATAGTATGTCGAATCGTTTATTCAAAGGAGAAATGGAGATGATTCTCTCTTTCACCACAAGTTTTATTGTATTGGATTCTGGATCTACTAGTGTCTTGTAGATATGCATGATACCAAGATTTTATTGTTCATTTAGCAATAGATAATTGTCAAAATGTGCTATAGAAAGCCCGGTACCTTCATTTGTAGAGATTATTAAGAGAGAATCTAAATTCGAGCTAATTAGATCAATTTTTGTGTAGATAGTTAAGCTAATGAGTTATAAACTAACAATAAATATTAACCGTTTTACCTTACATCACATATCTGATGTAGGACTTTTTTTGCCTAACACCCCATACATGCGTCTTAATAATAAATAAATAAATAAATAAATAAATTTGTGTTTTTGATTATTTGGATATAGAAGTTGTTAAAATATTTAAATAATAAACTACACTTTCATTTAAAGGTTTAAACTAATAGAAGAGTTGGCAGTAATTCTATAAAATTTCACAAGATATTAAGTTGAATGTCCTGAATTCGAATCTTTCTAGACCTCATTTGCTTCTCCAATTAAATTTTCACACTTAATAATAGGAAAAAAAAAAGAGACTAAATGTGATGGAGAGTATTAGAACATTTAAATAATAAATCATGCATTAATCTAGAAGTTTAAGCATTTAGAATAATTACAATGGTTCCATAAAATTACACATGAATCACTTAGAAAGTGACTTCCAAAAGATATAAATAGGAGGGGCTCTCTCAGCTTCTTTTGAGCAATTATATAAGTAAAAAGGGGCCATATTGTATTCTTTATAATAAGAACTTCACGGTCACGACAAGTTATACATTAAAGTTGATAAGTGTTTTCACACTTAATTTGACTTTTACTAGATGTGAATGCGTTACTAATTTCTTGACGTAAAACTAACAAAGTGTGTTCCATCACCATTGTAATGGGATCAAAATTATCGACTGATATCATGTTTGTTTGTTGTCTTTTAAGTCATTTATATGTTTCTAAACTTATCACGTAAAAAAAGTGCTTTAATGAAAAGCACGTTGCTAGTTAGCTACTTTCAATGTAAATTATCATATTAAACAAGTGGTTCTTTGAATTTCTTTTCTGATGTCTCACGTATTAGAAAATTTCCGTGCTAAAAGATTAAAGAAAAAGAAACTATCCTCATATATATATATATACTTATCTCACAAATAGAGATGAAAAGTACAATATTTTATTGATAGATTGTTGCGAAGAACCACGCTTGCAGGCCGAAAATGATATAATAATAATTCTATCAGATATCTATCATTTTCTCCCTCTTAGATGCACATCAAAAATTTATTAAAAATACAACCTATGACCTTAAAAAAGGGTGGAAAAGATTTTGTCTTGTAAGTCTCTTCGTGCGAGAGTCGTGAGTTTATCACTAGTACTATTATATGAACTTTAAAATTGGGCCATGAAAATCAATTTACGAAAAATTTTAACAACAAAAAATTCAGAATTCATCTCAAAAAAATAATAAACAAGAAAAGAAAGCGTGATAAAAACTTTCCTTCTTGGGATCTGCTTCAGACTTTCATAGGTTAGTCTCTGACTGGCTTTATGATGACACATCTGGCCAAAACAAAAAAACTTTATATCAGATATGAGAAATCGGATCAAGATTTGTGACTTCAAAGAAGAACTAAAAGAGAAGCAACTTTCGGTGCTGTCAAGATTTATTTAATGATATGTTAGCTGTTAGGAGAGTTAACTAGGTGCCGTCGAAGAGGCGGACTCTCATTTGGTATCTTGAATGGTGTATTATTAAACTCAAGTAGAGACTAAATTCAACATGTAAACAATTTTTAATTTTGGTAACTTTACTTTACTACTCTATCAGTGAATGAGAATTTCTATTTATGACTGTGACTGTTTGTGTAACTTTACGGTGTACCTAGTAGTAATTTTCGTAAAAGCATTTGTTTCTAGAACATCGTGGTTGTGCTTCAAGATTTTTTTTCTTTTCAAGCTTGGAAAAGAAGAAGATAAGTAATTATTTATTAATTGTAACCCCACAACATCTAGATATTCATTCATTATATTATGATCAATCTTGGCAAGACATTCTAGGAAAAGTTAAAAAGAATGATAAGGTACCATTCGTACAAGATTTTGTTCATTACATCATGACGCAAACAATCTGTGATCTTTTATCTCCCTATTATAAGGTGGTACTTTGTAGGGCACACAAGCTTTAGGAATTCGACAAGTTTTGAGTATCGAGTACAGATTTTTTTGGATGCCCACTTTATTAGGAGCACTTGTAGTTAAACAAATCAATGATACTAACTATTTATTTAGCAAAATCATTTGATTAATGCTCTGTCTATGGAATTGGGGAAAATGGGGTAAGAAATTCGGGTTGGAAAATTCTGTAAACCTTCAAAAATTTCGTAGTTTGAAAAAGAGACATGTTTTAGAATTATGAGATCATTCTTTTTGCATCTTTATTCCTTCGTGCTTCCAAAAATGGTGTTGGAAGTCTTTGCAATTGATTCAGGGTCTATATTTTGTTTAGTTTTGATTGATACAGATATGGTTAAGGCCGAGGGGATTACTTGTCTACGGATATTGATTGGTACTAGTAGATTGATTCTGTTCTTTGTTATGTTGGTCATACACTAGGGGATGTTTCTTTGAGCTTGTAAGAGAGTCAACTCTCCTTAAGGATGTCGTTCTGCGATGAAACCTATTTGCATATCAAAAAGTGGATATTATAAATATATTCTATATAAGAATATTCCGGTAGCAATCAACATACGACCTATAAAATTATAAATCTAATTAATCATTTCATCGAGGGAAATACTATGTGCTGCTCGACATATAAAGGTATTATCACTGTTCATGGCAACAATCATTTAGGGGACCACGCAATTCCTCTCAATTTCCAATTTCAAAGTGATATAAAATTTTCCTTCTAAGATTCCATTTATTTAGCAAGAAATGAATAATTTGGAAAACATTTTTTCAAAAAAGATTATTTGTATCATTTGAAATAATTAGTAAATAAAAAAATTTACTATCGATAACAAATTATTTATAAATATTTTCATGAATGATAAAAAAAAAAAATTCATTCATTCATTTTTGTAAGCGATGTATAAAATCAATTTTAGGAAAATATTTTTCAAAATCATTCATTTTCTACAAATTACATGAATAATAAACCTCTTAATTTTGGGAAACTTTAAACCCTAGCTACTTCTTGTTAAATGTGAGAATCATAAGGGAAAAAGAGAGCTTGGGATGACCATCAATTCTCAAAATCAAGCATAGAAACCAATAGGGCGCGTCAGCTCATTATCAAAGGAGCATGGTGTGTACACAAACCAAAAGGAAAGCAAAAAAACATGGCCCGCAAGTTTCCAGAAGCACAAAAAATGACCCAGAATGCAACACCTGTCCACTGGTGACGCAATTAGAGTCCATCCGTGCCTCACTATTTTAATGCCCACAAAACCCGATCTGGCATCCAACAATACAATAAAATAATAGATTTATTGTAGATTACATGGATCAATCTCCTTAATTAGTATATAAGGACAACAGGTGGTGGAGAGTCATTGGTGGCCTTGTGGCTTTCAGTAGTAAAGAATTCCCATCCACCTAGTATTCTTTTGTGCACTAGCTTTTATCACGCTTTTGCTTGGAAAATCTAAATTGATTGATTAAATTAGCTCCTATTGTGTCTAGATGCATAATCACTAGTTATACGTGGCCTCATGCCACGAGATTACTCCATCACTTTGTCTTGCTTTAGCATTATAAATATATGTGTAAAAAAATCAGATGTGAATAATCTTTGATAAGAGCATGTCACCCAATGCCTCAACAGGTGAATGAATTCTCCTGCTGCCCTTTCTACGTCCTTTCGATTGAACTCGAAAAAGGTCATTGGGTTGGGGGTGACCTTAATTATCTAATGCCTCAACAAAATGAACAAAACTAACTTAAGATGAAAAGGGGTTAAAAGGGTCATTGTGGATGGTTTGTTTTTATCAAGAGATCACCCCGCGGTACCTTGAACAGTGGAAAGGATAGGGATGATTTGAAAGCGACAGAAATTTGGTGATGCCATGAAACACATTGCTCAAATGCCACTATAAATATGGGATGCACACCAACTCAAATTGCCACAGAAGATCTTTGGAAAAGAATTACACCCAACCAAACCAAAAGAGTCACAATTCGGGATCCACCTTGTTTAGTTAAGCGAGAATAATTTTTCCTTCTCTTTTCTCTTTTTGAGCCCTTTAGAGTTACATGTCTTGGGTAGCAATGACGGGGAACTTTGGGTGGGGCTCAAACTCCATGGAAGAGGCGTGGAGGAAAGGTCCCTGGACTGCTGAGGAAGACAAGTTACTCATTGAGTATGTGAAGTTGCATGGGGAAGGAAGATGGAACTCTGTAGCTAGGCTCACAGGTAACACATACATATGCATGCTTTAAATATTCAGTTATCACTCAAATCAATCAGCATCTCCACATGATAAACCTCTTAATCTTTGGATCTTATGTATGTTTTCTTTTAGTTAGTTGCCTTCATGTTTATGCACCATTAGAACTTAGGATGCCCACAAAAGCCTCTTGAAACTTTTCATGGTTTTTGTTTTCTTTTTAGCGATGCGATCCTCACAATCCTCTTAAATTTTGTTTATTTCTCCTTTGATCTTTTCTGTTCTCTTTTAGTGGAGTAATCCTTATGATCCTCTTAAATTCGTTGCCTTCCTGTTTATGCATTATTGGTACTTATTACTACCCACCCAGATTGGTACTTATTACTACCCACCCAGATATCCCCCACAAAAACTTATCCAAAAGTCTCATTTTGTTTTCTTTTGAGGGGCTACAAACCACACTAGTTTCCTCAAATTCGTTCTGTTTCTAATGGCGTGAGCTTTTATCACTAGGCTTTTGCATCAAGGGAAGGAAAAACATAGAGTTGAATTTTTAGATTATGGGAAGTAAAAGGAAATTAATTTGGTGTCTTATATGTTTTGTCTGTGCAGGGCTCAAGAGGAATGGGAAGAGCTGTAGATTGAGGTGGGTGAATTACTTGAGGCCTGACCTGAAGAGAGGTCAGATAACCCCTCAAGAAGAGAGCGTCATCCTAGAGCTCCACGCTAGGTGGGGAAACAGGTAAATTCAACTTTCTCAAGTCTTCTGTATTAAGTTTTTCGATAATAGTAAGATGTTCCCATAATAACTGAAACTGGAAAAATGAAAAACAGATGGTCAACAATTGCAAGAAGCTTGCCAGGGAGGACAGACAATGAGATCAAGAACTACTGGAGGACACATTTCAAGAACAAGGCCAAGGCCTCTCCCACCAACCCTGAGAGATCGAAAGCGGCGCGTCTCCTGCGTCGCCAACAATTTCATCATCATCAGCAACAGCAGCAGCAGCAACATCAGCAAATGCAACAGCAGCAACAACAGCAGCTGCCCCAACTGCAGCAGCATCTGCAACTGACTCAGGTCGACATGAAGAGCATCTGGTCCCTGCTCGAAGAAAACGACCACCACAGAGTCCCGTACACACCCCAAATCCGACCCGAGATTGCAGGGGCCTACCCCAATAGCTCTGGCTATGACCAGTGCTTGTTCTACTCTGTTTTCAATGCCAATAATGCTTCCCTTCCTGAGGCCTCATCATCAACATCTACAACTGAGGATATGTTGTGGGATGGCCTGTGGACCATGGAAGATGTGCATGGGATCAACTGCGGTGCTCCGTATGCAACGAGCAAAGCCACTATGCACAATCTGGTCGCTCCCTTCTGTTAAGAACCTTTCTTGTTTTGCTGGGTCATCAATTAAATTACTATTGCAGAAGCTCTAAAGCTGGAGCTTTATGTCTGTTTTACCAAACTGTTATAAAGATCTGAGCATAACTTTGTGACCTGTCGAAAAATAGCATCAGATTTTTGCAAGGAGCATTTTGGACAATCTTTCCCAGGAAGGCATCCGTTTCTTATTCGGACAGAATTCTCTGCCTTCATAATATAATTAAGATTATAGAAACAGCGCAAACGATAACGATACCCTGCCTAGGAAGCTACCTTCATTAGATGTCTTTAATGACAAAAAAGATCAAAAAATAGAAAGAGCTGGCTATCGGATATATATAGCATGATTTTTGTGCCAAAAGCGCACAGATTTGCCATTTCCCTGAGAATCTTCGTGACATGTACTCTCATGGCACTTATAATATGACAAAAGCATGTACTAAAAATATTAAATTTTCTTTAATTGATAAGTGTCTTGAAACACCCGTTAATTATATATTTTTCTTCGATTCCAAGTTGAAAATTCTACCATTATGCTAATTAGCATATAAAAGCAGAGGTTCTGTGAGTATAACACCCTTTAAAAAAAATAACCTTGATATTCCCTTGTCATCTGTCCTCATAATTCTTTAATTATGCTTATGTTCCCTTGAAAGTGACAAACCTACAGTTCAAAAATCATCCTTGTTGGAATTTCATGAACAATTCATTTAAAAGCATAGTGTTTTTGACATTCTGCAGAAGTTTCCCAGAATTTTGCCTATTCATCAGGTTCTTGATTCGTATGGTGTAGGATTCCATTCTCTACAAAAGAACAGAGATATGTGGATTTCGATGAGTGGTGACTCGTGCTTTCTAATCCTGGAGATCTATAAAAGGACACCCGAATCTTATTCAATCTGAAACCCCACGCTTTCATTGTAATTTATAATGACAAAAGTAGATATTCATGGGACGGGCCAAGGAGAAACTCCAAACTCTACGTGTCCGCATGGGCTAATATTGAAAGGATGAAAAGCAATTAGATCGTCACTAGGTACGGATCCTTCGGCCCTATATCTGGATTTATGTGTTTTATATGACCTCAAATGGATTTTTTACATGTTTTTTCTATTCGTGTTAGCATATTAATTGATGTCACTTATGATCTCAAGAATGTTGTTACTTATGTTATTTTTACAAATGCGTTTGACAAATACCTGTGCATGAGTACCTCAAAAAGAAAACACTTTAGGGACAACACCATAAAGAATTGTCAAACTATTACACTCAAGACACATTTATTCTAAATTAATGTTTGTGTCAAAAAATTCTAAACAATTACACTCACGACAAATTTATCATTCATTAACTTCCGTCCCTTATTCTTGTTAGATTGCCGATGCAATAAAACACTCGGACATGACTCGTCTGATGTGCATCCCACGTAGAAATTCATCATAAGCATATGGACCTTGTCACAGCTGTCTTCCAACTCATAGGGTAGTTACACATCTATCTCACTTGTAACTTCAGACCATTGCTTATTTCATCTCTCGTAAGTTGACTCAATGATACCGACCGGCGTTGCGCTTGAGAAGGTAATGAAATGTGCTTCCTTTTGACTTTGTGAAGTAAAGACTTACCAAGGGCAAAAGGAAAGGTGAAAGGTACTCCCATAGACTAAGGGGATAGCGAGAGCACTTGTACAACTCCATGAATGAGCTAAATGGAGGTTGCATTATTGATCCTTCTCTTCTGGTTAATCCTATAAATCGGTATTACAAAAACTGGAAATCTGCAGGGATGACAAAAACAAGGTCCCTCCCTCAATAGGAAGATTCATTCCTATAGGGCTAGTGAGATATCAACTGAATGATGAGCCAAGTGGATTCGAATTCCTTCTCCATCCATGGGAGAGGCGAAATAACAAGCACCGTCCTAATGATGACGCTGTCTTCGAAGTTTGAGCTTGCCCGGTGGATCCCAATCTTGCAAGGAAGAGAAGATCATGAAAAGAGTCATGAAACTTCGGCCATCTGAAGGTGAGCATTCACATGTTGGCAAGTATCTCTTCGCAAGCTCTGCCGTTGAAAATGCCCCAAGGTAATCACTCTGGAGCGAACATTCTATAAAACCTCGCAGATTCTTCTTCACCGTTTCTCTATTGAGCACCCTCTTGATGGCCGTAGGCATGAACTCCTCTCTTTTGTTGCCATCTCCTGCAGCATCCCTTCTAGACAAGAGATCCCTCCTGTCTCTGAAATTTGCTGAAATCCGTAATTTTTCCCTAACTTTGATTTGGGAGAAAGAAGGAATAGATCCAATCCTCATAATTCCCAATCTCTGTTCATTTTCTTCAAATTGATTACCCTACAAAGACATTGTTTAAAGAGCCATTTATATTAAAATCAACGTTGGATCTAGGTCACAGTAATTGCTTGCTACATGTGTTTTCACCTTAGTTTTTTAATGGGTGTATTGTCCAAAAGCTAACAAAAGGGAGATTTATCACGGATCTACTGATTTCAGATGTTTTATGATAAGAAAATTAGTTCAGAATAAATGTGTCACCGATTTAGCAATTTGGGATTTTTGATAGTATTGTCCCACAATTTTATCAAGTTGAACATACAAAAAGGAGAATACTTAAACGTACAAAAGAGGAAGATGCTTAAAGTTAAACGTATAAAAGGCATCATGTAAGTTTTTAAAATTAAATGTTAGTTAACTGGTCATATGATAGAAAAATTGGAAAAGAATAATTTGAAAACGATTGGCATAAGAGCAAATGCAAGTTTATTCTTATCTTAGAATATGAATATCCTTAGCTGGTGTCATATTTGTTGGTTGACAGTTTAGTTCAAATTTTACAAAGATTAAGTTAAAACTCGAGATTATCTTTCTATACCCTCATTTTAGGTGAATTGCTAGATTATGAAACATTAATGTCGAAAAAGTAAGAGTAAATATATGAACTACAATAAAACTATAAATAACTCATTCCCAAGAATATGTACATGATGTTAACTCATAGGAATTATAGTTGGCCATATCTAAAATAGCTATAACTTATTAATTCTACATTCTTTTTTAAATCAAGATTCCTTTTTAAATATGCTACTTTTTTTTCTCATTATTATAATTTCAAATTCGGTTTAATTTAAACAGATCAAGGAATAAGAAGTAAAACAGCATACCTATGATTAAGCTACGTTACTCATTATTTATACTAGGGAAAAAGCCACGAAAAACCCTGAACTTTGTCCAAAGTGACACATTTACCCCAAACTTTTTTTTGTGATGTGAAAAACCCCAAACCTTTCAAACCGTGACACATTTATCCCATCAAGGACATTTTTGTCTTTTTATTATGTTTTTTCCTTTTTCTTTTTTTTTTTTTTTTTTTCTTCTTATTCCCTCCGCTGGCCATGGCGGAGCCGACGGAGGGAAGCTGGCGTCCGGCGAGGGTCGCCCTCGCCGGCGTCGGGCAAGGGCGGCCCTCGCCGGCGACGAGCGAGGATGGTGGCGTCGGGCAAGGGTGTCCCTTGCCGATCCGGCGGTCCCCGCCTCCCCGACGCGCGGGTGAGGGCGGCCCTCGCCGGCGACGAGCCAGATGGCCCTCGCTAGATCCGGCGAGGGGGTGGACACCCTCACCCGACGCCGGCGAGGGCCGCCTCGCCGACATCGAGCGAGGACGGCCCTCGCCCGACGCGCGGGCGGGGACACCCTCGCCGGCCGGCGGGCGGCCCTCGTCGGCGTCGGGCGGGCGTCCCCCGCCCTCCCCCGACACAGAGTGAGGGCGCGAGGGAGGTCCTCGCCGGCGTTGGCGAGGGCCGCCTTGCCGCTTGGGCGAGGGCACGAGGGAGGCCCTTGCCCGACCCAGCCGAGGGCCGCCCTCGCCCGACGCCGGCAAGGGCGACCCTAGCCCGACACCGGCCAAGGGTAGCCCTCGCCGGATGCCAGCTTCCCTCCGTCGGCCAGCCAGTGGAGGGAAGAGAAAAGCAAAAAAAAAAATTTTAAAAAAAAAAAATTGAAAAAGAATTTTAAATATGAAAAGACCAAAATGCCCTTTAATTTTGGGGTAAATGTGTCACACGACGAAAGTTTAGGTTTTTTGTGTCACAAAAAATAGTTTTGGGTAAATGTGTCACGGTTTGCAAAGTTCAGGGTTTGTCACGTCACAAAAAAAAGTTTGGGGTAAATGTGTCACTTTAGGCAAAGTTCAGGGTTTTTCGTGGCTTTTTCCCTTTATACTACATAATTAGATCAAGTGAATGAAATATAACTCTATCCCTTAATTGTAAGTAGGTGGTCTACTTTGTGTTATACTTACTTTTTATTGGGAAGGTATATTTTATACATTATAGTTTTACTTTAAAATATTTCTTTATTCATTTTTCTTATCATCCCGATATTCCTTCAAATAATCTGAATAAGATACGAAATAACACCAAGTGGTTCTGCAGTCCAATTTACTTAATGTTGGATCATATAACCTCACTTCTGCAAGACACTTCAAACTTTAAGATGGTTCGAGTTAGGTTTACGTCCAACCCACAACTCAAAACGAGTCAATGTAACATATTTGGTAGAAATATGGTTTAATACATATTGGGCTATTTTGCCCCACTGAAAACTTGATAAAGTAGTCCTCATGGAGCGCGAGAGACTAAGAGTTTGGGAAGGTGATTGGTGTGTTGGTCTGGGCAAAGAGAGGAAGGAGTATGTTGGTCTATGCATTTTTCATAGGGGTTTAACCCATACAAATTCATGGGTGTGTTGGTCTAGGTAGAGAGAGGGTGAACGTGCCACTGGTTCCATTAAACCGCTTGGGAACCAGACCAAACGGGTTTAAGGACCAAGTTGGTCTGGTTCCCAACTTTAAAAATTGGGAATCAGTCTTCCTGGTCCGGTTCCCGATTCCTGAGTAGGGCAAATTTGAGTTGAGAACCAATCACTCATATTCGTAATCATCCAACATTATTATTTATTAATATAATTAAAATAGACAAACATAAAGTATATTCAAAGATATTTTTAGATTTAGATAGATAATAATAAAGATAAATGCAACTTGAGATGTTAATTGTAAACTTTCATAACTTAATGTGCAAATTGACTTGAGGATGCTTTTCAATTTTTTCCCTAGGATTTAATTTCATTTGATATTAGAGTAATCGAGTTATTACAATGAAGTTAGTCAAAGGACACTTATAGAATGAAAACCAAACAAAATAAAAAATGTCTCTTATCAAATTATTGCTAACTAAATATGTATTTCATTACATAGTTAAATTTAGTTAACAATCTGGATAGTTCAAACGGGCGATTCCACCTTTGGAACAAGGAACCAAATCGAAAATCACCAATTCTAATTTTATGGAATCGAGTATTGGACCAGTCCCCTCGGAAACCACCTAGAACAGGCTGGCCTAGGCGATTCCCTATCCAACTTGTTCTTGTTGCTCACCCCTTATCACAAGTAGCCCATATCGATGGTTAGTGATACAATTTTACATGCCACATGGCAATAATGGACGCAGAGTAAAACCATCACTGGAAGATCACGAGAGTGAATTTTCTCTTCAACTCCGAAGCTTTATATTCATTACGGTGTTCCCTATGTGTCATTTCTTTCCACAAAAGTAGTAAATGACACAATTTCACTTAAAGGGTGCTATCTTGAGACTAAATTATCAGAATGACCGGTGGTTTCATGAGTTCAATTATGAGTATGATTTCGTACTTCAAATCTACCATCCTTAAGGTGTAATCTTTGACCTCATTAGAATTATCAAACCATATGTTGAAAAATCCTTGCATTTATCCCAATCTCGGCATTAGAAAGACAATTTCAAGCTATCAAGGCTTTCATCATGCTTTTAGTAGTGCAATCGGCTGGTAAATCATTTTCAAGTGTTCCTAAATGGAATGCCTCATGGATAACGGACAAATTTAATTACTCTTTTCCGAAGTAGCAACAAATACTTTCTAGTTCCATATCACTAACGGTGAGATTGCTAACTTATTCTTAGCAAGAGCAACATAAACATCAACCAACTTCATCCCAAACAAAAAATCATCTTTCCACTACTTAAAATTTGACCTAGTAAGAACCTCAATCACAACAGAGTTGCCATTACAGATAATGTGACTTAATAACAAGCAGCATATGCAATTGGCATCATGTGAGTATTGTGTAACTTGAAAACCTTATACGTACACATCTTGAGAGTTACACGCATCATTATATAAACACCTTTGGACAAAATACATGACATACAATTGTATACTCTCCAGATGGTAGCGGTAATGAGAATATATTCTAACATTTTGCGAATTCACCACCTTTGAGTGTATAAACCATTAGGGTCAGTCACTCCTCAACCATATACTATACATGCATCCCTTCATGAATTAATACATAATTACCTCATTTGGGAATATGACCTCGCATTAGAACAGGAGACATCCCATTACGATATGAATCAAGTGTGTCACTTTGGCGACCACAACCCAATTGAATCATTGAAACTCTCTCATATCAAGGATATAAACTTTATGACTCACATTGACTTTATACATGTGATTTTAGACCTGATGATAGGGCAATTTGTTACTAAAATCACACATAATGCCAATCACATTGCTTATTCATTAATACATGCTGAACCTTATACATGTTAGTAATGAATTAATACTCTACACAATCTTTATGTGATAATATACATGTGAGCTTGCAACGTATTTCCAAAACCATAGAAAAATACATTAAAAAAAAATAAGCAAAAATACCCAAAAAATCATGTACTTTAGGGTTCCACATGTTTTTTCACATCCATAAAATTATCAAACATATAAAATAAACACTTCGCAGCTTAGAGAACTTCAATACGAGCACGCCGGTGCAAACCACTTGCCAAATGGATGCTACACATGCCCTCATGTGCCACCGGAATGCGCAGCGTGTAAGATCCACACACTTGTCCTCTTGAGTCGGCTTGAAATTGGTCCGATCGGTTAATAGCCAACCCAAGTCGAGTTAATTCGAGCTGGGTCGACCCACCAAGAAATGACGTCATTGATGCCTAATGACGACGTCATCATGGTCATGGTAGTGCCACGAGTCATTAGGGGTGATGTCATTGTAGATGTCACCCACCGCCTTAGGTGGTCACACGCGTGAGTGCACACGCCGACATGTGGCGTCACTCGCCGGCACCGTCGTGGCACATGTAGGCACGTGCAGGTGCGTCCGACCTCCCCCAAAGGCATGCGACCCACCAAAATGCTCGTTTCAGTGAGCAGAATCCATATATGTGATAAAAAATTCACTTTTATCATGCCAAAAATCATGAAAATGGGCAAAACAGTCCAAAGCTTGCTCAAATTCGAAATTTTCATGGGCAATGCATTTGGCACACCCATCGAAACGCTCATCTTGATGAGACGAGTCCAAATATGTGTTCAAAATCAAATTTCAACAGATAGAATTTTCAAAAATGGGCCACATACAATAGTTCGAGTTCTAGGCTACAAAGTTCTTATACCAAATATTGGCTGTCGAAGTGGCATTCTAGGATCAACATAGCTAGAGACTCAAACATGTTGGAGAAGTAAACAAAGATTTGCGTATTCGATTTGAAATTCATTGTTCATTTTTCCACAAACATTCTCCTTTATGGCCCTCGGATCCTAGCATGATGAGACCACCCCTCACGGCTTCCTTATGTGAGGTGAGAGAATGTTTGTGGAAAAATGAGGGTTAGAGGAGGGACCTTAGCGCTATTTATAGAGTTTTGGACGGGCCCTCTCATCACGGGTCGAGCCCAATTCATCTCACACAAGTGATGCTCATATTTGACTATTAAGAAAACCTTATATCTCACCTTATTAAATCAATCCTGTAAAACGATAAATTACAATTAATTAATATAGCTTACATTAGTAAACCTCTTACATATGAGACATTAATATCAGGCAATAAATTCTGTTCAACATTTCTTTTGAACAGGAAAGTTGTTCTCGAGCTTTAATCAAACCTATATTGTTTTTCTTTGAAGTGTTACACAATTTTTCCAAGATCGTCAATAATCCTTTGGAGTGATAACTAGACAAAATTATTTCGTGTCATCAATCTGCTTTGTAATGAATGGATGTATCTTTGAAAACTCAATCAATACACAAGAAGTTACACATTGTATGCAGAAAAGAAGAAGATTGGACTTGCCCACTTTAAGATCGATATGTTGACAACCTTTTGTGGGGTTGAACGAAATATATTCACTGCTATCTTGAGAGCTAATGGGTTGTGAAGCCTTTCTGCAATTCAATGGAGCAGCGTATTTATCTTGTTCCTATACCCTTCCCCTCAATGGCTGGGTTGCAGGCACCTTCATACTCTCCCAAGGGCTGCAGCAAGTTGAATTATTATCTCCAATATTTATTTTTATAATATACTCAGAGACCCTTTCAAGTATTCTACAAAGAGCTAAGCAGCTTAGATTAGATTTGTTGAAGATTAAACTAGGGAGACTAAGCCTTGTGATGAACCATTTGATATTTACGGAAGATTATCTCCCGTTTTCCAAAGCCGACATTACAAAGATTACTGCCATCAAGGCTTTGCC
The DNA here is from genome assembly GCA_014182715.1 of Eucalyptus cloeziana. Lineage (NCBI taxonomy): Eukaryota > Viridiplantae > Streptophyta > Magnoliopsida > Myrtales > Myrtaceae > Eucalyptus > Eucalyptus cloeziana. The sequence goes on along the minus strand of CM024641.1, from coordinate 30,919,521 downwards.
TAGATTCATACTGCTCCTGCACACGCCAAGTTGTTAAACACTAGAAAATCCTTCATTTTCTTCTCCAGGAAAATTCATTGGCATATGAGCCATGCATAGTGGTACTAAATACCTTGGCAACCCATTGTTGGCTTTTGATAGAGGTTGGCAGGACTTCAATTTCCTCGTGGAGAGAATGGGCGATGATATGGGACTGTGGAAGAGGAGGACTCTTTCCTGGGCAGGACGAGCCACACTAATTCGTCCTATCGCCCAAAGTATCCCTATTTACTCGACTGGCCAAAAGAGTTCCTGGAAAGAATTAGCAACAAACTCAAGGCAATTATCCGACCCTTTTGGTGGGGAGTCGGAGACGATAAGCAACGTTGCTTGGCCTTAAGAAGCTGGGATGATCTGCACTCCCAAAAGCCAAGGAGAACTGGGTTTCAAAAGGAGGGGGACTTTAAGGAAGCACTGCTAACAAAGCTTGGTTGGATAATGATGCATTAAAGTTTAAAAACTATACGCCCTACACATTGATTTAAAGTTCAATAATTATTCATGTCATTTTCCTTGAACACTTAAAACTTTATTGTATCTTTTAATTATTATTTAAAACTTCCAAGGTAATGTTTTTAAGTTCGTAAAAATTTCGAAAAATCAAGATTTCTATTTTGTCCCTCTCAGCATAAAAATCAACAACCTAGAAATCACATGCCCCCCATCATCAAGAAGAAAAAAGCGACGTACTCCCTCCAAGTCGCACTCGCAGCTCTCTAGCCGGAACCTTCAAAGCGTGAAGTTCCTTTTCTCATGATCTCCTTCTCTGGACGGGAAACACTCAGAAACATAACCTCTCGATGTTACTCCAAAGCCATTCTAGCTGATTCTCCTTGTTCTTCTTCCACCCTCCTCCATTCCATTCAGCTCTGCATCGAGCACCGATCTCTGAGGCTGACCCGACAGTCCCACGCTCGTGTTCTCGTCGATGGCTTTGCTGGGAACCCTTATCTGGGCACCAAGCTCATGTCTGCATACGCCGCATGCAAGAGCGTGCGGGATTCGAAACTGGTTTTCGATTCGTTCGAAGACAAGAGCGTTTATCTGTGGAACACGCTGATTAATGGGTGCGCGAAGAGTCGTGCGTACGAGGTTGCCTTCGAGCTGTTTGATCAAATGTGCCGGGGGAATGTGGTTCCCGACGATTACACGCTCGCGACGTTGTCGAAAGTTGCGAGCGAGTGTGGGGACTTGGCTGCTGGGAAAGTCGTTCATGGGAAGAGCGCGAGGATTGGGTTTGTCTTGGATGTGGTTGTGGCCAATTCTCTAATGTCGATGTACTGTAAATGCGGAGAGTTGAATGAAGCGAGGAAACTGTTCGATGAAATGCCGGACAGAAGCATCACTTCTTGGAATGTTCTGGTAACAGGGTATGCGAGCTTAAGTGATGATAATAAGGGTAAGAAAGTATGGGACGTTGTACAAAACATGCAGAAAGTTGGCTTAAAACTAGATGCATTCACGGTGTCGAGTCTTTTGCCTTTGTGCATTGGTGATTCTGAGAAATATAACCACGGGAAGGAGCTTCATGGTTATATATTGAGGAATGAGTTGGAGTTTCTTCCGGATGCAGATGTTCACTTGGGTTGTTGCTTGATAGACATGTACTCAAAGAACAACAAGGTGGATGCTGGGAGAAGGATATTTGAACGTATGAAATCTAAAAATGTATTTGCTTGGACAGCAATGATCAATGGTTATGTGATATTTGGAGATTCAGAGGGAGCCCTCTCTCTTTTTAGGAAAATGATGGTTATGTATGATATAGAACCCAATGACATATCTCTTGTAAGCATTCTCCCTGCTTGCGTAACGCATGCTGGTTTATCAGCTGTGAGAGAAATTCACAGTTTTGCCATCAGAAAGAAAATAGATCATGGTGTCTCATTGTCTAATGCTTTAATAGATGCATACTGCAAGTCGGGGGGCTTAATTGCTGCAAGGAGAATATTTGATGGTGCTTCTTTTAAGGATGCAGTCTCTTGGAGTTCCATGATTTCTGGATATGGACTTCATGGGAAGGGTGAGGAAGCCGTGCTTCTATACAATGAGATGCCAATGTTGGGAATCAAGCCTGACATGATAACAGTAGTAGGGGTTCTTGCTGCCTGTGGTCGGTCAGGATTGGTCAATGAAGGCCTTAACATATATGCTTCAGCAATAAATGACTATGGGATTGAACCAACAGTGGAGATCTGCGCTTGTGTTGTCGACATATTAGGTCGGTCAAACCAGCTTGACCGTGCACTACAGTTTATAGAAAATATGCATGTGGAAGCTGGTCCAAGCATTTGGGGGGCTCTTGTCAATGCTTCTGTAATGCATGGGAACCAAGGGATGAGAGACTTGGCTTATAGCTTCCTTGTTCGTATGGAACCTGAGAACCCTTCAAATTATGTATCCCTATCTAATCTGCATGCTTCCTCAAGGAAATGGGATATGGTAGCTGGAGTGAGGAAAATGATGCACCAAAAGGGTTTAAGGAAGGAACCTGGATGCAGTTGGATTGTTATTAATGGTAGGACTAACTGCTTCTATGTCGCTGATAAGGTACATGCTGCTTCTCATTCCATCTATGAGATGCTGGATAGCCTTATGGGGGTAATGAAAGGAATTGTTTGTTATGCTGACAACGAGAATCAGATATAGATATTTCAGCATTTCGTGGTTATAGTAATCTATGCTGATGGGAGTCTTAGCTGAAGAGAACTCCATACTGCAAAATGGACTTTTGATGTGAGGAATGGTCTAAGGTAATTTCAATTCCTCAAGATCGTTAAGGAATTTTCCTTCTCATGCATAGAATTCTTCAATACAGTTTATTTAATGTCATCCCTCTTGACCTGTATGTATCTGAGTCTCTACAGATACTTTGGCATCTCCAATTCCGTATGTTGCCATGGGCTAAATATTTGATTATTGATATACCTTTATAGTTGATTTGCCGTCACTTAACACCATTCTCTTATGTAAAATCACATATCCCATGTGCTATTTAGCAATTTGAAGCAAGATGGAGGAACGACGAAATAAACTGCCCTATCTATTCCAGCTCGGGTTTCAGGTTCAGCTTTCCATATGCAGATATAGCAATTCTTGAGCAGATGCTTGAGCTAGGGAACGCATCTTTTCTTGCATATCTTTGTAGCTAAAGTGGATATGAGCGGTACTTCCATTTAGTGTCTCTAAAATGTCTTTACAAGCGGCTTATATCCTAGTTCTCAAAAGTAAAATTTCATGTATCGGAAGCGACTGATTGGAGGCATCTGTGTTAGAGAAATGTTTCCATAGGTTCTGGTAGTAGCAAATTCTTCTGGTAACATTGTTCCAGTTTCCAGATCATGATTTATTACAAGGTTTTATCTTTATTGTCAGGCAGATGTGAGTAATTTGCCTTCCCTTATGTGTTTTTATGTGAAATGTGTTGCAACTAGAATGCCAACTCAACACTGCTGTCTTGGATAGGACAAATCTTCTCCATCTACTTGAGGAGCGGCCTGGAGGAAAGAGTGATGCCATCGAGGGTCTTGTTATTTGTGCTTCCAGATGGGAGTTGGATGACCATACCCATATCTTCTCCAAGACTTATCTTTCTGCTGAGCTACAGCCCTCAACCATTGTGTCCACCCATTGCATGCTGGGTTTGTTTTGCTGAGGAGTTTGAAAATCCCTTTCTGCCTCATTCTCACCAGTCTCCCTGCATATGGGGATCAGTAAGCTTTCCTAACTGTTTATACAAAAAGAATTTTGACCATTTCAATTTATGATGCGATGTTGATTTCTGTTGTAAGCTGCTGAAGATCAATAGAGCTGCAACCTGGTATGATTTGAAGGAGCATGATCCCATGTCCATACACGTCATTCTTCACGGAGCCCACCTAATGGAGGTACTTTGAAGCAATATGACCTGGTGTACATGCTGAGTTAATTAAATCAAAGTCGACACCTTCAGAACAATAATCTGCTATTATGTCGTCCAGAGGCCGACATTGTCCCAATCCCACCTCCTCAGACCGCATTTCAATGCGATGATGTCAATAGCTGTGATTCGTGAATTCTGCCAATACATGTAGAAGGGTCAAAATTCTAATCCAACAAAATGTTTGCTGGTTCTATATCACTGCGAATAATCCAAAGACTGCATTCTTATGGAGATACATTAACCCTCTTGCTACTCCCAGTGCCATGTGCTTCTGGGTACCCCAATCGAGAGAAGACTGCAATTAGGGCGACTATGTAAATGAGAAGCCACGCTCCTGTACTAGAAATGGCATACAAGCAAAGGTTCTTGCTGTTAAGATACCACACCAGAGCCAGTAACTTGAAGGAGATTCCAATACACGGCCATGTCGCTGAACTGTAGCTCTGCTCGGAGTTGTGGCAAACCATGCTTTGAGATCTGCTTAGTCTGTTTTATTGCCATTAAAGATCCATCAAACAGGCATCCTTCGTTGCCATACAAAATCCACCTTAACTAAGGTTTGCGCTCATTGAAATTTCCGGGTGCTACTAGCAGTTCCTGTGGAGTAAACCTCCTAAAATTTCTCTGTTGCCATCCCAGAATGAAGTCTTCAGACACATTCACATCCTAGGATTTCTTCGGTCTCCAATATGAAATGTCGAATGCTGGGGTTGTGAACCCTAAGAGGAGAACCGACTGCAGCTTGACTAGTAATCGCTCTAGTGATGGCGCTGCCGAGTGGCAAACAAATCAAAAGTTCCAACCTCATAATATTAATTTACCTGACGCTCTGCTTGGTCTCGTCAAGTTGCACTCAGGAGTGCAAGATTTGAGTACCGGGATAAAGCAATGGTGTGAAATTCACCCACGAGATGTATATTTCCTTCTACTAATTAGAGTTTACTAAGTAAATAATTTCCATTTGTTCTATTTTTCAGTACCTGGTACGGTAAATTTAGCTATTTTATATTATTCACCTGATTCGAGGTTTTTAACAAGCCGTTCTCTCACTAACCCTTAAACCAAGGGTTGATAAGATGGAGTGTGTAAAGTTTTGTTTACAATGGCGGTTTACATAGGCAATGCATGCTCTAATTTTCCATTTTTCGAACGGCCAGCATTTGATCGCGTCCATGGCATTTGACATTAATTATGTTCTCAGCCTTTATTTCTATTTATCTACGCATCAATTTCTATGTTGCCTTATTGAGAACTCGATTACATGTGATGTATACTATTACTCGTTGTGTAATGATAAGCTGGCAAATTTTTGCCTTGATCTTACGAGTAGTCTTATGCATATTCGGGTCTTGCAGGAGAGTTCACCGCTTAATTCATGCTTTATCGCTGTAATTCATTTAACCCGATTGATTTGTGTAAATTCTTAATCCTAAGAATTTTCACTGACATATGTTTAATACGATATATCTGTGGGTTTTTCCTAAATGACCACTCAATTCTATAAAAGTGAGATATCCATTTAACCAAGTCGATGGAGAGTTCTTTCCCTACTTCTTGGATGGTAACTAGTTAACGCGAGGTAAGAGGAGATCAAACTTATTTAACTATAATATTTAAAGTTATCTAAAAGATTATAGTATTTTGCGAGAAATCAAAAGGTTAGAAAGTTTAGGGCTTAAGCAGGGATTTCCAAATGCTTGAGACATTGCACAAAACGTTTTTGACTTGATTGTACTTGAAATGCAGAGACAAACTCAGGGAGATGACCGAGAGAGAGAGAGAGAGAGAGAGAGAGAGAGAGCTGCCAAGTGATGATCTGCGACGGAGGTGGGCGGTGGCGCTAGTGTGGCAAGGCGACGGCAATTGAGAAGCAGATCCGAGGGCACGAGGCAGGAGGAGGGCTGCAAAGTGATGATTGGCAACGGAGGTGGGCGGTGGCGCCAGTGTAGCAAGGCGGTGGCGACCAAGAAGCGGATCTGAGGGCATGAGGCAGAGGGACTTGGGAGACATGTGAGTAAAAGAGTCGAAACAGGTTGGAGAAAGAAGAGAGGTAGGGGTGCTCTCAGCTACATCGAGGGTGAAAATACTTCCTTTTTCTCTTGGCACTATTTAATTTAGAGCTGTATCGCTTTATACATGATGTTCAGTCATGCTTTTCCAGAACAACGTCGAATACATCATGCTTATCCTGCTTTTCATTCTACTATTTTACAGAAATGGAAAATAACTTGTTTAACTTGTCTCTGAGAAAGAACAAGTAAAGAGTAAAAACTAAAGCTTTTTGGCAGAACTGTGATGACTTCAGTAGCATCATTTTCATTTTCTTCGAGTGTGGCCTGCCTAAAGGCGTTTGGTTGAAGAAGTTAACGCCAGATATGGATGGCAGCTTCAAAAGCAATTCCTTTTCAACTCCAAAATCACCATCCATAACCTCCTACAAGTCAGAAAACTATTTACATCGACAAAAGTTCGAGCTCCTAATGGGAGGAGGAAACCTCAGAATCTCACTTTGTACTGATGTTAGGACTTATCTGTCTTGAGTCCAGCACCACCTATGTCCTCAGAAAGCTCTTGCAGCAGGTTCAGGTGCTGAAGATCTTGTCAATGGTTCGCTGGCCTGAAAAACTCCTCAAGCCTTCCATATGGAGGAACCAAATTCCTTCCCGAAATCAAGGATCACAAAGAAATAATGTAATTGTTCAAACATCCAGGAACCCCCCTTTTTTCCTGATAACGGCTTCAAAATGATGAAGGAGAAAGAAAGTTATTGAAGTTTTTGGGTGGAGAAGCAATTGTTTTCGGAGTCTAAAATGGTCATCCAATCTGAGTTCCTTCACCGGACAACGACAGATGCCAAGTATCAGTAACCACACGAGCACTTCCATTATTGATTCCAAAAGTGCAAAGACATCTCTTGGTGATTTCTATCTCGATGTCAGAATCAGAATCTCTCTCGCGCCGGTAAGATATTACTGAGCCAAACACCACTCGTCCTACTCTTCTGTTTCTTCGTCTTCTTTTACTCAAGCCTCTTTTTCTGTCCTTCTCAACAGTATCTAGTGACGTGGGCAAAAGATGAATCCACACCAGGGGCAGCAAAGCCACAAAAAACTGTATCAGAATCCCCACAGGCAGGCTCGAGTAATTGCCAGAGGTGATCCTGATAAGTGATGCTAATCCAACACCCAGAAACCCGCTAACTATTGACGACAAACACAAGGCCGATGCTAAGAAAGATGTCAAGGATCCTTCACAACCCCGTGGACATAAATTTGCAAACAGCACTGAGAACGGAAGGAGCTTAAACTGTGCGATTGTCTCTGCTAGACCAGAAAAACATAGGGAGAACACATCATTGGGAATTCCCAACTTCAGATTGATCTGCCTCACCAGAACTAGGTCTAGAAGAAGCAAGCCTGCATACAGAACCTGCACCACTCCAATTAATCTCCTCATTGAAACATTTTTCCAGAACCGGTCAAAAAGTACTGACGTGAAAAGCAGGAGCAACTGGCCTATCACACGTGACATCCCGATAACTGTAGGATCAAGATGCAGACATTGAGTTTGAAAGCAGAAAATCGAACCAGACAGAATCGGCACCGTCGCAATAGAAAGCACGATCCAAGTAAGAGGGCTGGAAATACTCTCTTCACGAACTGCCCTTAACAAGTCTGAGAATTGATTTCTAATGCTAAGCAAGATCGACTTCTTTTTTAGAGTTTTAACTGATGGCTGAGATACTCCAAGAGATGCTTCTTTTGTCATCAATGACATGGCAAACTGAAGGGAAAGAAGGGACGTAAATATGAAGAACATGGTCTTTGGTGGTGTTCTAAGAAGAATATATCCACCTAACAAGTTTCCAAGGATTCCACCAGCTGCTGAAGCCATGAATGCATAAGACTGGAGACCACGTAAGTTGTGTTTCTGGCCATACTCTGCAACAAGAGCATCCATAGCAACTTCACTAATAGATGCACCTATATTGCTGAGAAGAACACATGCCATGAGGTTTGGAAGAGCTTCACGAGCAAGAGGGATCAATGCCAATGGTCCCCAAGACAGAATCTGTAGAAGCACTGAAGATACAACCATGTTAAAGCTGTCCGCTGATTATCATACTCAATAATGGTTGATGAGATTCTAGAGAATTAAGTAGAATAGCCGGTGTGAACAATGTCTCTCACTAACAAGTGAGTATGAATCTCTAATTTCGACCTCCAAACATTAAGACATAATATAAACATATCATAAATCTACAAACATATGTCAATAACTTGCTACCCGACCCTAGTCATGAACAGACTTCTTGAAGAACTTAATCCAAGGCGACATACAATTCAATCTCCCAGTGCACAAAAAAAAAAAAGGAACAACCAACATCAGGAACTCGTCACGGGAAAGGTCAATAGAAATAACTAACTAAATCATTGAAAAACAGCAAAGGAAGCTCTAAATTCCAATTAGAACAATGCAAGACTCTAAAAAACTACAAATTTGCTTCAAATGCAAATTGTCAGCAGAAGAACATACAGTAGTTCAACTCGAATAGAGCGAGACATATTTAAGAATCAGAGGAATGTGTCAACTGACCTCCCGCTGAAATATATGGCAGCCTGTGAGAACCACCAACGTAAATAGCATCAGACAAGATCCCATACAGAGGCTTGACCACCATCGGCAGATTCCCAGAATTCTGCACAAGCTGCAACGTTGAGGGAGGCAGCTTGAGATTGTGAGCCATGTGGAAATTCAAAGCCAACCAAGGGAAGCACCTGAAGCCCTGGACCCAATACCCAAAACCACACAAGCCAAGCATCTGCTGACCACCCACTTGAGAAGAATCCCTCCTTTCCTCCCCTCCCCTGTTTTTCTTTGATCTCCTCACGGAGACTTGACTTGGTATCACCAGGATAGGGGTGGCGATGGTCAGTCTTGGCTTTGACGGCTCGTTCACGGTGTTGGGGTTCTTGTTCTGAGTACAGAGGATAGGTCTGGAACAAAAAGGCGATGGCTTTGGCGTAGGTTTTAGCATCTTGCAAGTGGCGACCGCCATGGACGGTTTGTCCGCCAAAACTGACGAACAAATCATCTCGTTTCCTTTATTCCTGGGTTGTTTTTCCCCCTTCAGATCGAGAGGAAGACTAAGAAGAGCCCAGGAACCAATATTGAGGGGTCAAAGTCCAACCGCACAAGTCTTATTTCCGGGTGGCAAAACTGGGCAAATGCCCTTGACCCGAGAATTGAATGATATAACGCATTGACCATAAGACAACAAAAGGGAAGACGAAAGAACAAGTCTGGAGAAAGAACCAGAGAAGAGCAGAGGAAGGAATCTCCCCTGTTTCACGTTAGATCTAGAAGAGTCTAGCGGGACGCCCGGACTCTCCTGCAGCGCCTAGAGCATAATATAGAGAGAGAGAGAGAGAGAGAGAAGGGGGGGAGGGGCGGGGGGCGCCTCTGGAGAAAGCCTTGTTTTGGAGGGTTTCGCATTTGTTCCCCCCGCCGCCCTCTGTTCCTGTCGGTCTCTTTCGTATGGAGATCTCGAGAGGGGTCCGGCGAACGAGACGTCACGCGCGTGAACCTCAATTCGAGATCTCCCCAAAAAGTGTGACCAGGAATTGGGTGATGGGTGGATGGAGACTGATCGGGAGTGTGATCTGACACCGTCCTTTGCTCTGCCCGGTTGCATGCTTGGATTCCTTATAAACGCTGTCTGGATTGGATCTTTGCCCATTATGGAGAGTGGGTAGAGAGAGTTGAGGGGATCTTCACGCGCCGGGATTCGTCACGTGCGGCCTTGGTTGGCGCCGAAAGCGGCTGACGGTGGAGTGCGGCGTAAGTACGGGGGCGCGCGTGGGCTTTGTTGTTCTCGAGATTTCATCTGCTTCGCTGTCGTTTTATTATTATTTTTTTTTCTACGGACACAGACGCACCAACCGGGGAGCTTCTATTATTCTTTTTTAATCGTTCAATCACTAGCAGACTCGTTACACATTTACTGTCATTTCATCTTTAATCCATGAGAAATGATACAGATAACTCTCGAACTTTAGTTACGACCCAAAAAAAAAACAAAAAAACAAAAACAAGAAAACTCCTGAACTTTAGCATAATAAATAATATCATCCCTAAACTTTTCATTTATTTAATAGTGATTTTTGAATTTTTTTAACAATATTGTAATAATATTTTATAAACTTTGAAATTTTAATTCAATATTATCCTTATTTATATGAAATGTTTAATCTTGTCCTTGAACTTAAATTAATAAATGATATTGTTAGATATTTTCATATAATGTGGGCATTAGATTAAATGTGGATCAAAAGTTCAAGAATTATATTGAACAAATTAAAAGTTCATGAACATCATTGCAAAGTCTAAAATTTAAGAATCACATTAAATAAATAAATAATTCAATGACAATATTGCACATTTAATTAAAATTCAAGAACCATTGTTTAGGTATCTCCTAATCCATGGACAACAATACCATAGACATTCCCTCTAGGACTCATTTGAGCTGTGATAGACATGATCGGTGGCTTCAATGGACATGGTCTGCACTTATGCAAGTTGTATTTCTAATGAAGTTATACACAAAAAGGCAGTAAAAAAAGAAAGAAGAATCTGCCATCTTATCCTTCAATTTTGATTATTCAATACCATGCTTAAACTTTTTCCATTGATCCTCATAATATATGGTTTTTCCATTTCTATTGATCTTGGCCAAGATGCTAACACGATCGGTAAGTTGTCCTTGAATGTCATGTCAACATCATGCATGGGTATTAACAAAAGGAGACAAAAGGGAGGCCTTAGCTTAGCAAGGCTCTCCAGACATGGCGAGGATCACAAGCACTGACCATCCATGAGGAGGACTTAATATATATATAAAGAGAGACACACCGAATCAATTTATCAATTTAAATAATTGAAGTAATTGCTATTTTTTTCATTTCACATTAATAATTAGTTCGGTGAAAACACTAACTTGGCCTTGGCAAAAAAATGTCACGTCCGTAATTTTTTTTGAATGTTTGATGAAATGATCAACAGGAACAAAAAAACACATAAAACAACACTAAATTAAAATGGTTATCCCGACAATGAGTTGAGAAATTCGCAGGTGTCATGAAGAGAGAGATATCAATTTATTCGACATTATTTTCATGTGAAGACATCATATAGAATGTCATGAACAAATTATGTGAATAATAACTGCTTACACTATTTTAAAGAACACTACCCGCGCAGTGCGTTCCCCACAACATAAAAATCCAGTTGGCCTTTTGTTTTCTGTTTTCTTTTTAAAATTCTTTCCATATTTTTTCTTTTTCTTCAATTATCCTTGTCGATAATGGTATGGACAACGTTAATCCTAGACACGTGGTGGAATCTGGTAATTTGACCATTGATTTTCTCTGCCGAAGCACCGTATAAATAATCCTCTTTCAGTTAGGCCTGCTACAAATAACTAACGAATTTAGTTGAATTATGGACACGTGAAAGAATTTAAGTGCCAAACTAACTTAGTCACACACAGCATTTATCTACCAGTGAAATGTGTAAGTTCTATTGTTACATTGGCCATGCAACTAATCGTAATCACCTTTAACTGCCACAAGTTTGTCGCTAATTCAAAAAAACTTGCTCAAGCTTTTCATTATAAAACTATCCATTACCTACAGGTGAGCATATATTTAGAATAGAATCAAAAACCAAAGAACCAAACCATAGGACTAGTTTGATTCCAAGTTTTAAAGAGAGGAGGCCTAGTTCCTAGTTTCAATTTTTTAGAAACTACCGATTCTCGAATCGGGAACCGGAATTGGAAACCCTAATTTTATCCCAACCCACTTTGTTTTATGTGGTGTGTTTCCTTTTTACTTCTCATTTTTCCCTTTATATATTATAATTCTTTTTTATATATATTTAACAAGTCAATGTTTTATTTAATCTCTTCTTTATATATATGAATTGTCTTAATGAGGCAATTATCATCAATAAATAGAGTTTACTAATTGAAGTGAAATGAATATGTAGCGAGGCTTAGTTAATAGTAATTTTAAATTTTAAATTATTATCAATAAATATGAGTTTACTTTTGATTTTTTTTTTTTGAAGTGAAGTGACTTTTGTCTTGCCTCCGCAAGGCTGGGGTTAATAGTAATTTTAAATTTTAGATTATTATTAAGTGATTAACTATGATTGATTTGTTTCTTTTGATTTCATGTGTTAAGAATTTGGAACAATTTTTAATGGATGATTAAGGATTGTAGTTCTATAATTTATGTTTTATGCTTCGTGTTTTGAACTTTTTATTATTTATTTAATTTTATGCATTCATCTTTTATGGATTGTTCCTATTGGCAAATGAGAAGCTTTCATTTTTGTTTTGCTTAACAAAAAATGAAATAACAAAAAAAGGAATCATTGGACCCTGGAACTTGTGACAAAATGGGTTTCAAGTTTCAACGAGTAAGTTTTAGGTTTTAAGTGGAATAGGGAATCTGGTTGGCCCAATGAGTTGATTTTTTCCCTCTTTCTTTTTTGTTTTTTTTTTTTCCTCAATCACTTTTCTATTTTAAGAACTTGTATACGTTTAATGATATCAGACAATTTCTATTGGTACCAGGTACGAGAAATTGCTTTCTTGAACATTTTTATTTGCATCTAGCGTGTACAAGAAAAACTTCTGTTAGCACACCTATAAATGTGTATATCTTTTTTGCTAGTTATAAAATAAATTTTGAACCATTATTTTTAAGCCTAAGTGAAAAAATATATATGTTTAATACATTTTCTTCAATGTTGCCTTACACCAATGAAGATTTGGTTTTCTATGAAAATTTAATTACGGTGTGAAACTTGTATGAGAACATATGTTTTTCATGAGTTCTAATGTAAGTCCTAGCACAAGTCCTAAATTTTTTTACATGGGCTTGTTATCAACAAGAAATGTCATGTCACTATATTTTATATTTTAGAAAAAAATAACATAAACAAAAACGCACATAAGAGTGCGAGCAATATTAAATGATTATAATTGTCATCTTAAAAATAAATTGGGAAAGTCGTACATGTCATGGAGAGAGATATCGATTTATTCGGCACTATTTTTATGTGAAGACATCATATGGTATGTCATCAAGAAATTTTGCGAATAATAGTTGCTTACTCCCTTTTAAACAGCATTGATCGTGAAAAAGTGCGTCCCACTCAACATACAATGCATCATTTTGCTTTTCTCCGCTCTTTCTTCTTTTCTTTTTTCTTTCAATTTAATTGAAGACAAATTTTCTTTTTTTACTTATTTTATTTTTCAACATATTGCTATGCATATGATTCTACTTTTGATTTTGTATTTCCTAATTAATTTTTTTGGACAGATTTCCTAATTAATTAACTCCTATGTTTTTTTATGGTATTATCTATTCTCTTTTTTTTGATTCCCAAAATATTTGCAATCAAATTCAAATATAAGTAAACGATTTCATTTTTCTCCAATCTACTTAAATAATGAAAAAATATAATTATGATAGAAATATATGCATCTTAATGTTACTGTCAAACGCTATTGTATATGAAATTCCTGTGATTAATCAAGAAAAAAAAATTCATATTAAGTCACTGGTTTCATTTTCGAGTGATGAGACATTTAAATTTCAACATCTTAGGGCATGTTTGTTTTACCGAATACTCTAGATTTGGAAAATATTTTTCCAAAAATAATTGGTTATATCACTTAGAAAAATTAGTTAACGAAAAAAAATTCATTATCAAAAATAATTTACATATTACTATTTAGTGTGTGATGATGATATTTTGCATTGATTTATTTTTGCAAGCAATAAACGATCATTTTTTGAAAAATTTTTCTAAATCTTGAGTTTTCCGAAAAACAAAGGCACCTTTAGGCAGACTTCATTTCATTTTCCTATTTAATAGGAACTCTTTTATTCCCTTTCTTTAATATTTTCGTTTATTTTTTTCTTTTATCTAACCAAAAAAATTAAAGATGGGACCTTTTTTTGTCAAAAATTAGATTAGACAAGACTTTTTTTCCAGAAAATAAAGATAAGTCCTTTTGTTTCAATTGCAATATGTGTAACATAAAACAATTTGACATATCTAATAAGAAAAAAAATTAGGGTCGATACCGCAAAAAATCTTAAAGTGGTACACCTATAACAAATTTACCCAAAACTAATTTTATTATTATAGAAAACCCTAAACTTGTACACATGTGATAAATTTATCCAAAATTAATTTTTGTCTACTAAAAACCCAAAATGATACATCTATAACAAATTTACCATTCGTTAGCTTCCATCAAATTTTACTATTAAATTTTCTAATGTGAATGACACATGGTGACATGGTATGGTGATGTGGCAATTCTGCGTTATAAATACCACGAAAAAACCCAAATTGATACATCTATGACTAATTTGACATCACATCTGTGATAATTTGGGGTTTTTCATAATATTAATCTTATCAATTTCCACCATGTCATCATATGTTATCCATGTCAACAAATTTAATAGTAAAATTTGACGGAAATTAACGGAGATTATATTTGTCATAAATATACTAGTTTGGGGTTTTTGTGGTAAAAAATTAGTTTGGATAAATTTGTCACAAGTGTACTAGTTCAAAGTTTTCAATAATTAAAAAATTAATTTGGGGTAAATTTGTCATATATGTACCAATTTAGGGTTTTTTGTGATATTAACCCAAGAATTATGAAATATTATAACTAGATAAATATACAAAAATAAATATTAATGGCCATTAATTATAAATATTTTCAATATTTTTCAACGGTTTGAAATATTTGTTAATCGCATGATTTAACTGTTGGGGCGGTTCTTTTTTTTTTTTTAATCCCAGTTCAAGATTTTAAAAATAAGGGGAGCAATTTTTGAGAGATCTCAGATTTTGGCAACCTCCGTAATTGGTGCTCGGGAATCTTGGATGAAGATTGATTTTTTTTTTTTTAATCTTATACCCTATTAAGAAAAGATATTGACAGAAAAGCAAACAATGGAGAAAATAGGCACAACCCGCGATGGATATTGGACCCATAGTGGTGTCTGGTGCATTGACCCTTGAATTTCTTTGCCAGAGGGCTTTATGAATAATCTTTTCTATCAGACCCACTACAAAAAATTTACTTATTTATCTTTGAATTATTGACATGTGAAAAAAAAAATCGATTGCTAAGCTAATTCAATCGCCCATGTTACTCATCTAGCTATGAATGTGTAAGTTCTATTGTTGCATTGGTGATGCACCTAACTATAGTCAATTTTTTATAATTATATTTTGAAAATCATCTCTAACTGTCACAAGTTTAGTGTAAAAAAAAAGGCTTGAGATTTTACTTATAAACCTATCCATTCCCCCTCCCCGACCCTCCTAAATTGATACCAATAATTTGGACTCTCATATATAAATACATGTATTTGTGTATATATAGTCAGAAACGTAGATATGGATGGCAATCTTTTCTTCCTACTTTGGCAACCTTCCCAAATCGATACCAATATTTTGAATTCTCATGTGTGTGTATATATAAATATATATATTATTTTGAATTCTCATATATAAATATAATCAATATATTTTGTTTCATGTTTTCTCAATCTCTTTCTTATTTTAAGAATTTATATATGTTTGATGAGACCATACAATTTCTACCACCGCCAAATGCGAGAACTTGCTTTCTGAAACATTTTTTATTTGCATTTGTCACGGATAAATCAGATCATTGTTCTCCAATCTGTAGCACATGTATTGTAAGCCCTTTTTGCTAGTTGTACGATAAGAATTTCAAATTTTTTTGAAAATGTATATACACACATCATAGACTTTCTTCAAATTTCACTAGTAAAGATTTGGTTCTCTATAAAAGTCAAATATCATTTCAATCTCCATCACAATTTTCCTCTAGAACCGCATCGATGAATTCTGCAGTGATCTTCATCCTCTTGATCATGATAGTCGACTCAATCTTGTTATCCTCATCCAAATCATAATCAACGTTACCTTCGTCTTCATTGCACTGCGTGGATCCGACACCGTTCTTTTGCTCGGCCCGGTTGCATGCTTGGATTCCTTGAAAACGCTGTTTGAATATTTGCCCATCATAGGGGAGGAGGAGGGGGAGAGTTGAGGAGATCTTCACGCGCCGGGCTGCGTCACGTGCGGCCTTGGTTGGCGCCGAAAGTGGCTGACGGTGGAGTCCGGCGCAAGGACTGGGAGCGCGCGTGGGCTTTGTTGTTCTCGAGATTTCATCTGCTTCGCTGTCGTTTTATTATTTGTTTTTTTCTACGGACACAGACGCCTGAACCGGGGAGCTTCTATTATCCTTTTTAATCGTTCAAATCACTAGCAAAACTCGTTACACATGTACTGTCATTTCATCTTTAATCCATGTGCTGTCCTTCTTAATCTTCAATCACTAGCAAACTCGTTACACATGTACTGTCATTTCATCTTTAATCCATGAGAAAATGATACAGATAACTATCGGACTTTAGTTTCCCCCCGCCAAAATATAAAAAAAAATAAAAACTCTCAACCTTTAGTATAATATGTAATATCATTCATGAACTTTTTATTTGTTCAATAGTGATCCATGAATTTTAGTCCAATATGTAATATTGTTTATAAACTTTTAATTTGCTCAAATTTTATCCTTAGATTATATGAAATGTTCAATCTTATCATTGAACTTAAATTAATGGAACGATATTGTTGGATATTTTCATATAATGTGGGCACTAGATTGAACGTAGATCAAAAGTTCATGAATTAAATTAAACAAATTAAAAATTCATGAATTACATTAAACAAATTAAAAATTTATGGATGCCGTTGCAAAGTCTAAAAGTTCAAGGATTGCATTAAATAAATAAAAAATTCAATAACGATATTGCACATTTGGTTAAAGTTCAATAATCATTATATAGATATCTCCTAATATATCAACAATAATATTATAGACATTCCCTCTAAGCCTCATTTGAGCCGTGACAGACATGATCAATGGCTTCGATGGACATGGCCCTCACTTATGTAAGTCATATTTCTAATGAAGTTTTATAGACAAAGAGGCAGTAAAAAAGAAAGAAGAATCTGCCATATTGTCCTTCAATTTTGATTATTCAATATCATGCTTAAAATTTTTCCATTGATCCTCATAATATATGGTTTTTCCATTCTATTGATCTCGGCAAGATGCTAACATGACCGGTAAGTTGTCCTTGAATGTCATGTCAACATCATGCATGGGTATTAACAAAAGGAGACAAATGGGAGGCCTTAGCAACGCTCCCCGACATGGTGAGGATCACAAGCACTGGCCACTATTGAAGTAATTGCTATTTCTTTTTTTTTTCATTTCACATTAATAATTAGCTGGTGAAGACACTAACTTGGCCTTGGCAAAAAAATGTCATGTCCGTATTTTTTTTAAAATATTTGGCGAAATGATCAACAGGAAAAAAAAACATATAAAACAATATTATATTAAAATGTTATCCTGACAATGAATTGAGAAATTCGTAGGTGTCATGAAGAGAGATATATCAATTTATTCAACATTATTTTCATGTGAAGACATCATATGGAATGTCATATGTATAATAACTGTTTACACCCTTTTAAAGATCACTAGCCACGCGATGCGTTCCCCAAAACTAGAGGTGGTAAAATGGGTCATTTTGGATCCATATTTTTCACAAGTGGGTCAAATATGGGTTATGAAGTTATAATGGCCCAGCTAAAATGGGTCAAGGTGTTTTAAGTTCAACTCTATATGGGTCGAAAATGGGTCACACATTCTGACCCATTTTCGACCCATTTTCAAAACCTAAAAAACATAAACCTCCTCCATTCAAGACGGTGTGCTTCCTAAGAGACCCATTTTCGACCCACCTTCGCCGCTCGCCTTCACCGCTCGTCGCTGGGGCTCGCCTCGATGGAGCTCGGGCAAGCTTGCCGGCCTTGGCCGAGCTCCGGCTCGCCTGGATCCGGCGAGCCGTGAGCTCACCGGCCGCAACGGAGCTCGGGCTCGCTTGGATCGGCGAGCCGCGAGCTTGCCGGCCGCGATAGAGCTCGGGCTCGCCTGGATTTGGCAAGCCGTGAGCTCGCCGGCTGCGTCCCGAGCTCGGGCTCGCGGGATTGAGCGAGCCGCGAGCTCGCCGGCCGTGATGGAGCTCGGGCTCGCTGGATCGAGCGAGCTGCGCGAGCTCGCCGGCCGTGATGGAGCTCGGGCTCGCCTGGATCGAGCGAGCCGCAAGCTTGCCGGCCATGGTCGACCTCGGGGTCGCCTGGATCTGGCGAGCCACCAGCTCGCCGATCGCGACGGAGCTTGGGCTGGTGGATCGGCCGAGCCCCGAGCTCACCGACCACGACGAAGCTCGGACGGCTCGGGCTCGCCGGATGGGCGGAGCCTTGATCTCGCCGGAGGCGTGGCTTGGCCGGTCACTATTGACGGAGTAACAATGGAGAAGAAGGAGGAGGAAGAAGAAAGAAAAGAGAAAAGAAGAAAATAATAAAATAATAAAATAATTTTAAAAAATTTCAAAAAAATTAAAATAATAAAAAAGTCGATTTTTTTTTTTTTAATGATATTTGGTAGATAGATATCCATATACATACTGGAGAAGTATTTTTTAGACGAAGCTCGATGCTGTTTAGATTAATAAATAAAAATTCAAAACATCATAATGTAATTTTTAACTTGATGAACTAAAATCAATAAATCAACCAAAATTAAAAATAATTACAATCAATAAGCTATACATTCTTGCATTCCAGAAGATTTTTTTAAACAAATATTATTTTCATATCAATTATTAGCTCATCAAAATTTTTCTTATTAAGAGTTCTTCAAAAGTATTTTAATTTAAAGGTTTTTCACATTTTTTTATTTTATTTACATTTTAAATTTGGTGTGAAGTTTTTATTTACGTAACTAAATTGAGTTAAATATAAATGTGTTTCGATAATATGGGTTGGGTCGGGTATGAGTCATATATGGGTCGGGTTGGGTATGGGTCATAAGATTTACATTACAAGAATATGGGTCGAAACGGGTTAAATGGGTCAAATATGGGTCGACCCATTTTCGACCCCGACCCATACTCAACCCGACCCACCCATTTGCCACCTCTACCCAAAACATAAAAATGCAGTTGGCCTTTTGTTTTCTCTTTTCCTTTTAAAATTCTTTCCATATTTTTTTCTTTTTCTTCAATTATCTTTGTCCGATGATGGTATGGACAACGTTAATCCCTAGACACTTGGTGGAATCTGATGAATTGACCGTTGATTTTCTCTACCGGAGCACCGTATAAATAATCCTCTCTTAGTTAGGCCTGCTACAAATAACTAACGAATTAAGTTGAATTATTGACACGTGAAAGAATTTAAGTGCCAAACTTAGTCACACAGGTTATTTATCCAGCAGTGAATGTGTAAGTTTTCCTGTTACATGGCAATGCATCTAGCCGTAATCACTTCTAACTGCCACAAGTTTGTCGCTAATTCGAAAAAACTTGCTCAAGCTTTTCGGTATAAAACTATCCGTTACCTAAGGTGAGCATCTAATTAGGTCAGAACCGAAAATCAAAGAATTGGACTGTGGAATCGTCGACTTCCAAGTTTTAAGGAGAGATGATCCAGTTTCTAGTTTCACTTTTTCGGAAACTGCTGATTCTCGAACCGTAAACCCTAAAATCCCTTATTATCTTCCTTGACTCACTTTGTTTTATGTGGTGTGTGTCCTTACTACATTTCATTTTTGCCTTTATATATTATAATTCCTTTTTATATATATCTAACAAGTGAATAGTTTATTTAATCTCTTATTCATCTTTTTTTTAGATATGAATTGTCTTAATGAGGAAATTATCATTGATAAATATAGTTTACCAATTGAAGCAGAATGAATATACGTAGCAAGGCTTGCTAATAATTATTTTAATTTAGTTAATGGTAATTTTAAATTTTAAATTACTATTAAGTGATTAACTATGATTGTTGTTTTTTTTTTTTTTTTTTCATTTATTTCATGTGTTTAGAATTTGGAAATTTTTTTTATGGATGATCGAGGATTGAAATCTATAATTTAAGTTTTATGTTTTATATTTTGAACTTTTTATTATTTATTTAATTTTACATGTTCATCTTTTATGGATTGTTACTATTGACAAATGAGAAGCTTTTATTTTCGTTGTTATATTCATTTTTGTTTTGCATAACTAAAAATGAATTAACACAAAAAAGGAACCTATTGGACCCTAAGAGCTATGACCGAGTGGGTTCCAAGTTTTGACGGGTAGGTTCTAATTTCAAAAAAATGAGAAATATGTATCGGTAGATAACTTCCAAGTTTTAAGTGGAACCTGTAAGGAATCTGGTTTGCATAATGAGTTAATGTTTTTTTCCTCTTTCTTTTCTATTTCTGTTTTCTCAATCTCTTTCCTATATTAAGAACTGGGAGAAGTACACTATTGGTGCCATAAGTTGTGTACGGCGCTCACTTTGGTGCCAAAAGTTTTCATCGGATCACTTAAGTGCCAACAAATTTGAAAAATGCTCACTTTGGTACCAACGCCGATTTGATCGGTCGAAAATCCGACGTGGCCTTTTTTTTATTTATTAATTTCTTATGCTAATGTGGCTCGCCAGAGTTTCCGTTGGATTGCTTAAGCCTTCAAACGACGTCGTTTTTAGCATCTTAACACCAAAATGATGCCGTTTGGTGTCTCCCCTAATTCAAACCCTAAATCTTCGGCCAATCGCCGTCCTTGACGGCCCCTGCGCTCGACGGCCACAGCGACCCCGACCCCGACCTCGACCCCGACCGCGATGATGGCCACTCGGCCGCGGCTCCAACCCCGACCTCGACCCCAACACTAACCCCGACGACGGCCACTTAGCGGCCAAGTCGAAGGCCCTGATCTAGTTGATGCTCGAGGAGGCCGCCAATGAGTGCGCCGCCATTGATGTCTCCCTCTCCATCTCCGATCTCCCCGACGAGTGCCTGGCCTGCATCGTCTAGTACCTAGGCTCTGGTGACTAGGGCTGGTGCTCCCTCGTGTGCCGTCGAGGGCGTTCGAACAACGCTGAGCAATGGCAGCTAAGCGAGCGACGACGGAGGCCGAGCGAGCTAGGTCGGAAAAATCCCCAAATGAGTTAAACGGTGTCGTTTTTGTGAGGCCATCCATGTAGAACGGAAAAACGACGTCGTTTTCTTAAGGAGGACCGAAAATGACGTCGTTTGAAGGCCTTGTCGATTTTTTTTTTTTTTAAAAGCCACGTAATCATTTTGGCTGCAATCTTTCGCCGGTGGCCGGAATCTTTCGCTGATGGCACCAAAGTGATCATTTTTCCTCCGATTTGGCACTTAAGTGATCCGATGGAAACTTTTGGCATCAAAGTGAGCGCCGTATACAACTTATGGCACTGATAGTGTACTTCCCCCATTAAGAACTTATATACGTTTGATGATATCATACAATTTCTAGGTATTAGAACTTACTTTCTTGAACATTTTTATTTGTGTCACGCCTTGAACCTCGAGTACGCGCTCATCCCTCAACGGTCGATTAAAAATGCGATATCCCAAGATGCGTCACCGACCCATTCTTTTTATCTTTCAATTAAATGCATGTGGAAGTGAATTAAATAAACCACCGGTCAATAAACAAACAATCGGGATAGTCAAGCACAACAAAAGTTGCCAAAAATAACTTATTTATTTATCCACCGTTACCCTAGGAAGTTTAATAATTATAAGCCTTTTATGGCCACTTCCTATCGACCCTCTCAAAAAATTTTAGCGATCAGGGTTGAAAATGTTTAACTATGATGGTGTGAGATAAATCTCAGCGAGTTAAATCCCTAAGCCTCGACTAGGACGCAAATTCGCCTTAGAGGTAGCCTAAATAGGCACCACAAACAACTTACCTCGCATTGGCGCACCCCCTACATATTAGCATGTCACATATGCCATTATCAATACCATAAGCATAAACAATAATCAGAACACATACTTCTCATTCTCTAAGCATTCACACAGTCCCGGTTATAAGGTAAACCCGTTTTGGCACGTCCCATACCATGCTTAACAGTTTTACCCCATAATCAAGTGCAATGCATCACAATCATTCACAAGTGTTCTAATTATTACGACCCATCAAGCCACGGCTAACACAAGAGTCGACGGTCTTTCGGTGTAACCCGGCATCGTCTCGCCCCAATGGGCATGGCATCATCCCACGTATGCATACGCCTTAGGACAACATTCCAATAAGAAGCATCGGTCCGGCCTCAACTGCGACTCGGATTCCGGACCCCCGCCGGGCATTTGATAAAATCGGGCATCGTCCCCAAACTCCCGTTGGGTGACGGGTTCAATTACGTGACCACTCAAGCATATCATCAATCAAACCAGCTTTTATTTCTGTTATTTAGCCAAGAACACCAAAATCCATTTTCAAATAATAAACTTTGCAACTCTTTTTTTTTTTCCTTTAAAACTTTCGAAAAGAAATTCGTACAAGGTCACGTATTTGGAATCAACCCGTCAAACTTTGCACATTTCTACTTTAAAACCTCTTCATTTTATTGATCACATAAAATTTGGCGTTCGAACTCGACACCTTAATTTCTTTTTTTTTTTTTCTATTTCTTTGCCCAACCACCCTTTTCGAAAAGAATCTTGGGTAACCCTTTTTTTTTTTCTTTAAAACTCTCCGAAATAAATTCGTACGTGCTCATGTACTAAAAATTAACCCGTCAAACTTTGCACGCACCTAGTTTAAAACATCATTGTTTTATTGAGCAAATAAGTTTTGGTGTCCAAACCCGACACCTCAATTTTTTTCTATCTAATAGCCTACAAGGCCATCTTTTGTAATAAAAATCGGAACCTACCATCAAGCAATCAATCTCATAATATCACACGTGCAAACACTCAAAATCATGCATAATTTCATCCAAGAAAACAAGCGTAAAATTCTACGTAACGCCTAATCCGTCACTAATTACGCTGATTGTGATTAATTAAATAAATAACGATTAAATTAAGTAAATTACGATTAATTAAACTAAACCAAACTAATTAACCTAACCATGATTAATCAACCTATTGGTAATTACTTAAACTAATTGCAATTAAAATTAAACTAAACCATTCCTAATCTCAATTAAACTAAACCAAGTTTAATTAACAGTAAACACTATTAGTGCTAATCTAATCACCCCTAAGCATAATTAAGGGCCTAATCAACAATAAGGGAGTTAATTCACGGGTTTTTGAAGGCGACAGACTCATGGCGACGATGACGCGACAGCGTCGAGGACGTGCCACTCGGGATTGAATGGGGCTCAATGGCGACGATGGCGGTCCTTCCAAGCTCTTAGCCAAGGGGGGAAGTGGGGGGGGGTGAAGGCTCGGCTGCTTGGGGGCTGGTCTTAGTGAAGGTGGCGGACAACACGGGTGCTAGTGGCCGATGGAGGTGCTGCTGGACTGTGTGACAAGAAGGTGCTGCTGGCGGTAGTGGCAGCGACGAGATGATGGGCATGTGGGGCTGCTGCTGTGGTGGTGTTGCGGTGGCGTAAAGGTGGTGATGAAGCTGATCGGTGAAGATGGCAGATGATGGGAGAGTGCTAGTGATGGGGTGGTGCGATGAAGATGATGGTGGATGGGGGATGAAAATGATGAGAGGCGATGAAGGTGGTGGGTGTTTGAGTGGTGAAGAAGAAGACGTGAGGGAATTGAGTAGAAGAACGTTAGCAGAGGGGGGGGGGGACTTACATGCATGAAAGAGAGAAAGAAGAATGGGAGGAGAGAGAGAGAGAGAGAGAGAGAGAGAGAGAGAGAGAGAGAGGAAAGGCTAGCCAATCACAACCTTAGGGAAATATCTAAACCATCATCACTATGCCACAAAGTCTTCATGCCCCAAAAGTCCTAAACTCATCTAAGGTCATCCAATTCAAAATTACCTCTAATTTCCCACAATTAAACCCTTTTTGGGGTAGAAAAATCCTATTTTCTCATCCCATCAAAATTTCCTTTTATTTTTCTTTTTGTCCGAAAATCGTTTTTCTGTAAAATTTCGAACTCGTTGAAAATTTGCCAAAAGATGAGATGACATCCAATAAATAAATCGTGAGACGCTCGAACGTCTGATTTCCGAAACCGAATTTAATTTCGTGGTTAAAATCGATCGAACGCAACTTTAGTACGACCTAATCTATTGGGTAGCTTTTAGGGGTTTTAGTGCATTTGACCCGTGGTCGATAATTTTTTATCCACGTTTATGCATCTTTGACTCGTGGACGACCCTCGGTTATCACATAATCGCGAGGGTCAAATTACATGTCCTGAATATAATATTGATAGAAAATTGGGTTATTGCCGTTCGACGTGAATATCGTAATCGTGCGGAACCACCCATAATTCGACTACGTACTTCCATTGAATCGACTTATATCCATTCGCTAATCGATTTACAATGGTGTCGTATTGACCCTTGCCGATTATTATGGTTGAGTGGTCGATTTCTGATCGAATTCTCTAGTCTGTCGTGATTATATCCCTTAATAGCCTTAACTAATAGATTAGTTAACTCGTGAGTGATCAATTCTGAGTAAAATAACCATAAGCACGTCGATGAAGTCACCATTTCATATATTCGAATACTGGGGTCAAATTTCGAGATGTCACAACTTTTCCCCTCTTATAAAAGTTTTATTCTCGAAATTTAAACCATCACAACCGTTCTACAAAAGGGTGGGGGTATTGACATCTCATCGATTCTTCACTTTCCCACGTGGCTCCCTCCGTTCCGTGGTGTTGCCAGACCACTTTAACTAAGGGGATCATCTTACTGCGTAGCACTTGCTCCTTTCGATCCACTATCCGAACTGGTCTCTCCACGTATGACACTCTCTCATCCACGTCTATTTCCTCGAAATTCAGCACATGGGTCGGATCAGGTTTGTACTTCCTCAACATCGACACGTGGAAAACATCATGCACTTGAGCAAGTCTCGGCGGCAATGCGAGACGATACGCCAAAGTCCCAATTCGCTCCAAAATCTCAAAGGGATCGACGTACCTTGGGCTTAACTTCCCTTTCTTACCAAAGCGCAAAGTACCCCTCATCGGTGACACTTTGAGAAATACGTGTTCACCTACTTGAAACTCTAATGGTCTACACCGCTTATCTGCATAACTCTTCTGATGACTTTGGGTAGTCTTGAGTCTTTCTCGAATGATTTTGATGGCGTTGACTAACTGCTGAACCAACTCAGGGCCTATAATCTTACGTTCTCCAATTTCATCCCAACAGACAGGAGTCCTACAGGCTCTGCCATACAACGCTTTAAATGGTGCCATCTTAATACTTTGTTGATAGCTGTTGTTGTAGGCGAACTTAAGTAGATGAAATTGTTCCTCCCAGCTTCCTTTGAAGTCCAATACGCAAGCTCGCAGCATATCCTCAAGGGTTTGAATGGTCCTCTCAGACTGGTCATCTGTCTACGGATGATAGGCCGTGTTGTACTACAACTTCGTCCTCAAGGCAGTTTGTAAACTTTTCCAAAAAGCTACTGTAAACTTTGGATCTCGATTTGATGTGATCGTCACTGGCACTCCATGAAGACGAACTATCTGTTGCATGTACAATTTAGCATATGTGTTTAACGGAAAGTCCTTTCGTACGGCGATGAAGTGAGCAGACTTCGTCAATCTATCGACTACAGCCCATATGGAATCGTTACCTCATTGACTCCTTGGTAATCCCATCACAAAATCCATTGTGATATGATCCCATTTTCACTCGGGAATCTTGAGAGGTTGCAAAAGTCCTCTAGGCTTGCAATGTGCTTTCACTTGCTGGCACGTCAAACACTTGGCAACATGTCTGGTGATATCCGCCTTCATACCGGTCCACCAATAGTGTTGGCGTAGATTCTAATTCATCTTTATGCTGCCTAGATGAATGCTGTAATTACTACGATGGGCTTCTGACAAGATCTCCTCCTTAAGCTCCACATTGTCGGGTATGCACAATCGCCCACGAAACTTTAGTATTCCGTCCTCAGTAACTTGAAAGTTAGCTTTCCTCTTTTTCGCATCCTCCTGTAGAATTTTCTGGATTTCAGGGTCTGTCGACTGTAACGTCTTAATCTTCACCTGCACTTCCGATTCAATTCTGAGGGTAGCCATGAGACTTGAAAGGTGGCCTACCTCAAACTTGAAATCCGAATCTTGAACTCCTTCGAGTAGGATCCACTCTTGAACCATCATTGTGCAATCAATGACTTCCGACTTAACGCATCTGTGAACTTGTTGGCTTTTTGGGATGATACAGGATGTAGCAGTCTTAGTCCTTGAGAAGCTCCATCCAATGACGCTGTCTTATGTTCAACTCATTCTGAGAGAATAAATACTTTAGGCTCTGATGGTCCGTGAAAATTTGGAACTTTTCTCAGCATAGGTAATGTCTCCAAATCTTCGGGACAAAGATGATCGCTGCTAGTTCTAAGTCATGCGTCAGATAATTCAACTCATGAAACCTTAGCTGACGGGACGCGTATGCAACAACTCTCCCCATGTTGTATTAAAACACAACCCAATACTCTATACGATGCATCGCTATAAATCTCATATCCTCTAGGACCGGATGGAATCGTCAACACGGGTGCGATAGTCAGCTTCTACTTGAGCTCTTGGAAACTACGCTCGCACTTATTCGTCCAATCAAATCTCTCTTCCTTCTTCAGCAATCGCGTTAAAGGCATGGCTATCGCAAAGAATCTTTCTACGAATCGTCTATAATAGCCTGCCAATCCCAAGAAACTTCAGATCTCTATCACCGTTGTTGGTCTCGGCCAGTTTATAACAGCTTCAATCTTGGTTGGGTCCACGGAAATCCCTTTGCCAAAAATCACGTGACCTAAGAAAGTTACACGAGTTAGCCAAAACTCACACTTATTGAACTTGGCATACAGCTCATGTTCTCGCAGGGTCTGAAGTGTTAGAAAAATCCTCTTAAGGTATTTTGAAGTCGACAAAACATTTCCATTAGTCTAGTTTGAAGACTTGCAGACTCTACTGGCAAAGTCTGAAGACCTCCAGACTCAAGTTTCAAAGTCTAACTCTCATGGACAGATTCCAGACTGACAAAGTTAAAACTTCTATTCTGATTCTATCTAGTATGATTTTGACTCCAATGGTTAAGGAATATCTCACGACTGGAATTAACACTTCAAGATCTTCTATTCATATTCGAATAATCTAGATTCTCTAGATTTGCAATTTATACTTGGAAGGTTTTACTTATGGAAACCAAGATCCTGATTGTATGGGCGAGCAGGATTGATGGGCTATCGTCATTTTTCTTGAGGAGCTCGAGATCTCTTTAAATTGATTCTGTCCAACGGGTTGATTGGAAGAACTTCTTTGGAAGGTGCCAACGGTAATGAAGGCATGAAGAAGTATTTAAAGGAGACACTCAAGTTGTTCAAGAGTGCGAGATAGATGAATTCCAAAGTCTGAATATCTTTGTTATCTTGTGATCTTATCCTTCGAGCTATATTTGTAATCAAAAGAGAGACTGAAGTGTGGTGAGACCTTGAGGAAGGGTAGTAGAGTCTCTACACTGTGGAATTAAGGGCGTGAGACTGTAAATTCTCTTTTTGATTCTTAGTGAAATCTAGCCAGTGGGCTGTCCGTGCGGGAGAGTAGATGTAAGCTTGGTCTAAGCCGAACCACTATAAATCTGGAGTCTTGATTCTCTATCGCTAATCCTTTTACTTTACATTGCCTTCACTTACATCGAATACTATTTTTAATTCCTTAGTCCATCATCAAATAAATTGTCTATACATTCTGTTATGTTTTATAAAAATCATCTTAATCACCTATTCACCCCCCTTTAGGTGCTCGTACTAGTTCTAACAATTGGTATCAGAATTTGTGTACTTGTTTATTAGAAGTGTTTTTACTTCTGAGTTAAAGATCTATGGCTAGTATGTTGCTTACAGGGTTGGTAGAAGGTCAAAGCAACACTAGACCTCCATACTTTGATGGAAAATACTACAGCATATGGAAAAACAAGATGAAAGCATTCCTAAGATCGAAAGATCCCTTGGAATGGGAAGTGGTAGACAAAGGAATCATTCCTACTACTGCATCAGAATCAGAGAGAGGAAAAGAAGTTGCTGCTCCTATTGAGATGACTCAAGAAGAAATAACCAAGAGACAGACTCTTGATGCTAAAGCCATTTATTCCTTATATTGTGCTTTATCTCCTACTGAGTATAATAGAATATCCTCTTGTGATACAGCAAAAGAAGTCTGGGATAGGCTTCACATCACCTATGAAGGAACTGATCGAGTGAAAGAGACAAGGATCAATATTCTTTTGGGACAATATGAAGTTTTCAAGATGAGATCAGGAGAATCAATAACTAACATGTTTAGTCGTTTTACTGAAATTGTGAATGGTCTTGAATATCAGGGACATCCAATCTCAGGACATATGAAGGTCAACAAGCTTCTGCGTGGACTCTCTAAAGACTGGAACTATATAAAGACTTCAATAAGGGAAACACAAAGGATTGCACCACTCTCTGTAGATGAATTGATTGGAACTCTTTAGTCTTACGAAGTAGAGCACACCAACGAAGAAGAAGATTCAAAAGGTAAGAAATCTATTGCTTTAAAGTCTAATGATTATTCTGATGCTACAGACTCCGAAGAAGATCTAGATGATGAAGAACTGGCACTCATGATAAAGAGATTCAGAAAGCTGAACAAAAAGGGAAGAAAATTCAATTGGAAGAAACAAAGCTCACAAAGGTTTTAGAACAAATCAACATAGGAAGATGATTCCAACAGAGAAGTGACTTGCTTTGAATACAAGAAAAAGGGACACATCAGACCCAATTGTCCTCTGTTAAGGAAAAGGAAAGGAAAGGCTGAGAAATACAGAAATGCACTTAAAGCAGAAACTTGGAGTGATATTGAATGTGAAGAAAGTGATGATGATTATGCCAATATTTGTTTGATGGCAAAATCTGATTCAGACTCAGACCTTGAGACAAATACAGACTCTGACAGTGAGCTTGAGGTTAGTAATCTAAAAATTCCTGTCAAAGTTTCGAGATATATTGATGAACTATGTCTTGGTCTAAAAACCTCTCTTAAGAGGATCTCCGAATTAAAAAAAAAAGGAGAATTCTACATTGAAGCAACATGAGAAATTTTGGAAAGAAAAATTTGAAAAGTTAGATAAGAACTTTACAATCTTGAAAGAAAACTCAGATTTTGTTTCTAAAGAAAATACTCATTTGAAAAATGATATTTCAAACATATCAAAAAGATTTTCAAATGGTTCTGAAATATTGGATAAGATTCTTTTTATACAAAGACCCTACTTTGATAAGTTAGGTCTTGGTATGACTTCTGAAACTATTCCACTAATTGATTTCCCAAAGGTGAAGGAAAGAATCAAATAAAGACCAACAAAAGTTGTTTATAAAAATCATTTCCATAAAGTCTTTGTAAAACCTGTTGGCCAAAATGCTCTAAAATGTTCAAAGTGTCAAAGCTCAGAACATTTTGAGAAAGAATGTCCTTTGGTTTGGAGACCTGTTAAAAGGGATTGGGCAAAGACTGTTTATTGCTCTAACTCTTCAGGACCCAAAATGATGTGGGTACCAAAGAAAGCTTGAATTCTTTTTAATTGCAGGTCACTATCAAAAGGAAGATTAAATGATATCTAGATAGTGGCTGATTAAGACATATGACAGGAGATTCAGGTTGCTTCATAAAACTTGTTCAGATAGATGGAGGAAAAGTTTCTTTTGGTGGTAACAACAAAGGAAGGATTATTGGTCGCGGAACAGTAAAAATTGGAAGTCTATCAATTAACAATGTCTCCTTAGTGGAAGGATTAAATTACAATTTGCTAAGCATAAGCCAATTATGCGATACTGGATTCAAGATCAATTTCCAGGAAGGAACGTGCTTAGGAATCAGTAAAGACTTCACTCAATCCTTTACTGGACGTAGACATAGAAATATCTATCTTCTGGATGTGAATCAAGAAAGATCACAGTGCTTAATATTAGTACAAGATGAAGCTAATCTATGGCACATAAAGCTTGGCCATACCAACATGAAGCAAATTGCCAAGATCTCTTCCAAGAAGCTTGTTCGAGGATTGCCTATTCTCAATTACCTAAAGTCTGATCTATGCACATTATGCTTACTGGGTAAATAGGTTAGAAACTCTTTTAAACCAATAAATAAAGTTTCCACTAATCGTGTACTGCAGCTTATGCATATGGATCTATTTGGACCTACAAGAACGCAAAGCATTGGTGGAAAAATGTTCTGCCTAGTAATAGTGGATGATTATTTACGATTTACTTGGGTCTACTTTCTTGCAAGTAAGTCTGAGACTTTCTCTCACTTTTCAAAATTTTCTAAGAAGGTCCAGAATGAAAAAGGTCACACCATTTCAAGCATTCGTACAGACCATGGAGGTGAGTTTGAAAATCAAGATTTTGTTAAATTTTGTGATGAATCTGGTTTTCAGCATAAATTCTCCTCTCCATATACACCAGAACAGAATGTAGTTGTGGAAAGGAAGAATAGGTCTTTACAAGAAATGACAATGACTCTTTTAATTGAAATTAATATTTCTTCACGGTTTTGGGCTGAAGCTGTTTCGACTGCTTGCTATATTATTAACAGAGTGTTTTTAAAGCCAATTCTTGAGAAAACTCCTTATGAAATTTTTAAAGGTAAGAAACCAATTGTTTCTTATTTTCAAGTATTTGGTTATAAATGCTTTATCCTGAAGAATGCAAATGATCGAGTTGATAAGTTTGAAGAAAAATCGAATGAAGGATTCTTTCTTGGTTACTCAACTGCAAGTAAAGCCTACAGAGTATTCAACAAGAAGACTCAGACTGTGGAAGAATCAATGAATATCAAATTTCAAGACTCTCCACAAAGTTAGCCAATTTAGATTGAAGAATCAGAATTTGCTCCATACTCTGCTAGATCTACCTCCCTTGAAGCAGTTCAAAATTCAGAAGCAGTACAACAAGTTGTTGATGAAGAATCAACTCAAGAAAAAGATCAACAACCTATCAGACTATCCAGTAACTGGAAACACAAGTCTAGTCATCCCGAAGAACTCATTATTGGAAACGTTAATAAGGGAATTCGTACAAGATCCAAAAAGCGAGCAGAGTCTAGTGCTGTGGCGCTTATTTCTGAAATTGAACCCAAAAATATTGAAGAAGCCTTAGCTAATGAAAGCTGGATTGAAGCAATGCAAGAAGAGCTCAGACAATTCAGTATTAATGATGTTTGGGAATTAACTCCTAAACCTAAAGGTAAATCTGTTATTGGAGCCAAATGGGTTTTCAGAAACAAAGTCGATGAAAAAGGCAAAGTGACAAGAAACAAAGCAAGACTCGTGGCTAAATGATACACACAAGAAAAATGGATAGACTATGATGAGACCTACGCTCCTGTAGCAAGGTTAGAAGCAATCAGATTATTACTTACTTTTGCATGCTATAAGAATTTCAGGTTATTCCAAATGGACGTCAAAAGTGCATTCCCGAATGGATTTATCCAAGAAGAAGTCTATGTGGAACAAACTCTTGGATTTGAAGACTTAAAGAAACCAGACTCAGTGTTAAGACCGAAGAAGGTTTTATATAGATTAAAATAAGCTCCTCGAGCTTGGTATGAAAGGCTAAGTAACTTTTTAATTCATAGTGGTTTCACTAAAGGAAAGGTATATACTACTTTATTCATTAAAAAGGAAGGTAAAAACTTTTTACTTGTTCCAATTTATGTCGATGATATTATATTTGGATCATCTAATGAGACTTTGTGCAAGAAATTTTCTAAGTCTATGCAGGATGAATTCGAGATGAGTATGATGGGTGAACTATCATTCTTCCTTAGTTTAAAAGTGAAACAACTGAAAGAAGGAATCTTTATTCATCAAGAAAAATATGCAAAAGAACTTGTTAAAAAGTTCGGGTTGGAGAATTGTAAAAAGACTGACATACCTATGTCAAATTCTTTGAAGATAGACAAAGATGAAGGAGGGAAGAAAGTCGACTAAAAACTATATAGGAGTATCATTGGTTCACTTCTTTATCTTACTGCATCTAGACCTGACATATTATTTAGTGTTTGCATATGTGCTAGGTTTCAATCGGATCCTAAGGAATCTCATCTAAGTGTTGCTAAACGTATCATTAAATATGTTGCAACTATTGCTAAGATTGGTATATGGTATCCCAAAGAATGAGACTTTACTCTTTTTGGTTATTTAGACGCAGATCTTGCAGGTTGTAGAGTTGATAGAAAGAGCACTTCTGGTACTTGTCAATTACTCGGTAATAGGGCAGTATCTTGGTTTTCAAGGAAGCAAAGTACCGTAGCTCTTTCAACAGCTGAAGCAGAATACGTAGCACTTGGAAGTTGCTATTCTCAAATACTTTGGATAAAACAACAACTATGAGACTTTGGTATCGAAGACTCTTGTACCGAGATCAAATGTGACAACACCAGTGCAATCAATCTTACAAAAAATCCTATTCTTCACTCAAGAGCAAAACATATTGAGATTCGACATCATTTTATAAGAGATCATGTTTATAATAGAGAAGTATTGATATAGTTTATCGACTCAAAGAATCAACTGGCAGACATCTTTACAAAGCCGCTTGAGAAAAGTTTATTTGAGTCTATTTGTTCAAGACTCAACATTTTATCTCTTGAAGACTGTTGAAGCTCAGACTCAGAAACTAAATCTGAAAAGTATCAGACTCAAAAGTTCAGACTTAGAAGACCAAACGTTATGACTATAAGTTATTTCAATTACAGTACATTTATTCGTTTAAACTGATATCTCGAAAAGGTAAGACCGCTTGTTAATCTCTAATTGATATTATTAAGGCAGTAATTTTTTTTTTAAATGGTGGTTATCAATTTGTTTAAAAATGGCAGTTATTTTGAAAAGACATTTTTATTTTTCCTTTTTGTGACATTTCACATACCCCGTATCGATTGCCTTTTATACAGTTCTTCTTCCTTTTCTTATTTTACCCAAAAACCCTAGAGCACAAATTTTCACTCTCTGAGATTTTACTTCAAAAGTTCATCTCTTCAAGTTTTCGCCTTTCTTGCGATACAAGTGTGAAAGTTCTCTCAAAGACAGTGACAATGTCGCATCAAAGAAAATCTTCCAGAATAGCAAGCAGGGGACCACAAGGCTTGCATGAGGGGCCTATGCACTTCGATCTTACTGAAGAAGGAGACTCTCCAAGTGGATAGGTGCATCAACATTCTCAATAGCGCATTTCTTCCGCTAGATCACATGATCATAACCCTCTACATGTAGAGGAAAACATCATTGAGGATGTAGAACCAGTAAGATCTCTTAAGCCAACATTTGTTTATAGGCTTTACTTTGCTCTGAAAGAAGGGGGTTCTGCAATGACATTTATTGACGAGTTCTTGAAAGAAAATGACTATAAGAATGAGACTCATTTTCTGATTTTGATGGAACGTTCGGGTGTTGTTCCTGTTGGAATAGTGGCAAAGACTTTTGCAAACTTTCCAAGTGATCCTCGTTTTGGTAACGTCAATCGGCCCGAAGGGAAAGATGATGATGAGAAAATGTTTGTGCATTTTAAGCTGAGAATGGGTGTGGCTACAAATCTTCGAGGAAAGAGGGAAGAATTGTTTCGATTGGAGGAACATAAGCAGGTTTATGCTAAATTGCTGAAGCGTGGGGTTATGAACCCAAGAACTGTGGATTTTGATTTTCTCGATCTGTTGAACATAAGTCTGAGAGAGAAGTTTGAGAGACTTCAACTTGATCGATTCTGTACCGAGAGTGAGATTGCTCATTCTGAACTGATTGCTTAATTTTACTCCAATCTGAGTTTTCTTGATGCAAACAACTTTTCATTCAGTGTGAGGGATAAGGAGTATGTGGTTGACATAGATACTCTGGTTGACATTATTGGTGTGGAAAGATGAGCTTTCCAATTGATTTCTGTGTCTGTTAGCCATGCAACTTTGGAGCTTGCAAAAGATAGAATCGCAAAAGGACGTCTCTCCTATTCGAGGATCAGTGCATCAAACATTCTGCTTCATAAAATTGTGATCAACTGTCTTAGACCCAAGTCGACATCGAAGACAGATGTCTCCATTTTTGAAGCAAAATTGATGTACGCTATCAAGATCGGCCATAAGTTTTCCTTGCCTCATACCATCATGTTCCACATGTATCGGTCTATAGCAAAGGACAATGGTAAACTTCCTTATTCTGCTCTCATCACTCGCTTATTTAGACATTTGAATATTCAGCCTCCCAATATTCTATGTGTGAAGAACATTGATCTAATGGTAATTGGGCTGAAAATGATTACGAAGATGCGTATGAAAGAACTCAGCAAGAAGCTAGAGTGGTTCAAGGAGAAAACCCCTGTCAAGACCAGATAAGACTCATCTACTGCAAAGAGAAAAGGAAAATATCCTATGACTGGTCCCACCAAGAGAAGGCGGGCGATCATCTTGCAAGATGAAGATGATGAGGATGATATTCCTATCTCTGCTTTTGTTTCCCAGCATCATGTTACTGAGTCAGCAGAACAAGAACATCAAGTTGAAGAAGAAAATGAGAAAGGGAATCAGGAGAAGGAATCCATGCAAACAGAAGAAGAAGAAGAAACAGCTAGAAGAACAACATGCAGAAGAAGGTCGTGAAGATTCTCCAGCAGAAAAGGAGGATCAAAGACATCTTGACACTGAAGAAACATCGTAGCAAGAAGAATACTTCTCTCCACCAAAAGGCATTGAAACAGGGGGAGATGTTCCACGCGAAAGCATTCCTCTCTTAACATTTACTAGTGCAAGTGTCAGTCGTTCTCCTGCTGGTGCAGAGGATGTCCATGCCTCTCAATTTCCTGAGGAAGAGGCAACATCTCCAAATATTGATCTCCCTGCTGATATTCGCTCCACTAGCTTTACTCCACAATCTGATCATGCTGAAGCAAGCACGCAGACAGAACATTCAGGAGACTTTGGAAGACTGCTTGAAATTCTTTTGGAGCTCAAAGGCCAGGTTTATGCTTTAGGATGCGAATTCTAGACACTGCAAAATGAGAATCGTGCCATGTCCATCTCCTTGCAAGAACAGATTCAAAATATTAATCTTCAGATTCAGGCAACTGCCAAAGGCACAGCTCTTGCACAACTGCAGGAGGATTTGAAGAAGTTGGAGGAAACTGTCAAGTCAATGGGAGATTTCAGCTTGTTCGCATTCCTTGAGCACCCTGACTTTTTCACCTTTTTATGCTGACAAAAAGGGGGAGAAGTTTTTGCAGATTTTTATTCCAAACTTTCAACTTTTGAACATACTTTGGATTTAATATTTGATGTGGTTGTGATTGACTTTATCCTTGGTTGATTTTAAGCTTTGGTTTACTTGCTTATTATTGCAATGCTTTAAGCTATTAAGTTAGATAAAGATTGCTGTTAAATATCTGTACAAGACTAACCTGTTTTCTATGGATGCAGATCTGTGTATAGAACAACTTTCACTATCTTTATCCTAATCTTTTATGAGATATCATTGCTAGCTTAAATGTTGTATTGCAGGGCAATAGTATCCAAATCTGCAGGAAAGTTTTGTCACCATAAAAAAGGAGGAGATTGTTAGAAAAATCCTCTTAAGGTATTTTGAAGTCGACAAAACATTTCCATCAGTCTAGTCTGAAGACTTGCAGACTCTACTGGCAAAGTCTGAAGACCAAAGTCTGAAGATCTCAAAACTCAAGTTTCAAAGTCTAACTCTCATGGATAGATTCCAGAACGACAAAGTTAAAACTTCTATTCTGATTCTATCTAGTATGATTTTGACTCCAACGGTTAAGGAATATCTCACGACTAGAATTAGCACTTCAAGATCTTCTATTCGTATTCGAATAATCTAGATTCTCTAGATTCGCAATTTATACTTGGAAGGTTCTACTTATGGAAACCAAGATCCTGATTGTATGGGCGAGCATGATTGATGGGCTATCGTCATTTTCCTTGAGGAGCTTGAGATCTCTTTAAATTGATTCTGTCCAACGGGTTGATTGGAAGAACTTCTTTGGAAGGTGCCAACGGTAATGAAGGCATGACGAAGTATTTAAGGGAGACACTCAAGTTGTTCAAGAGTGCGAGATAGATGAATTCCAAAGTCTGAATATCTTTGTTATTTTGTGATCTTATCCTTCGAGCTATATTTGTAATCAAAAGAGAGACTGAAGTGTGGTGAGACCTTGAGGAAGTGTAGTAGAGTCTCTACACTGTGGAATCAAGGGCGTGAGACTGTAAATTCTCTTTTTGATTCTTAGTGAAATCCAGCCAGTAGGCTATCCGTGCGGGAGAGTGGACGTAGGCTTGATCTAAGCCGAACCACTATAAATCTGGAGTCTTGATTCTCTATTCCTAATCATTTTACTTTACATTGCCTTCACTTACATCGATTACTATTTTTAATTCCTTAGTCCATCATCAAATAAATTGTCTATACATTCTATTACATTTTATAAAAATCATCGTAATCGCCTATTCACCCCCTCTAGGTGCTCATACTAATTCTAACAAGAAGTACCGTCCTTTAGTGTCGTTCATGCTCCTCTGGACTTCTCGAATACACCAAAATGTCGTCGATAAAGACAATCACAAACTGGTCCAGATACTCTTTGAACACTCAATTCATCAAAACCATGAAAGTAGCTGGGGTATCGGTCAAACCGAACGGCATTACGGTGAATTCATAATGGCCGTAATGCGTACGAAAAGCCGTCTTCAGTATATCATTCTTCTTAATCCTCAGTTGATGGTAACCTGTCCTTAGGTCAATATTGGGAAATATCGATGCTTCCTGCAACTGATCAAACAAGTCATCAATCATCGGCAACGGATACTTGTTCTTGATTGTTACCTAGTTGAGTTGCCGATAGTCGATGCAAAAACACAATGAACCATCATTCTTCCTTACAAACAAAACTGGTGCTCCCCAAGGCGATGCACTAAGACGTATAAATCATTTGTCCAATAACTCCTGCATCTGCACCTTCAACTCCTTTAACTCTGATAGCGCCATACGGTAAAGGACCCTTAGAAATTAGCTCCGTTCCAAGGGCCAACTCAATCACGAACTCGATCTCCCTTTCTAGGGGCAAATCGGGCAATTATAAATTTGTATAATAAAAAGTATAGTAAAATAATTTAAAATAAAATAAAATTATATAATAAATTCATTTAAAAAAATTAAAAAGAAAATTATAATAAAGTATTAAAAAATTAAATGATTTTTAAGTGTCAAAAAAAAAATTTAACAGTTGTACCAAATGCATTTCTATTCCAAGAATAGAAATTTTGAATAGTTACACTTTCAAATGCTCAGAAACTCGTCTAGGAAATGGAATAAAAATTTCTGAGTATAAATTGTTTCTGTGAATAAAATGATTATCAAATACACCATAAATGATTGGAATAGTTATCTTATTAATAAATTCGAAAGTCGTACATATCGTGGATAGATCAATTTATTCGACACTGTTTTTATGTGAAGATATCATATGGTAAGTGATGAAAAAGTTTTGTGAACGATAACTGCTCTTCCCTTTTAAAGAGCATTGATCGTGAAAAAGTGCGTCCTACTCAAGATACAATGCAGTAGGCAATTGTTATTTTTTATTTTTTTTTCTTTCCTTTTTTAATTATTCCATATTTTTCTGTCTTTTCTCAATTTTCTTGTACGGCCCTAAATAAAGGTGACGCTTGTTTTTTGTTTTTTTTTTTTTGTTTTTAGCGTCATTTTGCTTTTCTCCGCTCTTTCTTCTTTTCATTTTTTCTTTCAATTAAACTGAAGACAAGTTTACTTTTCTGCTTATTTTATTTTTCAACATATCTTTATACATATGATTGTACTTTTGATTTTTTCTTACCTAATTAATTTGCTCATGTGTGTTTTATGATATTATCTATTCTCTTTTTGATAGTTTTCTTAAAATATTTGCAGTCAAATCCAAATATAAGTAAATGATTTCGTTTTTCTCCAATCTACTTACAGAATGAAAAAGAAATTAGGATAACATATATGCATCTTAATTTTACTGTCAAACGCCATTGTATATGTAATTAATCTTTATATTAATAATGTGATTGATCAAGAAATACATGTTCAGATAGGTTTGTTTGTTTCGCAAAAAATGAATTATTTAAAAAATATTTTTATCATCCATGAAAATTTTTATGCATAAATAATTATCGATAATGAAAATATTTTTTGTTAGCTAATTATTACAAATGATATAATCAATAATTTTTAGGAAAATGTTTTAGGGGATTGTGTATTTTTCGCTAAACAAACGGACCTAATCATTAGTTTTATGATCCCAAAACAAGTAGCCAAATCATTTTCAAGTGATGAAAAGTTTAAATTTCAACATCTTACGCAGACTTCGTTTCATTTTCCTATTTTATAGCCACTCTTTTCTTCCCTTTCTTCAACATCTTTGTTTGTTGTTTCTTCATTTTCTAGCCAAGAAATAAAGATAGGACCTTTTTATCAATTAAATCAGATTAGATAAGGCTTTTTTTTTTTTTTTTCCAGGAAACAAAGACACGTGCTTTTGTTTCAGCTGCAATATGTGTTGCATAGATTTTTTTAACATATCTAATAAGAAAAGAAATACAAAGTGTTGAGGAAAACGGCATTAGGTCGGAATTGAAAGGACTAGGTCAAATTGGGGGCAATCACTTGGACACAAAGGTTGTTGTCCTTGGATTTGTAATGGATGGTCAGATTTACCCTACTGGGCAAATTGTTGGTGATGTTAACGGTGGCTTTAGCATGTTTAAAAAGGTTCATCTCAATAGCTTGACACACACGACCTAATAACACGAGAGCACATACGGACCTCAAAACAACCTTCAAGGGTTTACACATTTTCCTGGCCATTTTCTTTGTTTGGGGGAGTAGTGGTAAAGACCATGCAGAGAGCAAGTTATTTAAGAAGGAAGAATGATGATTGTTTAGTTAAGTAAATAAGTGTCTATTCAGCAATTGTAGACTGGCCACCGGCCATAGCTAGCCGGTTGGCCTTGCCTGCCACAAGCAGGGCTCG
This sequence comes from Eucalyptus cloeziana, assembly GCA_014182715.1. Taxonomy (NCBI): domain Eukaryota; kingdom Viridiplantae; phylum Streptophyta; class Magnoliopsida; order Myrtales; family Myrtaceae; genus Eucalyptus; species Eucalyptus cloeziana. Next base: position 30,880,280 of record CM024641.1, on the reverse strand, counting down.
GCCGGGCGAGGGGAGGCGTCACTAGGCACGGCTCGACAAGGGTCGCTTGGGCGAGGCCGACCTACGCCCAGGCCACGGCGGCCTCACCTGGTGTAGTCGTTGCCCAACTAACGCTCGCCTAGGCCACCCTGGCCTAGGCGAGGGATGACCTTGCTTGGCGTCATTGTCGCTCAGCTGACGCTCGACAAGGTTGCCCTAGCCTAGGCGAGGGCGAGCCCGGTGAGGGCTCACCTCACTAGATCTAGTGAGGCCAACCCTCGCCCAGCTTAGGGCGACCTTGCCCAGCGTTGTCATCGCCCGACCGATGCTTGGCAAGGCCCCCTTGGCCTGGGCGAGGGTCGACTCGCCGAGGCTCACCCTAGCCCAAGTCAAGCTGGTGTCACCATCGCCCAACCAATGCTTGGCAAGGCCGCCCTAGCCTAGGTGAGGACAAGCCTTGACGAGGGCTCTCCTTGCCAGATTTGGTGAGGCCAGCTCTCACCCAAGTCAGGGCGGCCTTGCTCGGCATCACCATTGACCGGCCGATGCTTGGCGAGGCCACCTTGGCTTGGGCGCAGGTCGGCCTCGCCCATGCGACCTTTGCTCGGCCACGCTTGGGTGAGGGCTCCCCTCGCTGGGGCTAGCCCTCGCCTGTGGTGGGTGAGGCCAGCCGGCTGGCTATGGTCGGTGGCTAGGCATTGGCTGTGGCCAACTGGCCACCGGAAAAAGCAAAGAAGAAAGCCAAAAAGAAAAGAAAGAAAAAAAATAGAAAGATAATAAAAATTCAAAAAAATATTACAATATAATTAAAAATTATCCACGTTAGTGTCGGCGGTCCCATGTGGCACCATCGACATCCATGTCAATATTTTTTGGCTAAAATTGGTCGAATGGACTCAAATGACAATAAGTGAAAATGTTTAGGATTGAATTGGCAAAGTTAAAAGGTTTAGGATTGAATTGACAAAAGTGCAATAGGTTTAGGACTTTTTGGACAATTTTCCCTTCAAATGAATGTTGTTGCCACAGTACTAGTTATCTAATGTGTATAGCCTTGAGTACAAACATCGACAACAACTGCTCTTTAGGTATGTTAATGCTGTTTATGGAAAACTATATCAATACATTCCGCAATCTTTCACCACCCGGATCACATAGTTGGCTGATGCTTATGAGATTGTACTTTAGTCCCTTCATAAGTGAAACATTTTCAATAATAAAATTTCTCGATTTGATGTTTTCTTTGCCGATTACCCTTCCTCCCTTCAAAAGTTATAATTCCTCCATCTAGGGTTATGAGACTTATGAACTTGGCACTGCTCTAGTCTGGAACACCCGCTATCTAAATATCACTTATGTTTCTTTAGAATTACTTGAAATCAAAGAAATTCTCATACTTTTTTTTTGGTACTCACATAGGCTTTGATAAATCAATTTTATCATGTGTCTGTAAATTGAGTGACGATTATCATTCCTATTTTGATTAAACAATGGAAATACATAAAGTTGTGTTTGATAGTGAGGATGAAATTTTGGATATGAAAAAATTTATCATATCTTATGTTTGGTATTTGCTTAAGACAAAATAAAGTCGAATACAAGAGAGATATAGATTGGATAAAATTATTTCATGGGGAAGGAAAGATAAAAGGTGGACAGGATTTCTAACATTCATAATAGAAAAGTTATTTTTTTTTATGGAATAACAAATTCTTAAATTAACAAAATTAAAATTATATTTCAATATAAATAATATTTGAATTTAATAAAAAAAATCAAAATAACAAAAAATTAATAGTTTAGTAATTTTAATTTATCTTATTTTATAATATAATTTCAATATATGAATATAAAGATATATTTATATTCATTACATATTTAGGTATTTTAGGTATATTGGTACCATTTTTGTGATGCCCTGAATTTTTAAATTAGTTTTCGATTAAATAAATCGGGTTTTTTGTCGACGCGTCATAGTCTTTATTCTCTGAGTTGGCCCACTCACGAGATAACCTGGCCTATCTGGGAAGCAATTAAGGGATCTAAAACGCACTGATAGACTTGCAGGGGTCGATCGGAATCGACCGCTTCGACCAGGTGTCCATCTGCCGAGATCATTACAAAACTGTCGAAATCGATCAGAGACCGGAGATAGGTCGATTCGACTGAGATATGTGATCAAAGTGTGGGTGATTCCACCTGATTGCAAAATACTCGTCGATCGACACTAGACCGATTTTTCTATCGTTTTGGTACCCGGTGTCCGTATTTGAAACCTCGAGATTTTCACGACAACCGAGAGTCGCCAATGTGTCGAAGATGTACTATGTGACTCGAGATAAATCGATCACGGGTCAATTGCACCAAAAATTCCTAAAAGTGACCCGGTAGACTAGGTCACGCTAAAAGCGCGCCGGATTGAAATTAACCGCTTATTTGAACCCGATTTCAGAAATTGAAAGTTCTGTGGTGTCACGAGCTATTTTAGGAACGTCGACTCATCCTCCGAAAATTTTTCGGAGATTCCGAGATTTTTACGGAAATCCGATTCGGACGCCGCGGAATATTATCGAAAATTCGTACAAGCCGAATTGAAGAGATTTTCAACTTGCAAGCCGAGCTATATGGTATTGGGGACTTGTAGAAAATTTTTGTGATTTTTCTACCGCGAAATTGGACCTCAATTTGGGAAATTGAGTCAAATTGAGTGATGAATTAAAGATCAGAAAGTGAAATTCGGTTTTGGACAAAGGGCTGGAAATTTTTCAATCAAAATTGGATTTAATGGAAAATCCAACTCAAGAAAGTAATAGAGACAATGGGATAAGATTTCATGCTTTTGGGGACCAAACTTTGATTAAAGGATAAGGATATTTGACTTTTGCTTCCTTATCTTCTTTGAGGCTTCCTTCGCACGCTCCCCCTCCTCCGTTTCCTTTGCATTTGTTCGCCACTTTTGCATTGCATTTCCTCCTTCATTTTATGTTTCTCTCTTCCACTCACTCTTTCTTTCGGCCAAAGAGATCCATCGATAGCCCAACGGAAGCCGCTGCCACGAAGTCCACCAACGTGCGTCTACTTCAGCCTCTTCAATCCGTAAAGCCTCGATTCAACCACCAATTGTTTCCCCTTCAAGTCAACCCAAAACCCCATTGAAGACTACCCATTTTTGCTGCAGTGCGCCCTTCAATCCACTTACAAGCTGCCTCTGCCGTTCTTCTATCTTTCCTTCGAAGATTGAAGCCGTCACTTGCCCATTAATTCCCCACCGAAGTCAACAAAGCAGCGCACTCCTCCACCTTAGTTGACTCCTCGCATCTACCAGCCCACGAAAAGCCAGCAACTTCCACCGAGAATTCCATCGTGGATTGCACGCCCCAAGGCCAGCAAAGCCACGCGCGATCCCCTTCAGCTCCTCTTCGACCGCCTGCTCATCCACGCGTCTTCATCCATCTCCGTGGCTGCTCCTTCGCTCAGCCCAACTGAAGACTGAAGCCCAGCAGAAGCCCGCGCGTCCAACATCTTCGGCCCAACAATTTCTCTTGTTGTGCGGCCCATCTCGCAGTTCAGCCCAAGCAAAAATCAGCCCACAAGTCAGCAGTAATTAGGCCCAGCTCCTTCAGTCTCACAAGCCCACTTGAATTCGAGACCAACTTAGCATTTCCAAGCCCGCGTTAATTGAAGCCACGCTGAACTCAAGCCCGGCGTAGAGTTGAAAACAAATCTCAATTTGAGATTTGTTGGGCCGTTTTAGGCGGTTCGAAAGTTCCACGACACCGCCGAAAATTAAGATTTCGGCGCCGTCGCGTCGTCGCGGTGGAAGGTTTTCGCGTTACGCGGTGAGTTTATTCTCTAAACTCTTAGTAGCGTTGATCTTAAGGGGTGTTTAGATTTATTTAATTAGGAATTAGGTGGTTAGTTAGATTAAATTAGTGATTTAATTATTTAATTGAGCATGTTAGGTGGTTAGCATGGTTTAGCTAAGGCCTATTTAAATTGTGTTATTTATCACAGAAGGGTTCGGGGAATTTTCCTATTAAGGTGTTGGTATTTAATTTAATAAGTTTGGCCTAGGTTAGTATTTTTAGAAATTAAATTGAATTAATTAATTAATTTTCGAAATTAATTAATTATTAATTATTTTTCCGGAAATTAGGCCGGGATGGCCGGTGATTGGAATTTCGTGCGATTTGCAATGGTGTGGTTAATTTTGCAATTGAGTGTTAAATTATGCAATTTGAGTGATTATTGGATTTTGGTATTTAATTCCAAAAATTGTGAATTTCCAATATTTATTCGAAAATCCGGGTGTCGGATTTTAACACCGAAAATGGTTTTATATAATATATAAAATAGTGGGATTTTAAAAAGGAAAAATGTCAATTTTTTAAGGTCGAGTTATTGACCAGTGTACTCCACATACGACTATTTTCATGCGTATTTTAATACGAAGAAAAAAAGGGGTTCACCATTTTAATTGAAGCATTTGAGTGCAATGCACGGTCCCCGGGCCATATTTGAGTGATCGTGTGATGAAGAGAAATCGTCCCGGGCTATTGAATGGACGTTATCCCTATTTAGGATACCCTTGTTAAAGGAAGCCGGTCATAATAGATTTTGGACCCTATGCTCCTTCGGAAAGACGTCAATGAAGTGACGTGCCGTGCTCAATGGGGTGAGACGGCTCGGCAATGCCGGAAGACCGCCGAACCGAGAGTAGGCCGTCTATATGCCGAGATCAAAACTAGGAACGCATGTTTATTTGAGTATTGTGTTCCAATTAATTGAGCTTGAGTGATGCTCTTATTTGTGATATGAAATATGCTGACCTGTAGGGTGGAAGTGAGACAAGGTAAGTCTCATTGATTGTGTGATTGCGTGCTTAGAACGCTTCTTAGCGTCTTTTCCTCCTGCAATCGCGGTTTAGAGCAGACTTGCTTTGAGACGTTGTCTCACCTGGTTGTGTATAACTACTTTCGGGGTCATAGTGGAGGACCTGGAGCGAGAGGAGGTGATTTGAAACATAGGTCGGATAGGACCGCTTCTTTTTGCGAGAACAGTTTTTGTAGTCTTTTTGACCATAGAGCATTTGTACTTGACTCAACATATGTGTATAAAGGCATGTTTGTTTGGGAAATGATTGTTCTGCTTTTCTATCCCGAGATGGTTATTGTCAGGGGATTCCTTTTTCGCTTCCGCATGTGCAATAAAGTAAAAGGGTCGGCGACTAGTCCTGGGAAGTCGCAAAATTTTATCGACCAGAGAGGGATGGGTATGCGCTCGGGGTTCGGGGCGTGACATTTACTATTTAACAACATTTATTATAGATTGATGGAAGGGAAAGAAAGAAATAAAAAAAAATAAATTATTAAAAAGAGAGGAAAATAAATAAAAAAGAAAATAAAAATAAAAGTAGGCAAATGTGTCGTGAGAGATTTTTACCATCTCCATTTGTAAAATTTTTGGTTGATTTATACTAATATGCTGTTTATATCAAATAATATACATGATATAATAGTGGATATGATAAAACAAAATCTATGGATTTCATATTATATTATATTCATTTTTATCTTGATTAGAAATCCAGATAACCAAATGCAACCAAATTGTGTAACAACAATATAAAGCCCAAAAATTATATATATAGACATATAAAGCCCCCCAAAAATAAAACTTAATGGGGTCGCTCTACCGACGAATGGATTTGCATCACGAGGTTTCCATACCCTTCATGTGGCGATATCGAATTGTGACATATGTGGATAGCGTTTTCTATAAATGTTCTTTTGGAGAGTTCAGAAATTATATTCCCATTCTGTTCTTTCGCATTCATCAATAACATCATGTACAGGTGCTAGAAGCTGCAGTGTATTCTTGCATGTTACGTTTTCCACGAAAAATCATCTTAGTAAGAATTGTGACATATGCTGATCCTGTTTTCTATAAATGTTCTTTTGGAGAGTTCAGTAATTATATTACCATTCTGTTCTTTCGCATTCATCAACAACATCATGTACAGGTGCTAGAAGCTGCAGGGTACAGCCTGATCTCGCCATTCTTGAGCAGGACCAGATTGGAGGCGGCACATTAGACATCGGAGGAAGGGGACGGGAGGTTGACCGCGTGGAGATGTTGTTGATACAGAACAGCCATAATCCCGCCATTCTTGAGCGGGACCAGATCAGAGATGGAGCATCGGACACTAGAGGAAGCGGACGGGAGCTCGATTGCAGGGAGAGCGTGGAAGGATGAGAAGATGGAGAGGAGAAGGGAGTTTGCTCGGCGGCGGCATTGCAGTGGCCCCGAGAGTGCATTGTGATTATCTTGGATCTAGATCTAAAGAAAAGAGTTACTAACCTCTGAATTTAATCACATAAATCGGTTACTTAGACCTTCTACCTTATAAAAAATCAATCTTTTTCCATTTCAAACTCGAAGTGGACTGAGCTTCCACCTTGCACATATTACCAAAAATCTGGGTCATTTTTCATGGTCCAATCTCAAATACTAGGTCAGCCGTATTTTATAATTATGTGATGCTATTTTCTCTCCTTAACATCTAGACAAATTTTAAGGTATAAAACACATTTTATAATGTATTTATGTAAAAATAATTTATATTGTACTCATTCTGTACAATTTTAGTCAAATAAATATGTAACATGTCAATTGTGACGTATATTTTGGACTTCGCAATAGATTACACACACACACACACATATATATATATATATATATATATATATATTATTTTAACTTTAGATATCACAAGGTAATAATGAAATTCAATTGTCTTACGTGATATTGTCATAAAAGAAGTATAGTTGATATAGCTATACTTTTAAATGCAAATTTTATTGGTTTGTAGTTCGATTCTCATGATAACGATATTTTTTAGATTTTTCAAGTAATATAACAAAAATGGTTATTTTATACCAGTCCGTGTAGAAACTGTTTAATTTCCGGCTCCTGAAAATGGCAAAATTATTGTTTTCAACGTTGCCACAAAGCTAGTTGGTTCCATCATCCGCTGCTATGCAACATGAGCGATGAACTCCATAGTCTTGAGGACATCGGCAATTTAAAATAGGGGTCCTTGATTTTTAGGGTGAATTGGTTCCCACCTCAAAATAGGGAACCAGACCGGGCTGGATTAGTTCCTCATCTATGGAACTGGGAATCAACCATATCCACCCTAAAACCCGGGCTAGTTCTCAGGTTGTCTCGAAAACCGACTTGTGTTATTATTTATTTTTAAATGTTTTATTTTCCTTCTCAAAATTTACTAAATATATTGAATGTTACTTTAGTACAGGATGAAATTACTAATTACGGGGAAATTACTAGTAATAGAAAAGATTACTCTCACAAATAATAAAAACTTTTGGCTTCTACTGAATGAACAAATAAAAATAATAATAGTAATATACCTTGGGCCGTTTCTACCGATCGGTCTGGTTCCACCCTAAGAATTGTGAATTATTCTCAATTTCAAAATTTTAAAATGTGGAATGGGATTCATTCCTATGGGAACCCTCCCAAATCATCGTTCGATCTAGTGCAATTCTCAAATTGAATTGGGACTGACTCACACTGCTAATTTAAAATAATCAGCTCAAGTGCTGGCTCAAGAGGCTTAAAGAGTGCCGTACGGAGTAGAGAACTTGCTCAATGATATCTCCCGCTGGCGGCCCTAGTTGACCTATGATTAAATTCAAGAAAATGATTTCTTTTTTAAAAATTGGGAAATCATTTTTTAAAATATGATTAGCAATCAACACTTGAACCCAAAACTCTACGCTAGGCACGAGATCCCAAAGATCATTCTCAGGTCCTTCGCAGTGAACCAGAGTCAAGAGGCCAAGGCCAAGTCCACAAGAGTCCATTGAGACCAAGCTTGGATCCAAAGAAGCCATGCCCAAAATCGCAATACCTAGGCTCGATTCAACAAAGATGGGGCTTAGGATACTTGGCGCTCAAGCCCCAGTCTATAAAGGCCGTGCGTAGTATCCCGATACCATTGCTTGACTCCTTGGCACCCCAACCCATGTTCGTAGAGGCCAAGCCCGAGACCTAGTGCCCATGCCCCAAAGCCCGCCCCTTGATCCATGTAGGCTAGTCCCATGTACATGGAAGTCGAGGTTGGGACCCCAAAGCCCATGCCTGGATCCCTAGCACTCGAGCTCGAGTCCTAGTCCATTGAGGTTAGGCTCGGGATGCTAGTGGCATTCCTGGATCTCTCACTCCCAAGTCCAATCCATCAAGGTTGAGGCCTAAAACCTCAATGCTAGTGCCTAGGTCCATTAAGACGGACCCGAGACCCTGGTGCCTATGCTCCAATCCCTCGTGGCCGAGCCCATGTGCATCGAGGCCAAGCCCAAGACCAAGTCCTCAACGCTTGAGCCCAAGTCCATTTAGGCCAAGACTAGGTCCCCAAAAATCAAGCTTAGGTTATTAGCACCTGGGCCTAGGTCCATCAAGGCCTGACCCAAGACCTCGACTTTTGTGCTTGGTTCCTCGGCTACCCATGTGAGAGTAACAAGTGTCTGAATAATATATATATCTATTTATGAAAATTAAATTAGATTTTCCATTCCAAGCGATGAAAAATATTTATTGATTAATTTTCAAATTTTAGCCAAACATAAAAAAATGTTACTATTTTTCTAAAAAATGACTTCTTAAAAACAAACGAAACCTTAGTGTGATATTAAAAAATCAAGGTTCGTCTTCTTAGAAGAAACGATTGGCCTACCACGTAGTAGATACAAATTAATATGGTACATAACTTACTGTGAGATAAAATTTCTTGATATGTGATTGGCGTTGGTTTACCATAATAAGATTGACAAAAGCAGATTCATGATAACAATTTTGCATATTATGGCGAAATCCGTTCTAAGTTTCTCTAATACTGGGCAACTTGTATCTATCTATATTGTTATAAGTCAATTTTCGGATTGGGTGTTTATTCCTTGAAAGTATAATACGAAAAATATTTTAAATTATTTATAAGTAATTTAGTTTCTTGTGAAATACGAAATATGGTGATTTGAAATTCCTAACCTTTAGATTGCAACCAGTCCTTTAATAGTTTGATGTTTACTTTAGAGTACTTGTAAGTGACTCCTAGCTTTGGTGGATATTGCGCATTCGGTAGCAAAAGAAAAAGTTGAAGGAATTTTTTCTTTTAGGATAATTATGGTAAGGACAGTTTTTATTTTCCATTTTGTTGAATGAGGAGAAGTTTTATCTTCAAATTTATTTACTTTCCTTTTTTGTTTTAATTTTTCTAATTCAATGCAAGATATATTTACCATAATTGAAAAAGTCACAGTTTTGTTTTTGGTTTATTGTGGGTATATAAGGATATTAATGACTGAAAATTACTCAAAAAGTTGTTGGGGGCTAAAAATATAACCTAGAGAGAGTGAATAGGTTGTTTTAAAAATCTTGACAACATTTTCTGGAAAATAACTGAAACTAAGTAAAGATCACGTTAATGTGGTGTTTCGAAGCTCGTGCGCATATTGTATGCTTATGGAAGTAATAAAAGAGAAGAATAGTAGCATAGAAAGATGTATAGCCGTTCGGCTTTATTTCCAAGCCTACATCTGCTTCTCAAACTATTAGTCATAAGTGGAGTTGGATTGCACTAGTAATCTCCTCAAAAAGGTTACAATTGGCAACCACTAATCCTTTCGCACAATAAATCATACTATAGGAGTAAGGTGCCGCTCTTACTCAAGTACACTTAATCTTTAGTGCAATAACTCAAATAGTAAGAATACAACACTTAGAGAAATAGTTGAAAGAAAGTGTTTTGCTAAAGACACTGTATAGCAAATTTTCGGTCTTCTTGTATTGCATGTGTCTCTCCTTTGGCTTCAAAGATCTTCTCTTTTATACTCATTTTCAATGTAATCATTGGAGGTGATAGAGCATTAGAGTTATCGTTGATTCTGCTCTCCAAAGATAGAATTGTCCATACAGTTATTTTTCTGAATATTTGCGGACTACTTGAAAATATCTTATGCTACTGTCCCTTTGCCGCAACTTCCGACAAACCTGTTAGACAGCCTAGCTTTTGATTAGTATTATCATTTGGATTCTATTGATGTGCATATATCCACTTCCATAATTGGACTTGAAGTTGATCAACTTTTTCGACAAATATTCGAGTTATCGCGCGCAGGAACCTCATGGAGAGGAATCCGATATATCGGTTTCGTGGGTTATTTGGAATTGGATAGAGAAGCTGTCGTCGATCGATTTCAAGAACCGCCTTGACGTTCCTGAAGTTCTCCTGTCGTCATAGAGAGGAACAATGGTTGCGAATGGCGAGGAATCGGCTATGGCAGGATTTTACAGAAATAGTTTTTAAGAAAAGAGATATAATAATGGAAGATACAAAGAATACACTGGTTTGATGTGTAAAATCAAGAAGATAAATACCTAGCAAGTTGATACCATGAGTATAAGATAAATACCTAGCAAGTTGATACCTTGAGTATAAGATTGGTTTTACATGACATTATTTTGGCAATATCAACTTGCGTATAAGATTGGTTTTACATGATATTATTTTGGCAATTCAACATCTTCTAGTTCAATTTAGTAGCATAGCCTTCATTGACTAGCTCCATATTGTTGTGACCTATCTTTAATAGGTTTAGAGGTATTTGTTTATGAGACGATCCGAAAGTGTCACACCCCAAAACTTATAGGGGTAACACGGCCGTTCTTCCACCCAAAGGACACAGCCTCAAACTATATCCAAAGTTCACCTCCAAAGGTCCCCATCGATAGCACTTTTTGACCTACTAGTTGCTAACCAAAGGACCTGAAAAGGTTTGGAAATAGAGGGGTGAGCAACCACAAGCTCAGTGAGCAGTACATATCTTCTAAGCAAATTGAACAACCACTATGCATATATAAGTATAGAGCACTATCGAAAAATCATAATCCAACTCATTAGATATACATACAAATCAAGAACAAATTGTTCATTTTAACAAAACTTATACAAGTCGGAAATACATATTTAAATCCATCATCACGATTCAAATATCAATGGTCAAGTCCATTGATTAATGTCTATCAAAAACTACATAAATGGTCTATCCATTGATCCATCTCATATCAAAACACATGTCGATGGTCCATCCATCAACCAATCTTTTGCTCAATATTTAACCATGGTCACGACACAACGCCTTGTGACAAGGCGACCAAGATTCTCCTTTTGGCAAGGTCTCCACCTACAAAGCCGATGGCTCGGCCTAAAAGGAAATCCTAAACCTGGTATGCATATCCCAAAAACCCTCCATTGGATTCACAGTCATATTGAGCATAAATAACCATTTTCCAATACCAGATATCCAATTCATAAATCAATATCTTAAATCAAACAAATAATATTTGCACATAGCCCATCATCCATTTCATATCAATTTCTCAAATCATCATAAATTTTTCCATAAATCAATCGCAAAGGAATTTCATATATATATTTCTCCACAAACTTTATATAACATGCTTTTCAAACATTCATAATCAACCAAAAGGTAGCAATTGCTCGATCCGGCTTTTATGCAATAAAAATGCTCCTCAATTCAATATATATATACACAAATATATTTCAAGACATGGTTTTACAAAACCAAAAAGATATAGTACCACTCACCTCGTCGTCTACGACCAAACGACAAATGATACTTGTATTGTTGAACTCACGGCCCTATCAAATAACCGATGAATAATATTAAAATCTAAATAAAACTCTATCTCAACTATGAAATGACTAACTTACACCGTAACTCTAATGAAAGGACTCCTACACGCTAACAAACCGCATAACCAAAGCGATTGTTCAAGCTATTCGCAACTCGGAGTTTAAGCGCAAACTCAATCATGCCTTAACTTTATCCTCCGAACCCCGATCCAAACATACTTATAGTCAATAGAAAGCCCTTGATACATACTACAAGAATCCCAACTTGGTTGCCCCAAAATCAAGCCTAAAAATGACAAAATATGGGCCCAAAGCTGCTGGACGCGCACTGTTCACTGTGAGCGAGAAACTTTGAAATTTTGTTTCGGACAAACCACAAGCTCAAATCATGATCCATAAAATCCCACAGCTCCACAACACCCTAAACTATCATTCCTACAAAAATACGCTGCTCAACGACTCCAAAATCGGACTTCGCCGCTCGATTTTCCCAAAATTTTGAATTTCAAACCCTAACTCCGAAACTACTCCGATTGGAAGAACGAAGGGTGCGATCACTTATCGAGTATTGTAAATAAGCTTGGTGAGTTGCCTGTGGTGTGAACACACAAAGTCCTCTCTCTTCTTTCTTCGTCTTCTTCTGTCTTTCTTTCTTCTTCTTTCCTCTTTTCTTCTGCTGCTCGAACGTGGGCTTTCTTTCCTTTTTATCTCTTCTCCTTTTTTGTTTTCTTTTTCTTTCTTTATTTAAAGTGGGTCACACCACATTTTCTTTGACCTAGTAAAAAAATTCTCAAATATTACATAAAGGTACGTACAAGTGATGGTCTCATATGAACCATTAATTTATAACACTGCAAACAAATCATCCATCACAACCGCGATCTCTCCCATGAGCATACTTCACGTGTATGAGATTTGTTTTAGATCTTTCTTAACACCCTACCTATTTACTAAGAGTTGTCACTAGCCATTATTACAGGGTTGACTAGAACCCTATTGAGATATGGGAGGACTATCTCAATTCTATGCAACTAAAGATTTCTAGACTTAGGGATTTGCTTTCGCTAATATTTCTATTAGCGTCTTTTTGGTACCCATTAAGTTGGTTGTTTTCTATGGGATCATGTAATCTTGATTGACCTTTCACAGCCCAAAAAATCTCAAAGTCACTAAGTGTCCATGCAAATGTTTTTGTAGATGGGTTTATTTAAAATTCTTAGCTCATTCTAATTCCATGCTAGGAAACAAATTAATGATCAAACTATTGAAATTGGGTGCGGGAAGTAAACACCCAAGGGATTTAAAAGAACGAGCCAATCTAAGTATGAGGAAGGAAACCCCGCAACTAGTTGAATATTGCAAAATGAAAACATTATACAACATCCGGCAAAGAAAAGACATGGTCTCATTATTAAGCCTCGAGACATGTGCCCTTGGAAGCTTGTTGTTAAGACTAAGGCAATGTCGCTACCCAATTTTTCGGGTTTGCCACCTTAAAATAGGTTGATGGACTACTAAGCCTTTAAGCTTAGCTCGGGCTCTCCCAAGCCCATACCAAATCGCGACTTAGGGTTTTAACATGCAAAAAATTATTATCTAGGAGTCGCCACTAATCGGTTTAGGGTAGGCCGATTAGACACCTAAGTAAAATAACAGGAGCATTATCTTACTCCTACGAACCAGAGATTTTGGGTACGGGGACTTGGTTACACTAGACTATCCTAGTGCCCTTTCGGTACCATTTTCTTTTTAATTTTAAAAATGTTTGGCAATGGAATTGATTTTAATTAAGCTTCCTAACGTGTGAGGTGATCATACATGTGCGCATACCACCAATTTAACACATCAAGAAAGCAATTAAATAATGCAAAAACATACCTTAAAGCAACGAAAGTATCTGCGTTGTTAGATCAGAAATCATATAGACAATCCTAGATATGATTCCTAATTAACAAGCAATTTCAATTTTTTGTTTTCACTTTATTTAATGAAAATCATGACTTATGCAATGCATGTCACTATACTAACATGAAATGATATGATAACATGCCCAAAATTGTATGACATAAATAAGCATGCAATCTATCCTAAAGCATGAAATAAATTCATCCAAATTCTTTCATATTTTCCATGAAATTAGAAATTAAAGAGATGCAATAATCAAATATGCAATTTAAATTACCTAAATCTAATTGCATGTAATGCAATGCAATGACATACAAAATTATTTAAACTAAAATGACATGCCTCATGCAATTTAATATGCGAACTATATGTCACGTGACATTCATTAAATGACTTAGTCTAATGACATGAAAGTTCTAATTAAATGAACTTAATAAAAACTAAATGACGTGCATTTGATGTTTTTATTTTTAAAAATGCAATCTATTCTAGATAATGATATTAACTTATGCAAAGACGAATTTTTGTATTTTCTTTCATGAAATTCGAATGCAAAATGATATAGCTAGATTAAAATTCTATCTAATTTTAAATAGGATTAGGTCATATTAAATCCTAATTTAAACTAAGACATTATCTTAATCTAAAATGCAATTTATCTAAAATATATGATCTAGATGAAACATGCAATTTTATTTAATATGTAATGACGTGTAGAGAATGCCCTATTTCTACATGACATATGCATGATATTTTTTATTTTTTAACAAAGTTTGAAATTTAAAATTGCCACGTAATTAAACACGCAACTTAAATAAAAAAACTAACAACCTAAATGACTTTTTTTTTTTTGTTTTTATATATTTTTTTTAAAAAAATCTAAAATAAAACCTATATTCTAGATATACAAAATAACAAGAAATATTCTAGAATCAATTGAAATCCTAATTCAAATATCTTTTTGATTTTTCTCAGTGATTTTCTAAAACAAACATTAAATCTAACAAGTCAGATATTCAAACAAATAAAGGATCAAAATAAACGAAAAATAACTCGTTATCTCACGGGTCAAATTAACGAATATTTTTAACCCTGAACATCCGACAAGAAAACAAAATAATTAAAAATCTAATCTGAAATCTTACGGATTAAATTAATAATTAAATTAATTCAACAGTTAATATATCATAAACAAACCCCAAAAATTATCATAATTAAAAATGACCCGACGTCTTACGGGTCAAATTAAATAATTACAATAACGTTAGGGACAATTCCTATGGATAATGCCTATGATAACCATAACCTAAAAAACACCTCACAATATTCAACTTAAAAACTAATAATGAAATTAACTAAAAGTAAAATAAAATAACATAAAATAAAAATAAAAATCAAAGAAAAACAACCTAAGGAAAAAAAAAAAAAAAAGATGGCACGTTCATTGGTTGATCCGGCCGGAGGGTCACGGCAAGGCTCCGACGAAGGTGGTGCGGCGGCAAGGGGCTTCTCTTGGAGGCCGGCAGTGAGGCGTCCGGCGAGCCAAGCGCCGCGAGGAGGCTCAAGCAGTGCGGGATCGAGACGGAGACGGCGGCCGCGGACCGGCATGGGCTCACGGGTGAGGGGATCTCGGCGACCGGCTTCGTGCGGTGGCTTCGGGGCTTCGGCGCGGCACGTCGGGGGCGGATCGGGGTGTTCCCGCGCAAGGCAACCAGCGCGGCGGTCACGGCGCTTCGGGCGGTGGTGTGCGCGGTGCGTGAGCTTCGCCGTGGGTCGGCGCGAGCTCGTGCTTGTGGGCGTCGGGCGGCGATGGGTTGCCGGTGTGAAGAGGATGCTCGACGATCGAACGGCAAGGGACAACGAGCGGCGGCGAGTCCGGTGCGGGAGGGTGAGTCCGATGGAGCGTCGATTTGGGGCCCCGAGCTTGAGCAACTGTGGTGGTGACCGGTGAGGGCGGGGCCTCGCGAGATGAAGGTTGGGAGCAGGCGGCGTAGGGCGCGGCGCGGGCTGCAGCGGAGCGGGTTGGGGGAGATCGGTGCCGGTGCATCGCGCGGACCTGGGGTGGGGGCTTCGGAAGAGATGATGAACAGTAGCCCCCTCCTTCCTCTCTCTCTCTGCTGCTCTTTACCTTTTTACCTTTTTCACTTTTTGCTGTTTTTGCTCCTTGCACGTCCTTCTCTGACCTCCTTCTCCTTTTGTGTTTTGCTTTTTCTTCTGTTTTTTTTGAACGGAGAGAGACCCTGAAAAATCTGAACAAAGAAAATCCCCCCTCCCATAATTAATCCTACGTACACCTTTTATAGGTAGAGATAAATGAAATCTTTTTTTTTTTTATATCTTATCTCACGAAGATTTTTATAACCTCCCGATTGTGAAAATTATTTTATTTTCCTTATCTCGTGAATATTCTCTCATGATTTCATCATCTATTGCTACGGATAAGATTGCAATGCGATTTTATCAAATTAAAAATAAAATAAAATATAATAACGCATCAAATCTCAATCTTTTCACGAGATAATTGATTAAAAATAACGACGGGCTTAGGTTAATTTTCTCCTTTCATGGGCCTAGCCCGACTCGCCAAACTAAAGCTCAAAAATATTAATCCAAACCCATTCACCACCACCCTAAAAAAAAAAAAAACATAAAAACGCAAACGATGTAAATTAAAAATAAACGCACCTAAAATTAATACTATGCAAATGAATTATAATGTTTAAAATTAACCCCCTAATGATTAAATGGGCCGCCAAAATTTAGGTGTCAACAGGCAAACCTAAATTTATCTAATGTGTTTAAGGTAAGCCTAAGCTATTTATATAAAAAGTGATGCTAAGTTTAGATTGATTTTATTACTCGAGGATATGAATTGAAATTGAAGCTAATCCTAAGTTGATTGAACTAAACTATTACAAAATTAGACCGAAATGGACATTGGTCTTCGCCATTTTCGAGAGCTTGGACCGCCTCTTCCATGGACTGCCTCACATGGCCGCCATTGGTGGTCTTGGTTTCCATATAACCCATCATCCATTCACATAATATGCACTCCATCAATCAAGTAGATTAACAACATTCACTCAACAAACAAGAAATGGCCACGGGATGGACCTTTGCTTCTCACACAAGTCGATCATCTCCAACCTCCTAATTGACTAAGATTCATTGACTCATAGTTAATGATTATTGGCCACCATTTACATTCGCATAATGATGATCAATATTGATTAACCCCTAATTTGGTTTTAATCAATCCCCAATAAGCTACCTATCGAGCATGCATCACACTTTCATATTCATCTAGCAAATACATGCATAAGCATCAAATTATTCATGCATTTAGGTCATTTGATCTCGATTCATAAATAATCACATAGGGAAGTGAACCATGAAGGGTCACTTATTGACTGTTATTATAAAATCAGGACCGATAATGTTTTAACTCAGTTAATCCATCAAAAAAAGTCCGATTGAAATGGTTCAAACATCAATAGAAAGCTCAAGACATGTGGTTCAAAGTTCATGAAGACTACCTGACTCGATTCTAAACCCAAAAACCCAAATTTAGGCAAATTGGCCAAACAGTCCATATTTTGACTCGGTTTTCACCCGTAAGTTTAAAAATCTGGAAAAATAAAATAAAATCTAGAGGTTTCAAAATCCCGGAAATTCTAGAGACAGCTCTTTCATTTTGTTATTGACAAATTTTATTTTTGATAATTTTGCAAAAAGGCCCTCAAATTATGTGATAATTGCAAGTTTTACTTGGGGACTCAGTTGAAAACTGTTCTCGAGGCCGAGACCAACCTTGTCAGATTTTTTGCTCGTAAGATCCTCCTAATCTTGCTATTAAGTCCTCAAATTTCACAGTTTACCAATTAAGATCCTAACGAACCTTGCCCTAATAGCTTAAGGGATAACTTGACAAATGAACTTAGGGTCCTAGTATTACACAAAACAGGAAAATATCTAGGGATCCCTTTTAATTGGGGTCGATCAAGACAAGAAATGTTCGCTTGGATTATAGGGAGAGTGAATGCAAAGTTAGACGAATGGAAAGCTAGTTTTTTTTTATCAAAAGGTGGCAAGGAAATTCTCATAAAAGCTGTTGTGCAAGCAATACCTCAATATGTCATGTCCATTTTTAAAATTCCAGTCTCAATTTGCAAATCCATAGAAAAGAAGATTGCTTGATTTTGGTGGCAGAATGCTAGTTACAAAGCTGGCATTCACTGGAAACAGTGGGAAGTACTAAAGCGTAGCAAGGAAAAGGGTGGCCTAGGATTTCGAGATCTTATAGATTTTAATAAGGCACTGCTTGGGAAACAGGCCTGGCGTTTAACTCAGAATGCTTCCTCACTTTGCACATCCTCTTTAAGGGAATTTATATTCATTCACGAGATTTTCAACATGTGGAAAGAGGAATGCGACCATCATGGGGTTGGCAAAGCCTTTTAGTAAGAAGAGATTCAATTTTACCAAATCTTCAATGGTTAGTTGGTGGTGGGCTCAATATCAGAATATGAGAAAATAGATGGCTGCCTAAAGGAATTATAG
Organism: Eucalyptus cloeziana; assembly: GCA_014182715.1. Classification (NCBI taxonomy): domain Eukaryota; kingdom Viridiplantae; phylum Streptophyta; class Magnoliopsida; order Myrtales; family Myrtaceae; genus Eucalyptus; species Eucalyptus cloeziana. The sequence goes on along the minus strand of CM024641.1, from coordinate 30,862,099 downwards.
GTGGTCCTGCTAATCTAAATGAACATGTGTTAGTTGCTGAACTTATGGAGCCAAACCAGCAAAACTGGAATGTGGGTCTCCTTAACAGGTGTTTTGATCCTCAAACTATCCAAGATATTACTGGCATTCCAATAAGACCACATCATGCAGCAGATCAATTCATATGGACTGACACTATTCACGGGTAGAGGTGTCAAACGGGTGGGTTGGGTCGGATCATTAATAGGTCGATCCAAATTGACCCATTTAAGCTTAATGTAAATTTTTCGACCCATACCCGACCTAACCCATACCTGACTCATACCCGACCCAACCCATTTAATAAAATATTTTCATATTTAACCAAATTTAGAAAAAATTATTCCTATATATATTTTTTTCTAAGATTATATTACTAAAATACTTCCAAGCTTATATATATATATATATATATATATATATATATATATATATATTATTTTTTTTAAAAAGTATTGCTAAAATAGTTTTGTACAACACAAATTTAATGGACAATTTTTATAATTTTTAAAATAATTATTTTTATTTTTATTGTTTAAATATAATTTTCTTTTTTTTTTTTTTTTCTTTTTTTTTTCTTTTTGCTTCTTCTTCTTCTTCTTTGGCTGGCCACGGGCGAGCCTCGAGCTCGCTCGATCACCGACGCCGGCGAGCTCGAGCCTCGCCGGATGTCAGCAAGGCCTCCACCTTGCCAGATTAGGCGAGCTCGAGGTCGCTCGGTCATTGACGCCGGCGAGCTCGAGCCTTGCCGAATGTCGGCAAGGCCTCCGCCTTGCCAGATTAGGCGAGCTCGAGGCTCGCCGGCATCGGGCGAGCTCGAGCTCGCCCCTCACTGTATTTGGCGAGGCTTGAGCCTCGCTCAACGCAGGCGAGTTCGAGTCTAGCCAGACAATGTCGAGGCCTTCGCCTCACTAGATCTGGCCAGCTCGAGCTTGCCTGATGTCACGCCTCGAACCCTGAGCCACGTGAACATCCCACCATGGTCATACAAATGCGACATTCCCAGTAGTGTCGCCGACCCAACTAATTCATTATGCACATGCGGAACGTGTTATCTAACCCCTGACAAAAACTCGAGATAGGAAAGCAGGAAATAATTACAATCATAAACAAACGTATTTCCATAAACAAATAACCTCCCAAGGTTTACATATATACCAAAAAAGGGCCAGCTTACAGAAAGGGATCAGTCCACCAAAAAGAATAAACGGTCCTAAGACTACTAGTCGGACTTGCTCTTCGATCCCACTTCAGACTGGACAGTCTCTAGAGGCAGTGATTCCTCCATCTACGGTCTTGAAAATTTTGGCCCACAACGGGGTGAGACATCGTCTCAGCAAGTTCAACCCCCTAAACCCCTATTAGAAAGAAAATACACCTAGGGTGGCCTAGCCACCTCACACAAAAGACTTACCTCGTCTTAATTCCTTTTCTGCAGGTTAGCACAATTTATATCACACAATCTCAGGTAATAATAAGAATTTAAATAATTGGAACGGCATCACTTTCATATAAATCACAATCGCACTCAGCACACATTCCAATTATTCACTGTCACACAAGGGCATAGCCTACTCGCAATTCAGCTATCTACTGACACTCATGTCAGGCATCACCTCCCCCACATGGAGCACGGCTTCGTCACTACGTCAACGGCATTCCTGAAGGAGCATGGATCCAGTTGGCCTAGCCTCTACTGCGACCTAAGCCACGTCACTCACTGACAGCAATTCACAAGGAGAACAGGTCCAGTTGGCCTAGCCACTACTGCGACCGAGTCTATCAACCTGCACACGACAAATCATTATTGACTTCCAGACACTTTGCATTTCGTTCAAATACTCCAATTTCAATAGTAAACCTTAACAATCAAATTTCTGCATCAAAATCCAACACTTGGGTTTTTATGGCTAAAAACCCTATTTATCACAATCAACACTCAATTTGCCACATCCATTCATCAAATTCAAATTCTAAATGCACAGCGACGATCAGCACGAAATTCTTAGCAATTGGGGTCAAAAATAATTTTTCGAGTTTTTTTTAATTAAATAAAAATATTTTAATGATTTTCGGAATATAATATATTATTAACTTTTCCAGAATTTCGAAACATTAACATAAATCAAAAATAAAACACATTAAGTCACATCAAGGCTTATATTAAATAAACCTACTTAACTTTAAACTAAACACACTTAAAACTAATTAAATCTCTTAATCCAAATCACACTTAAATAAACTAAACTAACCACCTAAACATAATTAACTTAGGCTAAGCACACTTAGGGCATCATTAACCCTCTAATCAAGATTTAGTGGGCTAAACTCACCGGATTAGTGAGCCGAGCGCACCAAAACGACGGGGTCGACGTGAGGACCAACTTTCCTCAAGGCGGGCCGAGCACCCGGGGTCGGGAAGCCGGCCAAAATGGGCCCCGAAGTTCCAGATCTGGGCTGGAACTTCAAGCCTCGTCCATGGCCGAACGGAGGGGAACCGGTGGCGGTTCGGGTGTGAGACGGCGAAGGAGGGCGGCGGCGAGCTAGCGGCTGGCTGGCGGTGGCTCGGCGGGCCTCCGGCGACGGTGGCAGCAGCTCGGGACGAGGGTGGGACGGCGGACGAAGGTGGGAGGCGAGCTGCGCGCGAGCCGGCCGGGAGAGCGGGCGTGCGGCCTTCGCACGGACGCACGGCGGTGGCGACGGCAGCGAGCGGACGACGAGGGGCTTCGGTCGGCTGGCTTCGCCCAAGGGGCTGCTAGCCGATCCTTTCTCTCTCCTCCCTCCCTCTCTCTCTTCCAAAGGTTGAAGAAGAAGCTTGGTTCAATCTCCACCCTCCTAGTGTCAATTTCTCCTTCAATTTGGCCAACTATCATGACATAGGGTGATGTCATCTTCCACTAAGTTCAAATCCTCAACAACTATCTTCAATAGGTCCAATTTCATTTTCCGCCAGGGCATAAAATCTCGTACCTTAAATTCCTCAATTCCAATCAATTCTCTTCCAATTGAGCTCAATTAAAATCCATAAATTTAATCCATGTTCCTCATAAGATATGTGACACCCCAGGACTTCCAATTTCTTAATTCAGTCACAATTTCACAGTTAATTTCACTCTCGCACGATATTAGTGTGTCCTGACTTACCGGGTAGCTTTTAGAAATTTTTATGCATTCGACCTGTGGTTGATCAATCTCAAGCCACAATGTACATCTTTGACACATTGGCGACTCTCGGTTGTCGTGGAAATCTCAATGTTTCAAATACGGACACAGGGGACCCAAATCGACAGAAAAGTCGGTCCAGTGCCGACCGACAAGAATAGTGTGATCTGGTGGAGTCACCCACACTCGATCACATGCCTCTGTCGAGCCGACCTATCTTCGGCTTCTAATCGATTTTTAACTATGCCATAATGACCCTTGCAGATTAGCTCGGTCGAAAGGTCGTTCCCTGGTCAAATTCTCGAGTTTGATGCATTAGAATCTCTTACCAGCCTCACCTGATAGACTGGTTTTCTCATGAGTGGCCAACTCAAGGAAAAGAACTATATGCGTGTAGATGAAATGCCCATCTCAATTTATTAAAAATAAAATTAGAAAAATCGAGATGTCACAACTCTTCCCCTTTTATAAAAATTTCGTCCTCGAAATTTAAACCATTACAATACTTTAAGCAAAAAGATGGGGGTACAATTGTCTCGTCGACTCTTCGGTCTCCCAATGTTTCTCCTTCAGTGCCGTGGTGTTGCCAAACCACTTTGACCAATGGGATGGTCTTGGTGCGCAAAACATGCTCCTTGCGATCCACTATTTGAACCGGGCTTTCAACGTACGACACCCTGTCATCCACGTCTATTTCTTTGAAGTTTAGAATGTGTGTCGGATCAGGCTAATACTTCCTCAACATCGACACGTGAAAGACGTCATGCACTTGTGCCAACCTCAGAGGTAGTGCAAGACGATACGTCAAAGTCCCTATTCTTTCCAAAATCTCAAAGAGACCTACGTACCTCGGACTCAGTTTCCCCTTTCTGCCAAAGCGGGAAGTACCTCTCATTGGTGACACCTTCAGGAAGACGTGATCCCCAACTTGGAACTCCAATGGCCTTCGACGCTTATCTGCATAGCTCTTCTGACGACTCTGAGCGATCTTTAACCTGTTTCTGATAACTACAACTACCTCCACTGACTGCTGAACCAACTCTGGGCCCGTGATCTTTCTTTCCCCGACTTCATCCCAACACACTGGCATTCTGCACACTCTGCCATACAACGCTTCAAAAGGAGCCATCTAAATACTCTGCTGGTAACTGTTGTTGTAGGCAAACTCGACTAGATGAAGCTGTTCTTCCCAGCTTCCTTTGAAGTCCAAAACACAAGCCCGCAACATGTCTTCGAGGGTTTGAATAGTCCTCTCAGACTGGGCATCTGTCTAAGGATGATAGGCCGTGTTGTACTGCAACTTGGTACCTAAGGCACTCTGCAAGCTCTTCCAAAAGGCGGCGGTGAACCTCGGGTCTCTGTCTAAAGTAATTGTAACTGGCACTCCATGCATACGAACTATATGGCGCACATACAGATCTGCATGTCAATCCAAACTCAAGTCCTTTCGTACTGCAATGAAGTAAGCCGATTTTGTCAACCTGTTGACCACTACCCAAATCGAATCATTCCCTCTCTGACTCCTCAGTAAGCCCATCACAAAGTCCATCGTGATGTGCTCCCATTTCCACTCGAGAATCTCTAGAGGTTGCAGAAGTCCTCCTGGTTTACAATGCTGAGCTTTGACTTACTGACATGTCAAACACTTAGCCACATGCTTGGCAATGTCCGCCTTCATACCTGACCACCAATAGCGTTGACGCAGATTCTGATACATCTTGGTGCTACCAGGATGAATACTGTAACGGCTACGATGCGCTTTTGGTAAGATCTCCTCTCTGAGCTCCACATCATCAGGTACAACCAATCGTCCTTGGAACCTCAATGTTCCATCTTCATAAATCTGGAAGTCAGCTTTCCTTTTCTCTGTATCTTCTTGTAGGATTTTCTGTACATCTGAATTTGTCTGCTAAAGCGTTCTGATTCTGACCTGCACTTCCGGTTCAATTCTGAGGGTGGCCATAAGATTTGAAAGGTGGCCTACCTCAAATTTGAAGCCCGAATCTCGTACTCTCTCAAGTAGACTCCACTCCTTAAGTACCAACTGTGCAACTGAAGACTTCCTACTCAGTGCATCGGCGACCTTGTTCGCCTTTCTAGGGTGATACAAAATCTCACAGTCATAGTCCTTCAGGAGCTCCATCCATCGGCGCTGTCTCATATTCAACTCCTTCTGAGAGAACAAGTACTTGAGACTCTAATAGTCAGTGAAGATCTGGAATCTTTCTCCACATAGATAATGCCTCCAAATCTTCAAGGCAAAGATGATTGCTGCGAGTTCTAAGTCATGCGTCGGATAATTCAACTCATGAGTTCTCAACTGACGGGACGCATATGCAACAACCCTGCCATGCTGCATCAACACGCAACCCAGTCCTCTAAATGACGCATCACTGTAGATCTCGAATCCTCCTGGACCAAATGGAATAGTAAGCACAGGTGCGGTAGTTAGCTTCTGCTTAAGCTCTTGGAAACTACTCTCACACTTATCTGTCCACACAAACTTCTCTTCCTTCTTCAGCTGTTTTGTCAACAGCGATGCCAACACTGAAAACCCCTCTACAAACCGTCTGTAATACCCTACTAAACCCAGAAAGCTTCTGATCTCTGTCACTGTAGTCGGTCTCGGCTAGTTAGTCACTGCTTCAATCTTGGCTGGATCCACTGAGATTCCTTCCCCGGATATGACATGACCTAGGAAAGCCACACGAGTTAGCCAAAACTCGCACTTGCTGAATTTGGCGTACAGCTCATGATCTCTCAAAGTCTGAAGTACCACCCTTAAGTGCCTTGCATGATCCTCGGTACTCTTCAAGTATACTAGGATGTCGTCGATGAAAACAATTACAAACTGATCCAAGTACTCCCTGAACACACGGTTCATCAGATCCATGAAAGCAGCTGGGGCGTTCGTCAACCCAAACGACATCACAGTAAACTCATAGTGACCGTATCGAGTGCAAAATGCCAACTTCGGTATATCTTCCTTCCTGATCCTTAACTGATGATACCCTGTCCTCAAGTCGATCTTAGAAAACATCGACGCTCCTTGAAGCTAATCAAACAAATCATCGATCCTCGGCAACGGATACTTGTTCTTGATTGTCACTTGATTAAGTTGTCGATAATCAATGCATAGGCGCAATGAACCATCCTTCTTCTTCACGAACAGAACTGGTGCTCCCCACGGTGATGCACTAGGACGAATGAATCCCTTATCTAGCAACTCCTACATCTACACCTTCAGCTCTTTAAGTTCTGACAAGGCCATCCGGTAAGGAGCTTTGGAGATCGGCTCGGTCCCAGGAGCTAACTCAATCACAAACTCTACCTCCTTTTCTGGTGGCAAACCTGGTAACTCTTTCGGGAACACGTCTGGGAACTCTTGCACCACTGCAATGTCTTCTATCTTCAATTCCTCTACTGTCGTATCCACGACAGTCGCCAGGTAACCTTGGCAACCCTCGTCTAGCAAACGAGTTGCCTTGAGCGATGAAATCAAGGAAATCGATGGTTCTCCTCGACTCCCAATAAATTCAAAGCTCTCACCCCCTAACGGGTTAAACTGAATCGCCTTACGATAACAGTCCAACTTAGCTTATTGCTTGGTGAGCCAATCCATGCCAATTATCACATCAAAATCATACATGGCCAGGACTATCAAGTTTATCCTCCCCTCTCGCTCACCAATCACTAACTTGCAACCAAGACAACCTACTGAAGCTAACACTTTATTTTTCAATGGCGTAGATATGCTAATCACTGACTCCAACAACTCAGGAATTAATTCTACTAACTTAACATATCTTTCAGCTATAAACAAATGGGTAGCTCCAGGATCAAATAAAGCATAAGCAGGTTGGTTGTTCAGCAAGACCGTACCTGTGATCACATCAGGCGCATCCTCTACCTATCCTCTGATGATAGCATATGCCCTTCCCTGAGCTGGGGGTCGGGTCAATCCACCCTGCGGCATCATCTGCAGCGCAGTTCCTCTGTTCTGACCCGATGGTGGCGGCGGTGGCAACTGATGCTGTCCTATCTATCTCCTGGGACAAAGCCTCGCGATGTGACCCTGCTGGCCACACTCATAACAAGCACCCGTTCTAAGAGGGCATGGGGCTATACCATGTCGTCTTCCGCATAGATGACACACACCATTCGGTCTTGGCGTTGGCTTTCCTATCCCACCCTGCCTGTTGGGTGGAACAGGGTACCTTCCTCTAGACATAGGCCTCTTCCCAAACTGATTACCTTCCCTATTCGAATTAAACCGCGACTCAGATGTGGCGGCTCTCTCATTCTGGTTCTTCTCAATCAGTTGGGCCCGCCTGTAAATAGCATTGTACTCTTTCAGATCTAATGGCACCACCAAGCTCTTCACCTCCTGTCGGAGCCCATCTCTAAACCTTCGAGCTCGGTCTGCTGGTCTCTGAACTAAATCAGGGGCATACTGCGACAGTTCAGTGAACTTCGCTTCATACTGATCGACCGTCATGGTACCTTGGCGAAGGCGCTGGAACTCCGCCACCTTCACTTCTCTAGCACACTTAGAAAAGTACTTCTCTAAGAAGACCTCGAGAAAGGCGTTCCACTCTGGAACCACGCCTCCAGGGAACGCTATCCCTTTGGTAGTCTTCCACCAAGTACCTGCAATCCCCTTCAACTGATAAGTTGCCAGAACAACCTTCTCGGTCTCGGTGCACATCAGTAGATCAAAGGCTTTCTCCAACTCCTGAACCCACAGTGCTACAGCTTCGGGATCTCCCACTCCCGTGAACGTCAGCGGATCCAACTTCAGGAACTGCTCCACTAGCTTATGCATAGGCCTCCCAGCGGCCACGTTCCCAGGTGGAACTTCATCAGGTGCTACCTTAGGTTCATCAACTGGTGCGGCGGCAAGGGCGGCGGCAGTAGCTGCATTGGCGGCGTTGGCGGCATTGATAACGGTGGCGGTAGCGGCGGCTGAAGCGACGGCCTGCTGATCCATCCTGTCACCCATCATCTCTAGCATCCTCATGATCCCAGCAAACCTTGGATCCTCAGGGGTTTCTACCCCAGCATCGACCGAAGGCGATGCTGCACCACTCGCGCTGGCCTCAGCCAGCGCTCTCCTAAGTGCACCACGGGCACTGATTCTCATCGATGGCCCACCCCGAAACACAGGGCCTGCTGCTCTCTTCTTAGCAGCTCTCAGTTCTCGATCACTCATGCTACAAGCTCAATATAGATACATTTTTGCAAATTCCAATACCACATTAGAATCTGAGTGACCTCACCAACAAGTTAACAAGCAGCTATCAAACACATGCAGCAACAATATTAAAAGTCTTTCCTACCAACTATCCCATGACTCACTCGCTCCTTATCACTCCATACACAAACCATGCTCTGATACCACTTAAACGGGGATGTCACGCCCCGAACCCCGAGACACGTGAACATCCCACCATTGTCATACAAATGCGACATTTCCAGGTAGTGTCGCCGACCCAATTAATTCATTATGCACATGCGGAACGTGTTATCTAACCCCTAACAAAAACTCACGAGATAAGAAAGCATGAAATAATTACAATCATAAACAAACATACTTCCATAAACAAATAACCTCGTAAGGTTTACATATATACCAAAAATGGGCCAGCTTACAAAAAGGGATCAATCCACCAAAAAGAATAAACGGTCCTAAGACTACTAGTCGACTCGCCCTTCGATCCTACTTCAGACTGGACAGTCTCTAGAGGCGGTGATTCCTCCATCTACGGTCCTGAAAATTTTAGCCCACAACGGGGTGAGACATCGTCTCAGCAAGTTTAACCCCCTAAACCCCTATTAGAAAGAAAATACACCCAGGGTGGCCTAGCCACCTCACACAAAAGACTTACCTCGTCTTAATTCATTTCCTGTAGATTAGCATAATTTATATCACACAATCTCAGGTAATAATAAGAATTTAAATAATTCGAACGGCATCACTTTCATATAAATCACAATCACACTCAACACACATTCCAATTATTCACTGCCACACAAGGGCATAGTCTACTCGCAATTAAGCTATTTACTGATACTCATGTCAGGCATTGCCTCCCCCCCATGGAGCGCGGCTTTGTCACTACGTCGACGGTATTCCTGAAGGAGCATGGATCCAGTTGGCCTAGCCTCTATTGCAACCCGAGCCACGTCACTCACTGACGGCAATTCACAAGGAGAATAGGTCCAGTTGGCCTAGCCACTACTGCAACCGAGTCTATCAACCAGCACACGACAAATCATTATTGACTTCCAGACACTCCGCATTTCGTTCACATACTCCAATTTCAGTAGTAAACCTTAACAATCAAATTTCTACATCAAAATCCAACACTTGGGTTTTTATTGCTAAAAATCCTATTTATTGCAATTAACACTCAATTTGCCACATCCATTCATCAAATTCAAATTCTAAATGCACAACGACGATCGGCACGAAATTCTAAGCAATTGGGGTCAAAAATAATTTTTCGAGTTTTTTTAATTAAATAAATATATTTTAATGATTTTCGAAATATAATATATTATTAACTTTTCTAGAATTTCGAAATATTAAAATAAATCAAAAAAATAAAACACTTTAAGTCACATTAAGGCTTATATTAAATAAACCTACTTAACTTTAAACTAAACACACTTAAAACTAATTAAATCTCTTAATCCAAATCACACTTAAATAAACTAAACTAACCACCTAAACATAATTAACTTAGGCATCATTAACCCTCTAATCAAGATTTAGTGAGCTAAACTCACCGGATTAGTGAGCCAAGCGCACCAAAACGACGGGGTCGACGCGAGGATCAACTTTCCTCAAGGCGGGCCGAGCACCGGGGGTCGGGAAGCCGGCCAAAATGGGCCCCGAAGTTCCAGATCTGGGCTGGAACTTCAAGCCTTGTCCATGGCTGAACGGAGGGGAACCGATGGCGGTTCGAGCGCGAGACGGCGGAGGAGGACGGCGGCGAGCTGGCGGCTAGTTGGCGGTGGCTCGGCGGGCCTCCGGTGACGGCAGTAGCAGCTCGAGACGAGGGTGGGACGGCGGACGAAGGCGGGAGGCGAGCTGCGCACGAGCCGGCCGGCAAGCGGGCGTGCGGCCTTCGCACGGATGCACGGCGGTGGCGACGACCACGGCGGCTCCGGCGATAGCGGCGAGCGGACGACGAGGGGCTCCGGTCGGTTGGCTTCACACAAGGGGTTGCTGGCCAATCCTTTCTCTCTCCTCCCTCCCTCTCTCTCTTCCAAAGGTTGAAGAAGAAGCTTGGTTCAATCTCCACCCTCCAAGTGTCAATTTCTCCTTCAATTTGGCCAACTACCATGGCATAGGGTGATGTCATCTTCCATTAAGTTCAAATCCTCCACAACTATCTTCAATAGGTCCAATTTCATTTTTCGCCGGGGCATAAAATCTCATACCTTAAATTCCTCAATTCCAATCAATTCTCATCCAATTGAGCTTAATTAAAATCCATAAAATTAATCCATGTTCCTCATAAGATATGTGACACCCCAGGACTTCCAATTTCTTAATTCAGTCACAATTTCACAGTTAATTTCACTCTGGCACGATATTAGCATGTCCTGACCTACTGGGTAGCTTTTAGAAATTTTTATGCATTCGACCTGTGGTTGATCAATCTCAAGCCACAATGTACATCTTTGACACATTGGCAACTCTCGGTTGTCGTGAAAATCTCAAGGTTTCAAATACGGACACAGGGGACCCAAATCGATAGAAAAGTCGGTCCAGTGCCGACCGACAAGAATATTGTGATCTAGTCGAGTCACCCACACTTGATCACATGCCTCTGTCGAGCCAACCTATCTCCGACTTCTAATCGATTTTTAACTGTGCCATAATGACCCTTGCAGATTAGCTCGGTCGAAAGGTCGTTCCCTGGTCAAATTCTCGAGTCTGATACATTAGAATCTCTTACCAGCCTCACCTGATAGACTGGTTTTCTCATGAGTGGCCAACTCAAGGAAAAGAACTATATGTGTGCAGATGAAATGCCCGTCTCAATTTATTAAAAATAAAATTGGAAAAATCGGGATGTCACAACTCTTCCCCTTTTATAAAAATTTCGTCCTCGAAATTTCGCCCAACGCTAGCGAGTTCAAGTCTCGCTGGGTGTCGGCGAGGCCTCCGCCTTGAGGCCCATGGCGAGGGGCGAGCAAGCTCGAACAAGTCTCGCCTGACGCCGAGGCGAGCTCAAGGCTCGAACCGCCCGGCCGGCAAGCTCGAGGCTCCGCCACCACCGCTATGCCGGCCACCCGAGGAAGAAGAAAGAAAAAAAAAAGGGAAAGAAAAAAGAAAAGAAAAGAAAAATAAAAAAAATAACCTATCCCTATAAATGAGTTCATTTTTAATGGGTTTATAAATGGGTTTGAGAGCAGACCCATTCAACTATAAATGGGTCCATAAATGGGTCAATGACACATTTTGACACCTCTACTCATGGGCAATACACAGTGAAAAGCGGATATAGAGCATTACAGTTAGCGGCATCCCACAATATCACAGACCAGCCATCTTCATCACATCAGATACCAGCTACCCTGTGGAAAAGCATATGGAAGCTCCAGGTACCACCCAAAATCCGCACTTTTGTTTCGTCTCTCTGCCATAACGCGTTGCCTACCAAAGACAACCTTTTCCGTCGACAGATAACTATAGATCCTTTATGTAATCTATGCAACAATCAAGTCCTAGAAACCGTCGACCTATAAAATTGAAGCTTAGGAAGTCGGGTCATCTCTCTTGTTGAGTATTTTTCACAATTTCGAAGTTTGCTAGCTCGAACCATCAAGTTAAGCTTACTAACTCATTGGGCTCCGAGCACACAGGACTAATCAACATGCATTAATCAACCAATATCCTATCACTTATTGATTTATACACTGGATCAGCAGTATATACACCATTCTGAGCAAATAATCATCAACGTAGTAGCATGGATGGCCATTATCGCTACCTATAGGCAATTGGCCTCAACATGCATCCTTCATCATCCAAAACTAAGTTTAAGAGAGACTAACCTTGTTATTGGACTTTGCAATGCTCAATCAAGCTAATTGGTCGTCGTACCACCTCATTGGACTTCACGGATGAGCCAAGAATAGCTCGAGTACTCTTTGAATTAATGAAGTGAAGGATAGTGTGAGAAATCACCTCAATAAAACCAGCTAAGCAATTAATTGAAATTAATCAATTAAAGCAAATTCAATGGCCGATTTGGTGAAATCTGGCCATCGACACTTAAAGGATAGGTTGAAGATGAGTGTTGCAAGCTGAGGGAGGCCAATGCATGTCTTTGAACAGTCAAAATCGGTGTTGAAACTAGCTAGATTGATCACCAGCATGAATACCGGTATTTTGAGTCGTGAAGAAGATTGGCTCAATTGGCGACTATCCGGCAATCTTCAGACGAGATGGTTGTTACAATCGGCCACATGCTTCATGTGGGATGTCAAAGTGGTGGTTGTTCATCATAACAAGGTTGGAGGCTAGCCTCCAAGGGCAATGGATGAGATTCGGCCAAAAGAGCTAGAGAGAGAGAGAGAGAGAGAGAGAGAGAGAGTCTATAATCTGAAAAATGGCTACCCCCAAACTTTTGGAGGGAAAATCAATATATATACCCTAACCTTTGAATCTTATCCCTTTGATTAATCCAATAGTCCTTATTGATTGCTTCTTGATTAAGTTTTCATTCCATTAGTTCGTTCCAAGTCACATTGATTGATGACTTGGCATAATGAATGGCTTGGATTTTCTCATGATGAATGACTAAGATTATTTGCTTAGCTATTAAGAAAAGCTCCCATTGGTTGATTTAAGTTGACAAGGATTGAGGATATTTCGATCTTTTTGCAAAAGGGGGCATTTTTATAATTTTGTGCACAAGGGTGGGAAAGCTTGGCCAACCATGTAGGCTGGCCGAATAGCTAACTTGGTTGAAAATTTGTCGGAATAATTTGGATGGTCAACGCTAGTCAAATTGGGTTGACCTGATTGGATTGATTGGACCCAAATTTAACCGGATTAAACCAATTCAATTCTTGTCTTAATTTTGTTTCAATTTTTTTTTCCAATTTTGTCCAATTAGGTTGAATTAAAAAATTTCCAAGTGAATTGGATCAAAATTGAATGCAATTGGATTAAATTGGATGAATGTGGTTTGGTTATTTTGACATATAAGGCTTTAATTCTCCCAATTGATCTAAAATAGCCTCATGTTCTAGACAAATGTGGACAATCGAAACTCAATTGACCAAATCGAATCTCAATTTATCAAATTGAATGCTATTCTAGAATGGGTTAAATGGAATTTGGCCAATTAGTGCATTCCGTCCCTGAATTAATCTATGCACACTCACTAATTTGGTCAAATTAAGTCAAATGGTTGTGATTTTGTCAAAATTGTTATCATAAATGAGTTTTATTCAATTGATTATATCCAATTTTCACTAATTTGCACTAATTATGAAGAATCGATTTGAAAGCCCTAATTAGGTCAAAATTGGGGAGTTTTTCAATGACTTGTAATTTCAAAATTGGCTTAACAATTAGATGGGCTATGACCTATAGATTAAATGTCATAAAAGAAACTATCTCAAAAGACAAATAGAAATGAACTAATTTTGATGTCGGTCAATTAAGAATTGAAATATTAGACTCGCGCCTAAAGTAGCACCCCCCTGCTCTCTCTTCTTTGTAAGAGTCCCTCTCTTCCTTGGAAGAGTTCCCTCTCTATCCATGGTGATATTGTACCCATGAGAAATCCCATGCCCTAAATCTCCCAGCCCAAGTGGATTCAATCCACTTGTCGATCAGTATCCTTCCACCTAAACATAGACCACTTTACCCTACGAACCCATGTTACAATGTAATCCCTCCTTTTGTAGCAAAGGTCCTTCCATCATCTTCCACCACCCAACACACAAAGCCTTTGTGAGTATGGATTCTGCTCCGGTTTTAGGTATAGAAATGCTCGTGAAATAGAGCTAGAATCAGTTTAGAGCTCCCTTCATCCATGTTTCATCAGTCAAAACAATAGGCACTCTTGGGTATTGTACTGACTACTCTTCTGGGTCAATCTTGGAGGTTGTCCTAAACCTGAATCCGTAAGAAGGAGTTAGAAATGGAGAATGAATAGAAAGAGAGTGGAGGTTGGCTGCTTTATGCCGAAGAATGGGGCAAATGTGGTCATAGGGTTTTGTAGCCAACGTGTTTGAAGAAATTCCAGAGGATAAATGGAAAGCATGTAATCTTATTTTGCTTGGGAAACTTTTCTCCAGGCCAAATGTAAACTTCTAGGCCTTTTTATCCACAATGAAGAAGGCTTGGAAGATTGAACACGTGGTGTGTGAACTAGTGCAATCGGGCCTATTCTCTTTCACTTTCAGAAAGGAAGCTGACTTGAAAAGAGTCCTGGATGCTAGCCCTTGGTGTTTCTCAGGGAATTTGCTCATTCTACAGAAACTTCAACCTAAGGTACCTATCCACCGTCATGTCTTTACTCATTGTGCATTCTGGGTGCAAGTGCTTGGAATTCTGATAATACGAATTACTGAAAAGACGATGATGGAGGTGGTTGGAAAGATAGGAAAGGTGGTGGAACTGAAAATAGATGGAAAAGATGGCAGCCCATGCAAGGTGGGAAGAGCGCGTGTGCTTTTAAATCTATCACGCCCTTTGTGGCCAGGAGCATTAGTGAATTTCGATGATGATCAAATCTGGGTTGACTTTAAGTGTGAGAGGCTCCCTTATTATTGCTATTCATGTGGCCAAATAGGCCATTATACCATAAACTGTGAGGAAATCCCTTATGAGGAACCAAGGTCTGGGAAGGAAGTAACCGGTAACTTCGGATATTGGCTAAAAGCAGAAGCTAAGGAAAATAGTCCTTTTTGGAAAATGTATTATGGGGAAGATATATCTTGTGAGGAGAAAGAAATAGTATCGGAAACACCTACACCGGTTGGCACCATGGAGGTCCCGACCAACACTGAGAACTATGAGATGCAATTGGGGAATCCTATGGAATTTCAACCTTCAGAATCATCCAAGTTAAAAGGGAAAGGTATAGCCAATGTGTCTACGATAGTGAAAGGCAAAAGAGACAAAGGCTCTCAACTTCTTCTCTTGGATTCGTCATGGGCAGAAACTATTCTCGACAGTACAGCTACAGTACATAAAAAAAGTAAGAAGGGCCATATTCCCCCGGTGAGCAAGAAAATGAAGAGGGCTAAGAATTACAGCTTACAGGAAATGGATGCTAATGCGATTGATAAGTCTCTACTTCTTGAAACACCTATCCAGGTGGATGGTGGAGTATATGAATGGGCTTTGGTGGCTAGCCCTAATAAGCCACCGGGAGATAAATGAAAGTTTTGAGTTGGAACTATCGGGGTTGGCGTCTGCCTTGACGTTCTAGCATCTCCGAGCCCTAGTGGTTCTTGATAGACTCGACTTGGTGTTCCTCATGGAGACCAAGAATAGGAAAACAATGATGGACAAGGTTAGATAACAACTTAATTTCAAGAAGTCGGTTATCATCGATCCAATTGGCATGGTAGGGGGACTAATAGTAATGTGGAAGGAGGAAATAAGGGTGGAAGTACAGGAGCACTCAGAGGAGCTGATTGATATTACTTGCAGGGACCCTACTTATGGTACCCTGATGAGAGTATCTTTTCTACATACTTCTACTGATTTCCAAAAGATGAATTGTCTATGGTAGAAACTTCGGGCCATCCACCACATCAACTCCCTACCATGGATTTGTATGGGGGACTTCAATGAGGTTCTCAATTATTGGGAAAAGGATGGAAGACGAGGGATGGATCATTATCGAATGGTGGCCTTTCGGGCAATGCTGAATGATTGTGTCTTAATGGATATTGAAAGCAAGGGTTGTGCCTACACATGATCGAACAATAGAGATGGGGAAAATCTGGTGAGAGAACGCCTAGATAGGGTTTTATGTAACATAGAATGGAGAGTGAAATTCCCTAATGCGAAGCTATTGCTATGCCAGCTATAGGTTCTGACCATAGCCCTCTTATCCTCAATCTATATCCGAAGATCATAAGAAGGAAAAAAGAGTTTCGATTTGAGGCATATTGGTTAGAAGACTTGGAATGCGGGGAAATTGTTAAAGAAGCTTGGAATGATCACCATACCACACTTGGAGACTTAGTACAAAAGTCACAAAAGGTGGCTGGTGCATTGGGAATATGGAGCAAAACGAGATTCTCTAATGCACACAAGCAAATTGAGCACCTAAATAGAAGGCTAACCATGTTGACTAATAGTCCTAAAGGCACCAAGTACAGGGAGGAGGCCCAACATATCAAAGAACGGATTGAACAGTTATAGAGGCAGGAAGAATTGTACTGGAGTATGAGATCCCGCATAAACTGGCTAAGGTGGGGGGATAGAAATTCCAAATATTTCCATGCCACTACGGTTTAACAGAGAGTACGGAATAGAATCACAATTTTGAAATTAAATGATGAGCACTGGTGTTGGGAACCTGAAGCATTAAAGCAACACATTGGCCAATTCTACCAATCCCTCTACACCACTGAAGGACCCAGGAATCTTCAACCAGTCCTAGATCAATGTCCACACCTTGTTAATGAGGAAATGAATGAGTCCCTGATGAGAAGGGTAACAATGGATGAAGTGAAGGAGGCGATTTTTCAAATGGGTGCTACTAAGGCACTTGGACCAGATGGGCTCAGCGGCTAATTTTATCACCATTACTGGACTGACATTCAGCATGATGCATTCAAGATGGTCGATAATTTCTTCACTATGGGTACCTTCGATCCTAAACTAAATATGACACATATTGTTCTCATTCCAAAAGTAGCAAATCCAGAAAATATAACTAAATATAGGCCCATTAGCTTATGTAATTTCAGTTATAAGACTATTTCTAAAGTAATGGCTAACCGTCTTAAGCCATGGCTTCTTGAGATTATTGTGATAGAACAAAGTGCTTTTGTGAGCGGCAGACAAATACAGGACAACATCTTGATAGTCTAGGAGATGCTACATTAGCTTCGTATTCGAAAGAGGAAAAAGAAAGTCCAAGCAGTTTGAAATTAGATATGCAAAAGGCCTATGATCGAGTTGAATGGGATTTCTTATGTGAGTGTATGAAGAAAATGGGATTCTGCAAGGAATGGGTCTAGTGTGTCAGACAATGCATTTCCACGGTGTCTTTTAGTGTGAAAATGAATGGGGAATCCATGAATCAGTTCCATCCATCCCGAGGTATAAGACAGGGAAACCCACTTTTGCCTTACTTATGCTCTCCATCCTAATGAGCAAGGCAATTTCAGATGGAAGCTTGAGAGGTATCAAACTAAATAGGTGGTGTCCGACTATATCTCATCTACTCTTTGCCGATGATGCCATCTTCTTCCTAGATGGAACGGTTATGGAATGTCAAAACTTGGCGGATATTCTAAACCAATATTGTTATGCATCAGGGCTAGCCATCAACTTAAACAAGTCAGGTATTTTCTTCAACCAAAATTGTTCACAAACTTTAAAGAGGAATTTGGCAAATTAATTAAGAGTCCTTATTATAGACAAGATAGGCAAATATTTGGGAATTCCGTCAGATTGGGGGCAATCCAAGAAGCAAATGTTTGCATGGATCCTTGCAAGGGTTAACTCGAAGCTAGAGGGCTGGAAAGAGAAATTGTTGACCAAAGTAGGGAAAGAGGTACTCATTAAAACAGTTGTACAAGCTCTACCACAGAACGCGATGTCTATTTTTAAGATACCGATATCTATTTGCAAAGCAATAGAAAAAAGAATTGCGTGCTTTTGGTGGAAACAAAATGTTGCACGGAAAGGAATTCATTAGAAGAACTAGGAATCTTTGAGAACAAGGAAGGATACGGGAGGGCTGGGGTTTCGAGACTTAGTAGCTTTCAATAAGGCTATGCTCGGGAAACAAGCTTGGCGACTTGTTTAGGCTCCAAACTCCCTATGGACCAAAATTGTAAAAGGTATTTATTACTCACGAGGGGCATTTTGGCATGCTGGTAAGGGTAATCGCCCCTCATGGGGATGTCAAAGTTTGATGACAGGAAGGGAAGTGATTGAACTTGAGATGAGATGGCTGGTGGGTGATGGTAAACAGATCAGAATCAGGGAAGATGTATGGCTACCCAAAGGCCGTATTGGAGGCGCCGCAAATCTAAACGAACCAAAGTTTGTCAAGGAATTGATTGTACTTGAAGAAAAAGAATGGAATGTAGCGAAGCTAAAGGAAATGTTCAACGAGAATGTCATCCATGAGATCCTATCTATACCGCTCAGCTCCAATCCATTAATGGATTGACTAGTGTGGACCGAAAATAATAAGGGCTCCTATTCGATCAAAAGTGGCTACAACAAAGTTTGTTCCCAGGATAAAATGGTTAATGCTAACCAAGCGTCATCATCATATCAACCTCCCCGATCTCTATGGACTACAATTTGGCAAACCTAACACTACCCAAAGGTTCGGTTTTTTCTATAGAGTGTATGCACTAAGGCGCTGCCAACAAGAGAAAATCTTTATAGGAGGAAAATGGTACCTAATCCACTCTGCCCAATATGTCATGAAGCCCCAGAGACTCTTGAGCATCTTCTTTTTTTATGTTTCTGGACAAAAAGGATATGGTCAGACCCCCCGCATCAAGTTGAATACGGTAGCCGATAAAATTGCAAGGATGGATAAATGGATCTCGGAGAACTTGCCTCCCCAGGATGAGCTGAATTCAAACGCCCTCCTTGCTGGTATATTATGGCTGATATGGAAAGAAAGAAACGCGTGGATCTTTAGAACTAGCAAACTCAAGCCATATAAAATTGTGGAGGAAGCTAGTTGTGATCTAGAACTATATCGAAGATGGAGCACCAGGACTGCTACAAAGCATCGAAATGAAAGGGGAGGTTTGTCAGAGGAAGAATGGATACCACCGCCAACAGACTCGCTGAAATTAAATGTGGATGGTTCTTGGTGTTGCGACTCAAAACAGTGAGCCGTTGCCGGAATTTGCAGAGACCATCGCGGGCGCCTTGTGGGTGGATTTGCCAAGAAAGTCCTTGCTCCGTCTGCCCTCATTGTGGAAACTCTAGCTTTGAAGGAAGGTTTGCACTTTGTGGAGAGGTGTTGGAAATTGATGATCCATTTTCAACAAAGTCTAGAAATCACTAGTTTAATGGAGAAAAAAAAAAGTTGGCGACAACAACTTACTCTAAGTCGGCAACAACAGTGCACGTGCATGCAAGAAAACCAAGTCTTGAAAACTCTCAAATATTGAAGAAGTTTCTGGTACGTGGGCAGCAAGACCACGTGGGCAGCAAAAAGGAAAAGAAAAGTCAACAAAAGCTGCTGAGATTAGAAAAATGAAGAAAAATGGAGAAGCCACCAGAAGATCCGAAGAAGCCGCACGAGCAGGAGATAAAGAAGCATATTTAAAATTTTTAACTTGGTATCAGAGCCAGGCATATCGGATGGTTATGGACATTTGTCCTCACCATCCTCAACTAAAAAGGCCAAAGCCCGAGCGAGAGCCAACAGAGCCGGAGCCGGAGCCAGAGCCAGAATCAAAGGCCAGAGTCCGAGCGAGAGCCAAGAGAGCCAGAGCCGGAGCCAGAGCCAGAGCCTACGAGAGCCAGAGCCCGAGCTCGAGCTAACAACTACAACTAAGAGCATTTTGATGGCCCAAGACATATGGGACATCGTTGACAAAAAGACACGCACATTCCAAGATAGGTGCAAGTGGTTCGACAAGAGAATGCAAGGGATTGTGGAACGAAGACGACATAAAAGACGTGGGACAAACTACAAGAAAAATTTCAAGGTACGTCCGAGGCTTAATAACATAAGTCCTGATTATCCCGAAAATGGATCAAGAGGGAGTGTTGGAAATTGATGATCCATTTTCAACAAAGTCTAGAAATCACTAGTTTAATGGAGAAAAAAAAAAGTTGGCGACAACAACTTACTCTAAGTCGGCAACAACAGTGCACGTGCATGCAAGAAAACCAAGTCTTGAAAACTCTCAAATATTGAAGAAGTTTCTGGTACGTGGGCAGCAAGACCACGTGGGCAGCAAAAAGGGAAAAGAAAAGTCAACAAAAGCTGCTGAGATTAGAAAAATGAAGAAAAATGGAGAAGCCACCAGAAGATCTGAAGAAGCCGCACGAGCAGGAGATAAAGAAGCATATTTAAAATTTTTAACTTGGTATCAGAGCCAGGCATATCGGATGGTTATGGGCGTTTGTCCTCACCATCCTCAACTAAAAAGGCCAAAGCCCGAGCGAGAGCCAACAGAGCCGGAGCCGGAGCCAGAGCCAGAATCAAAGGCTAGAGTTCGAGCAAGAGCCAAGAGAGCCAGAGCCGGAGCCAGAGCCAGAGCCTACGAGAGCTAGAGCCCGAGCCCGAGCTAACAACTACAACTAAGAGCATTTTGATGGCCCAAGACATATGGGACATCGTTGACAAAAAGACACGCACATTCCAAGATAGGTGCAAGTGGTTCGACAAGAGAATGCAAGGGATTGTGGAACGAAGACGACATAAAAGACGTGGGACAAACTACAAGAAAAATTTCAAGGTACGTCCGAGGCTTAATAACATAAGTCCTGATTATCCCGAAAATGGATCAAGAGGGAGTGTTGGAAATTGATGATCCATTTTCAACAAAGTCTAGAAATCACTAGTTTAATGGAGAAAAAAAGTTGGCGACAACAACTTACTCTAAGTCGGCAACAACAGTGCACGTGCATGCAAGAAAACCAAGTCTTGAAAACTCTCAAATATTGAAGAAGTTTCTGGTACGTGGGCAGCAAGACCACGTGGGCAGCAAAAAGGGAAAAGAAAAGTCAACAAAAGCTGCTGAGATTAGAAAAATGAAGAAAAATGGAGAAGCCACCAGAAGATCCGAAGAAGCCGCACGAGCAGGAGATAAAGAAGCAAGTTTGAAATTTTATATTAATTTTTTGTACAATGTCGGTTGTGTAAGGCGGTGAACTCACGCCTATAAATAGGAGTTGAGGTGTGAGAGGTTCACCTGGAGTGTGGGGAAGACCCTCCACCGTGAGAGGTCTTAGACCTTCACCAATCTCCATCAAACTATTTCTTTCAATTAATGAAACTATTTTTCCCCATATTCATGTTCTTTATCCTTGAATCATCCCATCTCATCCATTGTCTATCCTCTACAAAATATACAAAACACTTGCACACATCACTAATAAAAAACTATCATCAATACCAAAACCATGCTTCCGCGCATATTTAAAATTTATAGGAGTTGGATGTCTTTGTTCCTTGCAGCCGAAAAAACCAGCATACTCCTTCCTTTGTAATACAAATTTTCATAATAAAAGTTCTGTTTTTTTTTTATACTCCCTTGCCATTGTAGTCCACTTTTATTCACATACACACTTGCACACACACACGCTTCCGCAAAATAACCCAACAAGAGGACACGAACGGCAGCTCTTTAGTTTAATGAACAGAGTCAAAAAAAGTACAACAGTTCAAGTTCAGATTGTGACCGATAATTCGATAGCAGGAAATGCTATTTTGGACCGGGCTGAAGTCCCATGGGCTGTCCATTCAATAGTGGTAGACTGTCAACAATTGCTGGGCTCTTTAGCTGGAGTGTCGTCGCCGTTTGTTCGCGGGAAACGAATCAGGCTGCGGATTGGATCACGAAGGCTTGCCGAAACGACTCCCTTGCAACAAATTGGTTGTCTAATCCTTCCCATTATCTCTTGTCTCTATTATGTTTGGATTTTGGTAAATGTTCGGGTACTGTTCCTACGTAGTAATGAAAGGGATATTTATTTGACCCAAAAAAAAATTAGGAATTGAAATTCCCGAATTGTGGAAAAGTCGATTCCTAATTGATTTTTGTAAAATTGATGATGCAAAAATCAAAATGAAGTAAAAATAAGTTGATTCATGAGTTTTTCCTTTTTTTGATTTTTTTTGGAAAAAGTTGACCAGAATTTTTTACTTTTTTTATTTATCTAAAGACTAGAAGTTAACTTTTAAGAAAACATCAATTTGAAGGTCCAATTGCTTTTTTTTTTTCCTTTCTAAAATCAAAAGGAAAATTGATATAAATAGTCCTAAACTTTGGCATAATGTGTAATTTAGTCTTTGAACTTCTAATTTGTTCAATGTAGTCCATGAATTTTAACTAATATGCATTGTAGTCCCTGAACTTTAACCTAATGTGCAATGTAATCCTAAACTCTAACCCAATGAGGAATGTAGTCCATGAACTTTTAATTTGTTCAATATAGTTCCTGAATTTTTGGTAAATATTTAATCTAGTCCTTGAACCATATGAAAATGTTCAATGTAGTCATTCCATAATTATTCAAGACCAGAGACTACATTACATATTTTCTTTCAATTGAGGGACTAGATCGAAGAAATATAAAAAACTTAGAAATTATATTGAACAAATTAAAAGTTTATGAACCAAATTACACATTGGATCAAAATTTAGGAACTATTCATATCATTGTTCCATATAGATAGTGTAGAAATGAAATTGACACTATTTTTGTACCTTTTATGTAAAGAGTCAAATTTTGATCAAAGTTTGACCAAGTTGGCTTTTTGACTTTTCAATATTAAAATACAAATGACTCATACATGAAAGGTCAATGTAAATTCAAATGCTTAAAGGCTCTTTTTGACGAGAAACGGGCTCGTCGCTATTAGGGATCCCTATGCTAAAGTTTTTAGCTTTATGTGACACATCAACTAAAAATCTAAGTTTTAACGCATATTTAAAATGTCTCACGTGACTATAGTGTCGAGTACATTGATATCTCCCTCTCCACGATATTTACGACTTGCCCAATTTTTTTTAAGATGACCATTCTACTTATTTGATATCATTCACACTCTTATGTGCTTTTCCGTTCACCTTTTTTTTTCCTCATACATAAAAAATGCAGACATGACATTTCTTGTTAGTGACAAGATAGTTTATTCCCATATGAGGAAATTTTTGGACTCACCTAAGGACCTACAAAGAACACATGTTTTCATAGAAGTTTTTTTTTTTACTTCAATTAATTTTCATAGAATACTAAATCTTCACTACTGGTACTCATCACTGAAAAAAGTCTATATATATATTTCTCTTTTAGGCCGAAGAACCAGACATATCTAGTACCGGTAGAGCTAAAGATTGGAAAACAGTAATATGTATAACTAGCAGAAAAGACTATGCATGTAATATGTACTGACTAAAGGGTTAAAAATTGATTCTGAGTCCTTGCATTCGATGAACAGTTCCAATGCTTGGGATGGATATTGTTATGTTTCAGAAGCCATGTGATTCCAAGTTTTTAACATACCGACAGAGTACATGTCTTTCCCCGATGGGAAGATGATGAAGACAAATGCTTAGAACAGGGGGACTTGGGAGGGCGTCGGACTGACCGTTGAAGCCGAAGAAGGCATCCGCGGCCGACCCCACCTCTTGAAATGGTAGTCCAGCGACATCTCTTGCATCCTAATCAACAAGCACTCGTCCGCATTCACTGCCAACAATAAAAACCCACGACAGAGAAGACCCACCAAACCTCATCAACACATGCAAAAAATGCCCAAATTATTTCGAAATCAACCACAAATTCACAATTATACGTAGCACCAAATGTTAGCCGCACAAATGCATCCGAAAACTGTTCATCGCTGACGATGGCCACTAATTAGTAACTCCCGCGACCTAACTTGCAGTTAGCTACAAATTTTAATAGAGGCAAGCTTGGGTTTCAAATATCGAGCTTCCACATCAATATCAATCGAAATGAGGAATACCCTATTGCTAATTTTTCTCCAAAAATCAGTATACACTACATAGATTAGCCGTTTGCAATTGCCAAGCCCTCTCTCTCTCTCCCCCTCTCGGTCGGTCACGTAACTGTCAAGTAATCTTGCCATGTCACCTGGGGGGCACAAGGGGGTTGAGCCCATCCACCCGTCGTTTTTCTAAGCATCGATAGCCGATAACGTGTGGTCCACCTCACTAAACCCTTAAGCTATGTTTGGTCATCCGAATTTCGGGAAAAGTACAAAAGTCTTAAACCTATTGCAGATTGGTATCAATTCAATCCTAAACTTTTCAATTGGACTAATTTAATCTTAAACCTTTTAATATTGATACCAATTCAGTCCATCCGGCCAATTTTGGCCGACCGGTGGCTAGATGCTGATGTGGCAATTTTTAATATTTTTTCAATTTTTTATTAATTTTTTTTTTTCTTTTTCCTTGTCTTTTCCTTGCGAGCCTCAAGTGAGGCTCGGCCACTAGGCGAGAGCCAAAGCCCTCGCCGCCACCGGCAAGGGTTGCGACCCTCGCCCGACCTCTCCCAAACCCCAAAGGCGGCTTTGCCGGATCGGGCGAGGCCGGCCTCGCCCAAGCCTTACCGTAGGCGAAGGGGGCCTCGCCCGCGACTAACGATGGCCATGGCGGCCATTGCCAGGGCGGAGGCGAGGGCCGAGGGCCGCGACCCTCGCCAACGGTTGGTGAGGGCTTTGCGGCCCTCGTCTCCGCCCTAGCGATGGCAGCCATGGCCTCGCTAGCCACAAACGAGGCCGGCCTCGCCTAGATCCGGGCGAAGTCGCCTCGCCAACGGCTTGGGAGAGGCCAGGCGAGGGCCGCAACCCTCACCGACGGCAGCGAGGGCTTCGTGACCCTCGCCCAATGGCCAACGCCAGGGCCGCAAAGTCCTCGCAGCCCTCGCCGGCGAGGGTCACGGCCCTCGGCCCTCGCCTCCACACGGCCATTGCCAGCCACGGGTGAGGCCCCCTTCACCCGCAGCAAGGCTTAGGCGAGGCTAGCCTCGCCAAGATCCGGCGAAGCCACCTCACCGGCGGTCTGGGAGAGGCCGAGTGAGGGCCGCAAAGCCCTCGCCGCGAAGGCGAGGCTTTGCGGCCCTCACCCAGTGGCGGCAAGCGTCACCGGAGGCTCAGGAAAAGACAAGGAAAAAAAAAAAAAAAAAAAATAATAAAAATAATAAAAAAATGAAAAAATAATAATAAAATCTTTAAAATGGCCACATTAACGTCCGGCCACCGGCCAACATCCATGTCAACGTCGGTCGGCCAAAATTGGCTGGATTGGACTGAATTAGTACCAATGTAATAAATTTAGGACTTTTTTGTACTTTTCCCTCCGGATTTCTAATTGGGATATGAATGGATATGATAGGATATGAAATCCTGTGATTTTTTTTATATTTTGTCAATTGTTTGGTGAATCATAGCATTAAAGTTGGATATATTCACATCATATCATATATATTTTTTTATTTTATATAAATGACATATTATTATAAATGAACCTAAATGTTTATAAACGGAGATGGTGAAAATCTCTTGTAACACTATTCCTTAATTTTTTTCCTCTTTTTTATATTATTTTATTTATTATTTCTTTTTTCCCCTTTCATCATTCTTTAATAAA
Organism: Eucalyptus cloeziana; assembly: GCA_014182715.1. NCBI lineage: Eukaryota > Viridiplantae > Streptophyta > Magnoliopsida > Myrtales > Myrtaceae > Eucalyptus > Eucalyptus cloeziana. Next base: position 30,836,365 of record CM024641.1, on the reverse strand, counting down.
ATTTTTATCAAATAATAAATTATACTAACATACCTAAAATATATAATAAATATAGATATTTAATTTATAGATTGAATGTTTATTATAAGATAAAATTAAAGTTGAATATATAAATTAAAATAAGATTAATTAAAAATAAATAAATATATTTTTTATTTTTTATTTCTTAATTTAGAATTCAAATATTATTTATATTGAAATATAATTTCAATTTTGTTAATTTAATAAATTTGTTATTCGAGAAAAATAGCTTTCCTATTATGGACATTAGAAATCATATCCACATTTATCTTACCTCCCCCATAGGATAATTTTATCCTACCTATATCTCCCTTATATCCGACTTTATCATGTCCTAAGCATGCACCAAATGTAGGATATGATAATCATATCCTATTCCGAATTTTATCCCGACTATCAAACACAGCCTTAACATACAATCCCCACATGTTCTCTCTCTTCTCTTTTCCTTTTCTTTTTTTGGGTAAAAATAAGATACAGAAAATTAACATCTAAACTCTACAATCCCAATTTTATCATTGAATAGAACATAAGCAAATTTCCTAGGAGGCTGCAAGTAGATGTGGTAACTAAATACTTCACTATACCAATATTGGCAAGCATACCGACAAGCTAATTGCCTTTCCAAAAAACGTGACAAATTTTAAACTCAAAATGAGAGCTCCAAATTCTCCTGATATCCTTAAGAAGTGCAGTGTTGTTTACTATCCTCTCTTGGTTAATATTGGAGTTCATATTGTTTTGTGATAGTAAGCCTCAACCTTAGCATCCATAGTTCTGCTTATGCAGAGGAACAAATTCCAAGAAATGAGGTAAAACCACCAAGCTATTCACCCCGTTATTTTTTTGTTTGATTCCGTAGCAGTACAGCGGAAAAAAAAGCTGCTGCGGGTACGCAAAGACGTTTTTACCCCTTCACCATTGCTCTGTTGTTGGGGGAAAAGTTTCTCATTGAGACCTATCCCCCCTGCCCGGGCGGTGAGAGAGTGGACCAGGGGTCAGTACTATCCGGCCACGAGATTAAAAAAAATAAAATAAAATAAAAAGCATAAAAAAACGATTGCTAGTGAAAATAATATATACATATGCTGAAGATTGGAAAACAATAATACGTACTGTATGTGACAGACGCAAATAAAAATGTTCGAGAAAGCAAGTTCTCCTATCTAGCACTGGTAGAAATTGTCTAATATCATCAAACACATACACGTTCTTAAAATAAGAAAGAGATTGAGAAAACAGAAACAGAAGAGGAAGAGAAAAAAATCAACTCCTTCCGCCAACCACTTCCCTCCTCTTGTACTCCCCCCAATCCACTAAGAAAAAGAACAAGCCACACTTCAAGAAGAAGCAATTTCGAGATTAATGTCGATTCCATCGGTGCTTCGTCCCGATTGCCCTCTATGTCTTGAAAATAGGCTGTTTACGATTGCCCTCCAGCGTGAGAGAATTCAGAATATTGGATTTGATTTGGAAAGTTAGGGGCACCAAACTTGTGACAGTTAGAGTTAATTGTCAAAATTTAGAAAAAAAAAAAGAAAAAGAAATGAAAACGGTTAGGTGTATCGCCAACATAACAAAAGAACTTACGCATTCACTATTAGAGAAGTGACATGTGTGATTATTAGTTTAGCAGTTGAATTCTTTCACGTATCAATAGTTCAACTGTGAATATTTAATCATCCGAAGTGCAAGTTTTTGGTGCCGAGTCTTTGCTGTATAGCTTCTCGGTTCAAAGTCAATATATATCTTACCTTTACCAAAAAAAAAAAAATTATGAATATTTAAGTAATTTGTAGTGGGCCTAATAAAAAAGGATTATTTATACAAGGCTTGGCAAAGAAAATTAACGGTCAATGCATCAGACTCCACGTATCCGGGGATTAATTTTGTCCAGTATCCAATTCGGTGTGCCTATCTTCTTGTTTCTTTCCTTTTCTGCCAATTTCTTTCCTTAATAGAGTATACGATAAATAAATAAAAATCAATCTTACTCCAAGATTCCAAGCAACAATCACGGAGATTCCCAATATCTGAGGTCTCTCAGAAATCGTTCTCCCAATCCTGCATTTGGGAAATGTTAGATCAATGGTGAAATATCTTTCTTTTTTGTGCTTAGCATAGCAGGCTTTCTACAAAATATAGGATTTTAAACATCTTGCATGTTAGTAATTTCAGATTCCTTCTTCGTATACAAAAAAAAAATCACAAAAATATGTCCAGGGGTGTAGTTATGGAAATTGAGATTTATTTATATATTTGCCTGATTTATTCTCTTTGGATTGCATTCCTTTTTAGATTGCACTGCGTTAAGTTTCCATAATTGTTATCTTTTTTGTATATATGTCAATGACATTTATCCAGAAACTTAGGGGTATCCCCTAGCATTACAAACACAGATAATTATGTGAGAATATGTAGGTAATTTTCCATAATTATTAGAGGCTCGCTTTAGGAAATTAATTTATTTGTTGCTTAAAGAAAAACTGAAAAAAAGGACAAAATTTGAAAGATCATAAAAGAAAAAAGAGAGAAAAAGCCACATGCGTGGCATTTTGTTTATTTGGTCGAAAACATGCCTCGCAAGTTAAATCGCTTATTTTCGTTACAAACTTTATTCCATTTCATCGTACAAAAGATGGACCACAAGTATTAGGTGGAGTGGGGACAGTAGATGAACTTGAAGCCGACTTCATTACTCTTGGAAAGTTGGGTCCATTACTATTCTCTCTTTTCACCGGTAATGCTTTTCAAAAGGGAGTAAGCAATTATTATTCACAACTTTCGTCATGACATACAATACGATGTCGTCATGTAAAAGTAGTATCGAATAAATCGATGTTGTCTCTCATGAACTGCAAGTAGCACCAATGAATGAGAATATTTCAGAAAGTTGATGCGATTCCTTTTAGAGTTGCAAGCCAGTCGGACATCTTTACTTACTTGAGCTTGAAGCAAGTGTATGTAGTTGGAGTAGCAATCCAAATAGAGTTCAGAGTTTAAACAATGGATTTGTACGTTTCGCAAGACTAATAACTTATTTAGTGCTTTTTTTTTTTGCACAATACATGTTAATATATCTTAGTTTGTTCCGGAATTCTGAGTGAGTTGTTTATAATCAAGTGATTTTGTCCATTGGGGTCTCTCTTGAGTATGTCAATTACCAATATCTTTTAAGTGGAACTCAAATATATGGACAAGCAAAAGAAAAGAGAAAATTCAAATTTAAACCATAATAGAGAAAAATATCAAGCATGAGTGGGGTATCAACCAACAAGCTTTTTGAGTCTAGTTGAATGCCATGTTGTTTATTCATTTGTTTCTCTTTCTTGTTTATAGATATATGCTAACACGAATCCCTAGCTAAAGCAACTTTTTAACGACATTAGAGAATTTTTAAAAGTCACGTCTCTAATCTGATATAGTACTATTACATTATTTTGGTGCTCCCTAAAAGCCTTATGGAAAGTTGACATGTGGCTCCATTAGATGGTTGCCAACTCACCTCCCTTTGCTTTTATTTTTCATTTCTGAAAAATAACTTACCATCAATCAGATGGGAGTACACAAATGCACTTTACGCACAGAAGTGATAGTGTTTTCTTGTACCTACTTAAGGTTTTTCATATTCTCAAACAAAAGTAGAGATACAAGCAATTCTTCAATTGGAATTATACATCTAATTCAAATGATAGACATGAAAGAGTCCTTTCTCTTTGGCACCTTTATTCCAAAATGGGACATTGAACGATTGTCAATTTCTTCAATGAGGTGAGGTGGCGCATCCCGTCTAGCAAACACGTTAAACCCGGGCAATCAAAAAGATGAAGCTCTTGGAGCAAAGAAAAATTGCCCATCCATTTTGGCAAACTCATCAGATTCTCACAACGTGAAATGTGGAGAAATTGCAAAGTAGTGACATGTTGAATCCCATCAGGTAAAGCCACTAGTTTTGGAAGTAGTCTTATTTTAAGATCACAGAGTTTCGTGAGGAATCGCCATTGGGTGCCATGCTCATCGTCGTGGCTTGACAAATCTAGCTCTTCACAACCACAAATATCAAGGTCCTGGAGTGAGGATAGGTACTGCATGCTACGAGAGAGACTCTTTAGTTTGAAGCAATAGTAGAGGCCCATGGACTCAAGACTATCGAGGAATCGAAGTAAAATCTCGAGCATTGAGTGCTCCAGATCCTCGCCACTAACAAACAATAGCTTCTTTAATTTAGAGAGAGGGACGAACGTGGATGATACTGCTGCTTCTGATGGACAATTTTGAAAGGCCATCAATTGTTGTTCCATGATCTTCACGCTAACTCCAACTAAGCTCAAGTTTTCTATCCAGGGGAACAACGGCTCGGAATTCAAGCGGGGACAATACGATATTTCCAAAGATGAGAGTTTTGGGAATGATGATTGTGAATCATATAACCAATGATCCTGATTTGTACCCCCTAGTTGCCTTTTTCCCCAGCAGCCTTTCAAGTTGCCACAGTGGTGGAGAAACAGTCCCTCCAGAGATGGGAAGAAGGAGCGTGTAGGGTTAGATTGCTCTAGGTCACCAATCTCTTGAACCGACTCTAACGCATCCAAGCCCACGAGAGTCAACTTCCTTAGGAAGGGGAGTTCACTTAGGGGTGGTAGGTACTTCCATCCTCTACAGTCCCAAAGTTCAAGATCAACAAGATTTCTGATGGAGGAAAGCCAGCTTGGCGGATTCCTACCCATACAAGAGGTTATGGTCAAATGGGCTAGATTTGGGTGTGGTCTAAGGTTCTCCCACATGATCAATTCATCGCTCTCGCTTTTATCATCTTGCTGCTCTCTTGACCACTCCAACTTCAATGAACAAAGATGTTGTTTCTCCCTCAAGTAACCTTTGCTCGGTGACAGTTGAAGGAACTCCAACCTTCGAATAGTAATGGAACCAGCCAATTTGTTTAAGCTACCCAGTTCATCTATTCTCCCCACACTACCAGGTACTTTATGATCCATCTTTTGTACGATGAATTGTGATAAAGTTTGAAGTGAAGACAAGTGACTCAACCCATGTGGCATGTGGTTCAATGAGTCACACCCATCAATTAAGAGGTCCCTAAGGTTGATCAATTTCCTCAAATCACTTGGAAGTGTTGTAAGCTTCTTGCAACCAGAGAGTTTAAGAGTTTGCAAATTCACCAAATCTGTGATTGAATTTGGCAAACTCTTGATTGATTGGTTTTCAGAAATATCAAGAAATCTTAAGTGCTTCAATTGACTCCCCAAGGAGGGAGGAATGGAAAAATCTGCATAGCGCAAACCTAACACTCGACAATGCTTAAACTTGGAGAAAATCCCATGATATTAATTTGGGAACAAGTTCGGCACCGATTTTCTACTCTTCAAATAGAGGATGGTTCGTAGATTGGCCATTTCAAGAAGAGGGGTCAATTCTTGTAGTGAGGATGAAACAAATGATGCATGTTGAATTCCTCCATATATGCCACCTTCATTAAGATTAACCATCTTGCACTCATCTCCTGCAACTTTCAAGGCAAGATCGTGTATGAGATCGTGCATCTTGAACATTTTCACCTCGCCTGTGGAATCATCGGTCTCTTCAACTTCAAGGAATGACCTATATAATAGGTCTGAGACATAACTATCCCCGATTTGCTCTAGGTCATCATTCCAGTCCAATGACTCAATAAAGCCGTGTGCCATCCAAAGCTGGATCATTGTCTGTTTATCATAAACATAATCTTTTGGAAACAATGCACAATATGCAAAACAATGCTTTAACCCTAACGGAAGATGATCATCGCTGAGCTTGAGGACTTCCATAATACCATGGTCCAACTTATTTATCCTTGAAAGTTCATGCTCTTTGAGATAGAGCCACTCATTTTTGTTTTTGTTATATAAAACACTGCCTATAGTTTTGAGGGCAAGGGAACACCAGCACATTTTTTAACTATATCTCGACTTATCTCCTCTAGTTTCAGGTCTAATGATTCTTCCCCATCTCCAAAAGCCATTTTCTTGAACAAGTCCCATGACTTATTGTCAGATAAGCCCTGTAGAACATGGATGGCTGATTTCGCATTTGTGGCTTGCACAACCAATTTACTACGTGTTGTTATGAGTATCTTGCTCCCGCACGAACCATCCATTAGCAAAGATTGGAAATCCAACCATCTGAGGCGATCTTCATTCCACAAGTCATCCAAAACAAGTAGGTATTTCTTCCCCTCTAGTATTTTCCGGAGAAGCTGCTGCAACTGCTCCTTAGATTTATTCTCAATATCTTGCAGATTCCCCATATCAGGATCTTGGGCAGATTTCAGTATTTCTTTGATGACCACTTCCTCATCAAAGATTTCAGTATCCCCCTGACACGCCCACATCCTAAGCTCGAAATAGCTTTTCACATTGTCATCATTGTATACCAGTTTAGCAAGCGCGATTTTTCCAAGTCCTCCTATGCCAACGATGGAAACGACCATAACACTCTCTCTCGAGGAGGAATCAAACAAATGTGCAATAATTTCCTTCTTATCATCTTCTCTACCAATTATTTCTTCTTCGCGGGCAAAAGAGTGAGTTGACCTCCTCCTCCCAATAGCAACAGTCGCCTCACTCAGATGTCGCTCAAAATGGAACTTATTATCACTTTTAATCTGATTCAATTTCTTTCCAAGTTCCTGAACCTTATTAGCCACTTTGAGGCAATGTACAAGCTGATTTGATTTAGAGAAAAAAACACAAACCTCTTTCGACATCTTGTTGCCAGAAGTGACGTTTCGCCACAGATCTTCAGTTGCAACATCGTCGAGCAAGTCCTGTACCTCATAAAACACAGCTTTGAGCCTCTTGAGCCAGGGCTTGACCTGGTCATTGTGCCATTGCTGCTTCTCGGCATCCAAAAGCACAGATTGAATGGTCTCTACGGTGTCCTTAAGACTTTGGAGCTCGTCCTTGGCACCGCAGAGCAGCTGAATCTTTCGAAAAGCGAAGGAACTCCCAGGTTTCACCATTTCGATGGCAAGGCCTTTCAGTATGTCAGTGGCGAGGCTAAAGAGCACTGTTTCTGCCATTTCTAAAGGCAAATGTTGGAGTTGAGGAGTGTTTGAGAGGAGGTTGCGAAGCTCAATATTTTATTGTGAGACGATGGTTTAGTGCTGCCTCATGATCAACGTAATGCACCATTATATGCAAATTCGCCACCAGCAAAAGCAATCACTTTGAATGCTCCGTTAGAGTTTACTTTAGCAGTTCCGAATCCTGTTCCCTGGGCTCCCAAAAAGAGTTCTCTTTAGCCAAAAGAAAAAAAAAAAAAAAAAAAGTACTACTCAGCTAGAATGGATTCTTATCCATTCACAATATTCTTTAAAAATCTGAGCCCATTTGTATTGTCCATTGAACCAACCTTAAGTTTAGTTCTCACCTGATCCATGAGATTAGTAAGGTATTTTGTAAGGTGAAAATTATATTCTTCATTAGGTAGTCATCCTTGCTATAAAATTAAAAAATATGGCTTCTAATTTATGGCATTTTATTTTTTTCTTTCACATTTAACATAGATTATACAATTCTTTAACATAAAACTTCAAAAATACCTTTACCAAAAAAAAAAAAAAAAAACTTCCAAAATACCGTCTGCCAAACTGCGGTGGCCGAAAGTTTGGCATCTTAAAAGTGATGCGGTGAAAATGACTGATTTTTGCTTTCATTTCATTTAGGCAATGAATAATCGATTTTTTGTAACTCTGCTATATTTTTCAGGAAAAATACCCAAAAAAATCATAAATATATTGATTGACACTAATTCCGTTTTTAACATTTCGATTGAACCATTTTAATCCTAAAATTATTCACATTGGTACTAATTGAGTCAATCTAACCAAGTTAGGCAAAAAGTTGATGACGTGGATGCTAGGTATCCAATGTGACATGACTAGTGCTACGCGGACATCCTTTAAATATTTTTTTTTCTAAATTTTTATTAATTTTTTCTTTTCGTTCTGCTTTAATTTTTTTTTCTTCTCTTTTCCTCTTTTCTTTTTATGTTTTTCACCAGTGGTCTGCAAGCACTGGGCAAGTTTACCCGAAGCTCGGCGGCCATGGCCGCCTTCGCTAGCGACCAGCAAGGCCCTGGCAAGGCGGCCTCACCCGTAGTTGGCTGGCGATGGTTAGGGCAAGGGAGTCCCTCGCGAGACTGGTTGAAGCAATTCCAGGAAGACGAGATGGAAAAATCTCGAAACTTGCACAATATTTGGTGCCACCATCGGTTCGAGAAGGCGACAAAGTGGGTGGAATGTGGGTTGATGAGCTTGCATTCGAAGCTTCTTCCTTCGTTTCTTCCATTCCCAATGAAGGAGAGTAACAAGTTTTAAAACTAAAATAATATTAAATGAAAGTTTTAGCACTAGAGTGGAACTTGGAATGGTGTGTTTGAGAGGCATCTGTTGAAAAGGTGTGAGTGATTCTCTCTTAAGGAAAGTTAAGGTAACTTCCTCGGAGCAAAAAAATAAAGATACAAAAATAGAACTTAAGTTGATATAAAGTTCTTTTCCTCTCCACTAGAAAACACACAAAGGGTTTTATCAAAGTAAGACAATCAGCATTAATGCCCTACAACATAAATACTTCTCTTGCGATTGTATTCGGATCGTCGTGAAGTTACAGATTTGTCCATTACTCATTAATGATTCAACATAATTCCTGGGTAATTTGTTTGTTGTGTAACCAGAGGTTAGTCGATTCTTTCTTGACTTTTATCGAACACTTTCAAAATCAAGTGTTTTAGCATATTAAATTTACAAGTAACGCTTGGATCTCAGTCAATCGCAAAGGACGTCTCTCTAGGTCGTGTTGCATACCGGGCACTTGAAAGAGCTGGAACGCATGCCCAGCACAAGCGACGCTACACATGGGAAGTGGAATACATGGCGGCAGCTGGCCGTGTAGATGGTCGTGCCTTGACTGACCTTCAAACTGTTTGAGCAAATGACGCAACCACTCTGCAACAGCCAAACAACCACCATTTTTGCCGAAACTCGTCTTTCTTCCTCAGTTAAAAACTTAAAACATATTCATGAATGTCAGTTTTTTTTTTTTCCAGTTTTTGCTTACGCTGAACTTGAAGCTGTTCTTTTAACAAGAGTGGAATAGGAATCTTGAAAAGTTCTTGGGCTCCTCGACGATATAAGAGTGGTGGGCTTGGTATTGCATTTTCGCATGCCCTCACTTGTGATCAGCAACGGTCGCCGGCCCTTGTAGAGACCTCGGCGAGGATAGCCGACCCAGCTGGCGATGTAGAGGCAGCCCCATTGGCCCCCTCAATTCTTCAATGAAACCCCCATGGCTAAAATCTCTCTCTTGCCTTGGTGAATTTTAACCTTTTTTTTCCAACTTTTTTTTAGGGAAGGTTCCAAATAAAAACCTAAAATAGAGTTTTTTTTTTTTTTTTCAAAATAGAGTTTAAAGTGGATATTGTCTCAAATAAAAACCTATGTCCAGAGGCATTCTTGTCCAAAACCAAATATTTTGTCTTTATTTTTGTTAAAATATGTCTTGAGTTTGAGTCTATGAATGAAACTTTGCTCGAGATAAATTGCAAGAAAGTCCGGTCTATTTATGGAAAGTTAGAAATTTAGATGTATTTGTAGACGTCCAAAATAAGGTAAATTAGAATACGGTTATATCCTTTGGCGATTTGGAGTCGGCGAGGAAAGATAACATAAAGGAAAGTCCAATTGGCTGGTTTCCTTTTCAAAGTAAGTGTGATCGATTCCAAATTGAACTTTTGGTGTGGATTTATAAAAATATTTCCGTATACGATTTGGACTCTTTGGTTTCAAATTGGAAAGTCCAAGTGGACTTTGAATTTGACCATGACTCGATCAACTTGGGTTTCATATATTTAGAAAATATGTTTGCTGCAATTGAGTTGGACTTCTTGAAGCGTCGTGTGAGTGCTTGGTGTTCAGCCGTTAATTGATGTGAGCATTGAAGCGTCATCATTCAAGCAAGAGCTTGGCATGGCTTTTTTCATACAATTACACTAAGAAGTTTAGTGTTGAAGCCGATTAAATTCTTGTAGTAAGAATTTGTGTATAATTCATCCATGAGATTGATAAACTATTTCGTGAGGAATTGTGAGACTAAACACTGCGTGTGTTATTGATTGTAATAGGGGTTTGGAAAACACAAAGTATTTGAATGACTCAAGTATAGTTATACATTTAATTTATAGTGGAATTTGTTGCTGCTCTTCTTGTGGTGTAGGTTACTACGATCGAACCACATAAATCTAGTGTTTGATCTATTTCCTTGTTTTTCTATTTTATTATTCAATTCCTTACTTTCCACAACAATTTTTCTTTATCTTTCTTCTTTCTCTTGTTTTCTTTTCTTTCTTTCTCCATCTTCCTCAAACCTCCTTCCCTCTGGTTGTGATGATCATACCACTCACCACGATAGACCTTGAATCCTCATGTCACCATCAACATTCTTTCATGGCACTTCCTCAACTTCTCCACCACCAACAGAGACGAGAACTTGACCATGTCAATTCCCTATTGAGACACCTTGTTGGAATTCAAGTCGGCGAAAGACGACTTACCTTTATCCGATGCCCAAGCAACAATTAACCCCAGAACGAATGTTGAATTGCGGATGAATCACGAACAAAATTACTTCACTCTAGTCTGAATGTAATCACAAGGAAAGCACTCGATTTCCACAGCGTAAATGCAAACCGTTCTTATAAAGGATGAAATTGAAATGCTTTCTTCTTCACTTGATGAAAGGGAGAGAAATTTGGTGCGTATGTTCTGCCAACAACGACAATCAACGGCTGTCTTCAAATGGCATTTATACATCTCCCTTCATGCCCTTTCAAAGAGGTGCCTTTCCATCGTAGCTTATCAAGGCCAAACGGTGCGTTCCAATTGCACCCCATCATAGGCCAAACGGTGCGTTCCAATCGCACCCCATCATGGACGTACTAGCTAAAGTACAACATCTCCCACTTGGACACGATGGGCTTGATAGCACTCTATCAAGAATATAAGGCATTCAATATTCATCAACTTTACAAAACAATTCATACTAGCAAGTAAGCCATGTGACCAATGAGTACACCTGCACTTGGGAGCTCAAATTATGCACCATATAGGGATGACATAATGGCTACAACCCCAAAAAAGAAATAAACAATTGATGTCTCACAGTGCCCCAGACATATTTTGTTACATCAATTTAAGTATGCCTATCCCTTAAAGGCTATACTTGATTATTCTCAAAACACCATGTATTTACAATTATATCCGCAATCACATAAGGCGATATAATTTATCGACCAGTAAATACATGCGATAGATGTATAACAACAATAGTCTTCCTTCGCACTCATGTCTCTCTCCATTTTAGAACAACTACTTTCCTAGACACGTCCTATAAAGCCATATCTTTTTATGACCGCTAGTAACATGCTAAAGTAGCAACATTGATCATTCACTTTGAGAACATAGTTAGAAGTAACATAGGGCACAAATTGAGGTAAATTATAAATTATCTCAAGGGTTCACACGATGAGTAAATAGGGATAATTTTACTCACCTTCCCTTGTCGGTCGAACAATGCACATGTAGTATGAATTACATGTTATAGTGAATTTCTCTTTCTATAAGAGCGTATCTCATTTCTTAAATATATCCATTATACGGATCTTAGCCTAAACATAGTCACATGCTTCTCACCTACTCATGTTTAGCTTGAGTGCTATATCAGCTCGCTTTCTATAGCGTCAAATTAAGTACTCGCATTCAGCATCTTACAGGCATACATGATTGTGATACTATCATGTTCAGTCTTATTATAAACAAATCACAGACCTCATCTTGACTCCAATCAAGGCGACATATTTTATGTACTAGACTTGCTTTTCAGCATTTATTTGTATATAACGTCCCATCTCAACGTGCTAACTATAGCACTTGAGGCGATTGCTCGTGTGAGTGAGTCAATCATTGCCTACTGACATACTTTCCAATAATATATGTGTGCTTGTGCTAGTCTCATAATGGATTTATACTTCTTGATAAAACGTCAAGTCATTAATAAACAAATAAGTACAATACACATGTCCACATATACATAAAACAATGATTCTCTACAATAACACATATCATATTCTACGCAATCCTAGTGACATCCTATGGGGCAAGAATATGTCTGTAGGAATAGCCTTCGTAAATGGATCATCAACCATTCTATTGGTTGAAATGTATTGTAGGATCACTTCTTTATGCACTAGAATATCTCTGATGAAGTTATTTTTTATGTCAATGTGCTTCGTTCTTTCATGATACTTGGGATCTTTCACAGAGGCAATGGTTGCTTGACTATCACAATAAACTATCACTGGTCTTGGAACATCAATGACAGTGGCTAAATTTTCCAAGAAATGTTTTAGCCATACTGCTTCTTGCACTGTCGTAGAATATGCAATAAATTCTGCCTCCATAGTAGACAAGGCTGTGCATGTTTGTTTCTTGCTATTCCAAGAAATTGCACCTCCGTTGAGCAAGAACGCATATCCAAAAGTCGATTTACGCTCATCCAAGTCTCCACCCCAATCAGCATCTGAATAGCCAAATAGGTGTAAATCATTCCCTTAGTAGCAAAGTCGATAGTCCATGGTGCCCTTCAAGTACCTCAGGATCCTCTTCACTGCTTTCCAGTGTGCTTGACTGGGATTTGATTGATATCGGCTCACCAATCCCACGGCATAACATATGTCAGGTCAAGTATACATCATAACATACATCAAACTTCTTACCGCACTAGCGTAAGGAACAGTTTCCATCATTTTAATTTCTTCTAGAGTCTTAGGACACATCTCAATACTTAGGCCTTCACCTTGCATGACAGGGGTATCAATGGGATTATAGTGCTACATATTGAAACGATCAAGAATCTTCATAATATATGACTCTTGTGATAAAGTAAGGAGTTTCCTTAATCGATCTTTTTCGATCTTAACTCTTAATATATAAGCAGCTTCTCCCATGTCTTTTATTTCAAAATTGGAGGACAACCATTCTTTTATAGTGATAACCAAAACCTTGTCATTTCCAGCCAATAGAATATCGTCCACATAAAGTGATAAAATCACAAATTTATCTTCGGACCGCTTAACATAAACACAGTGATCTTATTCGATCATCGTGAAACCAAAAGTTGTTATGGCTCGATGAAAACGAAGATACCACTGTCTAGATGATTGCTTAAGGTCATATATTGAGCGATGAAATTTGCAAACTTTATGCTCTTGACCTTTAGCTATGAAACCTATTGGTTGTTTCATACATATTTCCTCATCTAGTTCTCCATTGAGAAATGCCATCTTTACATCAATTTGATATAATTTAAGGTCCAAATGTGCAACGATGGCTAGAATAAGATGTATTGAGGCAAACCTTACAACTGGTGAAAATGTTTTCCCATAGTCTATACCTTCTTGTTGAGTATAACCTTTCACCACAAGACGAGCCTTATACTTTTCAATGGATCTATCCGCCATTTGCTTAATCTTAAAGACTCATTTGTTTCCAATGGCCTTACGATTGGGTGGTAGATCAACTAAGTCCCAGACATGATTTGTCCTCATTGACTCCATCTCATCTTCCAAAGCTTTTCTCCATTCTTCCTTATCAGAGGATGAGAGAGCCTCTTGAACAATCTTAGGCTCAGCATCATCTTTCTAAGCAATCATAAATGCTTTCCCTTTAATCTCAAAACGATGACAATGAATACTTTTACGATTATTTTTACGCAACTGAATTTCTCTTGAATTCAATTCACCAAACGATGCAACACTCCCACTAGGTCTTGCATGTTGAGGTAAATTTTCATTTCCCTCTACAACATTAGTGGGTATGTTATTAAGATCTCCCATCTCATATAATTGGAAATCCTTATCAATCTCACCTCTACTAGAAAAATCGTTCTCCAAGAACGTAACATCTCGTGACTTCATTTCGTTCACACTCCCATCAACTTATTCACCTATGAACATGTACCATTTGGAGTGTTCAGAATATCTTATAAAGATAAATTTCTTCCCTCTAGGGCCTAATTTGTCATATTTATGGGAAGATTCATGAACATAAGCTGCCCATCCCCATGGACGTAGAATACTCAAGTTTGGTTTCCTACTAGTCCATAATCCATAAGGGGTAGAAGTGACCGATTTTGAGGGCACTCGGTTAAGTACATAAGCAGTAGTCAACAATGCATCTCCCTAATAGGAGATAAGTAAATTTGCTTGCGCCATCATAGACCTAACCATTTCCAATAGGGTTCTATTTCTTCTCTCAACTACCCCATTTTGTTGTGAAGTACTAGGAATAGTCAATTGTCGTACAATTCCCTTTTCATCACAAAGAGCCTTGAATTGCTTTGATAGATACTCACATCCGCGATCGGTTCTCAATGCCTTTATTGTTTTGTTCAACTGATTCTCTACCATTGTTATATATCGTCTAAAGTAGTCTAATGCTTCTGACTTATGGGATATAAAAAAGACATAACCGAAATGCGTGAAGTCATCTATGAAAAAAATGAAATATGAGGCTCCATGCCTCGCCCTCACATTCAAAAGACCACAAATGTTAGAATGTATGAGTTGCAATGGAAATTCAGCTCTAGTCCTTTTACCGAATGGTTTTCTAGTTGCTTTTCCCGCTAGACAATGTTCACATACGGGTAGATCAACATTAGTGAGTGACCCTAAAAGGCATTATCTAACTAATCTTAACATTCTTTGCAACCCAATGTGACCTAATCTAGCATATCAAGTACTTGCATCAATCTCAACATTACTAGAAGATGCAATTAAAGAAAAATAACCATTAACATTAACATTGTACTGATCATAGTCAATGTCTAACACCATAAAACCATTCGATACATGACCTGAACCATAATAAACTGTTCTATACAAAATGTCAACACAACCACCATGAAAATTTAATACATAACCTAGGCTAAGAAGAACAACTACGAAGACCAAGTTTTGTCGAATATCCGGAGCACAGAGGACATCATGTAGGAATAGGCTTCAACCACCACGTAAAATTAATTTACATGTACCGATATCCTTCACTTCAACTCTTGAGTTATTCCCAACATATATACATCTTCTTCCAGGTTGTACCCGACGATACTCCACAAATGCTTCTCGGTCTCTAGCTACGTGGTATGTTGCTTCTGAGTCTACAGTCTACATTGGATGAGATTCAGCAAGCATTATAGTACTAGAAACAAAAGCATTACTTAAAGTAATGGAGTAATAAGGTACCTCTTTCGGCTTAGTGCATTCACGAGCAAAGTGACCCATCTTGCCACAATTATAGCACTTCATCTTGGCCTTGTCCTTCTTCCCACCACGCTTCTTGCGTTGGAAGGTCTTAGCCATTTTAGGTGCCTGATCAGTCTTCTTCCCTTTGTTGTTGAATTGAGTATTCCTTTTGTGCTTGAAGCCCGAAACTTTGCGCGAACTCAATTAAGCAACATAAGCATGAGTAGAGGATCTCGCAGCCTCTAGGCGCTCATCCTTTAATTCCAAATGACGCGCTATATCATCAAAAGTGTTGATCTTCATATGCTCCCAATTGTCAGGAAGAGATCTTATAATAACCTGAACCTGCTCTTCATCAGTAAGGGAGTGACCTGCCGACTTCAGTTCACGAATGATATTTGACATCTCCCGAAGATGTTGCCTCATCGTTATATTTAGGCGCTTTCGGTATGTGTCAAACTTGATGATGAGTCTCCTCAGCTTAGTGGCAGATGTACCCCCAAACTTATCTTTCAAGGCAACCCACATTGTCTGATTTTTATCATAACTTTCAAACTCACACATGAGATCATCTTGCATACAGCTCAGCAACGTGATGTGAGCAATGCTATTCTTCTTTTTCCAGGCTTGATAAGCTTCTAGATCTTGTTAGGACTAGAATTAGCACCTAGAGGGGGGTGAATAGGTGATTAAAGCAATTTTAACAATTTAATCCGAATGAGAGATTAATGAATTTAAATCAACAATCGCAGCAAATGAAAGTAATAAAAGATAAAAGGATTAGGGATAGAGAATCAAGACTCCAGATTTATAGTGGTTCGGCTTAGACCAAGCCTACGTCCACTCTCCCGCACGGACAGCCCTTCTATTTGGATTTCACTAAGAATCAAAAAGAGTGATTACGGTTTCACGCTCTTGAGTCCACAGTGTAGACACTTTACTACACTTCCTCAAGGTCTCACCATAATATGATCTCTCTTTTGATTACATATAACGCTCGAAGAATATGATCGCAAAATAGAAAAGGAGATTCAGACTTTGGAATTCTTCTATTCGACACCCTTCAACAACTGGAGCATCTCTCTTATATACTTCTTCATGCCTTCTATACCGTTGGCACCTTCCAAAGAAGTTCTTCCAATCAACCCGTTGGACAGAATCAATTAGAGAGATCTCGAGCTCTTTAAGGTAAGTGTTGATAGCCCATCAATCTGCTTTCGCCCATACAATCGGGATCTTGGTTTCCATAAGTAGATCCTTCCAAATATAAGTTGTGAAATCTTTAGAGAATCTATACATATTCGAATACGAAAGTAAGATCTTCTAGTGCTGAATCCGGTAGAAAGATATTCTCTATTTGTTAGAATAAAAACCATAGAAGATCATAATAGAAGATGGTGGAGACTGTCCATGAGAGTAGACTTTGAAACATGAGTCTTGCTAGCTTCGGACTTTGATCTTGAGACTTTGCCGAAGAGAGTCTGTAAGTCTTCAGACTAGACTGAGGAAAATGTTTTGTCAACTTCAAAATACTTGAAGAGAATTTATCCAACAATCTCCCCCTTTTTTATGGTGACAAAACTTTCCTGCAGATTTGAATATTATTGCCCTGCAATACAACTTTTAAGCAAGCATTGATACCTCATAAAAGATTAGAATAAAAATAGTAAAAGTTATCCTGTACACAAATATCCTATACACAGACTTACCCTCTACACAGATCTGCATCCACAGAAACTTCATTAGTCAAGTGCAGACATTACTATCTTTATCTAATTAAATAGCTTAAAGTAATACAATGATGAGCACACATTCAAAAAGAAACTCAAGATAAAGCCAAAATATCAATCCCAATCATCAAAAAGTTTAAAAAATGAAGATTTGGTTTGGTTTGAAGATAGAATCTTGAAAATGTGCTTGAAATCTGCAAGGTCTTCTCCCCCTTTTTGTCAGCATTAAAAACTCAAGGAGCACGAGGAATGCGAACAAGTTGAAAGTCCTCCATAGACTTGACAGTTTCTTCTAGCTTCCTCAAATCTTCTTGTAGTTGGGTAAGAGCAGTGCCTTTTGCAGTGTCTGAATCGATCGACGAACATCTTTAAGTGATCATGCTTGGTTATGAACATTGCATGATTTTCATTTTGTAGAGTCTGAAATTCATACCTCATAGCATAGATTTGGCCTTTGAGTTCCAAGATGATGTCAAGCAACCTTCCAAAATCTCCTGAATTGTCGATGCCGTGTGCTTGCATCAACTCGGTCGATGGTGGAGTCAAGCCGGTATGAATATCGGCGGGAAGATCGGTATGTGGAGATGATACCTCTCCCTCAGGAAACTGAGCAGCATAAACATCTTCTGCATCAGGAGGTGATCGACTAACACCTGTTTGTGTATCTTCTTCTGTAAAAGTCAGTAGAAGAGGAGTATGTTCTCTTTAGGTATCTCCCCCTGTTTCAATGTCTTCTGGAGAAAAATACTCTTCTTTCTGAGGAGTTTCCACAGTAACAAATTGTCGTTGATCCTCTTTTTCTGCCGGAGAATCTGTTTTTGTCGGTTCATCCCCTTGTTCTTCTTTCCTTTCTTCCTCTTTCTCTTCTTCTTCTTCTTCTTCTTCTTTCTCTTCTTCTTTCTCTTCTTTTTCTTTCTCTTCTTTCTCTTCTTTATCTTCTTTCTCTTTCTCTTCTTTCTCTTCTGTCTCCTCTTCTTCTTTTTCTTCTGCAAAATGTTGTTCTGGAACAGGTGCAAAAATTTGAGATACAAGAGCAGAGATGGGTAAAGCATCCTCATCATCTTCATCTTCCAAGATGATTTCCCTTCTCTTCTTGATAGAACTAGTCACCGGTTCCTTTCCTTTTCTTTTGGCCGCGGGAAGAAGAGTCCGGGTCTCGAACTTAACGGGAGTCTTCTCCTTGAACCGCTCCGACTTCTTCTTTTGAGTTCTTTCGAGACGCATCTTAGTTATCATCCTCGGTCCGATGACCATTTTATCAATAGTCTTCACGGAGAGAATATGAGGAGGCTGAATGTTCAGGTGTCTGAAAAGTCGAGTAATGAGAGCAGCATAAGGGAGATTTCCCTTGTCCTTTGCCATGGACCTATACATGTGAAACATGATAGTGTGTGGCAGAGAGAAATTAAGACCAATCTTGATTGCATACATCAACTTAGCCTCTGAGATGGATACATCTGTCTTTGATGTTGATTTCGGTCTGAGACAGTTGATCACTATCTTGTGAAGCAAAGTGTTTGTTGCATTCATCCTGGAGTAGGAGAGACGACCTTCAGCAATTCGGTCTCTCGCAAGTTCTAGAGTTGTATAACTTACAGACACACCAATTGATTGGAAAGCACCTCTTTCCACACCAATTACATCTGCTAGAGTGTCCGTATCAACAACATATTCGCTATCTCTCACACTGAATGAGAGGCTATTCGCATCAAGGAAACTGAGATTTGAATAAAAATATGCTGTCAATTCAGAATAAGCCACATCACATTCAGTACAGAACTTATGAAGTTGAAGTTTCTCAAACTTCTCTCTCAGATTGATGCTTAATAAGTCAAGAAAATCAAAGTCCACCGTTCGTGGATTCATCACCCCACACTTCAGCAATTTCTCATACATATTTCTGTGTCCGTCTGATCAAAACAATTTATCCTTCTTTCCTCGAAGGTTTGCAGCCACACCCATCCAAGGTTTAAAATGTATAAACATTTTCTCATCATCATCTTTCCCCACTGGTTGATTTACACTACTAAACCTAGGGTCACTTGGAAAGTTTGCAAAAATTTTTGCTGCCGTTCCAGCAGGAACAACGCCTGATCTTTCCATTATAGTGAGAAAGTGTGTCTCATTTGCGTAACCTTTTTCTTTCAGAAATTCATCAATGAAAGTCATTGCAGAACCTCCTTCCTTCAATGCAAAGTAGAGCCTATATACAAAAGCAGGCTTGAGTAATCTTACAGGTTTAATGCCTTCAAGAACTTCTTACGCATCTTGAGGGTGACGTTCAAGAGGTCTAGTTGAGGAAGTACGCTGTTGAGATCGTTGAGGAGTATGTTCTGTTGGAAAGTCACTTTCTTCTGTGAGATCGAAGTGCGTAGGCCCCTCACCAGAGTCCTGTGGTCCCCTGTTTGCTATCCTTGAGGATTTCCTTTGGTAAGACATTGTCGCTTTCTTGGATAAACTTTCACACTTGTGTCGCAAGAAAGTGAAAAGCTTTGAGACGTAGAAATTTTGGAGAGAAAAATACAGAGAAGTGAAAAGCTTTTGATCTAGGGTTTCTGGGTAAAGTGAAAACGAAGGAGAAGGAGTATATAAAAGATAACAGATACGGGGTGATTCAAGCGTCGCAATTTTGGAAATATGAGGGATTTCCTTAAAAAAAATAACTACCTTAATAAATCGATAACCACCATTTTTTAAATATAACTGCCTTAATAAGCTCAATTAGAGATAAACAGACAATCTTACATTTTCGAAATAACAGTTTAAGTAAATGAATGAACTTATAGTCGTGTCGATTGGTATTCTCAGTCTACAACCTTTGAGTCTGATACTCTATCAGACTTTAGATTCTGAGTCTGAGCTTCAACATTCTTCAAAAGATAAAATATTGAGTCTTGAGCGAATAGACTCAAACAAGCTTTTCTCAAGTGGCTTTGTGAAGATGTACGCAGTTGATTCTTTGAGTCTATGAATTGTATCAAGACTTCTTTGTTCTGAACATGATCTCTTATAAAATGATGTCGAATCTCAATATGTTTTGCTCTTGAATGTAGAATAGGATTCTTTGTAAGATTGATTGCGCTGGTATTATCACATTTGATCTCTATGCAAGAGTCTTCAATGCCAAAGTCTTGTAGTTGTTGTTTTATCCACGGTATTTGAGAACAGCAACTTCCAAGAGCTACGTATTCGCTTCGGCTGTTGAAAGAGCCACAAGTACTTTGTTTTCTTGAAAACCAAGATAATGCCCTGTTTCCAAGCAATTGACAAGTACACCGTAGTGTTTTTCTTTCAACTCTACAACCTGCAAGATCGTATCCGAATAACCAAGAAGAGTAAAGTCTCCTTCTTTGGGATACCATAGATCAATCTTAGCAGTAGTAGCAACATATTTAATGATACGTTTAGCAGCACTTAGATGAGATTCCTTAGGATCAGATTGAAACCTAGCGCATATGCAAACGCTAAATAATATGTCAAGTCTGGATGCAGTAAGATAAAGAAATGAACCAATGATACTCTGTATAACTTTTGGTCGATTTTCTTCCCTGCTTCATCTTTGTCTATCTTCAAGGAACTTAACATTGGTATGTCAGTCTTTTTGCAATTTTCCAGACCGAACTTTTTAACAAGTTCTTTTGCATATTTCTCTTGATAAATGAATATTCCTTCCTTTAGTTGTTTCACTTGTAGACCAAGGAAATAGGATAGTTCACCCATCATGCTCATCTCGAATTCATCCTGCATAGTCTTAGAAAATTTCTTGCACAAAGTCTCATTAGATGATCCGAATATAATGTCATCAACATAAATCTGAACAAGTAGAAAACTTTTACCTTCCTTTTTAATAAACAAAGTAGTGTCTACCTTTCCTTTAGAAAAGCCATTATGAATTAAGAAATTACTTAGCCTTTCATACCAAGCTCGAGGGGCTTGTTTCAGTCCATATAAAGCTTTCTTGATCGAACACAGTCTGGTTTCTTTGAGTCTTCAAATCCAGGAGGTTGTTCCACGTAGACTTCTTCTTGAATAAATCCGTTCAGGAATGCACTTTTGACATCCATTTGAAATAACCTAAAATTCTTATAACAAGCAAAAGCAAGTAGTAATCGATTGCTTCTAACCTTGCTCTTGGAGCATAGGTCTCATCATAGTCTATCCCTTCTTCTTGCGTGTATCCTTTAGCTACGAGTCTTGCTTTGTTTCTCGTTACTTTGCCTTTTCATCAACTTTATTCCTGAAAACCCATTTAGCTCCAATAACTGATTTACCTTTTGGTTTAGGAGTCAATTCCCATACGTCGTTAATGCTAAATTGTCTGAGCTCTTCTTGCATTGCTTCAATCCAGCTTTCATCAGCTAAAGCTTCTTCAATATTTTGGGTTCTATTTCAGAAATAAGAGCAACAGCACTAGACTCTTCTCGCCTTTTGGATCTTGTTCGAATACCCTCATTAATGTTTCCAATAATGAGTTCTTCAGGATGACTAGACTTGTGCTTCAGTTCTCGGTCGGTCGATAGATTGTTGATCTTTTTCTTGAGTAGATTCTTCATCAATAGCTTGTTGTACTGATTCTGAATTATTAACTGCTTCAATGGAGGTAGATCTAACAGTGTCTGGAACAAATTCAGAATCTTCAGTCTGAATTTGCTGAATTTGTGGAGAGTCTTGAAATCTGACATTCATTGATTCTTCCACAGTCTGAGTCTTCTTGTTGAATACTCTAAAGGCTTTGCTTATAGTTGAGTAACCAAGAAAGAATCCTTCATCTGATTTTTCTTCAAACTTACCAACACGATCATTTGCATTCTTTAGAATAAAACATTTGCAACCAAATACTTGAAATATAAGAAACTATTGGTTTCTTTCCTTTAAAAATTTCATAAGGGGTTTTCTCAAGAATTGGCCTTAAAAACACTCGTTTATAATATAGCAAGCGGTTGAAATGACTTTAGCCCAAAACCTTGAAGAAATTTGATTTCCAATTAAAAGAGTTCTTGCCATTTCTTGTAAAGATCTATTCTTCCTTTCCACAACCCCATTACGTTCTGGTGTATATGGAGACGAGAATTTGTGCTGAAAACCAAATTCATCACAAAATTTAGTAAAATCTTGATTTTCAAACTCACCTCCATGGTACGTACGAATACTCGAGATAGTGTGACCTTTCTCATTCTGCACTTTCTTAGCAAACTTTGAAAAGAGAGAGAAAGTCTCTGACTTACTTGAAAGAAAGTAGACCCAAGTAAATCGTGAGTAATCATCCACAATTACTAGACAGAACCTTTTTTCCACCAATGCTTTGCGTTCTGTTTACCCAGTACGCATGGTGTACATAGATAAGACTTTGAGTAATTGAGAATAGGCAATCCTCGATCAAGTTTCTTGGTAGAGATCTTATTGATTTGCTTCATATTGGTATGGCCTAGTTTTTTGTGCCATAGATTAGCTTCATCTTGTACTGATATTAAGCACTGTGATCTTTCTTGATTCACATCCAGAAGATAGATATTTCCATGTCTTCGTCCAGTAAAAGATTGAGTAGAGTCTTTACTGATTCCAGAGCACGTTTCTTCCTGGAAGTTGATCTTGAAACCAGTATCACATAACTGACTTATGCTAAGCAAGTTGTAATTCAATCCTTCAACTAAGGAAACATTTTTTATTGACAAACTTCCAATCTTTACTGTTCCTCGACTAGTAATTCTTCCTTTGTTGTTACCACCAAAGGAAACTTTTCCTCCGTCTATCTGGACAAGTTTTGTGAAGCAGCTTGAGTCTTCTGTCATATGTCTTGAGCAGCCACTATCAAGATACCACTTAATCTTCCTTTTGATAGTAACCTGCAATTAACACAAATTCAAGCTCTCTTTGGTACCCATATCATCTTGAGTCCAGAAGTGTTAAAACAATAGACAGTCTTAGCCCAGCTCTTTTTAACAGGTCTCCAAACCAAAAGACATTCTTTCTCAAAATGTTCTGAGCTTTTACACTTGGAACATTTCAAGGCATTTCTGCCAACAGGTTTTACAAAAACTTTCTAGAAATGATTCTTATAAATAATTCTTGCGGGTCTCTGTTTGATTCTTTCCTTTACCTTTGGGAAATCAATTAGTGGAACAGTTTCAGAAGTCATACCAAGACCTAGCTTATCAAAGTATGGTCTTTGTATTGAAAGAATCTTATCCAACTTTTCAGAACCATTTGAAAATCTTTTTGATATGTTAGTAATATCATTTTTCAAAAGATTATTTTCATTTGAAATAAAGTCCGAGTTTTCTTTCACAACAATAAAGTCATTTTCCAACTTTTCAAACTTTTCTTTCATAAGTTTATCCCGTTGCTTCAATGTAGAATTTTCCCTTTTTAATTCGAAGATCCTCTTGAGAGAGGTTTTAGACTAAGACAAAGTTCATCAACATATTTAGAAACTTTGACAGGAATTTTCAGGTTCGACCTCGAGTTCACTGTCCGAGTCGTGTCTGAATCAAAGTCTAAGTCTGAATCTGATTTTGCCATTAAACAGATATTGGCATAATCATCATCACTTTCTTCACATTCAGTGTTACTCCAAGTCTCTGCTTTGAGTGCCTTTATGTTTTTCTCAGTCTTTCCTTTTCTTTTCTTTAACAGAGGACAGTTGGGTCTGATGTGTCCCTTTTTCTTGCATTCAAAGCAAGTCACTTCTTTGTTAGAATCATCTTCCTCTGTTGATTTGTTTTGAAACCTTTGAGAGCTTTGTTTCTTCCAATTGAATTTCCTTCCTTTTCTGTTCAACTTTCTGAATCTCTTTATCATGAGCGCCAGTTCTTCATCATCTAGATCTTCTTCAGAGTCTGTAGCATCAGAATAGTCATTAGACTTTAAGGCAATAGATTTCTTACCTTTTGAATCTTCCTCTTCGTTGGTTTGTTCCACTTCATAAGATTGAAGAGTCCCAACCAGTTTGTCTACAGAGAGTGGAGCAATCCTCTACGTCTCTCTTATTGAGGTTTTTATGTAATTCCAGTCTTTAGAGAGTCCTCATAGGAGTTTGTTGACCTTCATATGTCCTGAGATTGGATGTCCCTGATATTCAAGACCATTCACAATTTCAGTAAAGCGACTAAACATGTCAGTTATTGATTCTCCTGATCTCATCTTAAAAACTTCATATTGTCCCAAAAGTATATTGATCCTCGTTTCTTTCACACGATCAATTCCTTCATAGGTAATGTGAAGCCTATCCCAAACTTCTTTTGCTGTATCACAAGAAGATATTCTCAGTAGGGGATAAAGCACAATATAAGGAGTAAATAGCTTTGGCGTCAAGAGTCTGTCTCTTGGTGATTTCTTCTTGAGTCAAAAGAGTGGGATCAGCAGCTTCTTTTCCTCTCTCTGATTCTGATGCAGCAGCAGGAATGATTCCTTTATCAACCACTTCCCATTCCAAAGGATCTTTCGATCTTAGGAATGCCTTCATCTTATTTTTCCATATGTTGTAGTCTTTTCTATCAAAGTATGGAGGTTTGGTATTGCTTTGACCTTCAACCAACCTTGTAGGCAACATACTAGCCATAGATCTTTTACTCAGAAGTAAAGACACTTCTTATGAACGAGTACACAAAACTCTTATACCAATTGTTAGGACTAGAATTAGCACCTGGAGGGGGGTGAATAGGTGATTAAAGCAATTTTAACAATTTAATCCGAATGAGAGATTAATGAATTTAAATCAACAATCGCAGCAAATGAAAGTAATAAAAGATAAAAGGATTAGGGATAGAGAATCAAGACTCCAGATTTATAGTGGTTCAGCTTAGACCAAGCCTACGTCCACTCTCTCCGCACGGACAGCCCTTCGGGCCGGATTTCACTAAGAATCAAAAGAGTGATTACAGTTTCACGCTCTTGAGTCCACAGTGTAGACACTTTACTACACTTCCTCAAGGTCTCACCACAATATGATCTCTCTTTTGATTACATATAACGCTTGAAGAATATGATCGCAAAATAGAAAAGGAGATTCAGACTTTGGAATTCTTCTATTCGACACCCTTTAACAACTGGAGCATCTCTCTTATATACTTCTTCATGCCTTCTATACCGTTGGCACTTTCCAAAGAAGTTCTTCCAATCAACCCGTTGGACAGAATCAATTAGAGAGATCTCGAGCTCTTTAAGGTAAGTGTTGATAGCCCATCAATCCTGCTTGCCCATACAATCAGGATCTTGGTTTCCATAAGTAAATACTTCCAAATATAAGTTGCGAAATCTTTAGAGAATCTATACATATTCGAATACGAAAGTAAGATCTTCTAGTGTTGAATCTAGTAGAAAGATATTCTCTAGCCGTTAGAATAAAAACCATATAAGATCATAATAGAAGATGGTCTGGAGACTGTCCATGAGAGTAGACTTTGAAACATGAGTCTTGCTAGCTTCAAACTTTGATCTTCAGACTTTGCCAGTAGAGTCTGTAAGTCTTCAGACTAAACTGAGGAAAATGTTTTGTCAACTTCAAAATACTTAAAGAGAATTTATCCAACAGATCTCTCCTGTGTTGAGTTGAAGTTCCATGCTCAGGTTCATCCATGGTGTGGTTGAGAGTTTCCAAAACCTCTTACTCCTCAAGGATGTATAGAACCTTTCGTTGTCAAATATCATAATTGTCATAGCTTAGCTTCTCACCTTTATTGAGGTCAGCTACAATGGTCTTGGATGCCGATGCCATAATCAATTACTATAATACATTGACATAATAGACGCAGAATCAATACTAGCACATTTTTCAAAGTAACACACATTTAATTTGCAGCAAAAACAAACTAAATTAATGATAATTCAACAAAAGATACAGAAACAAAAGTTCACTATGTTCCCAATCAACTTCTATGTACGATTGTTCTATTATCATTAATTAGTTTAATTTGCACAAATTTTAAGTTCTAGGTGAGAACTCCTTCGAATTCTACCAATCTACGAACTCCCACTAGGAAAAATAATTACATGATCTCATGTAATTTCTACATTTTTGCATTAACACAAAAGTATAACATGATATAAACAAACGTACAAAAAAAACAATCATGCTGCAACTACAATCAAATCCGCAATTCAAGATCTAACGGAAAAACAAGGATTTCCTACCATTGTTCGAATTTTCATGGAACTAGTAAATAGTAAGTATATTTAACTAATTACATGCTATCATCGAACCAAGCTTTACACCACATATATGACACCATATCCATATAAGCAAGCTACTGTATTTCCAAGAGCATAAGAAAATACAAGCAAAAAAATGAATAAATTATGCATTAAACCCCAAAAAATACGCATACTTAGGGTTCTCTATACATTTTCATACATTTAAAAAATTCAAAAATAAAAAATAAGTATACCACAGTGTAGAGCACATTCATACGAACCCAATGCCTCCGACCACACTCCAATCGGACCTCCCATGCACCCCCAGGCGTCGCCTGAGTGCGCGGCGTGTGTGGCGCACGCGCCAACTTGCCCAAAGGCTCTGGCCGGTCCAACCGGTCCGACCGTTGACCGTCAACGGGTCAAGTCGACGGGTCGTCGGCTGGGTCGGGTCGGGTCGGGTCAGGTCGCCGGCCGATGACTGGCCGGCCAACTGCCGTCGGCACTGATGTCATCGATAACGTCATCCTAACGGTTACCGACCGTTGGATGACGTCATCCGTGACGTCGCTGTGGCACCCCCAAAACCCGATAGGGTCGCCACAGATACTAAGCGCTTAAAATCTAAGGCAAAAACAACTTATTTGACGTTAGCAAAAAGGGAGTTATAAATTTGATCGAGGTTTAGGCGTAAAATTTTTGTTTTTTTTTTTTAGAAGGCTTTAGGGTTTAGTGCAGCTCTCGGCAAAACATAAGAGGCGAGTCTCACCATCTCTCCGCTTCCTTAACGACAGCACAATGCACACCAACTATTGCGATTAAAAGAAAACACAAGGCCGAACCATTTTTATTTACATATATATATTTTTGCGAAGGGTTTCACGGGTCGGTACATCAAAAGGTAGGCCAAGACTCTTCCATACGCTCGGCCTTCAACCCCAAAAAGGAACACTCGACCCACTATAAACAACGTGTATAAACCTCCCCTCGGACTGCTAGTGTCGGCCATATCTCAAAAAGTTGCCAACTCCTACTCCTCACGCGTGGGCCATCACACCCATCCTGGTGCGTTAGGCGGTGGGGGTGGCAGCATCCCCATCATCACTCCGTCGCGGCGAACGTGGACAGACACGTACTCTGAATGACCGGGCCCCAGGACATGGACCCACGTCATAAGTCACGATCGCACGAACCCGTATGAACGTTAGACCAGGAACGGCGGGACAATCGATCTCCAACAACTC
This sequence comes from Eucalyptus cloeziana, assembly GCA_014182715.1. Lineage (NCBI taxonomy): Eukaryota > Viridiplantae > Streptophyta > Magnoliopsida > Myrtales > Myrtaceae > Eucalyptus > Eucalyptus cloeziana. The sequence continues at coordinate 30,808,893 of CM024641.1, read as the reverse complement.
GACCTCCACATCAGAAGGAAGGCCATAAAATACTCCCCGCGTGACGGTAGGGAGTGGTATTATGCTAATCTGAAATGTTGGTCCCCGAAGGGGTGAGTACAACCACTCAGCAGGTAAAAGAATCCAATAACCACTCAATGCATTAAACAATACGAACAATTACATCATACATGTTATTCATGCATTCCAGCGTACTTACCTCGAAGCCATGTATATGCCATCATACATCATCATCACAATCATAATACGTACATATCATAGGCCATGAATGATCATCATCATGTTATATCATCCATGCATGTCATCATTATATCTTACATACATGTCATCATATCATCATGTCATCATGTCATCATGTCATCATGTCATGTTACATGTGCATATCATCATGCCATAGGTAATCATCATCATGTCATATTACATATGCATATCATCATGCCATAGGTAATCATCATCATGTCATGTTACATGTGCATGATTTAATTTCCACTTTTAATTTTCAATTCGATCACCACATCACTTTTTCTCAGGATCATCAATTTTATCACATACTTTACACTCGCACCCCATCCAGGCATTGCAAGAAGAACCTCCGGCATTCAGCCATTCATGGCCACCGGGCATCCGGCACCCCCACATCCCGGGCATCTCGCATCCCAACTGGCATCACGAGGCATCCCCTCGGGCAAAGACCTCCGAGGCTTCCGACACCCAATCATTCCGGGCATCCTGATACTCCCAGGGCCATCCGGTCATGTATCTCTATACATTCCGGGCATTATCATCCTCCACAAATAGCTTCCTCATTTATCATTGTTCATGTTTGCCAATTTAGGTCTTAATTTACTATGCACATGATGTAATGGTAAAACAAAATCACCTTCGTTCTTATACATGCATCCTCAATCATTAATATACGTGCAGCAAAATGCAATCACTCATAGCAACTAGATTCTTATGGAATGTATGCCACTCAAAATAATTTACTTACCAAATTCATTTAGAATTTGTTTAAATTCTAACTTATCCTATTTTGCAATTATTTAAATTAAACATTCACACAAATCCCAAATTCATGAGATTAAAGCATATGATAATTTAATACAATAAAATAGTGATTTCCTAAAGAAAAACACATGGCAAATCAATTTCTACACAAAAGGTAATGTTTACTAAATTACCGCATGGAAACTCGGACAAAGGCAGAATGTGCAGTTTTCTAAGTAATTCAATTAAAATGCCCAAACGACCTCCGAAAATTATGAAAATTTACCAGGTTATAGTTAAGACACTAAATTAGGTTTTTCATGAAGGATTCTAGGCCAAATTTGTTTTAGATAAATTTCTATAGTCATTCGAAGCTACAGGTCAGATCACCGAAACGTCCAGGGTCCTATGTCCGAAATATTGAGGTTTAACCTATCTATCCTTCTTCGTTTTCTCTGAAATTTGGATATGTTTTACTTCTAAAGATCCCCTACAACTTTCATGAAGGAACTTAAGCCAAATTTCCAAAGAATAACCTCCATATGAGTCCATGAAGTCTCGGGTGTCCTGTACCGCGTCTCCAGATTTATCATCTTCAAGAACAGGTCGATTTCCTAAGCTATACTTGTTCATTTTGCTTCAAATTTGAGTATGTTGATCTTTAAGATGTGCTCTACAAGTTTCATGAAGGAGTCGAAGAGATATTCTTGGTAAAAATAAACATGCAGCCACAAATCTACCTCAAGGTCAGCAAAGTAGTTCCAGATCTAGAGTCTCCGTAGGATGGGGTTTTGACCCCTTAAATCTTCATCATTTTACACGAAATTTTAGTATGTTGTAAGTCAAGGTGTTGGCTACAACTTTCATGGAGAGATCCAAGTCAAAATCGAATTCCAAACGTGCATGCAAGCTCCCACAAGATTCTGACTCCAGTGGTTCATTCATTCATGAAAACAGCAAGGTTCTTCAAAAACAAACCACACAAGCTTCAGTTCCTAGCTTCTAAACATCCAAGAATTCAATCATACATACAAAACACACATGCAAGAGTAGTAATGGACCCTAAACTTGCCTTAAACTCAAAAAGAAATGGCGGCACACGGCGGACGAACGGCGGCGAGCGGCGGCGACGGACGGTTCCTCCTCTCTCTTGGCCTCCTCCTCTCTCTCTCGCACGCACACCCTCTCTCCCTCTCTCTCCTTTGGGTGACACTCCTCCCCCCAACCGGTCACCCTCTCTCTCTTAATTCCCCAAAAGGCAATCATGAGGTTGCCTCCCCAAGGGCCAATGCATGGCAAGCCTTCTTGCCACTTGGCAAGGCTCATGCAATTGGGCTTGGGCTTTTTGGGCTTTTTGGGAGAAGTGGGCCGGCCACTCCTCCCCCCCTTTGGGTCGACGGCAGCCCCTCCTTGTGGGCCTTAATGGGCCGACCAACTTGGCCCATTAAGGTCCACCCTTGGGCCTAAGGCTCAATCAAATTTTCTTCCTTTTTTTTTTTTTTTTTTATCTTTCTTTTTAGGGACTTAATTACTAAATTTCACATAATCAAAATCCTATAATATTTTATCTATGAGAACTTAATCTATAAAATGCATGGCCAAGCATAGACTATTCTCATTAATTTACCCTATAATCCAATTTCAAAAATTTAAATTAAGAACACAAGCACAAAACACATGGCCTTAAGAGAAAACTAAAGGCTAAAGCATAACCCATAGGTAAATTCATTACCTATTTAAGAGCTTTAGGACACCTTAGGGCTTGCCCCTAATTTCTGGGATGCCACAGTCACCACACATCGCGTCGCTTCGTACGACGCATGCGTGACGCACACATGTCGGTTCACCGACCAGCGCGTGTTGCGCACGCGCTGGCTTCCCCAGCGCGTCAGACACGTGAGGCCCACGCGCAGCGGCTTCTAGCTGCACATGTGGGCGCGTTCGGCCTCCTTCGATCGCACTCGAACCACCGTCGAACTTGTCTCGACGAATACTTTCACCCTGTATATTCAAAAGTTGATTTTGGCCAACAAAATATTTCGAAAATTGGTAAAAACCGCACGGATGCACGTGACCCTGAACCCGTTCTTCGCTTTGGTTCGATTTTTCGACGATTCATATATCAATTTCAATTAATAAACATCCAACCAGTGTAAGATATCATACTCTTGATCTTGATATCAAATGGTAAACTGGAAAATTCAATGAAAAATAAGGCAGAAACCACGACCGGGCTCTGATACCAATGTTGGAATTCAAGTCGGCAGAAGACGACTTACCTTTATCTGATGTGCAAGCAACAATTAACCTCGGAACGAACGTTTAATTACGGATGAATCACGAACAAAATTACTTCACTCTAGTCTGAATGCAATCACAAGGAAAGCACCCGATTTCCACGGCGTAAATGCAAACTGTTCTTGTAAAAGATGAAATTGAAATGCTTTCTTCTTCACTTGATGAAAGGGAGAGAAATTTGGTGCGTATGTTCTGCCAACAACAACAATCAACGGTTGTCTTCAAATGGCATTTATACATCTCCATTCATGCCCTTTCAAAGAGGTGCCTTTCCATCGTAACTTATCAATGCCAAACGGTGCATTCCAATCGCACCCCATCATGGACGTACTAGCTAAAGTACAACACACCTTAATCTTACTCTTCTCCTTTTTGACAGCCCAAACTTCCCCAACTCCATTCTCTCATTCTCTGGCCAATTTCTACACCTGCATTGCACAATCACCCTTTGTCTTCTAGCCCCGCTTCACCATTTCTTGATTTCCCTTGTCTTGCTTGGTCGTGACTGAGGAAGAAGAGAACTTGGAAGATTCAACATCTACAGATTTTTTTCAAGGCCTTGGCTTGCAAGAGGGAGTCTTTAGTAGGCGTAGAGCTAAAATTGGTGGGGTTCTAAGAAATTGCAATCTTGGGCATGTCAAAGGGCTTAGAGGGAATGGGTGCATCCAGGTCTTTGACTATGGCTATGGTGATGGTGATAACGGCTTGTTTTGGGTGCTTTTGAGGGAACGGGTGAAAGGGTGTATAGGAGTGTGCGGTGGAATCGATAACTACCCAGACTGGATGGAATCTACTCAAAATCGGTGGTTCCCAAGGTTGAAATTGATGGGTACAAGTCTAGTTCCCGAGTTTAGGTATGAAACCACCCATCTCTCTACTTGGACCAGACTGTTAATATATATTTAAAAATTTTAATGAAAAATTAAAAATTAAAAATCCATAATCTCACTCGTCAATTATTTCGTCTCATCTTGGTCTCTCTCATCTCAACCCCTCCCAACATGAGGTTGAATAAAATGATAGTGCCCAAATTTAACTTTGAGTTCACCATATAAACAACAAACTTCAACAAGAATGAGAGCATCCAACATAAAGCATTTGTAGGAGTAGCACTAAAGCAAACCAAACAATGTGAAAATCTATGACTATCTCTAAGATTCATTGACCGAGCCCATGCCAGCTCCCTATCTTTCAATATCATCAATATTAATGATATGGTACATATCCATCCACAGAGAAAAAGGAAATGAAATATTGCACTAATCAAATACTACATTCCCCCTCTTTTTTTCTTTTTTTTTCCTTCTTTCTTGATTGAAACACTCCCCCACTTGGGGTGGGGAAAAAAGACTATCATAGATTCTCCATTCTAACTTGATGTGAGAGCATCCAACTTAGCTCTATCAACGAACTTAGCATCATCAATGCTCGCCTAAGCCAAAACCAAATTTGGACATAACATGATTCATTGGTTTGGAAATAAAATTATCAATGAGAAAGACTATCCATCATGAACCTAATTGAGGAGTTGTTGATTCACCATAATGGTTGCCAGATTCAAGGCCAAACAATAACCTAACGATTGGGGGCTATTTTGGTCAAATTATGTCGCTATTTGGTGATATTCTACGATGGCTATCTAGCTTCCAAGACTAGAGCACGAATTTAGAGAGAGTTATCAAGTTTCAATGCTTCTAATAATTAGACCCATGCGTTTAAGTCTCTTTATTCATAGCTTTTGTAAGTCTTTATTGTGTTGTTGTTTTTAAGAATAATTATTAGGTGAGTTCTCCACGAGTTTGTTTAGCTTTTGGGATTCAAAAAGTCTTTGTTGTTGTTTAGCACTATCTCTATAAATAGAGGTGTAATCTCATTGAAAAGGCAGACATTAATTTGAGTATATGAATAAATGAGATTTCCTCAACATGAGTGATATCTTTAAAGAGTGGTTAAATCCTATCCTGGTTTCTTTATCATTGGAGGGTGGATTACTCCTTGGTGATGAGCCAAGAAGCCCTTTATTGTCAGTTGGTTGTTCATCCTTTACGCTTTGGTGGTGAGGTTCTCTATCTCAAAGTCCTTTATCTTTGGTGAGCGGCTTGTCCTTTAAGCCTTTGTGGTGAACTTCATTAATCCAAATTATCTTCCTTGGCTGGTGGTGCGTCCTTTAAGCCTTGGTGGTGCGTCTCGCTTCGTCGAGCACGGCAACGTCTATATCTAAACGGCATTCCCCAAGGAGCATCAACCTAGCCTCCACTGCGACCGGCATCCGTTGATGTGAGGCAATTTCGAAGGAGCATCGTCCGGCGTAAACGCATCATGATGGTTTCCAATAGCGATCACACGCACATCCATGTCCGGCCAAGAACATCGTGCTTTACACTCAAATACTTACATATCAAATAATGGACTTGGCCTATTTTCTTCATATTAAAAACACCCGGTCTGTGTGGATACACGATCGAATTGAACAATAAAAAGTGGTACACTCTCTTTTAAAAATCCCACGATTTTATATAGTACTTAAAATATTTTTGGCATCAAACCTGACACCCAGTATTTTTTTAATTAAATACCAAAATATTTCCTTCATTCCATTCCACAAGAGAAAGAGACAGAGTGAATAAAAGAGTTTAGATATCCCGATGGGTAAAGATAAGTGTTAGTACATTCCTAACCAAATATCGATTATTTTGTCTTTTTCTATTTGCAAAGTGGAGTCGACTAAAAATTACAGGTATCAATTTTGTCTTTGAGTGGAACCTCTTCGAACTCTCACTCAAGAGGAGCAACCGCCGACACCTAATTTTTAGTCGACGCATCATTAAAATGTCAAAATCGAAATTTGAGTTTCGATCGCAATGGAGCCCCATCTTTCAACCAAAAAGTGTCGTTTTTATTTCTTTCTTTTGTATTGTCGTTTTAAAGCAATTTCTAGCTCATTTTCAAGAAAAAACCTGACAAGTCAAAAGGTTGACTTTCAAATTTACTTTTTGGTTAACTCTTTGACCAAAAGTCAACCCCGGATCAAAAATTGACATTTCACTCAAAAAGATTCCATTTGGCTTTAATTTCACTTTTGTCAAATCCATTTTTTGAAAATTCAAAGATTTGTCCAAAAATCGATCTTTTAGGAAAAGTCAATGAATGGTTGACTTTTGGTCAAACATTTGATCCAAAAATATAAAAAAAATATAAAAACTACACAAATACATTTCTTTTAATGCCAATTTGATTTTTCTTGGGTAAAAAATTTCATAAAATTCGATTAAGAACCTTGATTTCTGAATTTTTCAGTTTTAGGTTCTAAATCAACCAAAAATAAATTACTTTTATTCTAGTCATATTTGGTTTAGGGACTATTTGAAATTTGTCTATGTAATCAATTTCGCGATTTACCAAGTCAAAATGCAAATTGCCGTTTTGAGCCTTAATTATGGGACCAAAATCAATTCTTCATGACTTACGAACGGTCGATTGCATTTCACTCATTTTCTTGAGATAAGTCCAAATCTAGGGTCAATTTTGTGAGATTCACTTTGGTACATTCTAATTTGGTCGATTTGACTTATTCAAAGTTTAGAAAACCCACCTAAGATGCTTCAATTGATATAATTTGACTTGGCCCATTCTAGACTAGAATGTAATTGAAATAATTGAGCTTCAATTTGGGCAATTGAGATTCAATTAAAAATATGAGTTTAGCTTGTGGCCTCACTTCAATAGGAATTCAATGAATTTATTCATTTTGTGCACAATTAGTCGACTTGAGATAGCCTAATTGCATCTCATTTGATCCAATTCATGTATAAATATTTGGTTTTGTTTAAATTGGGTAAAACCAAAAAAATCATAATAAAATTTGGACAAAAATTCAACCCAGTCAACCCAGTGTTGACCGACGTTGACCAGATTTGACTAGTGTTGACCGGCGAATTTTTCCTGTCATTTTTCGGCCACAAAACCACCCTTAGCTGACCCACTTCATGGCCAATGCATTTATGCCCTTAATTTTCAAATTTCGAAATTTTCCCCGAATTTTACGAAATTTGCAAATTTGCCCCCCAGGTTTGATGAAATTACAAAAGGACCCAACTAATCCCTTACCTCAAAATTAGATAATCACCGTCCATTGAGAATACATCGTGATCATTCAATTTAAACATGTGATGGATTTGGATGTCATTTTAGGGCTTTTAAGTTTGTTAAGAAGAAAGATGGCATCCTAACTCTTGGATCGATATCCAAGGGCTAGGATGGCCTCTCTTATGCATTTATAAATATCATTTTCCTCTGAAAAAAAATAGGGAGGCTTGTAGAATTCCAGATTTGAAAAGTGAAGGGAGTCTCTCTCTCTCTTTCCTTTTTCTCTCTCTCCCTACCGACTTTCTCCCTCTCATCTTCACGCGCATTTTTTTTCCTTTGGCCGCACCACCCCTCGCCGGCAAGCTCTCCGGCACTACCAACCATTACAAAGTTACTCTACCCTTCCTCGAGTTCTAGGTGGCTGAGATTAATCGAAGAAGTCGTCGATGGTCTTTCTGTGCCCGATCTAGTAGCTATTCTGTCTAGTAGCAAATCGGAGCAAATCAGGCGTCGTCTTTAGCATCTCTGGTGATCTCACTCCCTCTAGGACAGTCCTTGATATTCCTAGGTGTTGCATGGCTTGGTGATAGTTCACGGGAGTTCGTTTCATGCGAAAACATTAAGAAGTAAGCTCTTTCGTCTCAAGCTCAATGAAGTGAGGTCTCAATAGGAGATCGGGGCTAGAGCTCATCTTAGGGATTGATTTGTGAGGTTTATGATGACTTGATGATGTTTAGGATGTATTGGGAAGAAAGTAGATAGGCTGTGATAATGATAATATGTTTGATTGCTTGGATGATCATTGTTTTGCAATTTCGGATCCATGACGAATCTCTCTGTGCATATGCTTGGAAATGAGCTAGTAGATGTGCTTTTTTGTGCTCAATGCCTTCATGGGAGTTAAAGAAAACTTGATTAGCTTTCCAATGAGCTATAGCATGTCCCGATCCGATGTCATTTGCTATCTGAATTCTGCTTTGAAAGTTAGGAAATGATTCTGGAAAACTGACATGTTTTAGTTCACTGTTATGTATTAATCGATCTTGGCTGCTTGTCGATTTTCTGTGGATTTTTGTGCTTTGAATCTGAAATCAACGCCTTCATGATAATTGTTCAAAATATGTTTCTCTACGACATACATTTTTTCCAAGTTTTGTGAAAATCATTTGGATAGGTTAATCCTAAAAAGATCGTTCTTATTTCTGCACATTTTTTACATCAGAAGTAACTTTCTGTTTTGACCAAAACGAGGTCCGAAACGAACTCGTTTCAGCTCGAGTCCTGTGGAGATTATATAATAAATGTCCCAAGCTTTGAAATGGTAGGCTGCACGCCCCAATCGAGCGTTGTTTGACCCTGGAAAAACATCTCTAAATATTAATAATTCTGCAGTAGTTTAGGTCTTTTTCGGCTCTGTTTCTACTCCGCCTTCTGGTTTTGTTATTTTTGTGTTGACTTTCATGATCATTTTTTGATAAAATTTTCTTCATGAGTTTTGTTCCAAATTGTCTTGTACATCTTCTGTAATTTTTTCATGATTTGTGGAGCTAATCAACTAGGTCAAATTTACTTAGATCTAAACTTAGGTCAATCTGTTCATATCGATATCTGATTTTGCTATTTTTGTTGATTTTTGTGTTGAGTTTTGAAAGAACGGAAAGTTGCTCATACAGGTGTTGTGCATGTCTATAGTTTTTTTGCAAAATTTTTAGACATGTTTAGTTAGATCAAAATCGCTTAGATATGAACATAGGTTAGTTTGTCTTACATTGATCTGAGATTTGTTTTGATGAAATTGAGTCCATAAATGCATATATTTGATCTCAAATCCTTTATGAGTGTTGAAATACATGATACATATGTTCAATTGATGCATGCTTTATAAGGTTTTTATATTGGTAAAGTGGGTCAATTGCATACATTAGAATAAAAGGTACTGTAGCAACATGTGCTGGACATATAATTTGTCTGTTTTGTTATTTTTTCTATGACTCATATGATGTTAATTGAGTTTCAACCTCTTAATGAGAAATCTTCATCATCGTATGCTTTGTATGTGATTTTTGGTAGGATTTATGCATGTATTGAGGATGGTTGAAATCATGCTTGTTCTGTAAACTTTATGCTAAAATGAAACATTGTCATATGTGCACATTTCCATGTTTGTTTAAGTCATATAGGGATCAAATCTTACGATCATGCCTTCCTAATGATTGAACCGTATGTTGCAAGGTTTACATACATGTTTAGGTCATGTCATTTGAGTTTCTTCTTGCACATAAAATTTGTCTCACAAAAAGTGTTCATCATCCTTAGGATTCCCAAGCATACCATTAGGAATCATAAATCATCTCATAATGTCATTTAAATTGTATAAAATTTTGCATGTCGACTTAAGATTAGATGACTATCCAAACTTTCTGTCGTATCCAATCATAAGTCTCATGTGATTTCTGCACACCGTTTGTGCATTCTTTGAGTGATTTTGAGGTTTTCTAATGAATGTTTATGTTTTGTTTTCTTAGTTACTGATGTGTACATTTTTAAAGATCTCGATTTTAGGATATAAAATTGACCTAGTTTGGACTCGAGCTTTTCTAGGAAGACATACGACACACTTAGAAGTTTCTAATGCTATTGATTTCATGCCAATCACTCATCGTTTGGACCACTTTTCCAATTTTTCAAAACTAGATTAGAATCTGAATAAAGGATCAAATTCGGACCCCTGTTCTAACCGCTGTTTGGACAGGTCTTTGATATTTTTGTTCTATTTATTCTATCTTGAACATGAACTTGGCCTCTAAATGAAACTTGCTTGTCATCATATTGGCTATATTGTGTGTAAATTTGATGATTTTCAGACATACTTTAATAGGACAAATCCTTGTGACATCAACTGTATGTCCTATTGTTTTGACAAATTTTTGATGTGTTGTTGCTTGTTGTTTGATTTTTGTAAAATCATGTAAAGATTTTTTAAGAAAATTTTCTTCACGAAAGTTGTTCATTATCATGTCATGCATGTTAGAGAATTTTTTTCATTGCCAAATTATCATTAGATATTGCCCAATTTTGATATCCTTACATGTTTGTTATGAAATTTCTTGATATAAACATGATTGTGATTGTTTAGTTATACCGTTTAGGTTAGTTTGTGCATGAAATTAGGACATGCCATCTTCATGAAAATTATTTTAAATGCTTTGCTATTTGTTGTTAAATAATCGACCTTTTCAAATTGCATCTTTCAAAAAATGCTTTGGTACATGTGATATTTCTCAAAAAAGATTTCTAAAAAGTTCTTCTCTAAAGCTCGATTTGGCTTAAGGAAAAATCATGGTTTGGACCATATTCGAAGTGCTTGCGACGCTTGTGAGTGCATTTATATGAGCCCCGGGCTAACCTTGGCAATTGAATATATTTCATAGCCTAGATATTCGTTAATCATAAATATTTTCAAACCTTTTTAAAATCCTGATTTGACATCGTTAAAGTCACGGTTTGAATTGTATGCAAAATGCCTACGATGCTTGTGAGTGCATTTATACGAGCCTTGGGCTAACCTTGGCAATTAAATGTCTTTCATAACTAAGACATCATTTTGTCTTAAAACTTTTCATGAATGATTTCGAAATATGTTTTTGAAATATCACATGTACCCCTCATACATATAATCCCATCATACACTAGAAACTGCCTGTGATTGTAATTGGCGCATGCCCTTGGTAATAAGTAACCCACCGACGGTTCACTTTCTTGCTTGATTGGTTGAGAAATAAGGTTCAAAAGACCTCCATGCATGTTTAAATTTTTGCAATGCATGTGACTTTTAGATGAATGGTCGGGTCGATGCATGATATCGAGGGAAAACCTTGGGATCACATAGATTGCTTGTTTAGGAGACTTATTAGCGTTATTGGCCATGCGAGAATATAATTTTCAACAATTGCTATAAGTCATAAAAATGGATTGGGTAGGTGTCTTTGTGGGACCCTCGCATGATAGACAAAGGCTGAACCTGAGACCCCAAAATTTGACTTTCACATTGAACTTTTTTTAAATGATTGATCTTGACATGATGTCTTGTTTTTATATTGTTTTGACGTGTATGCTTGTTCATCGTCATTGTATGTACCTAGTTATAGATTTCTTAGATTAGTTTTAGATTAGGACCCCGAAGATAGAGAAAGCGTGAAGATGGTAGAGGTCGATGTCCATTCCGACTATTATCATGTACTATCCATCTCCCCGACATATGTCTCGAGTTCCATTTGTTATATAAAGTCCAACGAGTTGCCGATTTTCTTTCTTTCTCTCATCTTTTTCAATTGTGTTTCTCTTTTATATTTTCTAGGATTGCATTGTAGATTTACTGATTTTCTTGATTGTTTACTTACTGTCTCGTAATTTCAATTCTATTAATTGCTTTCTTTTCTTGACTTTTTAGAAATAGAATATAATGAAAATGACCAACCACGCATGATCACTTAGTTTATGACTAATGATCTTAAAAATGTAAAAGGAAACACATGGACATGTTAGGAAAACACAACATATTGTTTAGGTACTGAAAGGGCGCCAATAGAAATTTTAGCGTAACCCAAGTCTCCGAACCCTCGATTGGGTTTTCTAGCCAACCCAAAAAATGAGACTAGTGGCGACTCCTGTCTTATTTTTAGGTTGCCATAAGTAACTAGACCGTATAAATAAACCCATCGCGTGGGGTACGAGTTTTGATGAAACTCACCATGGTTTAGCATACTCGATATGAGAGTACCCCAAAGGATGAAGTGATGACATCCTTATGGGTGAGATGTATTGTCGAAAGGGCTACCATGGTAAAGGTACCCTTAAATCTGATATCCACACCTGACCCCTTCTTCTAAGGTGTATCACTTGTGTGGGTATGGATCGCGACACTCCGCTGTCACACGAAGTACGAGCTTGGGAGAGCTCGCGATCTTGTGGAGGGAACTCATGAGAGGATTGATCCGAAAGGTGAGGTGATGACGTCTTTTGGAATGCAAGCCGTGAGGGAACTCTCGTGATCAAGTACCCCTAAACCTAACATTTCCCCTTTTTCTCTCCTCGTGATGATGAGGGATTCAAGGGCGATGAGATCGGGTTGCGACAATGACTAGATCCAAAGATTTTAGTGGTTAAAGAACATGAAGGGAAGAACTGGATGAATACTGGTGTAGTATGCACATTTATAGAAAAAGTATTTCCTGAAGCAGAATCGAAATATTGAAAACAAGGAGTATGGTATTCTTTAGGAAAGACTTTAGTGTCTAAGATTGAAAAACTATCACCAGTATCTATAAGAGCAATGACTGTGATTAGTTTAATAAACTTTGATGTGAAGATTTTAACAGGAAAATGAGAACAATGAACTTGGCTAGAGTAGGGTCTTGTTCAATGGAAGTGAGAAATATGGAGGTACGGATACCTTGGGTGCCAAAACTTGGCACAGAGGGACATTTAAGTGCCAAAAGTTTGGAAAGTGATACTTAAGTGCTAAAATATGAGCAAAATGGATCACTAAAGTGCCACTCTGGCTGAATTTCCGGCCAAAATGTCGACGTAGCGATTTTCTGGTGAAGGAAGTGCAAAACGATGACGTTTTGCACACTGACGTGGCTAAACAATACAAAAATGACGTTGTTTTGGCGCTGACATTGTAAAAAATAAATATAAAAATTAATTAAATTAAATTAAAAAATAAACTTATTTAAAACATTTATAAATAAAAATATATTAAAAAAACTAAAAAATTTAAAAAAAAAAAACTAATTTTTTAAAAAAAAAGGGGGGTCGGGCCTTTTCCGACGGTGGCGAGGGCTCGGCCCTCAGCCACCTGCCCCTTTTTTTTTCTTTTTTCTTTTTTTTTTTAATATTTTTATTTTATTTTTAAATGTTTTAAATAAATTTAATTTTAAAATTAATTTAATTAATTTTTATATTAATTTTTTTACCACGTCAGCACTAAAATGACGTCGTTTTTGTATTGTCTCGCCATGTCGCATGCAAAACGGGCGTCGTTTTGCACTTCATTCGCCGGAAAATTGCCACGTCGGCATTTTGACCGAAGTTGCACTTAAGTGATCCATTTTGCTCTGATTTTGGCACTTAAGTGTCCCTCTGTGCCAAGTTTTGGCACTTGAGGTGTACTTTTGCCGAGAAATATGAGAAAAATGTCTTGAGAATCCGAATCACAATCAGTTTCCCTAGGGTTTGATAGCAAGGAATAATACAAAGAGTTTGTTCAAATGGATTTTCATCAACAGAGAACAATGATTCAACATCATCATTTTCAAGGGAGACACCAGTTTTAATTTTGATATGATGTATCAAGTGGTTCCGACCTTTTTTCACTAGAGAGTAGTTTTTGGGGAAATGACATTTCTTGTTGCATATGAAGCATCAAGTTGATTTCTTGCGATCCATGTGGTCTTTTTTTCTTCGCAAAAATCGTCATTTTTTCTTTCTTCAAAAATGCTTAGATCCATGCTTGGATCTTCCAACTTTGTATTTGTTGAAATGCTTCTTCTCTGTGGAATATTTTTCACAAGAGCCATATCAATCTTTTTTAGAGCATTTGATCTTTAGATGCTAGCACGAACAAGCGCCATCAAGCTCTCGATTGTCTCTGATGTAAGTTTTCATCATTTGGCATCTGAGACACAAGTCATCGAGGCAAAGATGGATCTCTTGCTATATATTTTTTTTGAAGGGGATATCCACAATTTTTCTTTACTTGTTGAGAAAAGATCTCTCAACTTGCTGGGAGAGCTCTCTAGGAATACAAGCTAGAAAAAACTTGTTTCAGGTTTTCATCAGCTCTGAGACCATAGAAGAGTTTGATCATTCCTCGATAATGTTTGTCGAGATGTCTTTTTGGAAGAGAGAAATATTTTCTTTCAAAATATTCTCTTTCTTGAGCTTAACAAGATCAGTGGGTATACTAATGAAATGTGGTAGATAAAAACAATGGCTTGGCTAAAATCTGTTAGGAGCAAAAAATGCACCTAGTCTTGTTCTCAAACTGATTACCACCAACATTTGAGGCTACTGGTAAACCTTGTAACAAATTTGAGAAGGATCTCATACTTGTCATGAATTATAAGAGCTCGAGTGTTTAGCTAGAAGTGGAATTCTTCAAATCATTCTGGCTATTTAAAGTAAGGAATATCATTGAGAGTGAGAAACTATTCAAAAGTGGAAGTAGGAATTTGGGATGGATTATTTGATTGAATAACCTTTGGTTCTAAAGGATTTGATTCAATATCCTGATCTAGTGGATCAGCCGTAAATATTGAAGAATTAGCTAATACAATAGGAAATGATTCAACAGCAGTAATTGAAAAAAAGGAGAAATATGAGAGAGATACTGAATCTGGCTCTGAGCTTGAGTTTGAATTGATTGGAAGAATTGAATCTAGGGGAGGCTGATCGTTGGTCTTTCAAGTCAGTAGGATCAAGCTGTCTATCCTCCTGATTGCTCAGGTCTCTTAAAAATGATTCCAATGGATTAGATAACATCATTCGATTTGGTTCCTCCTTTGTGGATCTGGAGGATTCTTCATGATTATTTTCTTTTTCCTTTTCTTTTCTTAGCCTATCCATTTCTCAAAGGCGATTTCACATTTCTACCACATCAGTTTTGTCTCTTCTAATAGACGTTTCTACAAGAGCAGCAAAAACTGAAGTGTTTTGTGGTGGTAGAAGAGAATACTCAATTTTGGGCAAAGTAGGGAATTGATCAGAACGCTTGAATTTTCCTTCTTCAAGAAGTTGAATTTGCCTCTTAAGCTTCTCTATTTCAGCCTTTAGGCTTTCAAGATGATGATATCCCAAATATTGTCCTAATTATAGGGCATGAAGCCTTTTCTAAAATCAACAAGCATTTTTTGGTGGACTCATCATATCTCTTATCTACTTTTGCACATCAAGGATTCTGAAGTCAATTGTCTTGAAGGCATTGTGGTGCCACGAGAGTTTCTGATTGCCAATTCAAAGCAGCTTTCAGCTATGGGATTTCTCTTTTGTATTCTATGGTCATCCATATCAGTGGGAGTAGGAACTTTAGGAATATGACGATATCCTCCCTATGGATCTATGAATTCCTCAGTGATAGGAAAACAAAGCTTAGAGCTTTCTCAAGCAAGAGGCAGAAAATATGTATCTTGGAACATGTAAATAGAAGGATTAACCTTCTTCTAACTTTCTTGGTTAAACGGTGTTTCATCTGGAAGTTCAAGTGGGCATGAATTCTCTTTTGCCCACTCAAGAATTGGCTTGTAAAATGGTGAAACAACTGGTTTTTTATGAGGGGGTGAAGAGGAGGTGAAGGTGGTGAGGTTGAAAGTGATGGTGATGATAATGGATATGAGGGTGGTGAAGGTGAGGCATAGGAAATCATAAACTGGAACTTATCACTTTCACCAAGGGTGTCAACAGAAGGCTCTCCATTTAGATACTTTTGGTATAAAACATCTCTAGCTTTTCAGGCTTTTCACTTGGGCTTTGTGGTTGGATCTACTTCATCAAGAGAATTTAGCTTCCTTGTTCGTAGACAAAGCTGATTCGGAATTGTCTTTCATTCCCAAGGGATAACCTGTATCCATGCGCTTCATATTCACCTAGAGTTTGCTCCCAGAAATATAGCCATCGCTACCCCCCTCACATCAATCCCACGAGCCTCTTATCCATTCTCATTCGACTACGGCAAGGGAGTAAGTCAAAATAGAAAAACTTGCATTGGTTTTAGGGATAATCAGGCTTGAACTGATGACTTCCACCGTATCAAGGTGACACTCTACTGCTGAGTCATATCCCTTCCATGCTCCCATCAAGAAATATATACATGAACAACACTGGCAAAAAGGATCCTAAAAACAATGACTGTAAGGGTCTTTTTAATAATGGATTGGATTTCCATTACTTTGAAAGTACTAGACAAGCTTTTCTGGATCTGAATTAGGGACTGGATTTGGAACACAAGGCTGGATCATGAACATAGTTTGGAAGATAGAAGGACTTTATTCCTTTTCTTTGCCAAATTTGATGGCAACAATGCCATCCTTTTTTTTCTAATGAATTCTGAGTCTGAGGACTGGAGAGGCATATTGTTTAGGTGCAACTTTTCATAGTTGGTAATCCAAGTCTTTGGAAGAAGCTTGGCCAACTTTTCTTTGGCAATCTTCTTGGGAGCATGAATGCATGAGGCTTGATTGTTTTGCACGGAGATGAACATGGCATCTTCATTCCCATTTTGAAAGTTGAGATCAAGGGCATGGTTTTGCACTTGATAGACCATTTGATAATGGACGGTTGCAACAATGGAATTAGCAGTTTAGGGTGCTCCTGTGAGCTAGACCTAAACCTTAAGGAAAGAAAGCAACTGAGGATCTGAAAGAGCAACATTGGAGTTTTGATATAGGGTTACAAAGATTGTCCCAACATTCAAAGTGGTTTGGACAGTGCCAATGCATACATGCTAGTATTCTAGTAATCAAATGTCCAATAGAGCCATTCTAGCTACAACTGGTAAGCCTTTTCGGCCATGAAAAGTAAGTGCAAGGCACACAGTTCCACAATGGATATGAGAATATCCCTGCTAGGTCCACTATTTGGGAAATTCTAGAGGAATTTGAAGAGTGACAAAGTGCTCCTTTTCAGTAGTGGGGATGGGATACTGATCAAATTTGGAAGATTGTACATACTCTTTCACTTCTTTTGGAGTTTGACGAATAAGATGTTTGATTGAGTAGATGGGAGAAAACGATGAAGAGGGTTTGGCAAAAGCTGAATATGGGTTTATAAGAGGAAGCTGGGTTTCTGAAATCTTGGTATCATCACTAAGAAAGATTTCATAAAGATAGTCAATCATAAAGGCATTTGAGACACAAAATTTAGATAGAAAGGAGGAAGATGGGGATGAAGTAAGAGTAATAGGAGTATTGAGAGTTTCGGGATTAGTCATGATGAGGAGAAAATCTTTTCAGTACTGGATTCACCATCTAAGCGCATGGAACAAACTAAGTTACAAATGAGACCATGGCTCTGATACCAATGCGGGGATCTATGCTTAAAACTAGGGAAAATCAAGTCACTTGCTGTAGATATACTATCCCACAATTGGCGAACCTTTCGTTCAAGCCTTCCAGGGACTGCCTTTTAACTACGAACTGCCCGGAAGTTGAAAGAATATACAACCTTTATTTTCAATTGTTTCTTAGAGAGACCTTTGAAGAAATACTAAAATTGCTATATAGTATTCTTATTTGAGACTTTGTTGTATTCTTGAGAAAATTTGCCGGTGACCATTAACATTGTGGGGCAAATAAATTCTTAAAGAAAATAATATCATGTCTTAAAGTTCGACTATATTGCTCTATTCGATTCAAAGTCATATTTTTCCAACAGTGATCAGAGTTTGGGTTTCTATAGATGCCATAGCCAGCCCAATGACGGTTTCTCTTTTTGTTCTTTCCTTTTCCCTTTTCACTAGCCTTGCCCTCACTCTGTCCCTGCAAAATTAGAACATATGATATATAATCAAAGTACATGTAGATAGGAAATTGATAACACGCTTACGTTTCCTTCATTATTCTCTTTCATCGGTCTTGTCCTGATATGATGACCAGGTTGCTTGCATGACCTACAACCCCCCCGGCAAACTTTGATCTGGACATCCTCGCGGAAGTCTTTGGCTGGTCCTGCTGTTTTTTTCTCTGTCTTTGGTCTCCCTGGCATAGTCCTTAACTTTGGTGGGATGACTGGGGCTGAATTGCTACTCGGCCGTAGTATTAGTCCAGCAAAGGGTGAATACTCGAGACATAAAATCAGGTATGTGAAAAAGATACTTATAGCATTCCATTAAATATGGCGATTTTTTTTTGGGTTCAAATGTATGGCGATGTTGAGTTGGAGTATTTTAAATGAAGTGACGTCATTTCCGCCTGAATGATTCACAATTTCACATCCCATATCTTACCGAGGATTGAAAGCTCCTCTGATAACTAAGCTAAGTGAAGACAACTCGGGTCGAAGATTCCACCGAAGCCTTCTTCATAGAGAACGTATGATAATCTTCTCTGCGCTGTGGTAGCAGTCAAAGTGAAACTCGATTCTCTCTGATTTCCCGCTTATCTCTGTTGTTGTGTTCTTCACATTGCTTCATTAATGATTTTCCCATGAGCGCAAAGCTTATAGTCACGTCTATACAATGATTACTGTTGAATTAGCGCTTGTATTTCTGTTGAATAAACGATATGATTACTTTCGGGCTAAACTCCTTTGTTAGTGTTTCTACGTCTTTGGAAGTCACCATAAAAAGAACAGTAATGTCATGATCAATTATTCCAAAAGCGAAACAGAGCCCGCAAGCGCTTTTCATTTTTTTTAATCAAATCCCACTTTTTTGTTTTGACGTGAATGCATGTCTTATTGTGATTTTAACAAAACAGTTGCATAATCGTGGCTTCTTCAAGTGGATTGACAATGAAATTCCAGGGCATGCCAAGGATATTATCAAGAAGCTGCGAGAGAAACGATAACAAAATTGAAATCCGGAAATTTTTTGTTCAAAGCGCATATAAGTGGATTAGAGAGACAAATGCCTTGAGTAGCAATATGAAGGCACTGAAAGAGATCATCATGTCAAGATTATCTATGAAAAATGTATACAACATAGATAGTAAAATATTATCTGCTTCACATGAATTCACCATTCCACAATTGAATGACAAGTATAATTCTTGACCTCTTGGTGCTGGCCACTCTTCAATAACTAAATGTCTTATTGAATGGGACATTTTTTTTTTTTTATTGGATTGGAGCTGTAGCATTGGCTGCACAGTAAGCCCTTTGCTTAATTGGATGCGGAAAGGAAAAAGCCACAGGAATAATTAAAAGGTTGCAGAATAAATTCAAGGCCAGATTCCCGGCCAAATGAATCATTGTTACATGTTTAGGATGCCAAAAACTTACTTCTAACAAGAAAGGCCGTTAAAAGCTGCCATCTCCTCACATCTCCTCACGATAAAGCAAAAACCCACCAGAGGAAAGAACTCAGCATAAGTCATTAAATTCGATAGGTCCATTTTTCCTCACTTGCAGTGTTTTTGAAACCATGTGCACTGATCCTTTGTCTTTTCATACGTTGGCCATTCTTTGGAAAGGGCTCCTTAACAGCCACGCTACTTGATGCCACTTTAGTAGTAGACCCGCCACTAGTTGATGCGACTCGTTCAACGGCTCCATTTACACTGCGGCTCCATTTGCACTTTCTTGGAGTTCCAGATGCCATATCTACTGTCCTTCTCTTAACTCTCACAGGGTGCAATTGAGGTGACTCTGCCTCAGGAGTTGATATCACTTGTTGGCTTGTACTTCCAAGCTGTTTCAAAAGACTAGATTGAATAATAGGTTCATTACATGAAACAACCAATTGATTGCACACATATGACCGGCGTTAGTACAATGCATATAAACAACTAAATGCATAAAAAACTCTCACTAATATTTTTTTAGTAGTCACACGTGCATAACGTAGGTGGTAATATTTCTCTGATGCTAAATGCTAAATGTAATGATTAGGATTGTGACATCAGAGTTTGGATTTGCATAAATGCCATGGCCACCCCAATGATGCTTCCTCTTTTTGTTCTATTCCTCTCCCCTTTCGCTAGCCTTGCCCTCATTCTGTCCATGCAAAATTAGAACATATCATACGTAATCAAAGTATGTAGATAGGAAAGTAATAACATGCTTACAATTTCTTCATGATTCTATTTCGTTGGGTATGTCCGGATATTATGAGCAGGTTGCTTGCATAACCTACAACAACCCCACCCCCCACCCAACCACCCTTCCCCTCTTCCTTTGCGGAAGTCTCTGGCTGGTCCTGCTGTTTTGTTCTGTCTGTCTTTGGTCTCCCACTTTGGTGGGATGATGGGGGCTAAATAGCTCTTTGGCCATAGTACTAGTCCTGCAAAAAGAGAAGCTGAAGATATAAAATCAGATAAGTTAAAAGATGTAAATAGATTACAGATGCACATAAACCGTACCATAAATAGGCTCTAAGGTAAACAAATATTTTTATGTACTTCTCTTTCTTGCACAAGTTAGACAAACACTTTTCAGGTTCCTCTCCCTTGTAATGTATGGCGCACATTGCATGAGGACGTGGTATACCAGACATGTCCCATGATCTACAAGAGAGAGTTTTTTTTTTTTTTTTTTTTTTTTTTGACGAGGACTACAAGAGAGAGTTTGCTTATCCATATTAACCACAGGCTTACCCTTCATTCCTTTCTCTGCCACTCGAATCCACATGGCAATAAGTGCTTTCAGCCTTGGTTTTCTCTAATTTCATCAGAACTTGTGGGTAACACACTCCATTCCACCTTGCAGCAACTGACATCTTTTCTTAAATTCGTCTCATCCCCTGGATTCTTATGTCCTAAATAATGGATATAGTGGTAATCTTGTTGCTGAGAGCACCTCCTGAGAGCTTTTGTCGACCCTTGCCTTTGAGATTTTTCCTCCAATTCACATAAATATGTCTAGCACACATTCTATGCTCTGCCATGGGTAAAGCTCTTGGATAGCTGGAACTAATCCCCATAAAGAACATTTCTAGGAACAAGATTGTAATTCAAAACTAATTACAAATTAATATTTAAATTTTAAAATTAATTTATCGATGGTTAAAATCTTATAGATGATCATAACTTCAGAATGGTGCATAAATTTTCTTTTTCAATATAATTTAGCATTTTTCTTATTAATCTCACTAAAAAATAATGTTAGTCTGCCGCTGCTAGTGGAGTAGTTTAGTTTTCTTTGGATTTCCAAGCGGTACTTACCCTCCTATTAACTTTCATGTCAGGGCACTGCTCTGAGGAACTCACATGCCGTTCACATACATCTTCGCAAATCCGTCTAAATTTGAGAAAAAACAGGACTTGATAATTTGATCATTCTGTTGTCGAATAAGAACCTCAATTACTTGCGTAAATAGTATGCACAGAAGATGTTCGTAGTACGAATGCAGCACGATGTTAAAGAATGAATTCTGCGTTGGATTCCCGCGCCAAAGATTTTCTTTCTTTTATCCGAACAATAGCTCTTGGCCACATAATATGCACTCATAGCCAGAGAAGAAAACATCTCCAAGGTGTTGGCTGTGCACTTAATCTTGGAGAAGAGGCGCCGCAAGAGAGTTCAACCTGACCATCGTCTTAACTTTGGCGGAAACGACATTCAAATTTCGAGTCTAAAGATGGATCGCGATCACCTGAGCATAACTATTGAGGATGATGAAATCTGGGAGCAGAGAAGGGCCAGATTAAAATCACTAGATTCGGTAACCAAATCACCCCGCAAAGCAGAATTCAAGGGTCGTGTGAATCTGCTGCTACATGACGCCGTGAAAGAAGGTGACGTCGACAAGTTCATTGAAGCCCTCAAAAAGTATTCAGACGAAGAGAAGGCCTCTCTGTCCGATATTATCGACATACGAGGACCTTCTGGGAACTCCTTTCTCCACGTCGCGGCGGGTATCGAGAATGTCGACATCCTCCAAGCCCTTCTCGAGGTCATCCCTGACAAGCGGCTGGCAGCCGAGGTGAACTACCGAGGGGACACTGCGCTCCACGTCATAGCAAGAGCTCGCAGGATCCATTCGGCTGAGCTCCTCCTCGGCTGCAGCAGGATTGTGGACATGGCGAACGACGCAGGGAACACGGCGTTGCATGAGGCTGTGAAGAATGGTGACTCCAAGTTGACCCGTCTGCTCCTGAGTCGAGGCTCAAGAGCCGTGTATCCGGAGAACAAGGAGGGCAAATGCCCACTGTACTTGGCAGCCGAAACTGGAGACTTGGAGATTCTCAAGCTTTTGATTGAGGCAATGGATGAAAGGGAGGTCCCTTGGTCCAGGATGCAAGGCATGTCGCCGGTTCACGGAGCCGTGATCCACCAAAGATTAGGTCAGTGATTGTACTTAAGGCCCTCACTTCGGTAAATTCATTATTCGGACCATACACATTTATACATGCGTTTGTTTTAGGTCCATAGCCACTGTTGAACCTGTACGTCTCATACACGTTTTTTTTTGTTTTTTCTGCTAGAATGGTTTAACTTTATCTAGAGTCTGCTTCAATTATTGAAAGTTTCCTATAAATTTTGGCCCAGAAGAAGGCTGGTACGATATGTTTCGACTTGGGTCATGGCAAAACTTACTTCCATGAAAAATGTCACTCGAGTTAATACTTCAGTAGTCGATACTCATAAAACAGGAAGAGGCTCATGCTATGGCTACCCTTGAGTACTCTAATGTGGTAATCTACTTCTTGGAAATGGCTGTCTCTATGCTTCGAAGCATTCCCCGATGTCTATTCGATTGCATTTCTGTATATGTGTGTCTACTCTGGATCCATACCAGCCGTTCAACCTGTAAGTCTCATTCACATTTTTTATTCTTCTGCTAGAATGGTTTGACTTTATCTAGAGCCTCCATTGATTATTGAATTTCTTTTTATATAAATTTTGGCCCAGAAGAAGGTAGTTACATTATGTTTGGACTTAGGTCCTGGCGAGACTTACCCCCCTGGAGAATGTCATCAATTGGATGCTTTAGTAGTCGATACTCACAGTATAAGCCTTTGTAGATACTATACCACTTATATTATTTGCCAAGGACCTTTCGTAAAACAGGAGGAGACTAATGCCATAGCTACCCTTGGTTAATCCAACGGGGTAAACTACTTCTTGGAAATGAATGTCTCTATGCTTTGAAGCATGCTCCCATGTGTATAATATCGCATTTTTGTTTAAATTAAGGAGAAATCTAATCATTAGAGGATAAAGTTCCTAGGCGCTTGGTCATAAGCATGACACAATTCATTTATTTCCCGCTCTCTAATAATGTAGGAATGCTAAAAGAGATGTCGGAGCAGAAGAAAGAGCTATTTTGTTTAAGAGATGCTGGAGGTGGTACTCCCCTCCATATTGCAGCATCCGTGAATTATGTTGAAGGACTAGAATTCTTGGTCAACAAGTTCTTTTTTAGGGCCTTTGAGGACGACAAAGAGGGCTATCTTCCTATTCACATCGCATGTAAGATGGGTCATATTAAAATAATCAAGAAGCTGCTTCAACTTTGGCCGAATCAAGATGAGTTGCTAACTCTTAAGGAAGGGCAAAATATACTTCACGTTGCGGCGAAGTACGGAATGGCCTGGGTAGTGAACTACATTGTTGGCAATCTCAAACTTGAAAAGCTTGTAAATGCGAAAGACAAGGAAGGAAATACGCCTCTCCACGTGGCTGCATTTCATTTGGAATCACATGTTCTTTTGCGTCTCGTTTCAGAGGACGTAGTTCACCTTGAACTTGTGAACAACAACAACTTGATGGCTTTGGACATTGCAGATGAGCAACTGAAAAATACTGATGCACCTCTCTGGGTAATGATATCTACAAAATGGATTAACAATTTGTCTACAAAAACTTTGATTGTTAGTCCATCTTCATATATTATAACGGTCTTTTTTCTATTAGGTTTATCAGCAAAATGCAGTACTTGTACTCGAAGCTGTTAAAGCGCCCAGAAGCAAAGAAAAAGTAATTTGTGGGCTAAAAGACTTAGACTGGGGGAGAGATGAGGAGCGTCCCTATATAAAGGAACTGAAGGAGTTGGCCAATCACCGTATGCTCGTGGCAACGCTTGTTGCCACTATGACATTTGCTGCTGGATTTTCAGTTCCTGGAGGATATAATAATGGCTCTAAATTAGATGCTGGAATCGCTACGCTGTTGAACAAACCTATGTGCAACGTCTTCATGATCTGCAATACCGTTGCCATGTACAGCTCAATAATGGCAGCTGTGATACTTCTTTCGGGACAGGCTACTCTTAAATCGCATAGAGTGCCTATTGCCATTGCACATGCAAGGCTACTGCTGCTTATATCTCTTGCCACAATGTCCACGGCCTTCATGGCAGGGGTTAACATGATCACTATTGGAGAAAACTTCCTGATTTGTTTTGAAGTTAACAAAACGTTTCCATCAGTCTAGTATGAAGACTCATAGACTCTATCGCCAAAGTCTGAAGACCTCCAGACTCAAGATTCAAAGTCTACCCTTACTGATAGTTTCCAGACCAACGAAGAGAAGACTTATCTAGATGCAAGTATGTTCTTAAGGATTTGGTTCGTACGGTTGAAGAAGATCTCATAGCTGGAGATAGCACATCGTGATCAATTATTCTTATTGAAATCAATTTGGATAATTAGATCTGTTGATCGGCAAAGTATACTTGGAATGTTCTACTTATGGAAACCTAGATCTTGATTGTATGGGCGAGCAGGATTGGTGGGCTATCATCACATTCCTTAAATAAACTCGAGATCTCCCTAATTGATTCTATCCAACGGGTAGATTGGAAGAACTCCTTTGAAAGGTGCCAACGGATATGAAGGCATGGAGAAGTATATAAGGAAGACGCTCAAGTTATTCGAGTGTGTGTGTGATAGAAGAATTCTAAAGTCTAAAACTCCTAGTTCTTTGTTATTTCATTCGCCGAGCTTATACTGTATTCGAAAGAGAGATAAATACTTATGAGATCTTAAGGAAGTATAGTAGAGTCTCTACACTGTGGAATCAAGGACGTGAGACTGTAATATCTCTTTTGGTTCTTAGTGAAATCCAGCCGGTGGGCTGTCAGTACGGGAGGGTGGACGTAGGCTTGGTCTAAGCCGAACCACTATAAACTCTATGTTTCAATCCTCTTTCCCTAAACTCTTTACTTTAACTTATAGTCTTATATATCTGTTTACTATCGTTTATATCTTCAGTCTATTATTATCAAAAGACGAATTAAGCTATTAAGTTTTTGTAAAAATCGCTTTAACACCTATTCACCCCCTCTATGTGTTCTTACTAGCCCTATCAATTGGTATCAAAATGAGTGTACTCGTTTAATTGAAGTGTTTTTACTTCTAAGTTAAAGATTTATGGCTAGTATATTGGCTCCAAGTTTGGTTGAAGGCCAAAGCAACACCAGACCACCTTACTTCGGTGGAAATGAATACAGCATATGGAAAAACAAGATGAAAGCATTCCTAAGATCGAAAGATCATCTGGAATGGGATATGGTAGAAAAATGAATCATTCCTAAAGCTGCATCAGTTTCGGAAAAAGGAAAAGAAGTTGCAGTTGCTAGCGAGATGACTCAAGAAGAAATAACCAAAAGACAAGCTCTTGATGCTAAAGCAATTTACTCCTTATATTGTGCATTATCTCCTACTAAGTATAATAGAATATCTTATTATGAAACAGCTAAAGAAGTCTGGGATAGGCTGCACATTACCTATAAAGGAACTGATCGAGTGAAAGAAACAAGGATTAATATTATACTCAGACATTATGAAGCCTTCAAGATGAAATCAGGAGAACCTATCACTAATATGTTTAGTCGTTTTACTGAAATTGTAAATGGTCTAGAGTATCAAGGATAGCCAATCTCAGAACCAATGAAGGTCAACAAATTGCTGCGTGGACTCTCCAAAGACTGGAATCACATAAAGACTTCAATAAGGGAAACATAAAGGATCATGCCACTTTCTATAGACAAACTAGTTGGCACACTTCAGTCCTATGAAGTGGAGAAAATCAATGAGGAGGAAGATCATAAAGGTAAGAAATCAATTACTTTGAAATCTAACGATGATTCTGATGTTACAGATTCTGAAGATAATATGGATGATGAAGAGTTAGCTCTTATGATAAAGAGGTTCAGGAAACTGAAAAAAAAAAAAAAAAAAAAAAAAAAAAGGGGAAGAATGTTCAATTGAAAGAAACAAAGCACTCAAAAGTTTCAAAACAAATCTAATGAGGATGATGAAGCCAATAAAGATGTGATCTGTTTTGAATGCAAGAAAAAATGGATACATCAGACCCAACTATCCTATGTTGAAGAAAAAGAAAGGAAAAGCTGAGAAATATAGGAAGGCTCTCAAAGCAGAGACATGGAGTATACTAAATCGAAGAAAGTGATGAAGATTATACCAACATTTGTCTAATGGCAAAATCATAATCAGACTCGGACTACGAGATAGATACGGACTCGAGACTCGAGATAGTGAAATCAAAGTAAGTAATCTAAAGATTCCTATTAAAGTCTCAAAATACATTGATGAGCTTTGTCTTAGTCTCAAAACTTCTCTTAAGAGGATTTCCGAGCTAAAAAGGAAGAATTTTACACTGAAGCAACAAGAAAACTCTTGGAAAGAGAAGTTTGAAAATTTAGACAAAAGCTTTGTTGTTTTAAAAGAAAATGCAGACTCTCTTTTAAAAGGAAATACTCTTTTAAAAATTGACATTTCAAGTATTTCAAAAAGATTCTCAATAGGATCTGAAAAGCTGGAAATGATTCTTTCAGTACAAAGACCTTACTTCAACAAGTCAAGCTTGGGAATGACTTCAGAAACTATTCCTCTAATTGATTTTCCAAAAGTGGAGTTTGTTCAGAAACTAGTAAAGATTTTTCTCAATCTTTTATTGGATGAAGACATGGTGTGGCATCCGGAAATTTCGACAACCCTTGGATGCACGGTGGTTTGTGATTAAGTGACGAAAGTATCATCAGATTATGCCGTTGGTGCTATACATGATCATTGGCTCATATTATTGTTGGACCAATGCATTTCTTTTAGCGATGGTCTAATTGCCGAGTAAGCCATAGTCTTGTTAGAAAACTTTTATAGGTGTGAGTGAGACCAACCTTGTTCGTATACTTTTGTCGACACCAGAAAAATAACAACACATTGTGGATTGATGAATTTATTTTCAGACTTCATTGTCGGGACCGATGTTAGACCTCGTTGATTTATGTACACATTTTCTCTCGATGACACGACCCAACTAGACCACCTAAGTGAATACGGAATAAGAGAAGAATTTGGATTTTTACCAATTGAATTTCGAGAATCGAGAGGACGGAATTCGGCCGTGCGCGAGAACACACAAGCCCGCGCGGAGGGAAGGAGTTGGCCAAACATTGTCGGCCCAAGCTGCCGAGTTTCCTCTCCATTCGGTCGGCAAGTGAGTCAACTAAGTTAAGTAGTGTTGACTGAAGCTTTGCTGATGATGGCCACATGGTTTTGGTGTGGCGCTGCCAACAGAACTCAGGCAATCTTCAGATGAAGACACGCCACTTCCACCTGCCCCTTGTTGCTGCAGCCACCGAATGCTTGCATGCAAGTTGACTAAATTGTCAACAAAGTGAGGAACAAAAGAGATAAAAGGTTCGGATGGGTGGAGAAGAGAAAGAAGAGCTGAAAACCAGAGAGTGAGCGGGTGAGCGAGTGAGAGAGAATCCGTGAGAGAGAGCAAGCGAGCGAGCAAGTAAGAGAGAGGGAGTAGGACCAACCCTATGCCGTTGTTGATCGTCCGACCTTTGCTACTGCCGTTCGCTTTAGCCGCGTCTCACCTCACACCGTCAAGCCGCATCGCCGAACCGATCCTGTTTTGCTTGAAATTGAGTTTAGGAGTTGAGGCAAGTAGAAGTTCATTAATCTATGTTGTGCATGCTGTGATTATCTAGCGAAGTGCTGGTAGATGTGAGAAAATGCTGAAATGGAAACTACATGTTGGATTTTTGGATGATTGAGATGAAGATAGAGCGCTGTTCTGTGGAGGGTTAAATGTATTGTTGTCGTACTGTGTTGGATTGAGCTTGATGAGTACTGGATTGAGTTAGACATCTAGATATAATCATATGAATGTAAAAACATGAAGATAGAAGTGTATCTATTGAAAACAGTAAGCTGTTTCACAGAGACTAGCTTGACCTTTGGTGATTACTCGAATTTTCTGTAATTTTTTAGATAGAATTGGACTTCGAACCCTTAATGAAAGTTGTAGGACACATCCTTAGAAATAACATATCAAAATTTGAGAGTAAATGAACAATTTTTGGTCAGCAAAACAATTTTCCTTGTAAATGTTAAATCTAGAGGCTATTACAGAATGTCAGTAAAGAGTATAGCGATTACTGCTCTTGATATGCAATGAATCTGACTTAGTGTTCTTCATGAAACATTTTCCTTTATGTCTTGTGTATAATATATCCAAATTTCAGAATTTTCTGAGTTCATTTAGGGGTTGTTCCGAAATTTTCATTAAAACTGCACATTTTGGTTTTTAAGCTGTTTTACTTCAACTTTGCTCAACTGATT
Organism: Eucalyptus cloeziana; assembly: GCA_014182715.1. Classification (NCBI taxonomy): domain Eukaryota; kingdom Viridiplantae; phylum Streptophyta; class Magnoliopsida; order Myrtales; family Myrtaceae; genus Eucalyptus; species Eucalyptus cloeziana. The sequence goes on along the minus strand of CM024641.1, from coordinate 30,780,268 downwards.
TCAAAAGTGAATGCATCTTGGGTTGTTATGTGACATGATGATACTGGCATTGGCATATCATGCAATATTGAGATGTGATGAGACTCAAGAGACATTTTGTCATTGCATTGAAAAGTGTTTTTGAAAATTAAGATGTTAATTGTTGCCATTGGACCCTCAGGTCAATGATGCCTCAGGAGTCAGGATGCCCAAAGGTTTGAATGAGTCAATGCCCTTTGGATGCCTAATTGTATTATGAATACATGCACAGAGGTTTTCCCCGGGAGTGTCGGGATGCCCGGTTGTATTATGATACATGCCCAGAGGGTGAGGGTTGTATTATGATGCATGCCCGAAGGTTAGGGGTAACCATGTCTATGGTCCCCAGTGATTCCTCGTGATGCCAAGTTGGATGTGAGATGCCCGGAGGTGTGTGTCAGATGCCCGGTTGTACTTTGAATACATGTCCGGAGGCTTCCGCGATGCCAGGATTGGGTGCGGAATCCCAGAAGGATGCAAACGTTGGTCCTCTGGGGGGATAAAACCGTTTGAATGATTAAAATTGATGATTATATTAAGTGTGAGTTTGGCCTGGTTATGGGACTAAATTGTATGGCATGGAATGGGACGTGTCATAACAGTTTGGCCCTATGATCGGGACTTGTGTGACTGAACATGATGCATCCTATTGGTTGGAAATGCACTGGTCATTGCACTAAAAGTTTTATGGTTCCGATGCATACTCATTCCTTGATGAACTATTTTGTCTATCCTGCATGAGTCTAGATATTGATGGTACTACATGATATAGTTTAATGAATGTTTTATTGTTGAGTGGTTGTACTCACCCCGTTTGGGGACTAACATTTTAGACTAGACAAGATACCTCTGCTGCCACCGCCACCAGTAGATGGACCGAGTGGTAGGATATGACCGCGAGAAGGAGGACAGCAGAGGAAGGAACTTTTGGACGCCGACACTAATCGATGGACTTTAAGTATACGGCTGTTGGAAAAGATGTCGCTCATATTTTGAAATATAACCGAGTATAGAAGACTACGGCATTTTGGTGTATCGACGAATGATGTCCATCTGGTTTAAGTAAATAAAAGTGTTCGGCTTTTAACTTATAAAATGTTTAGTTGGTGTGCCTTTCTTTGAATATAGGGAAGGGAGTTGTTGGATACGCTTCCGCCATATAAATTGCGCAAGGACCAATCTAAAAGATATAAACCCCCAGGATTGATAGACCTTCAGGTCAAGCAAGAGGAAGGTAAGCGAACTGTGGCGACCCCAACGGATCGGGGGCCGTTTCGGGGGTGCCACACATGGGAACATCTATCTTCTGGATATAAAACCAGAAAAATCTCAATGTTTGATTTCAATTCTAGATGAAGCAAATCTTTAGCATCGAAAGGTTTGCCATGTCAATATGAAGCAAATTGCCAAGATTTCTTCCAAAAATCTTATTCGTGGACTACCCAACTTGAAATATCAAAATTCTGACTTATGCACACCATGTGTGTTGGGAAAACAGGTTAGAAGTTCTTTTAAACCAATAAATCAAGTTTCTACTAATTGTGTTTTGCCGTTTCTGCATATGGATCTCTTTGGACCAACCAGAACTGAAAGCATTGGTGGAAAGAGATATTGCTTAGTAATTGTGGATGATTATTCACGATTTACTTGGGTCTACTTTCTGGCAAGTAAGTCTAAAACCTTTTATCACTTCTCAAAGTTTGCCAAGAAAGTTCAAAATGAGAAATGATATACTATTTCAAAGATATGGAAAGACCATTGAGGTGAGTTCGAAAATCAAGACTTTGCAAAATTTTGTGACGATTCAGGTTTTCAGCATGTTTTTTCTTCTCTATATACTCCAGAACATAATGGGGTTGTGGAAAAAAAAGAATAGATCTCTACAAGAGATGGCAATAACTCTTTTAATAGAAAGTAATATTTCTTCTCGTTTTTGGACTGAAGCAATTTCTATAGCTTGCTATATTATTAACAAAGTATTCTTAAGGCCTATTCTAGAGAAAACTCCCTATGAGTTATTCAAAAGAAAAAAGTCAATTGTTTATTACTTTCATGTGTTTGGTTGCAAATGCTTTGTTTTGAAAAATGCAAATGATCAAACTGGTAAGTTTGAAGAAAAATCAGACGAATGAATTTTCCTTGGCTACTCAACCTCAAGCAAAGCTTACAGAATATTCAACAAGAAGACTCAGACCGTGGAAGAATCTATGAATGTCAAATTTCAAGACGTTGTGCAAAATGAATTGATTCAGACTCAACCTGAAGAATCTAAATCTACTTTAGAACTTACAAAGTCTACTTCCCCTGAAGTGGAACAGACTTATGAAGATAATCAACAAACGGAAGTTGAAGAATCAACTTAAGTAAAGGATAAGCAAATTATCAAACCAACTAGCAACTGGAAGCACAAGTCTAGTCATCCCAAAGAACTTATCATTGGTGATATTGATGAAGGGATTCGCACCAAATCCAAAAAGCAAGAAAAGTCTAGTGCCGTGACACTTATATCTGAAATAGATTCCAGAAGCATAGAAAAAGCTTTAGCTGATGAAAACTGGATTGAAGCAATGCAAGAAGAATTCAGATAGTTCAGCATTAACGATATTTTGGGAATTAACTCCTAAACCAAAAGGCAAATCCATTATTGGAGCTAAATGGGTTTCAGGAACAAGATGAACGAAAAAGTAAAAGTGGTAAGGAACAAAGCAAGACTCGTGGTCAAAGGATATACGCAAGAAGAAGAAATAGACTATGATGAAACCTACGCACCAGTAGTCAGGTTAGAAGTACTTAGATTATTACTTGCTTTTACCTGTTATAAAAATTTCAAGTTATTCCAAATGGACTTCAAGAGTGCATTCTTAAATGGATTTATCCAAGAAGAAGTCTATGTGGAACAACCTCCTGGATTTGAAGATCCAAAGAAACCAGGCTCAGTATTCAGACTGAAAAAGGCTCTATATAGATTAAAGCAAGCACCTCAAGTATGGTATGACGGGTTAAGTAAGTTTCTAATTCAAAATGGTTTTAACAAAGGGAAAGTGGATACTACCTTGTTCATTAAAAGGGAAGGTAAAAACTTTCTACTAGTTCAAATCTATGTCGATGATATTGTATTTGAATCACCTAAAGAAAGCCCGTGCAAGAAGTTTTCTAAGACTATGCAGGATGAATTTGAGATGAGCATGATGGGTGAACTCTCTTTCTTTCTCGGATTACAAGTGAAACAATTCAAGGAAGGAATTTTCATTCACCAAGAAAAATATGCAAAGGAACTCGTCAAAAAGTTCAGTTTGGAGAATTGCAAAAAGATTGAGATACCAATGTCAAGTTATTCAAAACTGGATAAAGATGAAGGAGGAAATAAAGTTGACCAGAATATCTATAGGAGTATTATTGGTTCATTTCTTTATTTTACTGCCTCTAGACCTAACATTTTGTTTAGTGTTTGCATTTGTGCTGGATTTCAATATGATCCCAAAGAATCTCTTCTAAGTGCTGCGAAACCCATCATCAAATACGTTGCAACTACCTCAAAGTTAGGTCTGTGGTATCCCAGAGATTGAGACTTTACTCTCCTTGGATATTCAGACGCAGATCTAGCAAGTTGCAGAGTTGATAGAAATAGTACATTAGGTACTTGTCAATTGTTGGGAAACATGACAGTTTCTTGGTTCTGAAGAAAGCAAAGTACTATGGCTCTTTTAATAGCAGAAGCAGAGTATGTGGCTCTTGGAAGTTGATGCTCTCAAATCTTATGGATAAAACAACAACTGAGAGACTTTGGAATCAAAGATTCATGCACCGAGATGAAATGTGACAACACCAGCGCAATTAATCTTACAAAGAATCCAATTCTCCATTCAAGAGCAAAGTATATAGAGATTCGATATCATTTTATCAAAGATCATGTTCAAAATGGAGAAGTTATGATCTAGTTCATCGATTCAAAGAATCAACTGGCGGACATATTTACAAAACCACTGAAGAAAAGCCTTTTTGAGTCTATACGCATCAGACTGAACGTCACATCCTTTAATCTTTAAAGTCTGAAGATGCTCAGACTCAAAGGTAAAGTCTGAAGGTGCTCAAACTCAGAAGGCCAAGAGTTACAACTGTAAGTTATTTTTGGTTCTAGTAATTTAATTTCTTGGAAAGGTACGGTTACTTATCGCTAATTGATTGGAATTATCTTTCTAAGTTTCGTTCTTGAATTAATAGCACTTATTCATTTTCAAAAGGCAGTTATTCATTTTTGAAAAAGGAAATTATTATTTCTTTCAAAACGGCATTTCTATTTTTTCCTTTTTGTGACGTTTCGTTTACCTCGCTCCACTTGCTTTATGTACTGTAGAAATCCATCTTCTTCGTTTTTCACTCGCAAACCCTAACTTACTCCCACTTGCTCTCACTTTCTCTATTATTTAATCCAAAAAGTTTTCATCTTTTCGAGCAAAGTTGTGAATTTCTCCTTTGAATCGACAATGTTTTCAAGAAAGTTTTCGAGAATCGCAAGCAGGGGACCACGCCATATGCCTAAGGGTCCTACCCATTTCGACTTGACCGAGGAAGAAGATTCTTCACCTCCACAACAACCAAGTCAGCAACAACATTCTCAGCAACGTCAAACTCCTCCACCGACTCAACAAGTTGATCCTATAAGAACTCTAATTCCTAAGGTTGCTTTCAAGCTTTACTCTTGCTTGAAAAAAGGAGGTACTGCTATGTCATTGATCGATGAATTTCTAAGAGAGAGGGGATACAAAAATGAAATTATGTTCTTTCGCGACATGGAAAAGATGGGGATTGCTGAAAAAGGATCGGCTGAAAAAGCCTTTGCTAACTTTCCTAGTGACCCGCGTTTTGGTACGACTAATCAACCCGAAGGGTAAGATGATGATGAACGAATGTTTACACATTTCCAGCCTATATCAAGTGTGGCTGCAAATGTTGCAAGTGACAGTTCAAGTCTTTTCAGATCGAAGAATCACAAAAGGGTTTATTTTGACCTAATGAAGAGAGGGGTCATGAATCCTAGGAGTGTTGATTTTGATTTTCTTGATTCAGTGAAAGTAAATCTGCGAGAGAAGTTTGCTCTTTTGCAATTGCAGCACTTTTGTTCTAAATCTACTGCTGCCTATCCAAAACTCACATTCTACTTCTATTCGAATTTATCCTTTGTGGATGCAAACAATTTCTCTTTCACTATGAGGGATAAGGAGTTCGTGGTGAATATGGATAATTTGGCTGACCTAATTAGGGTGGAAAGAGGGTGTTTCCAACCAATTAGTGTATTTGTTGCTCATGCTGCTCTGTCATTGGTGCAAGACATGATTCCTAAAGGCAATAAATCCTACTCTAGGATGAATGCCACCAATATCTTGCTACACAAGATCATGATCAACTGCATCAGACCAAAATCAACATTCAAGACTGACGTGTCTCGGTCTGAAGCAAAATTGATGCATGCCATCAATGTTGGTTACAAATTCTCTCTACCTCACGCCATCTTGTTTCACATGTACAGGACAGTGGTGAAAGATAAAGGACAACTCTCTTATTTTGTTCTTATCACATGCCTTTTTAGGCATTTCTACATTCACATTCTTGCACCTTTGTGTTTGACTAGCATTACTTCGATGGTGATTGGATTCAAAATGATCACCAAGATGCGACTGAAAGAGCTTAACAAGGTGTTAGAGCGCATGAAGGAGAAGTCTCCAACTAAGGCAAAACTAGTTTCTACAAAGGCCAAAAGGAAAAACAAGGAGCCCATGGGTGCTTCAACAAAGAAGAAGAGAACCCTCATTTTGCAGGATGAAAAAGATGAGGATGAGATGACTCTCTCTGCCTTGAGGAACTTGAAGAGTTTCGTTAGCTTTCACGAGACTAGGGAAGAGATAGATTGAGAAAAGAGATGCAGACAGAAGAGAAGAAGAAGAAGCAGAAGAAGGAAGAGAAGAAGAAGAGGAAGAAGAAAGAAGAGAAGAAGTAGAGGAAAAAGGAGAAGAGGAAGAGGAAGGAAGAGAGGGAGACGTGGTTCGAGATGAATCTTTTGAGCCTACTTTGGATGTATCCTTGTCGAGCAATTCTAGAAAAACAAAGAGTGGAATTGGTGGTGAGCAAGCTCAAGAGCATCACACTCGTGCTGACACAGAACAGGAAGAAGAATCAATCTCTCCTCCCAAAGGCACTCGTTCAGGGGGAGATGCGAAGAAACGAGGTGCATCCACTCATAGTCATGGTGGACACTCTGCTGAACCAAGCTATGCCACAGCACATTCGGCAGACTTTTCACGACTGCTAGAAATTCTACCGGATGTCAAGAAAGAGCAATATGCTATAAGTTATGAAATGCAGGTTCTCAAGAATGCTTTCATGTCCACTTCAGTGTCTCTACACGATCAGTTAAACGCCCTGAAGACTCAAGTGCAAGATCATGTGAAGAGTGAAGATTTACAGCCGCTGAAGGAGACTATCGAAAAGCTTGAGAAGACAGTGAATTCAATGGAAGAATTACAATTTGTTCGCCTGCCCAAACAACTTTGACTCTCTTCATTTTTAAACAACTCTTTTTATTTGTTCTCCACTTTTTGTTGTTGACAAAAGGAGGAGAAGGTTTGATGCAGATTTGATATTTGTTTGTTTTTTACATTGGATTTTTGGACTTATTCCTTGTTTTGTTTGGTTGTGGACTGTTTTGATTTGATCTTTTGATGCCTGCAGTTACTTAAGCCTTGTTAATGATTATGGAAGAATAGTTGATTTGCAGGACTAACATGTTCTTTATGGTTGTAGAATCGATGATATTCATATCCTAATTCACTTATCTTTTATGAGATATCTTATTTGCTTAAGTGTTATTTTGTTGGACAAATGTGTTCAAATCTGCAGGAAAGTTTTGTCACCATCAAAAAGGGGGAGATTGTTGGAGAAAACTTCCTTATTTGTTTTGAAGTTGACAAAACGTTTCCATCTGTCTAGTTTGAAAACTCATAGACTCTATCGTCAAAGTCTGAAGACCTCCAAACTCAAGATTCAAAGTCTACCCTCACTGATAGTTTCCAGACCAACGAAGAGAAGACTTATCCAGATGCAAGTATATTCTTAAGAATTTGGTTTGTACGGTTGAAGAAGATCTCACAGTTGGAGATAGCACCTCGTGATCAATTATTCTTATTAAAATCAATATGGCTAATTAGATCTATTGATTAACAAAGTATACTTGAAAGGTTCTACTTATGGAAACCTATATCCTAATTGTATGGGCGAGCAAGATTGGTGAGCTATCATCGCATTCCTTAAATAAACTTGAGATCTCCCTAATTGATTCTGTCCAACAGGTAGATTGGAAGAACTTCTTTGGAAGGTGTCAACGGATATGAAGGCATGGAGGAGTATATAAGGAATACGCTTAAGTTATTCGAGTGCGTACGTGATAGAAGAATTCTAAAGTCTGAAGCTCCTAGTTCTTTGTTATTTCATTCGTTAAGCTTATATTGTATTCGAAAGAGAGATAAATACTTGAGAGACCTTGAGGAAGTGTAGTAGAGTCTCTACACTGTGGAATCAATGACGTGAGACTGTAATATCTCTTTTGATTCTTAGTGAAATCCAGTCGGTGGGCTGTTAGTGTGGGAGAGTGGACGTAGGCTTGGTCTACGCCGAACCACGATAAACTCTGTGTTTCAATTCTCTTTCTCTAAACTATTTACTTTAACTTATAGTCTTATATATCTGTTTACTGTCTTTTATATCTTCAGTCTATTATTATCAAAAGACGAATTAAGTTGTTAAGTTTTTGTAAAAATCACTTTAACACCTATTCATCCCCTCTAGGTGTTCTTACTAGCCCTATCAACCACAAGCAAATGCACTTGGGTCGCCGATGTTGCCTTGATTATGGGAATCGCTGGTGTCTTCCATGCTGTTAAAGTTCACTGTTATTTCTTCCAGTGGTCTGTCTTCTATTTCTCGTTACGTGTGGCATCACTAAAAAGATGTTGGCTGTCTCCAAATATTAGAAGGTTTTGAGGAACCATCACCGAATGTCGGTAATGAAAATGGGACGGTGTGGATGGGAAAGTAAGTTTTATTTTAATTAGCTCTTTGCCAAAAATATATTCATCTTTCGTCTAATAGGGATGTCATATGACCTTATGATTAATCTCGTGTTAGCATCGGATTGCACATCCTTTATCAGTAAACATTAATGTTAATATCTCTCTCTCTATATATCCGTGTGTATTCTTTCCTAATATAATTTTTTTGATATCACATGCTAATATGCTATATTGTAAAAACATGAGTGCTGTGAATATTACTAGGTGTAATTAAAAATTCCAATTCGTCCTTTTTCAAGCGATAAATTATCTCAAGACGATGAACTTCAACAAAAACATGTCATTTTCCTTTTGTTCCCTTCGTTTTAATTGATTAGGTTCCTCATGCTTGTTGTTAAATTATTTTTCAAGTTGGCGTCCGTATACGAAATCCGACCAGATTGAAGAATATAGATCGATTCATTAAACGGAGTCTGTTAGAAATGAAATCCACTCTCCAATTTACACATTAATGTAATTTATGAGAGTTTGTTTTTGTGGTCTTATCCAAGATTGCTGCGCGATAAGTGGACTCCTTTTTTTTTTTTTTTTTTTTTTTTTTTGGTGGTCAGTCCTACTCTATTCTATTCTACACTCTCTCTCAGACTTTTGCCCTGCCTCTTGCAGGGCGTGGGAGTCGAAGCCCACACAAAATGGAGATCGTACATTCATGGGGCCTTTGTGCGTGAAGTTGATTTCTTCAAGCCCCAAGTGGAATTATCGCGCAGAGAAATTAGTCTACAAGTCAGTGGACTTTCTTACATTTTACTAGAGCTTTCAAAATGAGTTATAAATCCACTTTTTAATATATATATATATATATGTGTGTGTGTGTGTGTGTGTGATGAACTGAGTCCTTATATAGGGTAGTGATATTTAGTAAATAAATTGTAAATGAATTCTAAATAATAAAGCCCAAATACATATGGGTGTTAAATGGGTTTAGAGATTATCCAAACCCAACTCAATCTTAGACTCTCTCTCCTTTCTCTCTCTCCCCTTAACTCAATGACCTGCCATGACTTTTTTGTACCTCTCTTTCATTTTTCGTGGTTTGTCTGCTGGTCATTGCCTCAATATTCACAAATGGTTGGCAAGTCAAATGATAACCTTTTCTTTGCTAAAAAATTAAAAAAAAAAAACTTGAATCCGTTGAATAGTTACTTACATGGTGTTCTATTTTGGTTTATTAGGCCCAATGATTATTTTTGGACTACTAAGCCTCTTATTTTTTTTTCTTTTTTTTCTTTTTTTTATAAATTTTAATCTTTTAAGTCCAACGGTCAATTTTTTTTATCGGAAGAAGTGACATAAAATGTCATTAAGTGAATTATGTGTGGCTTTCCATGTTGATTATGACGCTCATGAAACTTAACAGAAAGCAACAGAATTTGGATAAAGTTCGACCCATTTTTCAAAAAATGAAACTCATCTTTTTAGACCATGTTTATAAAATTTTGACGATATCATGTCCCACAGGTTGAATTAACAAGTTGCTATGCATCTTCCGGTTATTAAATGTTTCAGTGATAAATTGGGTTTGGCAAAATCTTTAGCTTCAGTCAGCATTGGCAGCGCCTCTTTATAAGGACCAGGGGAAATTTCCTCCAGTCAAATTGTAGATATTTCAATTATTAGCATAAATATTCTAAGCATCGGTCAATTTGACCACACTAATTTCTATATACTGACATTAGTTAATTAAGTTTTTGAACAACGAAATTGGCCTTATTAAAACTTTAGAAACCTAGTTACAATGGAAAAAGGTCAAACTTAAGAAAAAAACTCGATATGTTCAAGTTATTTTGATAAAAGTACATGTAAAAAAACTTGACACTTCAGTACTCAGTTTCCTTTTGCATGACCGTGATTTTAGTTTTCAGCATAATTAATTTTATGTTGCAATACATTCAAATTAGCTAGATTTGAAGAAAATATTGATTTTACATCTTATTAACAAGTGCCTTTAGACATTTACATGCAACCACACATACAACAAATTTATGGATTTCAATCACTATTTATATCGTATTACGTGTAATTAATGTATTGAATATCTTGTGTTGTGTGATCTAGTTCAATCACGTGCGAGAGCTATGACCTAAACTGTTTTGCAAAATTTTGTTTAGTGACTATCGCGACCCGACCCCCTCGGGAAAGGGTTGGGTTTAGAGGTACTTGACCATGAGAGTTCCCTCACGGTTCGCATCCACAAAGACATTATCACCTTACCTTTTTGGACAAACCATTGTGAGTTCCCTCATACATGGTCGCGAGCTCTCTTAAGCTTGTACCTTGCGTGATAGCCGAAGGTGTTGTGATTCGTACCCGCATGGGCGACGCACCTCGAAGGAGGTGATCAGGTGTGGTTATCGAATTTTAGGATACCTTTATCACGATAACCCTCTCATTTGTACTCACTCCTAATGGATGACATCGGTAACAACCTCAGCTCCATCTCCAAGGTCTTGAGTGGCGAAGGTTATTTTCATGACGTCCCAAGCGCGTCATCGTTCTGTTTCTTTTATCTTGTCATTAAGAACATGCAGGAGTGTACATACAACACCCAGATAGCAACAAATAACTAGGAAAACAAATATTTGCAAATACACAATTACATTAGTTATATTTACAAGCCCTTTCGTCACGGGACGTTATATTTACAACCATTACATGTTCTATGCTAAAAAAAACCAGGGTAAATCTTAGCTCTTCTAGCAAGATTGCAACTCCAGAACTAGTGTAAGATCTCCATGCCTACAATTCTGAAAAATAATGGAGTGAGTCATGGACACAATAAGTAAAACCCCTAATTCTTTACTAGGAGGGCATCTCATCATCAAAATATAGTAGGTACAATACTTACAATACAATGTCAATGGTAGATCAATAGCAAACTTATTGCTATACCTCAACTACATGCAGATGTCCATTACAACATACTTTAATGGATGTTTACCTTCAGCTTATTAATAAACATATCAACATATCATACTTATGCATATACTGGCACGCACAAAAGATTCACTTGACATCGTCCAAGCTTGACCAAGTCCTCTCAGCTTGACCGAGGCTTCTAGCTTCATGCTGGGCTTTTGGTCTCGACTGAGGCTTTTTGGGGCTAGCTTCTCGAGACTTTCGGGCTTAAACCTAGGCATCCCATTGGCGTGGGGTTATCTCATTCTCATTAACGAGGCATCCCGTTGACGTGGGGGCATCGTCATCACCTAAGGTGGGGACAAATCTTACATTTCATTAGTTGATCACACGTGGTACATCACACAAGCCAGATTGTCATCTTTCATCTTAACCGATGCATGCAAGGCCTGAGGGTGTGCTCATTCAAGTGAGTGTTCCATGACCCTCAACATCATAAAATATAATATGGCAGGCATGATTCTTAATTCGTGGCTTGAACTGCACATCTAGGCCAATCCCCGTATCACATAAGACTTGGAATTGGTATGCTTCAATGCCATACCAAGACCTCGTTGGCTTGGAAGATTCCTATACCGAACAAGACTTGGAACCGCATGTCTCAATGCCAATCCAAAACCTCGTGACCTTGGGCAATCCGTGCACCGAACGAGACTTGGAACAGGCACGTCTCAAGGCCAATCGATGGTCTTGTGGCTTAAGCCATCACGACTTGACGTTGATTCTAAACCAAGTAAACCTCAACCTCGTCTTGGGACGTGAACACATTCAAGCTTGCACACATGAGCAGATCATACAAAAGAATAATACAACATACACATGGCTTACATGAGTGAGTACACCACTAAACTCGACGATGTAGGCTATCGCCCTAGTTAAGAGTTAGGGATTCTACTTACAACACTTCAAGGGGTGGCTTAGGTAACCGAACAATGTGCAGGCAAGCAACGGGCAAGAAAGGCACGGCCATGAGAAAGAGGGAGAATGACAGTGAGGGTGAGGTTGAGAGAGTGAGGGAGGAAAAAAGAGGTGGTGTGGAAATGAGGGGGGAAATGCCTCTATTTATAGGCAAACCCTCTCATTAATACCCTTCCAAAGGACCACAAAGATTTCTTTGGGTGGTAAGCCTAAGTTGATAAGGTGACAAGGCTAAGGAGAAAGAGGTGGCAAGCATAATCCCTAGGGCCACACTTATTTCTTTTCTTATTGGGCCACCTAAGTCTTGTAATGATGAAATGGACAACTTGCTCTCCAAGTTTTAAGTTAGGTGTCATTATGCCCTATTCTTTTGGGGGACACATAAGCAAATGACTCATCTCTTGCATTGATGTACTAATGTCCAAAAATATTTAATGCATGTTTATCTTCAAGCCAAGAAGACTCTAGATTGGCTTGCTTCTCAAGTTGGACATGCAGTCCCTTCTCCTCCAAGTTTGGGTGTGTTGCTCTCCCATTCCAAGGTGAAAACAATTTCAAGCAACTTTAAAAATCAATATCATTACCTTATTAAACAAGCTTAAAAAATTATAAAATTTTAATATGTTGTAGAGAAGACTTTAAAAAATATATTTCATGAGAAAACCAAGCCAAATTTGTGCTGTGGGAAGAGCAGCAAATCATTAAACACAACCCAACAATTCGTCCGTCAACCAAATTCAATGATCAGAGAGAAGACCCATCTCGAAATCTAAATCCTCACAAAAAGCATGAATGTCATCTTAAACTTTTTTTGTGAATGAAGCATGTTCAAATTTAAAAGAAAATTTTTTATAAAGATTTGAGAAGGCAACCTAGTCACTGTTTTCACTACACTAGGCAAATTCTAGATGGTAAATGATTGAGCCTTTGTTCCAAAGATTTCACTTCAGAAAAAATATGAAATTTAAGTATGTTGTAGACCAAGATATTTCGAACAACTTTCATGAGGAAGTTTTGTGAGATTCAAGCCACAAAAAGCTCTAGAAGATTGGAAATTAGCGAAGGTCTAGCAATTTCAAGAAAAGACTAGAAATTAAAGTCAAAACTTAGGAAACCAAAGGTGGCAATCTATGGAGGAGAGGTGGCACCTTACTTAGCTTGCAAGATCACTTGCCATTATTCCCTTAGGTCATGAGTTACCCCATTTCATGGGACAAATATGCCTCCATACTCATTACCACCTCCCCCCAAAATTAATGCATTTGACTCTTGTTTCTCAAGAAGATTGGCCAATCTAGCTTGGCCTATAAGTCCTCTTAATAGGCTTATGACTCACTTTCTCTTAATGTGGAAGAATCCAAAGTTTCAAAATTACCTTCCAAGGGCAAGACCATTTGTGCCAGGTGTCTCTCTTTAGTCAACAAGCATTTAATGACTACCTTCCAAAAGTATTAAATGCACCATGGGAAAATATCTAAGTTAGAAGGTCATCTCATTGGGCAAGAGTTAATTAAGTCTAACCGTGACCGACTACCTTATTTGGCCCAAGGTTTGTGCCTAAGCCATGATTGGACAAAACTAGATGCAACCGGGCTTAACTAATGAAACCGAGTTTGGACTTCCCCTCTATAGAGTAAAGGGGCTCATGACTAGGTCCAAGGGCCAAGCCTTGGGCCAGTCAAACAGTCCTCAAATTGGTCCGCAAGCCAATCCAGGGTCCTATGCCCCAACTTTTGGCTAGCTGGAATTGAACTACGTTGAGTTCATTCGATCCATGGTCAGCTCTTGATTGTCATGTAATCATGTGGAATTGATTGATCCACCTCAACTCATGGTCATATTGGATTGATCCATGGTCATCAATGTTCGGTATAACGATTGGGCATAATCACCCGCGATCGGTACAATGACCGAGTGAAATTGAGCCATGACCGTCTGTCGATCCGTGATAGTGCATGTATGACATCCTGAAATTCCAATTATGTTTTCAATTAAATGAATCAGGCCTTTCATCGACGCGTCTATAGTTCTATTCTCTGAGTTGATCACTCATGAGATAACTAGTCCATCGGGGAAGCCATTAAGGGATTTTAACGCAATAGACTTGAGAATTCGATAAGGAATCGACTACTCGACCGTGCTCATCTGCAGAGATCATTACGACATAATTAAAATTCAATCAAGGATTAGAGATAGGTCAGTTCGATTGAGATAAGTGATCAAAGTGTGGGTAATTCCACTAGATTGCAAAATTCTCGTCGATCAACAATAGATCGATTTTTCTATCGTTTTGGTACCATGTGTCCGTATTTGAAATCTCGAGATTTTCACAACAACTGATAGTCGCCAATATGTCGAAGATGTACATTATGACTCGAAATAAATCGATCACGGGTCAATTACACCAAAAATTTCTAAAAGCTATCCCGTAGGCTAGGTCACGCTAAAATCGCGCCAGGTTGAAATTAATCGTGAATTTGAATCCAATTTCAAAAATTGAAAGTTTTGTCATGCCATGATTCATTTTAGGACCGTCGACTCATCCTTGGAAGATTTTTCTGCAAACCGGGATTTTTGGCAGAAATTCAAAATAAGGTCGTTTTTGTCCGGAAAATTCAAGGACCGTTTTTTATCGCGTTTTTGGGATGCAAGTTGGTTCTATTTGTGGCATCCCAAATATTTGAGACAAGCCCTAAGATGTGTTAAGGCCTATATTTAGGTAATGAAATTACCTATGGTTTATGCTTTAACTATTAACCTTTCCCTTAAAAATAAGTGTTATACGCCTATGTTCTTGAAATCTTTTAAGATTTGTACTATAGTTTTTTTTTAAGACAAATTTATGCTTGGCTATGCTTCACATAGATTTGCTTTCCTATAGATTAAAAGTTACAAGTTTTTGACTTAGTGAGATTGGAAATTGGAATCAACTAAGAGAGGGAATTTAGGGGTTTTTGCTAAAAGGTAAAAAGGGTAATAAATAAATTTTGGTTCGGACTTTAGGCCCATGGATAGAGGGCCCGAAGTGGGCCATTTTGGCCAGGTCCATGAGGCCCATTGGGCCTTTCGACCGAGCTAAGAGGGGGAGGGGAAATTCGGATGCATGCCCCCCCAAGTGTCCTAGTGTGAAGGCCATTTGGCACTCATGCTTTGAGGTCAATTAAGCAATGATTAGGGGAAAGAAAAGCAAAAAAGAAAAGGGCAACCGGTTTAGGGAGAGAGAGTGTGCGTGCAAAGAGAGGAGGAGAAAGGGAGAGAGAAATTTTGAGAGAAACCAAGGAAGAGAGGAGAAGGAGGAGTCGCCCGTCGCCGCCAGTCGTCCGGTCATTCCCCTTCGCCGTTCGTGTGCCGGAGTTGCTTTGTTTTTTTATAAGGCAAGTTAGGATCCAATCTCTACTCTTGCATGTGTGTCTTGCATGTGTGGTTGAATCTTTGGGTGTCTAGAGGTAAGGAACCGAAGCTAGTGTGGTTTGTTCTTGAAAAGCTTGCTGATTTCGTGTATAACCCCTGAGTCAGAATCTTGTGAGAGCTTGTATGCATGTTTTGAGTTCGATTTTGACTTTGATCTCTTCTTGAAAGTTGTAGCTAACATCTTAAACTACAACATACTAAACTTTGGTGCAAAATGATGAAGATTTAAAGGGTCAAACTCTCCACCTACGGAGACACTAGATCTGGGGCTGTTTTGTTGTTTTTGTGTTAGATTTGTGGTTGCATGTTGATTTTTCATCAAGTATCTCTCTTCGACCTCTTCATGAAACATCTTTTTCTATGTGTTAACTACAACATACTCAAATTTCATGAGATTTTATGACCATTTGCATGCTAAACCGACTGTGATGAGAAAATTGTGCAAACCGTGTACTTCGGACATAGGAACTTTGACATGCATGGCCTATAACTTTCTGTAAAAGCTTTATTTGAAGAAATGTTCTTCATGAAACATCGTTTTCTATGTGTTAACTATAACATACTCAAATTTCATGATTTTTGAAGGCCATTTGCTTATTTAATGGACTGTGATGTGAAAATCGTGCAAACCGTGTACTTCGGACATAGGAACTTTGACATGCATGGCTTATAACTTTCTGTACAAGCTTTATTTGAAGAAATCTTCTTCATGAAACATATTTTTCTATTTGTTAACTACAACATACTCAAATTTGATGATTTTTTAAGGCCATTTGCTTATTTAATGGACTGTGATGTGAAAATCGTGCAAACCGTGTACTTCGGACATACGAACTTTGACATGCATGGCTTATAACTTTCTTTACAAGCTTTATTTGAAGAAATATTCTTCATGAAACATCTTTGTCCATGTGTTAGCTATAACATACTCAAATTTCATGATTTTTGAAGGCCATTTGCTTATTTAATGGACTGTCATGTGAAAATCGTGCAAACTGTGTACCTTGGACATGAGAATCTTGACATGCATGACCTATATCTATTCTGTGTAAATTTCTTTTGAAGAAATTTCCCTCATGTGATATCTTTATCTATGTCTTAACTACAACATAGTTAAATTTCAGGATTTTTGAAGGTCATTTGCCTATTTAATTGGCTGTGAATTGAAAACTGTGCAAACTGTGTGTTACGGGTTTGATAATGTAGGAATGCATGACCTATATCTATTCTGTGCAAATTTCTTTTGAAGAAATCTCCTTCATGTGATATCTTTATCTATGTCTTAACTATAACATAGTAAATTTCATAAATTTTGAAGGTCGTTTGCCTATTTAATTGAATGTGACATGAGAACTGTGCATGCTGTACATTTTCGAAACTTATGATATTGGATTGTATGGTTACTTCTATCTTTGTGATGTGTGGTCCGTATGAATTGTTATGTGAATTATGAGACTTTGGATTTGTTTCATGTCGTGGTGTAATGACTTTCATGCATTTCATATGTCATTCAAGAAAAGGAAAAATTTTTACATGATTTCAAAGAAAGATCTTATTTAATTAAAAGGGAAATTTCTCTAATGCATACTACATGATTTCAAAAGAACAATTTGAATCAATTGCATTAGAAATTTCAAGTGTGGAATTGGAAAAGAAAGGTATGAGGATATGAATGACCATCGGAGGTGTGAGCCGACGATGCCTCGGGAGTGTCGGGATTTCCGAAGGTGTGAGCCGGATGCCCAGAGGTGTGTGCCGGATGTCCTCGGGAGTTTCGAGATGCCCGGAGGTGTGTGTCGGAGGTTCCTCGCGATGCCAAGTTAGGTGCAAGCGATAAATTTTGGGATGCAAACATTGGTCCCTAGGGAGAAAAAAATTTGATGAGATCCTTATGAAAGTTAAGAATTGAAAGTGAATCATGTGCATGGATGTATGCATATGGCATATTGCCTGTAAGTAGATGCATATATGTGTGAGATGTCGATATGTGCATAATATCAAGGCAAGTTATGTGTGCATACTTAAATGGCATACTATGGATCTCATGGTGGTGTATATTAAATAGCATGGATGATAAGTGTATGGATATATATGCACTTAGGACATGATGGCACATGTGATGTGATAATGATGAATGCATAAATGCATGATGAGGATGATGTCTATATGATGATGTATGTATGTAAGATATGATGACATATGCATTAATAATGATAAGTGTATGAATGCATGTGCACTTATGGTATGATGGCACATGTGAAATGATAATGATGAATGCATGAATGCATGATGAGGATGATGACTATATGATGATGCATGTATGTGAGATATGATGACATGTGTATGATTTCAAGGTAAGTTATGTATGTATACTTGCAATGACATGCTATGCAATGACTGTATTGTATGATGCTTTAAGTGGTCATTGGACCTTTACTTGTTGAGTGGTTGTACTCATCCCTTCGGGGACCAACATTTTAGATTAGTGAACGATGCCTCTCCCTCCTGTTACACGGGGCACGTTTTATGGCATTCCAACCGACGTGGAGGTGGAATGCTCGGAGCACATCTGCGTTACTATCCCTGGGCTGGTATTCCTAAGGGTCCGAGTGCTGGTTATGTACGACGTGGGTCTGGCTGGGGGCCCCGTCATCCAGGAGTTCCTGTCTATCCATGTCCGGCGCGACGGACAAATGCTGGGGATGCTGCCGCCACCACCACCCGATGCACCCGACCGGGTGTGACGGCCCATGAGCGAGGGGAGGGAGGATGACATTTTTGGAGTTAGAGTCGACACTTAGATGGAAGGTCCTTCATGTTACTTTTAGGGGGTCGACGATCTCACTAGAGATATAACCGAGTTTAGTGAAAAGTCTCGGTTTTCCTTTTTGGCTATACCGACCCAAAGATGTCCATCTTAAAATGTAAATAAAAGTGGTTCGGCCTTGTGTTTTTCTCTAAATGTGTAGTTGGTGTGCATTGTGCTATCGCTAAGGAAGTAGAGAGACAGTGAGACACGCCTCTAATTTTTTCGCTATGTGTTGCGCAAATCTTTAAGTCGATTTTCAAAAAAAAAAAAAAAATGTATGCCTAAACCTCGACCCTTAATTACGACTCCCTTGCTACTAACGTAAAGAAGTTGTTTTTGTTTTGGATTTAAACGCTTAGTATCTGTGGCGACCCTATCGACTTTTGGGGGTGCCACACTATTGGCGAGGAAAAATGTTAATTTGATCATGGACACCTTGGTGGGATTTATGGACTTTGAATTGAGTTAATTTGAAGGAGAATTGGTGGGGAATTGAATCCAAATTGAGTGGACAATGCACAAATTTGTAGCCCCCTTGATCCTCAACCTTTGTAGCCCCATGTGAGGCATTGTCTTGGGGACAAAGAGATAGATTGGAAGAGAAGTGGCCCCCTCCAAGCTTATGTTGTCTCCCATCTTCTTCCCTTAGCTGCTTTCTCCATTAGAGAGTGTTTTGAAGCTCAAGAAGTGCAGAGAAAACCAAGCAGCCCCTCATTTTGCCCGTCGCACACCTGTCCGACCACCGCCAGGCCCGACACTCGCCGTCGCTCGCTCGTTGTGTGTCGTGCCTGTCCCATGCCCGTCCATGCGTCATTCTGCTCCAACCGCAACCCCAGGCCGTCCCCTGAGCCCGTTGAGCTCAGCTAGAGCCCGTTGTCGCCGCTCCGTCACCATTCGCCTTCGCTAAGCCCTGCTGCAGCCTATCCACCTGTCCCGTGTCGTTTCCAGCCTAAGCTGGTCTCTATTCCAGCCTCTCGGCCCACCATCCAAAAGTCGAACCCCGCAGGGAACCATGGGCTTCGAGGCCCACTTTGGACCGCTTCCGGGCCTCGTAGGGTGTCGCTGCTTTGGAGTTTGTCGCCCATCTCCACTTTGCCGTCGTCGTGGACTCATCGGATTTCAAAACCAATGAGTTTACTCACTAAACTCTACTTAGAGAGTTAAGTACGCTTAAGGGTTGATTAGTTTAGGCTAAGTATGATTTAGGTGGTTAATTAAAGGCTAAGTGTGGTTTAGGTGGTTATTTAGAATGGATTAGTGATTTAATTACTCGTTTATGCATGTTAGGTGGTTAGATCGACTTAATTATCAAATAGATAGGTTGTATTATTTATCTAGTTAGGTTTGGAATTTTTCCAAGCCCATTTCAGTATTTAATTAGGGTTTTCCAGCCTAAGTTTATATTTATGGCATTTAAATGTATTTATTTAATTAACTTTGGTATTTATTTAATTATTTATTATTTTCCGAAAATTATACTGGGATAATTATTTTGGGTATTTATCCAAAATTTGAGTAATTTCGATATTTAATTAGAAAATACCGGGCATTGGTTTATAACACCAAAAATGTGCTTATGGACTATATTAAATAGTGCGATTTTCTAAAAGAAAGATATTGTATTTTTTGCTCAGGCTGACCGTGTATCCACACACGACTATTTTTATCGGGTACTTTTAACTTGATAAATTATCAGCTTGTGAGAGTAGTATACTTTATCAACTTGTGTGAGCTAAGATCATTATATCTGCTTGTGAGAGCACGATCTATATTATTAGCTTATGTGAGCTACTATCTATCTATATCAGCTTGTGAGAGCTATGACCATATATTGCAACTTGTGAGAGCATTGAATGATTACTTCAACTTGTGTGAGCATTGGTCATACTGAATTGATGGATAGTACTGTTGGTATGGAAGTGAGCTAATTGTCTGATTGATCGATGGGTTGATTGAATTGAAATGGATTGATGGATTGAGAATATAAACTATACTGACTTGCAGGAAGGAACTGAGGCAAAGGTAAGTCCTCTATCTTGTGTGTGCATAGGTAGCCTTTAGGCGTATTTCCTTCCTAGTCGGAGTTTAGGAGGTAAACTTGCTGAGACATTGTCTCACTCCATCGTGGGATAACATTTTCAGATCCTTATATGGAGGTTCCTCCCAAACATTTTGGCTAGCCGAAGAAGGTCACCGAACAGGTCTTTTATATTCCTCTTCATGGGGACCAAAGGGGATGGGTCTACAAACTAGTGAGATCCATTGTCTGGGTTGATGCGGGTCTATCACGGATGGTACCCCATCAATACAGATTGTGGTGTTGTCACGAGCGAGATGGACCTAGAGAAGGTCCTCTACCGGAATCTGAGATCTCTATGTTGATGCTGGAGGTTGCTTTTGGCAAAGGTACAGCTTACCCTCCTAGTGGTGCAGTGGTAGACCCGAGTTCCCCGGAGCCAAAGACCTCGAATTCTTTTGTGGAGGGTTCGAATGCTTAGAGGACCTATAGTTCCTCTACCCTTTTGCAGGCTTGTATATATATAAACTAGTATTGTACATGACTTAGTCTGATGTGTATAAAGATATGAATGGCTTTCAAAATTGTGGCCCTGCTTTTCTATCCCATTTTTCTGTTGTTTGGGGATTTATTTATTTGCTTCCGCATGTGCATTAAAATGAATGGTCGGCGACGTGTCCTAAGACGTCGCAATTTAATCGACCACCAAGGGATGGGAACGTGCTCGGAGAATCGGAGTGTGACATCCTCGCCCGAAGTGATATCAGAGCTGGTTGATATTTGGAGTGATAAGGTGTAATAAGTTTATAGGATAGTTAGTAGGATTTGCCTTTATTTCATGCTGACGCATGTCTGTAATAGCTGTTTGGTAGAATTGTTCGTTGAGATCACTCTACTTCTAATTCTGTGTGGAATTGGAAAGTGGATTTCTTTAAAGATCCTGCAAAATAAGTGATCAGGATTAGAGGACTCCTAGAAGCGTACCATCGGGCCTGTTACTTGGGGTAGGACACCGACGAGGGTCGGTACCCGAGGAGGTCGTGGTCGAGTGCCAGCTCAAGCTAGTGCTAGTGGTGTAGCACCACCTCATCTTGGTTCTGGGGTAGCAACCCCTGGTGATCCCAGGTTCGAAGGGATCATGCAGGTGCTTAAAGCTATAGGAGCACTGATGGGGCGGTAAGCCTAGAATCAAGCCGCCACCACTACTGCCGTCGCTACAGCTGCTGCTATTGCTGCTGTTGCCGCACCTGCCGAAGTTCCAGCTGGGAACATAGTTGTGGAAAGGGAGAGGCCGATTCACAAGATAATGGAGCAGTTCTTGAAATAATAATTCAAAATCACCATCAAGCATCCAATTGCACAATTTAACACTCAATTGCATAGATCAATACCACCATGACAATTAGCACGAAATTCTGACAATTGGCTATCCTTGTATAATTTACGCTAATTAAATAAATTACAAAATATTTAAATTAAAGCACTTAATTAATCTACATACACTAATCTAACCACCTAATTGGACTAACTAAATTAATCCACCTAGGCTAGCTACATTTTAATCTAGTTAAACTAATTATATAATCTAACAAATTCCTAACTAAATCAATCTAACCATCCTAGTTGAACTAAATAACCAACAAACTAAATACTTACCCTAACTAAATCATCCTAAGCCTAATTAACCTAACTAATCCGCTAATTAGCCCAATAATCCACTCCTAAGTGTAATTAGCCTCATAATTAGGGATTGGAACGTAAACTCACCGGTTTAGCGTGAAAACTGGTTCACAGCGACGGTGGCGCAACGGCGACCACAACTCAGGTCTACTATGACATCAAAGGAGGTCCAGAATGGGCTAAAAACGGCCCAACAACTCCCGGCTTGGACTGGAAAAATCGATCCTGCTTGCTGGACCGATTTGGTCTTGGAGGGCTACTGGTCGCAGCTTGCTCGACTGGACGAGAGGGGACCGATGACGGTGAGCTAGAGCGGAGCTGTGACAGGCGAAGGTGGTCGGCGAGGGAGCTGGCCAACAGTCGAGCAGGGGCTCGCATCGGGCTGGAGCGGGACACGGCGGCACGCGGGACTGGAGTTGGACAGCTTAAACGCAGGGGCTAGGCTCAATCACGGAGGAGGAAATGACGGAAAGACTATGCTGGTTTCGGTGGGGCTTTTTCGTGATGCAGCAACAATGAAGAAGAAGAAAGGAAGAAGAAGAAGAAGGAAGTAAGGCTAGTCTGCAGAGGGGATGAGGGTCTTTGGTCAACCAAGAGGGGGAAGGAGGGGGACAAGAGCCTTCAAAGTCCAACTTAAATATCCTAAGCACTTGAGTGCAGCCCCTAAGGTCTTCGGCCCTTATCCAGCTACCAAGGCTTCTTCCACAAGCCATTTGCTACACAAAATCACACCACATGGACCCCAAGTTGAAGCCCAAAACTGCACAGCAACTGCCCCCTACAAATTTGCACCTATTGCACTTAAATTTCTTCACAAATCTCTCCAATTTCACACCAAATAACTTCCATTTAATGGCCAAATTTTCTTAGGAGGAAGCCCATACCAATTTCCACAATTCCCTTCACCATTTGATCCATCTTGAAAGTCAAAAGTCCACCCAAAAATGGCCATCCGAATTTCTTGATTCAATTTTGCCGAATTTTGATTTTTCGCCAAAAATTTGAGCTCGTCGAAAATTCTTCAAAAGATGAGTCGACGTTCCAAAAATAAATCGTGACATGCTAGAACTTTCTCTTGAAACCGGATTCAATTTCGTGATTAATTTTGATCGGACGCGATTTTAACATGACCTAACCTACTAGGTAGCTTTTAGGAATTTTATCGCGTTTGACCCGTGGTTGATAAATTTCAATCCACATTTGTGCATCTTCAACACATAGGCGACTCTCACTTGTCGTAAAATTCTCAATGTTTCAATTACGGGCATCGAGTACGAATCAACAGAAAATTAGGTTAGTGACATTTGATACGAATTTTGCAATCGGGTAGAATCAGCCACCATTTAATCACGCCATTCCATCGAATCGACCTATTCCTGATCACTAATTGATTATAACGGTACTATATTGACCCTTGCTAATTATCACGGTCGAGCAGTTGATTTCTTGTCGAATTCTCAAGTAGGTCGCGTTTACATCCCTTAACGGCTTCACCTAATAGATTAGTTATCTCGTAAGTGTTCAGCTCAGAGAAAATGACCATAGGCGCGTCGATAAAAAGCCAATTTCATTTAATTGAAATAGGGTCGAAAATCAGGATGTCACATTACTAATTTTTTATTTTCTATGGAATTTTCAAGTCAGAATATTCAAGAGTTTCCTCATAAAAGTTGTTCAAAATTCTTTTGTTTACAACATCGAAATTTGGGAATTTTCTAAGGTGATTTGAATTCTATGAAAACCCATTTCCAAAGGTTTACCTATTCCATTTTGCTACTCTATTTTGCCTCAAGTTCAGGCGAAAGAAAGACAAGCTTTCATGTTGATTTACCTGGTGTCCTTAAAAAATCTTTGTCAAGGTCATTTCTATAACATATCCAAAAATTAGAATTTTAAAGGTCATTTACTATTTGAATTGAAGTGATTTCCAAAATTGGACAAAACTACCCTTTTCTAACCGATTTTAAAAATGAGGCCATTATGAAGGCAAAACGTGGGAATCTTGAAGTGATGTCTTCTAGAGAGTCAACCAGCACATTTTGAGCTTTCTAACAAGATGTGATTCACTATGATGTGATGTCATTTGTGGTGCTTTCGAATTCTTTAGTTAGTGGCTGAATAAGTAATTTTTGGCTATTGAGTGTGCATGTGGTATTAAGTATTGCAATAGTTGCATGCACGAAATTGATGGAATGGAATGCGACATCATGTGCAAACCGTGATGATATGATTAGGTTACTTAGAGGGTAACATGGTTTCCCAGTACCCAAATACCTAGGTAACAGGGTTTCAAAGAAGTTCCCCAATGATAGCCTGGAATGGATGTCGAGAGGGTTTCCTAGGATACTGTGTGTTATTGTATTACATGGTTCATATAGTGAGTCCTGGGAATCAAGAGTGCATTAAATCAATTGATTTATGAATGTGCCTTATCTTTTGCTAAGCTTTGGCTTACTCCTGTTATATTATAATTTTTTAGATAATTAAGAACGATGAGCGTACCTCCTTTATCGATATGGACAACCTTGTTACTTTGAAAGCATATCGAAGGATGTTACATTTGAATGGTCCGAACGCGTGTATGTTTGTTAGATGTCTATTGTTTGGGTAGATGTAGCCTGTACTCAGTTGATACCATATTGTTTTGTTGCATGGTTTGTTCGAAAGGGCGATCAACTATGGCACCCCCAAACCCGGTAGGGTCGCCATAGATACTAAGCGTTCTATCCATTGCAATTACTGGTTACTTGTCTTTAATAAAAAGGGGAGTTGTAAAGTAGGACCGAGGCTTATAGGCATTTTTTTTTTTTTTTTTTTTTTTTTCAGATTAGCGCAGCTCATAGCGAAAATTTGAGGCGAGTCTCACCATCCCTCCACTTCTCTTAGCGACGATACAATGCACACCAACTACACAATGAAGGAAAACATAAGGCCGAACCACTTTTATTTACATTTTCAGGATGGACATCTTGGGTCGGTATAACCAAAAAGAAAACCAAGACTTTTCACTATGCTCGGCTATATCTCAAAAGAGATCATCGACCCCCTATATCGAAACGTAAAAGACCTTCCATCTACAAGTGTCGGCTCCTTCTCCAAAAAGTGTCGTCTCTCTCTCTCCTTCTCACGGGCCATCACACCCAGCCAAGTGCACCAGGCGGTGGCGGTGGCAGCATCCCTATCATCACCCCGTCCCGGCAGACGTGGACGGACAGGAACACCTGGATGACGAGATCCCCAGCCAGGCCCACGTCGTACATCACTAGCACCCGCACACGCAAAAACACCAACCCAAGGATGGTGATGCAAAGGTGCTCCGAGCACTCCACCTCCACATCCGAGGGAATGGCGTAGAAAGTGCCACGTGAAACTGGAGGGAGAGGCATCTCCCTCTAATCTGAAATGTTGGTCCCCGAAGGGGTGAGTACAACCACTCAGCACGTAAAGGACCAATGACCACTCAATGCATCATACAATACAATCATAGTATAACACATGTCATTTAAGTATTCATACATAATTTACCCTGATATCATGCACATGCCATCATATTTCACGTACATGCATCATCATATAGTCATCATCCTCATCATGCATCCATACACTCATCATCATCATATCACATGTTATCATCATGCCATAGGTGCACATACATCCATGCACTCATCATCAAATCACATGTTATCAGCATGCCATCATGCATACATATGACCACATTTTGCATGATTAAATTTCAACTCATGCTTTTCAAATTGAATTGCCACATTTCTCTTTTTCGGGACCGGTAATTGCATCCCACATTTCTATCGCTCGCACCCAACCTGGCATTGCGAGGAACCTCCGGCACACACCTCCGACCATCCGGCACACACCTCCGGGCATCTCGAAACTCCCGAGGACATCCAGCACACACCTCCGGACATCCCGACACTCCCGGGGCATCGTCGGCTCACACCTCCGACGGTCATCCATATTCTCATACATCTCTTTTCCAATTTCACATTTGAAATTTTCAATGCAATTGATTTGAATTACTCTTTTGAAATCATGCAATATGCATTGGGAAAAATTGTCCTTTGATGAAATGGTTTAAATGAAATCTTTCTTTGAGATCATGGAAAATTCATCATTTTCTTTAATGTTATATGGAATGCATGAAAACCATCAACCATTGCATGTATAATAATCCACAGTATCATGATTCATATACTATTTCGTACAGATGACACATCACAGCATAGAATCGGTCATGCATCCCAATATCATGAATTTCGAAATTGTACAGCTTACACAGTTTTCAAAACACAGTTCATTAAATAGGCAAATGACCTTCAAAAATCACGAAATTTAAGTATGTTATAGTCAAGACATAGATAAAGATATCACATGAAGGAAATTTCTCCAAAAGAAATTTGTACAGAAAGGTATAGGTCATGCATGTCAACATTTTCTAGTCCGAAACACACAGATTGCACCATTTTCATATCACGGTCGATTTAATATGCAAATGACCTTCAAAAATCATGAAATTTAACTATGTTGTAGCTAAGACATAGATAAAGATATCACATGAAGGAAATTTCTCCAAAAGAAATTTTTACAGAAAGATATAGGTCATGCATGTCAACATTTTCAAGTTCGAAACACACACTTTGCACATTTTTCATATCACGGTCGATTTAATATGCAAATGACCTTCAAAAATCATGAAATTTAACTATGTTGTAGTTAAGACATAGATAAAGATATCACATGAAGGAAATTTCTCCAAAAGAAATTTTTACAGAAAGGTATAGGTCATGCATGTCAACATTTTCAAGTCCAAAACACACAGATTGCACCATTTTCATATCACGGTCGATTTAATATGCAAATGACCTTCAAAAATCATGAACTTTAACTATGCTGTATTTAAGACATAGATAAAGATATCACATCAAGGAAATTTCTCCAAAAGAAATTTGTACAGAAAGATATAGGTCATGCATGTCAACATTTTCAAGTCCGAAACACACACTTTGCACAGTTTTCATATCACGGTCGATTTAATATGCAAATGACCTTCAAAAATCATGAAATTTAACTATGTTGTAGTTAAGACATAGATAAAGATATCACATCAAGGAAATTTCTCCAAAAGAAATTTTTACAGTAAGTTATAGGTCATGCATGTCAATATTTCCAAGTCCGAGACACACACCTTGTACAGTTTTCATATCACAGTCGGTTTAATATGCAAATGACCATCAAAACTCATGAAATTTGAGTATGTTGTAGTTTAAGATGTTATCTACAACTTTCGTGAAGGAGTCGAAGCAAGAATATAACTCAAATCACACATGCAAGCCTCTACAACATTCGGGGTTCAACGGTATACTCGAAAAACAGAAGGTATTTCCAAAAACAATTCATCCTAGCTTCGGTTCTTTGGACCTTAAACCTTCAAAATTCATCACTAATCCAAACATACATGCAAAACACACATGCAAGAGCAGCAAGGGATCCCAACTTGCCTCCAAAAAGCAGACCAGCGACGGCACACGGACGGCGAAAGGGCGGACGATCGAACGACGGGCGTGCGGGCGAGCGGCTCCTCCTTCTCCTCTCTCCCTCGGTTTCTCTCTTTCTCTCGAACTCTCTCCCTTTCTCTCTTAGCTTTTTGGTCCGAACCTCCTCACTCTCTCACTCCCTTAACCGGTTGCTTTTCCCCCTAAAAGTCTTCCCCTCCATCATTAGCAATGATTTAAGGTGCATGAAGAACAAATGGCAAGGGAGTTTGGGACAAATGGGGGAGGACATGCACAAACCGATCCCCCCCCCCTTTGCTAGGTCGAAGGCCCCTTAATGGGCTTCATGGGCCCGGCCAAAATGGCCCACTTTAGGCCCTTTACCCTTGGGCCTAAAGTTCAATCCAAAAAGAATTTAAATTTTTACCCTTTTTACTTTTTAGTAATTCCTTTTTAATTCCCTCTCTTAGTTGATTCCAATTTCCAATTTCACATGGTCAAAAACTTGTAACATTTAATCTATAGGGATTAAATCTATGAGATGCAAAGCCAAGAATAAATTCTTCTTACTAAAATAATCTATAGTACTAACTTAAAAACTCAAGAACACAAGCGTATAACACTTAGTTTTAAGGGAAAAATTAATAGCTAAAGCATAAACCATAGGTAATTTCATTACCTAATTATGGGCCTTAATACATCTTAGAGCTTGTCTCTAATTTTTGGGATGCCACAATTCTCCCCTCCTTAGAGAATTTCGTCCTCGAAATTAAACGTTACTCATGTCCTTGAAACAAGTAGGGGTACTTTTCCTTCATCTGGTCTTCACTCTCCCATGTGGCTTTCTCCATATCGTGATATCGCCATAATACTTTTACCATGGGAATCTTCTTAGTCCTAAGAATTCGTTCCTTTCGATCCAGTATTTGCACTGGCTCCTCGATGTACCTCGATTTCTCATCCACTTTGATGGCTTCATGATCGAGTATGTGACCAAGATCTGGTTGATACTTTCTTAGCATCAACACATGAAACACATCATGTAAATTTCCCAAATTAGGAGGCAGCGCCAAATGATATGCTGCATCTCCTATTCTTTCAAGTATCTCAAAAGGTCCAACGAATCTGGGACCCAACTTTCCTTTCATTCCAAAACGAGATACTCCTTTTAACGGGGATACTTTAAGAAATACGTGATCCCCCACACTAAACTCTAAGGGCCTTCTACGCTTGTCCGCATAACCCTTTTGTCTACTCTGGGCTGTCTTAAGTCTTTTCCTGATAATTTCAACGGCCTCAGTAGTATCTTGGATCAATTCAAGTCCTGTCAATCTTCTTTCACCTACCTCGTCCCAACAGATAGGGGTTCTGCATCTTCTCCCATATAATGCTTCATATGGGGCAATGCCTATACTTTTCTGAAAGCTGTTGTTATAAGCAAATTCTACCAAATGCAAGTTTTGATCCTATCTTCCTCTAAAGTCAATAATACAGGCTCTTAGCATATCCTCTAGAGTTTGTATCACTCTCTCTATTTGTCCATCTGTTTGAGGGTGATAAGCAGTACTGAATTGAAGTTTTGTCCCTAAAGCATTTTGCAGACTTCGCCAAAAATTCGAGATAAATCTAGAGTCTCGATCCGAGGTGATCGTTATGGGTATACCATGTAAGCGTATTATCTGGCTTACATAAATCTCAGCAAGTCTGTTCATTGAATAGTTCATACAGACTGCTAAGAAATGGGCTGACTTAGTTAAACGGTCCACTACCACCCAAATTGAATCGTGACCACTTGATGTCCTTGGCAATCCTTCCACAAAATCCATTGTTACATGCTCCCACTTCCACTCTGGTATGTCTAGCGGTCTCAAAAGTCCTGCCGGTTTGCGATGTTCCGCCTTCACTTGTTGGCACGTTAAACATTGAGAAACATACTTAGCCGTATCCATTTTCATACCATTCCACCAAAATTGCTGACGCAAATTTCTGTACATTTTTGTACTACCTGGATGTATACTATATCTGCTCTTATGTGCTTCCGACAAAATCTCCTTCTTTACTTCTTCGTTGTCGGGTACACAGAGTCGTCCTTGACATCTTACCGCTCCATCTTTGGAAATTTGAAATTTTGGTCTCTTCCCTAAAGACACTGCATCTATTACTTTCATAATCTTCGAATCAGACTTTTGCAGGGTCTTAACTTTCTGAATGATTTCTGGTTCAATCTTTAGAGCTTTAAGCATTCCAGTAAGACCATCCACTTTTAATTTAAATTCCGAGTCTGCCACGGACTTTAATAAACTCCATTCTGCTATTCTTAAACTAGCCATCTCCATGCTGACTTACGGCTAAGAGCATCTGCTACCTTGTTTGCCTTCCCTGGATGGTATCGTATCTCACAATCATAATCTTTTAACAATTCCATCCACCTCCTTTGTCTCATGTTCAACTCTTTTTGTGAGAACAGATATTTCAGGCTCTTATGATCCGTATAAATCTCAAACTTTTCCCCATACAAATAATGCCTTCATATCTTCAAGGCGAACACTATAGCTGCCAATTCTAGATCATGCATTGGGTAGTTTAGTTCATGGGGTTTCAGTTACCTAGATGCATAGGCTATGACTTTGCCATGTTGCATCAAAACACATCCCAATCCTTTGTGAGATGCATCACTATATACCGTAAAGCCATCAGGTCCAGATGGTATAGTCAAGATTGGGGCCGTGGTTAACTTTCTTTTAAGTTCTTGAAAGCTCCTTTCACATTCCCCACTCCATTCAAATTTCGCATTTTTCCGAGTTAATTTGGTTAAAGGGCCCGCCACCCTTCAATAAACCTTCGGTAATAACCGGCCAGTCATAGGAAACTTCGTATTTCAATGGGTGTGGTCGGTCTTGGCCATTTTATTACCATCTCAACTTTTGCCGGATCTACTGCAATTCCTCCTCCTGACACCACGTGTCCTAAAAATATTATCTGGTCTAACCAAAATTCACACTTGCTGAATTTGGCATATAACTTGTGATCCCTCAGAGTTTGCAGAACTAACCTCAAGTGTTGCTCATGTTCCTTTGGCCCTTTCGTATAAACTAGGATATCGTCGATAAAAACAATTACAAACTGATCTAAATAGGGCTTAAATACCCTATTCATTAGATCCATAAATGCAGCTAGTGCATTTGTCAATCCAAATGGCATGATAAGGAACTCATAATGTCCATAACGAGTCCTAAATGCAGTCTTAGGAATGTCTTCTTTCTTAATTCTTAGCTGATGGTATCCCGACCTTAAGTCAATCTTAGAGAAAACCGAACTTCCCTGGAGTTGGTCAAATAGGTCGTCAATTGTAGGCAAGGGATACTTATTTTTAACAGTTACTTGATTCAGTTGCCTATAGTCAATGCACAAGCGCATCGACCCATCTTTCTTTTTCACAAATAGAACCGGTGCACCCCAAGGTGAAGCACTTGGCCTAATGAATCCTTTATCAAGCAACTCCTGTAATTGCACTTTCAACTCCTTTAGTTCCATTAGGGCCATCCTATATGGGGCTTTTGATATTGGTCCTGTTCCAGGCATCAGCTCAATTTCAAACTCAATCTCTCTTTCCGGGGCCAATCCAGGCAACTCTTCAGGAAATACGTCTTGAAATTCACTCACTACCCGAATTTCATCAAGTTTAGGCTCTTCCTTGGTACAATCTCTAATCATTGCCAAGTACCCCTGACATCCTTCGTCAAGTAACGTATCAACCTCTACTGCTGAAATAAGTGCTATAGATAGGTCAGTCTAGCCTCCCAGAAATTTACAATCCGACCAATCAGATAGAACAAATTGGATCACTTTTCTATAACAATCCATTTTGGC
Source organism: Eucalyptus cloeziana (assembly GCA_014182715.1). Classification (NCBI taxonomy): domain Eukaryota; kingdom Viridiplantae; phylum Streptophyta; class Magnoliopsida; order Myrtales; family Myrtaceae; genus Eucalyptus; species Eucalyptus cloeziana. The sequence continues at coordinate 30,748,999 of CM024641.1, read as the reverse complement.
CCGATACTTATGAAGCCAATCCATCCCTATGATAACATCAAAATCATACATGGCCATCACAACTAAATCTATTTCCATATCTCTTCCTCCTATGGTTATTTTACATTTTCCACACACCAGTGTGGACAATACCGCATCCTTTAAAGGCGTAGAAACGCAAAGAAGGGTCTCAAGAAAAGTCGTTTCAATTGTTCTCAACAGTCTATATCTTTCAGACACAAAAGAATGCGTAGCACCCGTATCAAACAATGCGTAAGCCTTCTTGCCATTTATGAAAATTGTACCTAAGATGACGTTCTTGGAAGCTTTTGCTTCCTCTTGGGTGACCGCATACACTTTTCCTTGAGCTGATGGCCTCTGCGGGTTCCTCTGAGAATATGGTCGAGTAGTACGCGGAGGTACCTGTCTTAGTGTGTTGATACTTGTGCGGGACCTCTCCTATGGACAGTCCTTCTTAAGATGTCCTATCTTTCCGCAGCCATAACATTTCAACCGTCCATTACAAGGTCCGGGGCCATGTCGTCCGTCACACCTTCGACACTCTTCATTCTGATAAGGTGTTTTTCCTAAATTCGGACCATTCCTAACCTTCCCAAAACTCCCGAAATTGCCCTTCTTCTTAGACTCCCTGTGTCGACCACCGACTTTGTATAGGGCCTCTTTCCCCGCCTGTTATCACCAAAAGACGATTGTCTCTTATTTTCTGACTGCTCCCTTACTAACTCCTGCTCCACCAACTGTGCCCTTTCATAGATCTCATTATAATCCCTTATGTTCAAAGGCACCAGTTGTTTCCTTATACTAGTTCTTAGTCCCTTCAAAAACCTCTTAGCTTTTTCTTCCTGATCTTCAATCAATCTAGGAGCATATCTAGACAGCTCAGAGAATCTTGCCTCATACTGATCCACTGTCAGATCTTTTTGTTCTAGCTGAACAAATTATGTGATTTCTTATCCCTAGCACAGTCAGAAAAATGCTTTCTATTGAAAGCCCTAACAAACTCTCCCCAATTAACATCGCACTGGTGGAAAGATTGTATCCCTTGAAGCTCTCCACCAAAACTTCGCATTTCCCTCCAGCTGGTACTCTGCTAAAGTTATTTTCTCAGCATCATTGTAGTCCAACAACCGGAAAATTCGCTCCATCCCATCAATCCAATGCTCCGACCCCTTGGGACTTCCCATTCCACTGAATTTGGGTGGTTTCAACTTCAAAAATTGTTCCACCAATCCCTGAGTACGGCGTTCTGCTCCGGGTTGTTGCTGCGCTTGCCTTTCCATCAGATTTCCAATATTGGCCAATGCCTGCAGGATATCTTCCATTTGAGGTTTAGCCCTTGATGTAGAGGCTTCAGCCCTCGGTGGACGATGACTTCCATATCGTACCATGATTTTCCTGCAGTTTCCAAGCATTTGCCTCAGGAAATATCTGGGACTCAAAGTCTCCATAAAATAAAATAGTACTAAAAGTAAGTAACATAACCATGTTACTAGCACCGAAGAGTAACTTCAAAACATAAACCATCTACGGGCGAATACACATCACCCGTTGTTCAATGTTAGCCAACCACTCTCAGTCTGTACCCTATGGTGTGCATTGTCATTACTTTCCTCATTTTCCAAATGAGGCTCCTTATCACTCCAAATATAAACCTTGGGCTCTGATACCAACCGCTGTGGCACCCCCAAACCCGGTAGGGTCGCCACAGATACTAAGCGTTCTATCCATTGCAATTACTGGTTACTTGTCTTTAATAAAAAGGGGAGTTGTAAAGTAGGAACGAGGCTTATAGGCATTTTTTTTTTTCAGATTAGCGCAGCTCATAGCGAAAATTTGAGGCGAGTCTCACCATCCCTCCACTTCTCTTAGCGACGATACAATGCACACCAACTACACAATGAAGGAAAACAAAAGGCCGAACCACTTTTATTTACATTTTCAGGATGGACATCTTGGGTCGGTATAACCAAAAAGAAAACCAAGACTTTTCACTATGCTCGGCTATATCTCAAAAGAGATCATCGACCCCCTATATCGAAACGTAAAAGACCTTCCATCTACAAGTGTCAGCTCCTTCTCCAAAAAGTGTCGTCTCTCTCTCTCCTTCTCACGGGCCATCACACCCAGCCGGGTGCATCGGGCGGTGGCGGTGGCAGCATCCCCATCATCACCCCGTCCCGGCGGACGTGGACGGACAGGAACTCCTGGATGACGGGACCCCCAGCCAAGCCCACGTCGTACATCACCAGCACCCGCGCACGCAAAAACACCAACCCAAGGATGGTGATGCAAAGGTGCTCCGAGCACTCCACCTCCATATCCGAGGGAATGCCGTAGAAAGTGCCACGTGAAACTGGAGGGAGAGGCATCTCTCTCTAATCTGAAATGTTGGTCCCCGAAGGGGTGAGTACAACCACTCAGCAGGTAAAAGACCAATGACCACTCAATGCATCATACAATACAATCATAGTATAACACATATCATTTAAGTATTCATACATAATTTACCCTGATATCATGCACATGTCATCATATTTCACGTACATGCATCATCATATAGTCATCATCCTCATCATGCATCCATACACTCATCATCATCATATCACATGTTATCATCATGCCATAGGTGCACATACATCCATGCACTCATCATCATCATATCACATGTTATCATCATGCCATAGGTGCACATACATCCATGCACTCATCATCAAATCACATGTTATCATCATGCCATCATGCATACATATGACCACATTTTGCATGATTAAATTTCAACTCATGCTTTTCAAATTGAATTGCCACATTCCTCTCTTCCGGGACCGGTAATTGCATCCCACATTTCTATCGCTTGCACACAACCTGGCATCGCAAGGAACCTCCGGCACACACCTCCAGGCATCCGGCACACACCTCCGGGCATCTCGAAATTCCCGAGGACATCCGGCACATACCTCTGGGCATCCGGCTCACACCTCCGAGCATCCCGACACTCCTGGGGCATCGTCGGCTCACACCTCGACGATCATCCATATTCTCATACATCTCTTTTCCAATTTCACATTTGAAATTTTCAATGCAATTGATTTGAATTACTCTTTTGAAATCATGCAATATGCATTGGGAAAAATTGTCCTTTGATGAAATGGTTTAAATGAAATCTTTCTTTGAGATCATGGAAAATTCATCATTTTCTTTAATGTTATATGGAATGCATGAAAACCATCAACCATTGCATGTATAATAATCCACAGTATCATGATTCACATACTATTTCGTACAAATCACACATCACAGCATAGAATTGGTCATGCATCCCAATATCATGAATTTCGAAATTGTACAGCTTACACAGTTTTCAAAACACAGTTCATTAAATAGGCAAATGACCTTCAAAAATCATGAAATTTAAGTATGTTATAGTCAAGACATAGATAAAGATATCACATGCAGGAAATTTCTCCAACAGAAATTTGTACAGAAAGGTATAGGTCATGCATGTCAACATTTTCAAGTCCGAAACACACAGATTGCACCATTTTCATATCATGGTCGATTTAATATGCAAATGACCTTCAAAAATCATGAAATTTAACTATGTTGTAGTTAAGACATAGATAAAGATATCACATGAAGGAAATTTCTCCAAAAGAAATTTGTACAGAAAGATATAGGTCATGCATGTCAACATTTTCAAGTCCGAAACACACACTTTGCACAGTTTTCATATCACGGTCGATTTAATATGCAAATGACCTTCAAAAATCATGAAATTTAACTATGTTGTAGTTAAGACATAGATAAAGATATCACATGAAGGAAATTTCTCCAAAAGAAATTTGTACAGAAAGGTATAGGTCATGCATGTCAACATTTTCAAGTCCAAAACACACAGATTGTACCATTTTCATATCACGGTCGATTTAATATGCAAATGACCTTCAAAAATCATGAACTTTAACTATGTTGTAGCTAAGACATAGATAAAAATATCACATGAAGGAAATTTCTCCCAAAGAAATTTGTACAGAAAGATATAGGTCATGCATGTCAACATTTTCAAGTCCGAAACACACACTTTGCACAGTTCTCATATCACGGTCGATTTAATATGCAAATGACCTTCAAAAATCATGAAATTTAACTATGTTGTAGTTAAGACATAGATAAAGATATCACATGAAGGAAATTTCTCCAAAAGAAATTTGTACAGAAAGGTATAGGTCATGCATGTCAACATTTTCAAGTCCGAAACACACAGATTGCACCATTTTCATATCACGGTCGATTTAATATGCAAATGACCTTCAAAAATCATGAACTTTAACTATGTTGTAGCTAAGACATAGATAAAGATATCACATGAAGGAAATTTCTCCCAAAGAAATTTGTACAGAAAGATATAGGTCATGCATGTCAACATTTTCAAGTCCGAAACACACACTTTGTACAGTTTTCATATCACGGTCGATTTAATATGCAAATGACCTTCAAAAATCATGAAATTTAACTATGTTGTAGTTAAGACATAGATAAAGATATCACATCAAGGAAATTTCTCCAAAATAAATTTTTACAGTAAGTTATAGGTCATGCATGTCAATATTTCCAAGTCCAAAACACACACCTTGCACAGTTTTCATATCACAGTCGGTTTAATATGCGAATGGCCATCAAAACTCATGAAATTTGATTATGTTGTAGTTAACACATAGATAAAGATGTTTCATGAAGAACATTTCTCCAAAAGAAATTTTTACAGAAAGTTATAGGTCATGCATGTCAATATTTCCAAGTCCGAGACACACACCTTGCACAGTTTTCATATCACGGTCGGTTTAATATGCAAATGGCCATCAAAACTCATGAAATTTGAGTATGTTGTAGTTTAAGATGTTCATGAAGGAGTCGAAGCAAGAATCTAACTCAAATCACACATGCAAGCCTCTACAACATTCGGGGTTCAACGGTATACTCAAAAAACAGAAGGTATTTCCAAAAACAATTCATCCTAGCTTCGGTTCTTTGGACCTTAAACCTTCAAAATTCATCACTAATCCAAACATACATGCAAAACACACATGCAAGAGCAGCAAGGGATCCCAACTTGCCTCCAAAAATCAGACCAGCGATGGCACACGGACAGCGAAAGGGCAGACGATCGGACGACGGGCGTGCGGGCGAGCGGCTCCTCCTTCTCCTCTCTCCCTCGGTTTCTCTCTTTCTCTCGAACTCTCTCCCTTTCTCTCTTAGCTTTTTGGTCCGAACCTCCTCTCTCTCTCACTCCCTTAACCGGTTGCTTTTCCCCCTAAAAGTCTTCCCCTCCATCATTAGCAATGATTTAAGGTGCATGAAGGACAAATGGCAAGGGAGTTTGGGACAAATGGGGGAGGACATGCACAAACCGATCCCCCCCCCCTTTGCTCGGTCGAAGGCCCCTTAATGGACTTCATGGGCCCGGCCAAAATGGCCCACTTTAGGCCCTTTACCCTTGGGCCTAAAGTTCAATCCAAAAAGAATTTAAATTTTTACCCTTTTTACTTTTTAGTAATTCCTTTTTAATTCCCTCTCTTAGTTGATTCCAATTTCCAATTTCACATGGTCAAAAACTTGTAACATTTAATCTATAGGGATTAAATCTATGAGATGCAAAGCCAAGAATAAATTCTTCTTACTAAAATAACCTATAGTACTAACTTAAAAACTCAAGAAAACAAGCGTATAACACTCAGTTTTAAGGGAAAAATTAATAGCTAAAGCATAAACCATAGGTAATTTCATTACCTAATTATGGGCCTTAATACATCTTAGAGCTTGTCTCTAATTTTTGGGATGCCACATGAACTAAGGGGATCTCTTAGGTTCTAGAGCAATGGTGATAGCAACAACTCTGAGAATGATAGCAACAGCAGTAGGCCGTTTGAGTACAGCAACTCGGATGAGGAGTGGGATAACGATGGATGGGAATGATTCATGGTAGTAGTGGGCTAGGTGCCCAAGGCGACGACTTCCATGACAACCACCTTTCCAGTTTTAATCGCATGGTTGGCAATGGATGATGTGGCACATGTGGGTGTCACTGGTGGGATGTAGATATCTTTTTGGTTACTCCAGGAACCAGGTTTAGGATCAAAAATTGTTTTGTTTGTGTGCCACCCATGTAACTAAATAATTAAGCCAATGACTGCAAACTAACTTCGACCTACATGTTTGCATAATTCATGTTATATGTGCCCCCATGCTAAAGAAGAATTAATGGCTAACGTGGAGTTCAAGGTGTTTATTCGACCTAGGATGGATTTCTCTTCAAGCCAAAGAGTTCCTTTAGAGAACTATTGATTCAAGAAGTGCATGGTGAAGGAATAGCTGGTACTTTAGAATTAACAAAACTCTTGAAATCCTTCAAGAACACTTTTAGTGGCCAAAGATGTACAAAGACATACATGCCCTTATTTCCTGATGTGCGACGTGTCGAATGACGGAAAGTCATTTCCACGAAGGGCTCTATGCTCCCCTTCCAATACCCATACAACCTTGGGAAGACGTAAGCATGGTTTTTATTGTGGCACTCCCAAGAACTCAAAGGGGCAAAGATGCCATCATGGTGGTTGTTGATTGATTCTAAAAGATGGTACACTTTATTCCCTATCAAAGAACGAACGATGCCTCACATGTTGTTGATTTGTACTTCAAGGAGATTATTCTTCTACATGGGGTTCCCAAAACTATTATTCGTCTACATGGGGTTCCCAAAACTATTGTCTTAGATCGTGATTCCAAGTTCTTGAGTAACTTTTGGAGGACCCTATGAAAGAATTTGAACTCCAAACTCTTATTCAACACAACTTGTCATCCGTAAACCAATGGTCAAATTGAGGTAACCAACCACACCATCACTACTCTACTTTGAAGCATGGTGAGTAAAACTTTGAAAATTAAGATTTAAAGCGTGCACATGCCGAATTTGCTTATAATCGATCGCTGAGTTATGCTACTAGTTTATCACCATTTGAAATTGTGTATGGAATTAATTCTTGTCGCGACCAAATTTTCAGTGAACCACTTAGGGTTTGGCTAATGGATTACTAAGCCTAAACTTAGCTCAGGCTCTCCCAAGCCCATACCAATTCGCAATTTAAGTTCAAATTCTTAACATGCAATTGATTTTCAATTAGGAGTCGCCACTAATCTATCTTCAGTGGGTCGATTAGACACCTAAGTAAAATAATGGGAGAATCATTTTACTTCTACGAACCAGAGATTGTGAGTTCGGGGACTTGATTACGCTAGATTTCTTTAACGCCCTTTCAATACCTTTCTCTTTTATTTTGAAAAATGTTTGGCAAGTAGCTTGAATTGATTTTAACTTATTTCCTTAACATGCGATGTTATCATGTAGGTGCGCAAACCACCAATTAAACATCCAGATAAAGCAATGACTAAATTGCAAGGCTTACCTCATGGCAACGAAAGCATCTGCAATGTTAAATCAGAATTCACATCGACAGTCCTAGATATCATTTCTAATTAACACGCAATCACTCAATCTTCTTTTCATGATTTTCTCTTGTTTAGTGAAAAAATGTTTTATGCAATGCATGCTACTAATCTAACATGAAATGATATGACAATAAGACCTAAGCTATATGACCTAAGTAAAGGTAATTTCTAAGGAAACGCAATAATTAAATGTGCAATCTAAATTAATCAATGACCAAACTCTAATGACAAGGAAGTTCTAATTAAATGAATCTAGTAATCACTAAATGGCGTGCATTTCATGAACCTAATTCTATATGATGAGCACATGATCTTTTATCCTAAAAATGCAATCTATTCTAGATAATGAAATGAATTTATTATAAGACAATTTTTTTTTTGTATTTTTCATGAAATTCGAAATTAAGAAAAATGCAAAAATTATCTATCTAGATTAAAATTTCATCCAGCTTATATTAAGGATCAGGTCAAACTAAATCCTAATTTAAACTAAGATATTATCTTAGCCTAGCAATCTCTAACCTAAGATGCAATCTATCTAAAAAATCAATCTAAACTTAAAATGAGACATCCAATTTTATCCTAATATGCAATGACGTATAAAAAATGCCCTAATTCTACATGACATATGCATGATGACTTTTTTGTGTTTTTTATAAAAATTCGAAATTTAAAATTGCCAAATAATTAAACGTGCAATTTAAATTTAAAAAAAAAAAAAAAAAAAAAAAGCTAACATCCTAAATGAATGCATTTTTTTGATTTTTTATTTAAAAATTTGAAATAAGATTGCAATTCTAAACATGCAAGATAACCCTAAGACTAGGAATATTCGAAAATGAACCTAATCCTAATTCAAATTTTATTTTATTTTTTGTTTTTTCCTTTTATGAAAATAAAATTGATTAAAACACCACGATAGCAAATCAAACAAGATAAGATCGGTATCCAAAAATTGGCGAACCATATCTCACGCATGAGATTGGGTTGTCCAATTTTAAAATTAAATTGCGAATCGAATCTCGAGCGTGAGATCGGATTGTCAATTTTTGCAAGGGATTGTGAGTCGAATTTCGGGCACGAAAATCAGACTGTCAATCCCTAATTTGAGGGGCTATTTCATGTCGGGAATTTCAGTCATGTGCATCAACGAATATATCAAATAAGGAAACGGAATTTTCGGAAATTAAAATAATCAAAATTTTTACCTATTCCGAATATTGACTTCCGAATTTGGACTTTGCGCAATCGGGTTGGGATCGTAATCGGCAAGCAATAGGGTGGTGCTCGGCAAGGCTCGCGGTGTAGCTACTCATAGCATGGTTTGGAACGACTCAGCGAGGACGGCAGTAAAAGAGGGCAGCCATTGAACTTTTGATTTTACCAATGAGTCGCAAAATCAGGTGAGAACTGTCGATATACAAATCTCTTCACGAGTCTGGGCCTCCAATGAAGACTTTGACCAAGCTCTTAGGCCACTTCTATGTCTCAAAAGGAATAAGAATTTGACGTCTTCTGCATGCAATGAGTGATGAAACCGAGAGATAACACGACAAAAAGCCTGTAGGAATAATAAAAATCAAGACTTTACAAGATCAGTCTCCATTATATGGAACCAAACACGTTGCCGCATGTGTATTCTGTGAAGCTTTTTCTCTAATTTGGCCACTTCCTTTGACTCTTGGACTCGCGGCCTTCAACCCTCAACTTGGATTAGCCAGTCTCTCGGTGATGGAGGAAATCGTGCACAATAATCGGTGGCTAAACTCGCTTGAATCCACTTGCACATGCACAAAGCTGAGTTGTTGATGAAAAACTGGTGTGAACTTTCTCTTTCTATTGCTCTACGACCCTCTCTCTCCACTTTTACTTTTGTGGCCGTCTCTTTGTTTTGCGAAGCCCCCCCTCCATGTGGCCGAGCATCTCAATTGCGTGGCCTCAGCTTGTGAGGTACAGCAGATCGACGCGATGCTTCCCCTTCACGATGCGATGCACGGAAGTGTTGACTATCAAGCAAAGTCGTTGATGGATATCATCAAACAAGGCAACACTGACGCAATAGTAGGCGTCACGATCGACGGACGGCAAGGGGATCAATAGATTGTGGGGGAGGCTTCGCCAACCTTCTCCCTCACATGTGTCCTTGATGTGTTTTTATCAAAGGCCGTGTATTCTATTGTGTGGCCTCCTTTTAAAACCCTATGCATTTTTTTCTTTTTATAGGCCACCAATTAGGGTTTTCAATTTTCTTTTAAACCCTATGCATTTTTTCTTTTTATAGGCCACCAATTAGGGTTTTCAATTTTTCCAAATCGATATTCACGAAGGTCTTTTTTTCAAACGCAATATTCACTTTTCCGAACACAATATTCGTTTACACTTGCCCTATCCAAAAAAATTCCATCATATCTCGAAAAATTTCAAATTCCTATTTTCACGAGATAATTTCCGATCATCATAAAAACAGGCTCGGGCCAATTCGCTCACTTAGTGGGCTTAGTCTGGCCTATCAATTTAAAGCTCAGAACCACTAATTCGAATCCACCCGTCACCAGTCCAATAAATAAAAGTCATCATGCATATGTTATGTAGAATTATGGTATTCTTTGTACGTCATTGCATATTAGGATAAATTTGCATGTTTCGTTCTAAGTTTAGATTGATTTTTTTAGATAGATTGCATCTTAGGTTAGAGATTACCAAGTTGAGATAATATCCTAGTTTAATTAGGATTTGGCTTAACCTAATCCCTAATGCAAGTTGGATAGAATCTTAATCTAGCTAGATGTTTTTTGCATTTTTCTAATTTCGAATTTCATAGAAAATACCAAAAAATTGTCTTAGAATAAATTAATTTTATTCTTTAGGATAGACTGCATGCTTATATTTTATTTATGTCATATAGCTTGGGTTATATTGTCATATCATACCATTTCATGTTAGATTAGTAGCATGCATTGCATAAAGCATGATTCTCATCAAATAAGTGAAAACAAAAATTAAGTGACTACGTGTTAATTAGAAATTATATCTAGGAACGTTGATGTGAATTCTGATCTAACATTGCAGATGCTTTCGTTGCTATGAGGTAAGTCCTGCAATTTAATCATTGCTTTCTTGGGTGTTAAATTGGTGGTTTGCGCACCTGCATAAACACCTCACATGTTAGGGAGGTAAATTAAAATCAATTCAAGCTACTTGCCAAACATTTTTTTTTAAAATAAAAGAGAAAGGTACCGAAAGGGCGTTAGAGAAATTTAGCGTAATCAAGTTCCCGAACTCACAATCTTTGGGCCGCAGGAGTAAAGTAAATCTCCCGTTATTTTACTTGGGTTTCTAATCGACCCATCTAAAAAAGATTAGTGGCGACTCCTAATTGAAAAATCATTTACATGTTAAGAACTTGAACCTAAGTCGTGAATTGGTATGGGCTTGGGAGAGCCCGAGCTAAGTTTAGGCTTAGTAATCCATTAGCCAAATCCTAGGTGGTGCACCCGAAAATTTGATCGCGATAACTTAGCGACTCCGCTAGGGACTTGAGTTAAAACTCTTAGTGGACTTAGGCCAATTTTCTCTTTCCTAGAAAAAATATTGTTGTTTGGTAACGAGAATCCCAGGTACGTCCCTAACATTTAAGGTGTTAAATGTTATTGCAGATTTGGAGATATAAGGGGAGTAGTGATTGCTAACCATTGTCTTGCTGGTTGGAGTTGGGAATGTATACTCTCACATATGAAGTGTTGCTTGATATGAGCTGTTATGCATGCCTTGTATTTACACTATAGTTTTGCACACACAACCTGCCGCCGGACCTGGGCCACATAGGATCATCTAGGATGGTATTGAGATGGATACCATTCCGACTACATGCCCGTGGTACAAGTCGCCCATCTCAATCCTGAAGTTTCCTTTTTGGTGTCAAGAGTACCCACCTCGGTTCACATGCCTGCAACCCAGGTCGGCTCTTTGACCAAGCCGAAGTCATAAGGACCTGACTTAGTCCGCACGCCTGCGGCTAGTCCGATCATCCTTGCGGCTTCACTTTGCTAAGCCTGTCTAGAGTAGAAATGGAGCCTCACTTCTCATGTGCATGCCTGTGTGATTGCCATTGATTTTCCTTAGTGAAGTAAGTCTTCTATCCATATACTATGCAATTTGTTTACTTTTGGTCCGTCCATGGTGATCTAGGTCAATCATTGATTTAATTCCTTTGTCAATTAGGAATGAAATGAGGAAATTGCCATGTAATGAATCATTTAAAAAAAAATTCCCAAAGCTTGTAGCAGATTAAACCTGTTTGTTTGTCTGATTCATTTACTTCTTGTCTCAGAGCATAATTTTATAACTTATTATGACAAGGGACATCTGAAAATAGCGATCAGCAGGCTTAGGGTGCACTTGCAATGAAGAAACAGATTTGGGGCAAGTAAAAGAGGACCATCATTTTCCGGTGGAAGATCCTGGGGGCAAGTTTGCTCCAAATTATAGTGACCCATATGTGGTGAGGAAGGTACTTCCTGCAGGTGCCTTGATCTTGGCAGAAATGGATGGTCGTGAGTTTTCCACTCCAGTTAATTATGATACTGTCAAAAAGTATTACCCATGATAGAATTTGCCATGTCATGTTTTAAACTGTAAGCATTTTTATGATGAGTAAATTGCCTTAATGAGTGGCAAATTCAATGGTCCAAATTTGTTACAAATCTTGCATGTTTTCCGTGATGAATTGTGTGAGATAAATTGAATATGTCACATGGGATATTTTGGAATGATGAAAGGCAAGCCTTATTCCATACACTATTCATACACTAATCCCCAGTGAGTTGTGTGGAAAAATTCCATGCCCACAAGGAAAAGGGTGATCTCGCAAAGGGTACGTCAACCGAGGTGATGAGTGGCAGTTTCTTCTTCTACCCAAAACATCACAAGTATACCCATTGTTTAGCCTTTTGAGCCCACACACATGAATAGCTTTTTAAATTATCCCTGTCAAAGATCGTCCCATATTGGGACAAAATTTGAAATGAATGATAGAAATTTTCTTACTCACACTTGCATCAATCTTCAAGTATTGCTTTCGCAGTGTAACTTGTATGATAATTTGAAGTGCCTTAGGATGACGAAGAGCAGTTCTTTCTCTATCATATACACTTTTATCCATTGCATAGCCCATTTGAGCCTATGAATTTGTTTCATATTAAGCCTAGTTGGTGATCATCCCCCACACTGGGGCAAGGAAAAAAATTCAAATGACATGGTCTAGAATGATAAAAGATGGAGGCTGTACAAGTCCAAAGATAATAAGTTCAAAAAATAGGGCATGAAAAAGCAGTGTGCTTGGTAAAAGTAAGGCCAATGCTCAAAAAAGAAAAAAGTCAAACATTGGTTAAAGTCGTATCCCCAATAAGGTGATACTAAAAACTCAAATGTTGAGATGTTACACTCAATGGAGTTTCGATTATGGAGAAAATCCTCAATGGTGAAGAAGAAAATTGGAGATGTCAAGATGATCAACTTTGACCCCTTAAACACTTTTTTGAGCCTAATGATCCTTTCGTTTCTCAACCTATGAACCAAGCTTGCGTTACGTCCCTTGCAAAGTTTCTTCAGATTAGGACACTTGAGTTAACGTAAAGTTTATATGTTTGAAAGCATCGCTTGAAGAAGTGCGAGTAAGATGATTTTTGCCTCATTTCATAAGCTTCTTGGCTTGTAAACCCAAAGATAATTGTGGAATGCCATTTTTTAATAGCCTCGACTCAAGGAGTCCCCTTTGTTAAGTCGTTGACCAAGCTCACATTACGGTCCCTATTAAAGACCTCTTAGATTGGTAAAGTCGTACCACTTGCGAGATTACTCGGACCCTTGTTTGGCATGACAATGGTGAGATAGAGCGATTGTCGAAATCATGCATAAAATGTCATGATGAAATAGCCCTTTTAATGAGGATGAGTGAAAAGTCCCTTTAGACTGAAAGATCCCTCACTTGACACATCCATGACACTCATGTGTTCAAATTGGAATATTCTTTTGAAATATTTCCCAATGGAAATTAGGTAATGCATGATTAATAGAAGTCGTCACACATGAACCTCTCTTGGATTAATGCATGTTGCCTCTCCTACGACCATGTTTTGCAGGAGACATATCCCCAAGGATCAAAGATGTTACTAGGTAAGTATATTTTTATCCATACCTTAAATACTTGTCATTGCACAGGTATTCCCCTCAAGCACACTAACACTCGATTCGATTGAGCTGTCCCCTAAAGATTTTTTTTTTCAATTCAATCCAATTAAGGCAACCGAAGAAAGGTTCAGGTCATGGTCAGATGATCTATGCTACAATGCTAGCGACCGTAGAAAGGTACGAGTTTTGGATGTGTAACACCAACTATCTTGAATCATTCTACCCTACTTGAAGGTTAGATATTCCAAGTAGTTTCCTTTCCCATTTTCATTAGTATTTTTATACAAACTGCATTAAAAAATTTTGACATCTCAGTCTAGACCCGGATGTCTTAATTATTTTCGTCTAAACATTTCACTTTGGATGTGAATATTTTTTCGACCTTTCTAGTTATATCTTAGTCTGGATCTAGGTATTTTGAGTTCAAAAATTTTGACATCTTAGTCTGGACCCGGATGTCTTAATTACTTTTGTCTAAACATTTCACTTTGGATGTAAATGTTTTTTTGACCCGTCTCGTTATACCTTAGTCTGGATCTAAGTATTTCGAGTTCAAAAATCATAACATCTCGGTTTGGGCTCGGATGTTTTGATTATTTTCGTTTAAACATTTCACTTTGGATGTGAATGTTTTTTCGACCTTCCTCGTTATACCTTAGTCCGGATCAAAGTATTTCGAGTTCAAAATCATAACATCTCGGTTTGGGCTCGGATGTTTTGATTATTTTCGTTTAAACATTTCACTTTGGATGTGAATGTTTTTTCGACCTTCCTCGTTATACCTTAGTCTGGATCTAAGTATTTCGAGTTTAAAAAATTTTGACATCTCAGTTTAGACCCGGATGTCTTAATTATTTTCATTGAAATATTTCACTCTGGCTGTGAATGTTTTTCAATCTTTCTTGTTATACCTTAGTCTGTATCTAGGTATTTCGAACTTCAAAAATCATGACATCTCAGTCTGGACCCGGATGTCTTGATTATTTTTGTCTAAACATTTCACATTGGATGTGAATGTTTTTTCGACCTTCCTCGTTATACCTTAGTCTAGATCTAAGTATTTCGAGTTCAAAAAATTTTGACAACTCAATCTGGACCCGGATGTCTTAATTATTTTCTTCTAAACATTTCACTTTGGATGTGAATGTTTTTTCGATCTTTCTCATTATACCTTAGTCTGGATCTAGGTATTTCGAGTTCAAAAAAATTTTGACATTTCAATCTGGACCCAGATGTATTAATTATTTTCATCTAAACATTTCACTTTGGATGTGAATGTTTTCTCGATCTTTCTAGTTATACTTTAGTCTAGATTTAGGTATTTCAAGTTCAAAATTTTGACATCTCAGTTTGGACTCGGATGTCTTAATTATTTTTGTCTAAACATTTCACTTTGGATATGAATGATTTTTCAATCTTTCTCGTTATACCTTAGTCTTCGATCTAAGTATTTCGAGTTTAAAAAAAAAATATTGACATTTCAATTTAAATCTGGATGTCTCGATTCTTTTCATTGAACATTTTACTTTCTTTGGATGTGAATGTTCTTCTCAATCTCGATGTCTCAATTTATTACCTATTAGACTCTTCAAGGAACCTGAGTGAAAACTGGGTACTTGTGGAGTCAATGAGGATTTATCATGTATCTCAAGATGTTCTACCGCACTGACTGGTAAGTAATTGTAGGTATGTTCTTTCCTTCCGCATCATGCATTTGCATTAGCATTTCCATGCATCATATAAATTGCATTTTAAAATGAGAATTCATTTTCCAACAAAAAATCATTCAATGCGTGCGCATGGTCAAAATTTAGGTCTCAATTTGTCTTTAAAGGCAACCTCTACGAGCTCACCTTCAAAGAGGGGCAGCTGTTGACACCTAAATTTTGGCAATCCGATCATTTATTTATTGCATAAAATTAGGTGTTAGTTTTATCCCTGAAAAAATATTAATTGCATACCATATAGATTTAGGTGCATTTGTTTTAATTTGCATTTTTTTTTATTGGACCAGTGACGGGTAAGTTCGAATTAGCAATTCTGATCTTTAACTTGGCGGTGCCGGGCTCACCAATGAAACGAGCAAATTGGCCCCCAAAAATTAATGATAAAAATATCTCGTGAAAAATAGGAATTTGAAATTTTTCCAAGATATGATGATTTTTTTTTATAAGGGCAAATGTGAAAAGGAAATATTGCGTTCGAGAAAAATCTTTGTGGATGTCGATTTGAAGAATGAAATAAAACCCTAGTTCACTCACCTATAAAAGGGTTGCTACACTAAAGAAAAAAAGGAAGCCAGACATTGAATACACTGCCACATTAAGGGGGCTTTTGTCGATTTTCTAGGTCAAAACTTGAAGACAGAGAGAAAATTTTCATATTTCGTTTTTAGGGTTTTTGGGGGAAGGGATTTGTTATTCGTTCTTCTTCTTTGGGAAAAGCAATACAAAAGAAAAAAGGGGAAAAAGCAAAAGGAGTGCAAAGGTGCAAAGAAGCAGAGAGGAAAGTGATTGACGTGAGGGAGACTTGAAGAGAGAAAAAAAAAAAAAAAAAGGAAAAAGGGCCACTACATCATCTTCTTCGGGAGAAAAGGGGGGAGCCTCGATCGCGCTGGCCCTACGTCCGCACCAGCTGACGTCGGAACTGCCTCCGCCAGCCACCTCCGACACCGTCGCCTGCTCCGACCTGTGACCCTGTCCGCTGTTGCAACGCCTTCGTCTGCCGTCGCTACCGCTGCTTTACGCCCCACAAGCGACGCCCACGACCCAACACCAACGCCCAAAGCAAAGACTACCGGAGTTTGACGCCACTCGTAACAGCTACCGAACCCCTACCGATCTCATCCCTACACCCGCTCGAAGACCGATCCGCCGCGCCGAACACCGATCTCTCCCCCTCCCACCTCATCCGCAACCCGCGATCCAGCAAATCCTAAGCCAGCTCGTCGCACCTCCGCTGTTGCTACGCCCCGGATCACCCGAGTACTAGCAGCCCCCGTCGCTCGAGTACTCCTTCACCCGTTGCGCCAATGCTGCCCGGAGCCGAGGGCCAACAACCAACATCCCTGCTTAACCCGACACCCTACTGCCCAAGCCTTTCGCCGGCGTCATGCCTGCAACTCTCCGACCCGACACCCCTACCTTCGCCGTGGATCTGTCTGGCTACCTCTCGAAGCGAGCTAGTCACAGCAGCTTGCTCCCTGCCGCCTACTGCAATCCCTGACCGGAGTCCCCACACCGGAGCTCTGACGACCGCAATCGGCGACTGACGATGACCCCACCACAAGCCGTGCACGAGCCCATGCCTTGCTTGGAAGGAAAAGAGGAAAAAGGGGAAAATTAATTTAGGTAGTTTTTCTTTTTAGTGGAATTATTTCTTAATATATGATTGATATTCCGATGTGAAATAGCCCTCAAATTAGGGATTGACAGTCCAATTTTCACGCCCGAAATCAAACTCACAATCTCTTGCAAAAATCGACAATCCAATCTCATGCCCGAGATTCGATTCGCGATTTAATTTTAAAATTGGCCAACCCGATCTCGTGCGTGAGATATGGTTTGCCAATTTATGGGTATCAATCTTATCTTGTCGATTTGCCGTTGTGTTGGTTGAATCAATTCTATCTTCGTAAAATAAAAAAATAAAAATGTTTGAATTAAGATTAGGTTTGTTTCATAATATTTTTTGTTATCTTGCATATTTAGAATAGGAGTTTTATTTTGAATTTTTTTTTAAAAGATAAAAATCCAAAAAATGCATTCATTTAGGATGTTAGTTTTTTTTAATTGCATGTATAATTATTTGACAATTCTTAATTTCGAAATTAATAAAAAAACATTAAAAAAAAAAAAGGTCATCATGCATATGTCATGTAGAATTATGGTATTCTTTGTATGTCATTGCATATTAGGATAAAATTGCATGTTTCATTCTTAGTTTAGATTGATTGCATCTTAGGTTAGAGATTACCAAGTTGAGATAATATCCTAGTTTAAATTAGGATTTGGTTTAACCTAATTCCTAATGCAAGTTGGATAGAATCTTAATCTAGCTAGATATTTTTTGCATTTTTCTAATTTCGAATTTCATGGAAAATACCAAAATATTGTCTTAGAATAAATTAATTTCATTCTTTAGGATAGATCGCATGCTTATATTTTATTTATGTCATATAGCTTAGGTTATATTGTCATGTCATATCATTTCATGTTAGATTAGTAGCATGCATTGCATAAAGCATGATTCTCATCAAATAAGTGAAAACAAAAATTAAGGCATTGTTTGGTAACCATCCAAAAAGTGCCTAATTCTGATTTTTTGTTCCTAGAATCAGTTTGGGAACAGAATCATGTTTGGTAAAAAATTTTCCAAAACGATTCCAAGAACAAATTTGTTCCCGGAATCGTTTTAGACAAGAATTGAGAATAAAAAAAATATATGTTCTCGGTCTCGAGAATCAAAACAAGAATCAAGTCTGATTCTTCCCTTCCGCCATCCCGCGACCACTGTCCACCACCGCTCGCCGCCGCCCGCCGTCGCCCCCCGCCATCCGCCGCCGCCACCCGCCGTTCGCCGATCCGGCAAGCTCGCCGAAGGCTCACCAAGCCAAGGCGAGGTCCGGCGAGCTCGCCGATGGCCGGGCAGGCCTCGCCGAGGCTCGGCAAGCCTAGCAACGCCCGGCCTCGCCGGTGGCCAAGCGAGCCTCGCCGGGGCAAGGCGAGGTCCGCCCGGCCATCGACGAGGCTCGACCGACGAGGGCCGGCCTCGCCGAGGGCCGGCGATGCTCTAGTGAGGTCGCCGGCCCTCATCTAGCCGATCTTCGAACCGGCGACCGGCCACAAGAAGAAGAAGAAGAAGAAGAAGAAGAAGAAGAAGAAGAAGAAGAAGAAGAAGAATAGGAGAAAAATGGAAAAAAGGAAAGGAAAAAGGAAAAAGTAAAAAAATTATTTAAAAATTAAAAGAAATTGATTTGGAACATAATCAATGAGCACGGTACCAAACGCAATTCTATTCCAGAATCAGAAATTTTGGACAGTTACCAAACGCATTCTTTTACTCATAATCAGTTCCCGAAAACAGAATCAAAAAAAAAAAAAATCATTTCTGATCAGAATCTACTCCCGGGAACAGAATCGTTACCAAACACACCTTAAGTGACTGCGTGTTAATTAGAAATCATATCTAGGACCGTTGATGTGAATTCTGATCTAACATTGCAAATGTTTTCGTTGCTATGAGGTAAGTCCTGCAATTTATTCATTACTTTCTTGGGTGTTAAATTGGTGGTTTGCACACTTGCATGAACACCTCACATGTTATGGAGGTAAATTAAAATCAATTCAAGCTACTTGCCAAACATTTTTTTTTTAAATAAAAGAGAAAGGTACCGAAAGGGCGTTAGAGAAATCTAGCGTAATCAAGTCCCCGAATTCATAATCTCTGGTCCGCAGGAGTAAAGTAAATCTCCCGTTACTTTACTTGGGTTTCTAATCGACCCACCCAAAATAGTCGACTCCTATTGAAAAATCATTTGCATGTTAAGAACTTGAACCTAAGTCGCAAATTGGTATGGGCTTAGGAGAGCCTGAGCTAAGTTTAGACTTAGTAATCCATTAGCCAAATCCTAGGTGGTACACCCGAAAATTTGGTCGCGATAGTCGCCTTAGAGAATGCACGTGAATCGTTAATTATATACATCACTTGGAAAAGACCAATGGCTCGACGATTAGTACGTCACCTTGGCAGATATGGCGCCTTAGAGAATGCACATGTCTCGGTGATTTGGTATATCGCCTTAGAGAATGCACGTGACTTGGTGATTAGTACATCGCCTTGGCGAATATGTCGCCTTAGAGAATGCACGTGGCTTAGTGACTAGATATACTATCTATATATCGACTCTAGTGAGCAGTCTTGGACTATGGTCGGACTCATAGATAGTATTGATTGAGATGACCGAGGAATGGTCCGATTGACATGTAATCGACTAGGTCGATTGATCGATGTATCAATCCGCTATAATGTGGTTGGGTGCCTATTTGAACTGCACTAATATGCAGGTGGAATCTGAGGCCAAAGTAAGTCCTCTGACCCATGTGTGCATAGGCAACCCACAGTGTATTGGTTTACTAATTGGGTCTTAGTGGGATAGAACTTGCTGAAACATAGTCTCACCTCGATATGGGAAAACATTTCAGACCAGTAGATGGCAGCACCTCCACCTCCTCGTCCTCCGATGAATTTTGGTATTCCTGAAGAGATCACCGAGGTAGGATACCACTTCCCGATACACTACCACCCAAAAGGGCTAGAGTATGTGTTAATAGAATCCAAGGTCTAGGTTGATGTGAATAGAATCGACTTGGTACCCCACAAGTATCGATCATGTTATCGTCGCTACCATGATGGACGAAGAGAATGTCCCATCCCGGAAGGTGATATGCCTCTATACGTTCTAGAGGCAGCATTCGGGCTAGGGACGGCAGACCCTAAGGGTGGGTTGGTAGTGGATGCTAAGGATCCTAAGCTCGAGGGCGATCCTAAGTCACCAGTATACTCAGCCGAGGGTGCTAACTGGAGTGAAGAGGAAGGGGAGATAGTTGAGCAAGAGGAGGGACCGGAGGAGGATCAGAAGTGGGAAGAGCCAGAGAAAGAACCTGCAGAAGAAGAGCCTGAGGAAGACCCTGACGAGGACCCTAAAGATGAAGAAGAGGAGGATGATCCTAAAGAGGATCCTAAGTACGACCTGGATGAGGATTGAGATCCCATCCTATTTGACAAACTCTGAGTTGTGATCTAACATATGATAGATCTAACTTACTAATAGTATTGTACTATATACTATGAGTTTGCTCTGTATAAAAGTGTGGTTGTGGTTTTTCAATAGTGAAAAATATGGCCCTACTTTTCTATCACATTGTTTTATTGTCTGGAGATTTATTATATGCTTCTGCATGCGTATTAAAATGAAAGGGTCGGCGACGCGTCCTGGGACGTCGCTATTAATCGACTAGGTGAGGGATGGGCGCGCATTCGAGGATCGGGGCGTGACATCTTAGCTCGCACTAGAGTTGATGGCTCATTTAAAGTTCCAAATTGGATTACTCCTTGGTGATCAACCAAAAAAAACTCTATCCTTAGCTAGTCGTCCTTTATGCTGGCTCTCAATCCTCAGTTGGTGGTTCGTCTTTTATTCTTTAGTGGTGAGCTTCTCTATCCTGAAGTCCTTGGCCAATGGTTCGTCATTTAAGCCTTGGTGGTGAACTTTGTTAATCCTGATTATCTTCCTTGGCTGGTGGTGCGCCTTTTTAGACCTTGGTGGTGATCACTTTCTATTAATATTTTTGTCTATCCATTGACATACATCCCCACATACTTTGATCTGACTTGTTTCCTTCAACATCACTCAAGACACTCTAGCTTGCCCCTCACAACCGCGTGAGAACTCATCTCAATATGGAGCCAAAAGGACAAATTGTATACCCCGTGAAGCTTGGTGGAACCAGTTCCATGGACCCACTCAGGAACCGAATGCATCCAGTTCCCCACATTCGCTTCCTAGGTGGGTCTACAGAACCAATGGACAGTTCTCGATTTCAGTTTTTCAGAACCGATCTTGATGGGAACCGCCCACCCTGGAATTGATCACCCTGAAATTGATAACTCCTAAGGCATATTGCAAAGCCATTGTGTGCCTAGGAGCTTCGTGTAAACAACATAGAATTGTGACTTCTTTATAGCTGAGTGAATTGCACTATGGAATGCAAAACCCTGATTTTGATTTGTCTCCACAAATGCTTTGGATTAGATTTCCTAGAGTCGTGAATATTTCTTGTTCAAGCCAGAACAATCTAAGCCAATATGACGCAGATGATGTATACTCATAAGGATGAAGCCTGTCATCTTGGACAACTTGTCTGCCCCATAAGGCATAATGACAACCACATTGAGCGCGCAGTAACACAAAGTAAAATCCATGTTGAGCTCCTTCCTACTATATGACAAACCAGAGCAAAGGAGGCATGAAGAAGATGAAAGAAAAAGGGGGAAAAACAAAGAGGAAGGAGAAAGCAAAATAAAAATAAAGAAAAAAATGTTTTTGGACGAGAACGTCCCTAGAAGTGGACACGAGTTTAGGTTCTTATTTGAGATAAAATAGGTCTTTCAATGCCCTTATTTGATATAATGTCCATTTAGGTCCTCTTTTGACAAAACAACTCCACTTTAGGTATTTATATGAAAATTTCCTTTTTTTTTAATTACAATTTCCTGAATTTTTTTTTTTTTAAATATGTCTATAGTATTTTTTGACATAGCACCATGTTGTCACACATATATCTTCGATGTGCCACATTAACCAAATCGACTGACTAGTTGTTCAAAGATTTTGATTGGATCAAATCTATAATGTTGAGACTCAATTGTATTTTTTTAAAAAAAAAAAATTAACACTTGATTGCACGTTGAACATAACATGTAGAACTGTTGGTAGATTTTTCCAATTTTTCTTTTATCAATTTTCAAAGCTAGCATGATGTGATGAACGAAAAAAAGACGTATGGTTTTCTTGTAGGATATATATGGCTTCAAATGTATCTTGATATTTTATCTCCTTCAGTTATTGTTCTATAAGCTTTTGCTGGGTTGTTTCATCACTAGTGATGTAAAAGCTTTCTTTCCCAATAATATACGTTCTATTAATGATGTTATAAAAAGTTGGCAAAATAATTTTGCCAAGACTAATACTGTCAGTGACTATTTTATGGGTAAAGTGAAGCAGAATCAGTTTAATTGATATTATTTGATATAGTTAAAATAAAAACACTTCGTATTCTAAATTCTGATGATCCCCCAACACTCCAGTAAATTACAAAAATGTGATTGTAAGTGCGTGTCTAATAGATGTGACGTTTAAATTTTAATCAAATCGATATTTCAGTATGAGATATACTGATGATTTGACATCAACAAAATTATAAAAATAAAATAAAATATGTTAGATAAATACATGACTCTAAAACAATGATTTAGACTTTTGAAATAATGTTTTAACCGGGTCCATACCTGCATTGTTCGGCGAGTTACAGGAGTTCTCAGTCTCTTCACCTATGGAATACTAAGCTTTCCCGTTACCTTTCAAGTGTTCCAGACAGTCGTTTGGAGCCAAAATTTCCTTTGGTTTCCCGGTTTCGCTCTCCCTCTCACATTCTCTCTATCTACCTTTCAAAATCTATTTGCATACTTAGGATTCACCTTACTAACAAATCATACAGAGACAGAAAGAGCGAGAAGAAAAGTGAACCGGTTGGGAACTATGAACGACCGATTATGCAAGATTCATCCCACACAAAGAACTTTCTTATTAATCGAGACCAGCCCCATGAACCACCGTAAAAGCAACCGCAACGAGCCCCACTTCAAGAAGGATCTGGTGAAGAGGGAGGGTTTTAAATTGTACCGAGTTAAAAGGAATCCTAATTTTGTAGAGAGCACAAAAAGGTTTCAATAAGTTGAGATTTGAGAGACACAACCACAACCTTTACTAATCGACATAATTTTGGCACCTCGCAAAAATTAGTTTGAGCAAGCATACTGTCAAGAGAAGAGAAAATCTCCCACATCTTGATTTAAATCAAGAAAGCCGTACTCAACTTGTAATCCAGAAAGCTAAACCGCAAATAAGACAATTACCGTATTAAATAATTTTCAAAGCATTTTCATTTTCAAGCTCATAAATCAATTTTATTGTGTGTCTATGAATTCAATGAAATTTATCACGCCTGATTTGATTAGACGATGGAAGTACATAAAATGAATAACAGCATATAAAGCCCATACATATGTGACATAAAAATATTTTGAATTCGGAAATGATTCAATGGAAAAACTGGTTAAGGGGTCATTATCAATATGATTTATCTCCGATTAGATGGTATCGATTAGTACCACACAAATGGGGAAATAGATTCAATCAAACACGTATAGTGCAAAATAAAGATTTAAACAAAAGGCATTCCGATGAAAAAGATCGATTAATATTAACTAATTTCAAAAAATTAAATGATTTTGAATTAAATTCATTATCAAATTCAAAATATAACCTTCAAAAATACTATGGATATGAGCTTTTCTCATATAAATCGATTAATTATGAAAATAAGAAGGATTCACATATTTATGTATCACCATTACGTTTAAATAATAAACAAGAGATATCTTATAATTACAACAAGATATATAAAAAAGGTAAATTAATTAATATGCCAGGAGATATTATCCCTATTAATTTCGAAGATGATGATATTCTAAATCTAGATAAATTTACAGATAGAAAATATTTGGATTGGAGAATTTTCGATTTTTGTCTTCGAAATAAAGTCAATATTGAGTCCTGGATTGATATCGATACCAATGGTAATAAAAATACTAAGACTGGGTTTAATAATTATCAAATAATTGATAAAATGGATCAAAAAGGTCTTTTTTTTCTTAAAATTTCCCAAAATGGAGGAATTATGGCATCCAACAAAAAAAAAGATCTTTTTGATTGGATGGCAATGAATGAAGAAATACTAAGTTGTCCCATATCAAATCTAAACCTTTGGTTCTTTCCAGAATTTGTGATCCTTTATAATACATATATTATGAAACCGTGGATCATACCAATCCAACTACTTCTTTTAAATTTTAATGAAAATGTTAGTGAAAATAAAAACATCACTAGAAAGAGCAAAAGGGATCTTTTTCTATTTTCATTTTCGAATGAAAAAAAATCGATTGAATTAGAGAATCGAAATCAAGAAGAAAAAGAATCCGCAATTCGAGATAATCTTGAATCAGATGCACAAAATCAAGCGAATCTTGGATCACTTTTCTCAAACCAAGAAAAAGATATTGGAGAAGATTATGCAAGCTCCGATATGAAAAAACGTAGAAAGAAAAAAGAATATAAGAGCAACACGGAAGTAGAACTTGATTTTTTCCTAAAAAGGTATTTACGTTTTCAATTGAGATGGGATGATTCTTTAAATCAAAGAATGATCAATAATATCAAAATATATTGTCTCCTACTTAGACTAATAAATCCAAGAGAAATTACTATATCCTCTATTCAAAGGGGAGAAATGAGTTTAGATATTTTGATTATTCAAAAGGATTTAACTCTTACAGAATTAATGAAACTTAATGGGTTGCCTAAATAACGGACCTAAGGCCCATGATTAGGCGCGGGCTCTCCCAAACCCATACCTCGCGTGACATTTGGGTGCTCTTAAGAATTTCGCAATAAGGAGTCGCCACTAACCTATTGTGGTCGGCTAGAAACCAAGTGAGGCATGGGAGTGTACCTCACTTTCTACGGAACCCAGAGAATCTAGGGTCGAGGTTTCGGTACCTAGTCTTGTTCATTTTAAAAGAAAAGATTTTTGTCAGGCAATTTAGATTGATTTTATACCTATTCACTAACATGTGAGGTGATCATGTGGGTACGCAATCATTAAAGTGACAATTAGCAACCAAGCTCTTAATTGCAACCAAATTAGCACATGCAACTAAACAATGACAAACATAATTAAACATGTAAATTAAACCCGCGACATAATCAATGTGCAATCAAATAAGGACCTAATTACACTAAGAAAGTAAGATATGACGATTTCCAACCAAACCCTACATTTTTAGATTTTTGAAATTTTTAAATTTTTAAATTTTTTTAAAATATATTTTTTCCAATTTTTTTTATTATTTTTTTGGGCCAAGCCGATCAGCCCGCTCGAATGGGCCAGGCCCGACCGGCCCCGATTAGGCTGCGTCAATTGAGGGTTGGGCTCGATTAGAGGGGCCCAATCCTCTTGCAAGTGGGCTACTCTATAGGCCCACGCAAAAAGATAAAGATTAAAACAAAAGAAGGGCCGAGTGATCTAGTCCAACTCAACTTGCCCTCTGGTCTGCGACCACTCAGTCATGACCAAAGGAAGCCACAGCGGCGGGCGGCCTGGGGAGCCCTCCGACCAAGGCGCGGCCACTCTGCCTCGATCAAGCAGGGAAGGGCAGCCCAACCCCTCAGGTTGAGGGTCCCGACAGCGGCGGCAAGGTGTTGGCCGAGGACAACATTCCGCCAACCCGCGGCCCCTACCCCGCAATCTAGCCGAACGCGGCAGGGAAAACGACGACGACAAATGGCGCGAGTGATCTTTGACTAAGGCACAATTCCCAACACGAACAACAACTCAGCAGCAAGTCGGCGAGGGCTGGAGTTCGCGTGAATCGAATGGCCGCGAACTCCAATCCAACATAACCAAAAACATGGGAGAACAGAGGAGGAAGTTTTTTTGGCAGAACACGGAGAGAACATTGAGGGGGAGAGAACCAGAACCGAGGAGAGAGAGAGACCGAAGGAAGGCCCCCGAGGAAGGAGCTCGCCACCAAGGCTACTCGCAAGTCCGCCCTGGCCACCGGCGGCATCAAGAAACCCCACCACTTTAGGCCCGGGGCAGTGGCGCTGCGGGGGATCCACAAGCACCAGAAAAGCACAAAGCTAGGGATCCCGAAGCTGCCATTCCAACAACTAGTGAGAGAGATCTGAAGGAAAGAGCACAAGACTACCGACCTCCGCAGCTGACGAACCACCGTCGTGCTCCCCTTCCCATGTCAAGGCTCCAATAAGCCGCATGCCATTCTCTCTTTTTTTGGTCTTGCCAAGCTGGAGTTTGTAACCGTCCGATTCACGCGAACCTCGACCCTCACTAACTTGCTGCTAAGTTGTTGTCCGCGTTGTGAGTCATGCCCGAGTTGGAGATCACTCGCGCCATTTGCCGTCATCGTTTTCCCTACCGTGTTTGGACAAATCGCGTGGCAGGAGCCGCAAGCTGGCGAAACACCGTCCTCGGCCAACGCCCTGCTGCCGCCACCGCCGAGACCCTCGACCTTAGGGTTCGGGCCACCCTTCCCTGCCTAATCGAGGCGAAGCGGTCAGGCCTTGGCCGGAGGGCTCCCCAAGCCACCCGCCACTGTGGCTTCCTCTGGTCACAACCGAGCGGTCACGGACCCGCAGGGCAGGGCGCCGAGTTTAGTCAAATCACAAATCTTGCCCACTCGACCCTTCTTTTTTTGTTTTTCTTTTTGCGTGGGCCCACAATGTAGCCCACTTGCAAGAGGATAAGGCCCCTCCGATCGAGCCCAACCCTCAATTGACACAAGCCCAATCTGGGCTAGTCGGGCCTAGCCCATTCGAGCAGGCTAATCGGCCCGCCCCCAATCGGACCGAACCCGAGCAAGTCGGTCGACCGACCCCCAATCCGGTCAAACCAGAGTCAGGTTAGACCGGACTAGGCCCGGCCCAAAAAATAAATATATATATTTCCAAAAAAACTCGAAAAAAAAATATATTAAAAAATTAAAAAATTTCGAAAATCTAAAAAATGGAGGGTTTGGTTGAAAATCGTCATATCTTATCTTCTTAGTGTAATTAGGTCCTTATTTAATTGCACATTGATTATGTCGCGGGTTTAACTTACATGTTTAATTATGTTTGCCATTGTTTAGTTGCATGCACTAATTTTATTGCAATTAAGAGCTTGGTTGCTAGTTGTCACTTTAATGATTGCGTACCCGCATAATCACCTCATATGTTAGTGGATATGTATAAAATTAATCCAAATTGCCTGACAAAAATCTTTTCTTTTAAAATGAATAAGATTAGGTACCGAAATGGCACTAATTGGTTAATTAGTGTAATCAAATCCCCAACCCTAGATTATCTGGTGTCATAGAAAGTGAGATACACTCCCATGCCTCACTTGATTTCTAGCCGACCCCAATAGGCTAGTGGTGACTTCTTATTGTGAAATTCTTAAGAGCACCCCAATGTCACGCGAGGTATGGGCTTGGGAGAGCCCACACCTAATCATGAACCTTAGGTCCATCCTTTAAGCAATACCCATAAACCTATTCCCTCCCCCGAGGGGTAGGTCGCTATAGCTTGGTGACTCCGCTAGAGACTGGTTTTAGACCTTAGAGGACTTAGGCCAAAATTGATCTTGTTCAAAAATATATTTTTTTGTTTGGCAGCGAGGATATCAGGTACGTTCCTAACGTATCAGGTGTTAAATGTTCATGCAAAGTGTGAGGTATAAGGGAAGTGATTGCTACCTCTTGTTTTGTAGGGGGTGTATGAATGAATGGTTTATTTATATATGAAGTGCTGATTGCTTATAAATTGTCATGCCTACGTCCCTTGCATTGCACTATACCATAGCACACACTACCTACCGCTGGACCTGGGCCGCATAGGATCACTTAGGATGGTGTTGAGGTAAATACCACTCCAACTACAACTATGTAGTATGAGTCGCCTATCTCAACACCGAAATTTCTTTCTTGATGTCGAAAGTCCCCACCCTGGTCTGCAACCGTGCGACATAGGTCAGTTCTTTGACGAACCCTGAGTCATGGGTAACACGACCTAGTCGCAATCTTGTTGGTTCGGTCCGGTGATCCTATGGCTCCATTTTGGGCCATATAAAGTAAAAATCGAACCATCACCCCATGCGCATCTGTGTCATTGGCATTATTACTCAATGAGTGGAGTAAGTTTTTCCATCCCTTTTACTCGCAATTTACTTATTTGTCTTCCTCTTGGTTAGCCCCAATCTTGAGCCGTTGGTCGAGGGTGGTGTGTGTTAAAATATGGCCTTATCTTTCCCATTCAATAAAATAGACACATGTTTAATTAAGGACATGTGGAAGCATACCAAACTAGTCCTATGATGGTCGCTAAGGCCTAGGCCTCCACACGCTCCAAAGTTTAACTATTTTGCGAATACGAGGAAATTTGAGGGTATGAGGATGAGTTCTTGAAACTTTCTACAAAAAAACATTTCAAAATATTCTTCAAAAATAACATGTATGATCTTTATTGTTGACATACTCTAACTTATCTCGTCGCATCTCAGGCATTTCATTATGCATAATCATGATAAGGACTCATGTGACCTGGATGTGCATGAAGAGAGTCTCTCAGGTTCTAATGACACCGATGATGATCAAAAGGGGATCGAGCATGAGTGGAATCGAAGCCGTTGACAGAAGAACAAACAATCACCATAAATTTAGGTGATGTAGAGAATGTCAGGGAAGTAAAGATCGGGGCATGTCTCTCAGAGTTAGAGGCGGGAAAGATGACTACTCTCCTGAAAGAATATCAAGACGTGTTCACTTGGACATATGCTGACATGCCGAGATTGGACCCTGAAATTGTGGAACATGCTTTGCCGACAGATCCTAATGTGCCACCCAAAAAGCAAAGACTGAGGACAACTAAATCTGAGTTGTCCAAGAAGATCGAAGGGGAAGTGATGAAACTGCTGAAAGTAGATTTTATTGAAGTGACGCGTTATCCCGATTAGGTAGCAAATATCGTGCCTGTAATGAAGAAAGATGGGCGAATTAGGGTGTGTGTTGACTATCGCGACCTAAATCGAGCTAGTCCCAAGGATTTGAGTTATTCTCCTTCATGGACGGTTTTTCTGGGTACAACCATATTCGTATGAAGGAGGAAGACAGGAGCAAAACATCATTCATAATTCCTTGGGGAACTTTCTACTACAAAGTGATGCCTTTCGGTCTAAAGAATGATGGGGCAACATATCAAAGGGCGATGGTCACGTTATTCCATGACATGATGCACAAGGAAATCGAAGTATGTGTGGATGACATAATTGCAAAATTGAGACGTGGTGAGGATCATGTTAAAATCTTGCGAAAGTTGTTCGAACATCTTCGGAAGTTCAAGCTATGCCTCAATCTCGCGAAATGCGTTTTTGGAGCGAAATCTGGGAAGCTATTAGGATTCATGGTTAGTAGCAGGGGCATAAAGATTGATCCGTCAAATGTTAAGGCCATCTGCGATTTACGACCCCCGACTACTACCAGGGAAGTCCGCAGCCTGATGGGATGACTTAATTATGTGGCGAGGTTCATTTGTCAGTTGTCTAAAATAGTGAAGCCATTCTTCAAGCTCCTAAAAAAGATTGCAAAGATTGAGTGGGATGCTGAGTGCCAGGGCGCCTTCAAGAAGATAAAACACTATCTCACTCACGCACCAGTCCTAGTGCCCCCTCTCCCTAAAATTCCCATGATTTTGCACTTGACCATACATGACAAGTCACTGGGAGCCATGTTAGCCCATAAAAGACCAAATGACGAGAAAGAATGCGCAATATACTACTTGAGCAAGAAGTTCACTATTTCCGAGATGAACTATACATAAGTTGAGAGAACTTGTGTGGCTTTGATTTAGGCCTTGCATAGGCTGCGACAATACACGCTTCATCACCGAATCTTGTTGGTGACCGAAAATAATCCCATCAGGTATCTCCTAAAGAAGCCGGCATTGGTTGGCAGGTTGACCAAATGGCAAATCTTGATTTCAGAATTTGACATTTAGAGCCTGGGACAGAAGTCCGTTAAAGGTCGCGCCATAGCAGACATGTTGGCAGAAAATTCCAAGAGGTCCAAAGCATCTAATGAGGATAGTGATGCAGAAGAGCAAATTTTACTTGTATTAAGCAACAAATTGACAATGTACTCCGATGGTGTAGTTAACTTAGCCGGGTCGGGTACTGGGGCAGTTCTTATCTCCTTAGACGAACAACACTACCCGGTCACTGCTAAATTGACGTTCCCTTGCACGAATAACGTCACTGAATACGAAGCATGCATTCTCGGCCTCCAAGCTGCCGTCAATATGAAAATTCGGAAGCTGCAAGTTTATGGTGATTCGGCCCTTATCATCTTACAAACTGAAGGCGACTGGCGAACACGAGATTCTAAATTGATTATGTATCATGAGTTCCTGGGGGAGTTGATGGAAGAATTCCAAGAAATATCATTCGAGTACTTACCCAAGTCTCAAAATCAGTTCGCGGATGCCCTGGCTACCCTATCCTCAATGTTACAAGTAACTGGAGGCATGGACATTGAACCATTGAGAATTGAGATCCTTAGGCACCCGGCTTATTGCATGATGGTCAAAGAGGAGCCTGATGAATAGCCATGGTATCATGACGTCTTGAAGTACCTACAGAAGGGCGAATTCCCCGAAGGAAGTGAAGCAGCAGACAGTAAGCATCTCTCGAAGTTGGCATCAAAATTCTTCGCTAGTGGAGACGTCCTCTATAAAAGATCCTTCGACTCGACATTGCTAAGGTGTGTCGATGCTAAAGAAGCTGACCGTTTGATGAAAGAGATACATAAAAGGGAGTGTGGCCCCCATATGAACGGACACTTACTGGTGAGAAAGATCATACAACTCGGTTACTATTGGCTGACCATGGAGTCCAACCGCATTTAACACGTACGATGGTGTCATCAGTGCTAGATTTATGGAGACAAGATAAATGCCCCTTCAAATGAGCTTCACCAAATGTCTCAATCCTAGCCCTTTTCAATGTGGGGAATTGACGTGATTGGGCCTATTAACCCTAAAGCTTCAAATGGGTATCAATTTATATTGGTGGCGATAGACTATTTTACGAAGTGGATCGAAGCCAACTCATATGCTAACGTCGCCATTAAGAATGTAGTCAGGTTCATTCGTTGCGACATTGTTGCCCGTTATGGGGTGCCGAAGGTGATCATTACTAATAATGGCTCTAACTTGAACAACAAAGTCGTGGATGGCTTGCTCAGTAAGTTTCGAATTAAGTATTTGAACTCATCACCGTACCAACCTTAGATGAATGGAGCAGTGGAGGCAACGAACAAAAACATAAAGAAAATCCTGTCAAAGACTGTCAAAAATTATCGTGATTGACACGAGAGGCTTCCTTATGCACTAATGGCATACCGAACTTCTATCTGCACCTCTACAAGGGCAACTCCTTTTTCACTCGTGTACGGGATGAAGGCGGTCTTGCCTATCAAAGTTGAAGTTCCTTCTCTAAGGGTCCTTTCCCAGTCTAAGCTCAAAGAGACTAAGTGGATGCAATAGAGACATGAGTAGCTGAACATGATCGATGAGAAGAGGTTGCAAGCCGTGTGTCATGGTCAATGCTATTAGAGACGAGTCGCAAAAGCCTTCAATCGAAGGGTGCGTCCCAGACACTGCAAAGTCAATGACCTGGTGCTGAGGAAGGTGCTTCCAATCATACCAAACCCTTGTGGCAAATTCACCCCGAACTACAAAGGGCCGTATGTCATTAAGAAGATTCTTCCTAGTGGTGTTATGATTTTAGTAGAAATGGATGGCAATGAATTGCCTAGACCTGTAAACGCTGATACAGTCAAGAAGTATTTTCCATGGATTGAAATCAAGGCTGAGGGGCCACTTCATACACAATTCAAGTCACATAGCATCATGCATAGCATTGTAGATATCATGCATATGTTGCATACATGTATATCTATTTGTGTTTCAGGCACCCTACCGTCCAACAAGGAAATGGCAGAGAAAAAAGTTGATTCAAGAATCCATCGAGTCTCTGCACAAATGGTTGAATATCTCTTCTGAGAGGTAAGCCGAGACAATAAAAAAGACAAAAGACAAAAACAAAAAATGCATGGCGTAATTCGCATGACCGGTGTCACTATGCGTGCTTCATGTCTGCGGCCCTTGAGAAAAGGGCCTCGTAAAAATGACTTTATTCGGGTAAAAGGGTAAAACATTAACCATGCCAAACAAGAAGTGCTTAGGATGAAGAGAGGCAAGCCATTTCTAAACACATTCTTCAAACACTTTTGAGAGTTGAGTGAAAAGCGACATTCTCTTAGGACGAAGGATTCATTTGCATTGAGTGCAAAGATCGAAATGATAAAGGTGTTTCCTTCATTAATCCTAAGCAATGTACTAATCTCTTACTACCCCTTCGGGCCGAATAAAATGATCCTCCAAAGTACTCTTGTCAAGAACGACCCTACATTGGGGCAGCATAGGAGGTTACGATTGTGTTGTAGAGCGAATGTTTGAGAAAGATTCTATTACTTTCACTTGCATCAATCTTCTGGTGATAGCTTCAAAGGAATTTTCATCAGAGCTTGACTCATCCCAAGGTGAAGAAGAGAGTTTCATTCTCTACCCAAACGCCAATACCTATTGCTTTAACTAATTTGGGCATGATTGTTCATTTTTGAGTCCTGAGTGATGATCATCTCCCTTCACTGGGGCAAGGCATAAGGATTGACCACATACAATTGACATTTACAAGAAAACGTGAAAAGCATCTCAAAAGTCATAAGGGCTCCAAAAGTTCAGAGAGCAAAAAGTTTGACAAAAATAGGGGGCATAAAAAAGAGGTGTGCCTAATAAAAGCAAGGCCAATGCCCATCAAGAAAAAGAGCCAAAAGGCTGCATCTTATGTGAAAGAAAGATTATCAAAATCCAAGTGCCTACGTAAAAAAAATCATCGCAAGTGTAAAGGAAATTAGAGAGATGAGCAAAGCTCCCATGTAGAAATGATTAGTTAAGGGACTTTTGAAATGTGTTGTGTTTCAAAAGCCAAATGATTTCGAAAGGTTGAGAGACCTAGTTACGATGCCATGATGATCACCGACTCTTAAAAACCCTCTTAAAAATTTTAAGCCTTATGATCCCTTCCCGAGCCAACATCACAACCCTCTTCCGAAGTCTTTTCTGATTCGGATGGTTCGAGTGAAAATGAGAATGCCATAAAGAAGCTACCACTTGAAGGAGTGGAAGCAATTCTGTCTTATCTTATCTTACAAGTTCTCGACTTGTAAACCTGATGAAGATAGCGACAAATGTTCCTTTATTAGCCTCAAAGCAATAATCCCTTTGTGTAAGCCCATGACCAAACCTATATTGCAGTCCTTTCAATAGACCTTTTTTATCAATCAGACTGTGCTCATCGAGAATGTTTCTGAAAGCCTCTGACATGGGTTATATGAGATATCCTCAGCAATCAGTTACTTCCCACGCGAATGGATGGGATCAAGCAGCCATTTTATCGAGAGTATGTGAGAAACCCTTTCTGACTAAGAAGCTCTAGTTTGGCATGCTTAATGAGCCTTTTTCATGAATAGAAATCGTTTTGATAAGAATTTGTCTCCTAGAGAATTTGATGATTAATGATACATCCCCGAGCAAGATGACAACTTTGCACCACATGATACTAATTGACATCGAATGTTTCTCAAAGCAATCAGACTTAGCTTGATAAGCTTGTTCAGTTAATATTGCAATATTGCCAATACATCTCTTGATGCCGTCCCTAATGACATTTGCTCAAGATGAGTTCGACAGGATTCCTCAGTGAAGCCATGTAGTTTTCAAGGGGTTAGCAAGTGCTTCCCTAAGAATCAAAGGTTCATGGTCAGCCTCAAACTATGTCATTTCTAAAGGTTCGTGGTCAGCCTTAAACCATGTCATTTTCAAAGGTTCGTGGTCAACCTTAAACCATGTTATCTTCAAAGGTTCGTGGTCAACCTTAAACCATATCATCAACAAAGATTCATTGGTTTTCCTCAAATCATGCATTTCCAACCCGGTCGAAACCCGTTGTTACACGAAGAGACCTCATTTCCTTAATTTTTCTTATGACACGCCGTGCTTCCGTAGCCCGGGGTCTTTCCTTCTTCTTATGACAAGGCATGCTTCTATAGCCTAGAGTCTCTCTTTCATCCTATGACACGGTGTGCTTTTGTAGCCCAAGGTCTCTCTTTTTTCCTATGACACGGTGTGCTTCTGTAGCCTAGAGTTTCTCTTTCTTCTTATGACACGGCATTTTTCTGTAACCCGGGGTATTTCTCTCTCTTCCTATGACATGGCATGCTTTTGTAGCTCGAGGTCTCTCTTTCTTCCTATGAAACAATGTGCTTCTATAACCCGGAGTCTTTCTTTCTTCTTATAACACAGCGTGCTTCTGTAGCCCGGGGTCTTTCTCTCTCTTCCTATGACACGGCGTGCTTTTGTAGCCTGGGGTCTCTCTTTCTTCCTATGACACGGTGTGCTTCTATAGCCTAGAGTCTCTCTTTCTTCTCATGACATAGCGTGCTTCTATAGCCCAGGGTCTTTTTCTCTCTTCTTATGACAAAACGTGCTTTTGTAGCCCGGAGTCTCTTATTTTTCTTATGACACGGCGTGCTTCTGTAGCCTGGGGTCTTTCTCTCTTTCCTATGACATGGTATGCTTTTGTAGCCCAAAGTTTCTCTCTCTTTCCTATGATACGGTGTGCTTCGTAGCCCGGAGTCTTTCTTCCTCTTATTGACATGACACGCTTCCATAGCTCGACCTAGTGCGAACTTATGCAGTTAAGGTCTCTCTACCGCCGAAATAATTTAGGTGTCTTTTGTTTTTTAATGCAACCTCTTCGAGGCTACATTTAAATAGGGGCAGCTGTTGACACCTATTTTTAAACAACAAAAAAAAAGAATGATTAAATTAAAATTTATTAATTTATTAATTTATTAAAAAAAAAACGCTTAGGGGTCGGGTCAAGTCAGGCTTGATCCGACATTGGCCCGACCCACCCCTCTTTCTTTTTTCTTTCTTTCTTTCTTCTTTCTTCTTTCCCTGTTGGGCCCAGCCTAACCTTCTTTTTTGTTCAGCCCGACCCGCGCCCAGCTGTCTTCCTCTCCTACCTGTCTCACATGACGACCTACGAAAAAAGAAAAAAAGAAAAAAGCAATGCAGCGGGGACAGAGGGAACAGGGGAGGCAGGGGCAATGCTTGGCTAGAGCTGGCAGTCGAGAGGCAGGCCGGCAGGACACTGCTAGCATGGCAGGAGGCCGAGCGCTCGCAAAGAGAAGAAAAGGGGCGAAGGGGGGATGGCTTGAGGGGAGAACGGAGGAGGAAGTTTTTTGGCAGAACACAGAGAGAACACCGAGGGGGAGAGAACCGAAACCGGGGAGAGAGAGAGACTGGAGGAAGGCCCCGAGGAAGGAGCTCGCCACCAAGGCCACTCGCAAGTCCGCCCTGGCCACCGGCGATGTCAAGAAACCCCACCGCTTCAGGGCCGGGGCGGTGGCACTATGGGGGATCTGCAAGCACCCGAAGAGCACGGAGCCGGGGATCTGGAAGCTACCGTACCAACGGCTGGTGAGAGAGATCTAAAGGAAGGAGGGCAAGATTGCTAGCCACCACAATCGACGCGCAGCCGACAACCCGCCACCATGCTCCCCTTCACCCATTTTCTTCTCTCCGCGAGCGCTCGGCCTTTTACTGTGTTGCTGCGTCCTACCGGCCTGCCCCCCAACCGCCAGCTCTAGCCAAGCATCGCCCCTGCCTCCCTTGTTCCCTCTGTCCCCTGCTGCATTGCTTTTCTCTTTTCTACAAGGCGTCACGCGAGATAGGTAGGAGAGGAAGATAGCTCGGCGCAGCCAAGCCGAATGGGAAAGAAGGCTAGGTCGGGCCCAATGAGAAGGAAAGAAGAAAGAAAGAAAAAAAGAAAGAGGGGCAAGCCGGGCCAAGGCTGAATCAAGCCGAACCCGACCCCTAAGCATTTTTTTTTTTTAATTTATTTATTTTTTTATTTTTATTTTTTGTTTAAAAATAGGTGTCAACATAGGTCGGCTTCACCTGGTAGTGGCCAGCAAGGCTAAGCCTCATTGGTGGGTGGGCGAGGTCGACCTTGCCCAGCCATAGTGAGGCTCGACCTCACCAAGCCAAGGTGAGGTCGACCTCGTGCCACCAAGGCAAGATTAAACCTCACCAGTGGCCAAGCAAGGCTCATCGAGCCGGGCGAGGCTCGGCCTCATGCGGATCCGCAAGGCTAAGGCTTGTGGTGGCCAAGTGAGTCTCCGATGAGCTCGTCGAATCCCGCCCATCCAATCGTCGGCCATCACCGTGGCCAATGACCAACCACAAAGAAGGAGGAAGAATAAGAGAAAAGAAAAAAAATATATATATATAATAAAAGTATTAAAAAACTAAAATAAAAAAAAAAAAATTTAAGAATTCTACCAAATGCATTTCTATCCTGGGAATAGAAATTTTGGACAATTGTCAAACGCCTTCAAAAACTCAAAAATTATTCTCAGAAACAAAATAAAAAAAAATTCATTTCTGAATAAAAATTGTTTTGAGAATATAATAATTACCAATCATGCTCTACTAAGTCAACTCGACCACTGACTATTTTAGAATTATGTGATGCTATTTTCTGTCCTCAACATCTAGACCTTGATTCATATAAATAAAAAACGATACAACACAACACACTGCTCAGAGTATCCATCATGAAATCAAGTAAAATCCATCAATCCAAGGGCACCATGTCTTGAGAGAAAACAACTAGCCCGCTGATTGGTTGGCCAATTTGGTCTTAGGACACTCTCAGAAACACCTTCGAGTTTGCCACTTATTCATAGAGGAGACAAAATTGCAATTTCTAGGGTAGATCTCTTGAAGGCCACCCGTGCTAACCACTCGTATTCACCAACCCAAAAAAAAAGGAATATTTCTATATCCATCGGTACGAAAGCAACCAATTTGAATCTTTTTTTTTTCTTGTCCGTATGTTTGAGTTCCACTAAAAAGATATTTCTTAATTGACATACTCGGGAGACTACATTTGATGAGTAATCAGAGATCTGTAATATTCGAGATTAAGCCAAAATTCACTTGATTATAAACAACTCACTCCGATATCTAGAGCAAACTAAAGTAAATTAACGCCCGCTATGCACGTGCTTATTGTCTTCCTAAACGTTCAAATCCATTGTTTGAACTCAATTTGGATTGCTGCTCCAACTACATATACTTGAGTCAAGCTCAAGTGAGTAAAGATGTCGTTTGACTAGCTTGCGACTCAAAAAGGGATTGCATCAACTTTCTGAAATATTCTCAATCATGGTGGCCACATTATCAGAGCAAAAGATGACCTCTGTAAAAAATGGCGTCAATGCCTTGCCTGTAGATCATTTGCGGATTAATGTCAGTATTTCCAAGAACAAAAATCATATTCATTAATCTCATGTAAGAACAAATTATGGAGTGAGGTACTTCAAGAGGGATATTTAGATCATATTACCCCTAGCAATGCGACAAACGAAGTCATCCATTATCGTAGCAAGCATGGTCTCCAAACCAATGTCATCAAGGACAACTCCATATTTATTCATTTTATTTGGGTGCATGATCCTGAAATTTGAGTAATGGACCAAATCTTTCAAAGTTTTCTACCTAAGCAATCAGAACCTGATAGGGCAACACAACTACTAAACTCGAGCTGAAAACAGAGCCACCTGATGGCGACAAAAGTGAAATTATACCTCAGACGGCAATATTTCACATGTCCGTGTCTGAAGCATCACAAATGCATAAAACCTCGGAGAGGGTCCAGTATTTACACTTCTAAAACTCTCTTCTGTGCTTTCCTTTGACGCTCTCAAAAACGAATGTTAGATGTTTGTGAAAGACTGAAGATCCTGATTATTAATGAATATATAAAACTCATGCATAATCTGAATTGAATGGAAAAACATGAAAAATTCTGCACTAACCTCCGATCATTAATGAAGATTGATTGAAACTCAAATTCACAGAACTTTGAATACTTGGTGAATGGGTACTTCTAGCCAATTACCCTCTCAAAGTTGATGGTGTATTTTCTATATATAATGAGAAAATTTGACTTAGACCTATTTATTTTTCATCAGTTGATTCTCCCATGTCACACTGGTACATGACATATCCATTGCGTGAATACATCTCCCCT
Source organism: Eucalyptus cloeziana (assembly GCA_014182715.1). NCBI lineage: Eukaryota > Viridiplantae > Streptophyta > Magnoliopsida > Myrtales > Myrtaceae > Eucalyptus > Eucalyptus cloeziana. The sequence goes on along the minus strand of CM024641.1, from coordinate 30,710,633 downwards.
TATGTGGCCGATTACACTTATTTTGTGTAAACAGATCGCTCATTAAAAATTATTTTATTAATATCATAGTTTTCACTACACTAATTATTCTCATAATATATCAAATTAATATTTTAAAAATTTTACTAGTCCAACTTAAGTTTATTTAATAAGTGTTTTAAGAACACTGGTTTTATTAACTTTACCAAAAAAAAAACACTGGTCTATAAGTATTTTCGTGACACCCAATTATATGACCTTTTTGCAAAAGGCCCCATCCTTGGTCGGAGGGAATCCCTCAAATCTTGTTTTTGATTTGCTGGATTATAAATATAGATATTATCTATATGTAAATTCAATTAAATATAAATATGGGTGATGTTCATGTATATAATTCACCCTCTACTAGTGATAATCCTAATGGGACAGGAAATTAAACGGCATGCGATACAAATGGATATACATCACAATTTTTGTTATGACTACATGAAAATAAAAATCTGCATTACAATAAAAATAAAATCTATGAATATAGTTATCATAAGTTTACATCCATAGTACTAGGAGCAAATTTGCTTCTAAAAAATAAACTATTTTAATTTTAAGTTTCTGATAAAATCATAGTAGATAATTGAATTTTGTTATTATTTTATACAATTTGATGATAAGTTAAAAAAAAAAAAATCATATATTTTATGCGAGCATAACACGATATAAACGATATAATCATATTTTTTGTATATACATGATGATTGACTACTTACATCATTGGTCAATGAAATGTAGAAAATGAATAAAAAGGTAAAGTATTTTTATATGAGTATCATACGTTATATATTTTATACGTATATGATTCATTAAAAGAACGAGTACTTTGTCTTAAGTTCAGCAACATACATGAGAAAGGAAGTTTTATTGAAAAATAGCCCATGTACGTGTATTTATGTAAAAGTATGAGCAATTCATGAATAGGGAACTCACCAACCATATGCGTGGTTACCGGCTAGGGAGTACCGACATTTCCGGGATTTTTTGTGTCATGTCAAACATGCTGCGACACGCTTCGACACACTCTAACACGCAGTCAACAAGTATCAGAAAATTCGACATATGGTCAACTTTCTCGACGTGCAAGTCTAGAATTCCAACACGCATTGGGTCAATTTTTAAAAATTTCAATAAATTAGTCAAAATGTAAATATGTAAAAAATGAAAAATAATTAAAATAATAAAGGGGTAAAGACTACTCATTACATTTGATGGTGAAATGTGGATTGTTGTTTTTCGAATTATTGTTAAATGTTTGTTAAATTTAATAGTAGAATGTGAATTGCTTTTTTTTTCTTCACATTTTATGGATTATTAGAATGGAATATTGTTGAATTTGTCATATTAAAACAATGAGTAACATTAACAAATGATGGATTAATATTTTTAGTGTAAATTCATTCTAGGCTCTTTCTTTTTATTTATTTATTCGTGAATTTGAATCAAATTAATTTGATTGAAATAATCACAAAAATGATAATTTATCATGTGTATATTAAAATATATATTTAATATACAACATATCGGAATTCTCTATTTTTTAAATAACAAGTCATGTCGCGTGTCTGTGTCGATACTATTCGGGTTGCCAATTGGAGGTAATTTTCTTCAACTTCCAACAAAAAAGAAACATGGCTCTTTGTCAAGTATTACATTACATTTGCTTGCAATAATATATAATCCATTATATATCTATCACAAGTTTCTTGCCTATTCTAGTATTTGCTTTCGCCATATAATTATAGAGCACTATTACATCAAAAGCTATTATATCCCATGAGCGGTAAATGAAAAGCCTATAAAAGTTTTCTAAGATAAACAAAGGTTCTAAAGGGTATATAAATATGTATCCTATATTTTGATGAACGCCTCCTAGAAAATGCTAAACACAAAAAGGAAAGATATTTGACCATTAATCTGACATTTCCAAATGCAAATTTTCATGTGGATTGGGCAAGTATATAGGTCAAACATGATATATTAAATTGCCTAATATTGACATATCAACTAAGGATTGCCTCAGTTAAGTAGGTATCTAAATACGGTGGATGGGGAATATTGCACGACCACAGGTGACAATGTGAGATTTATTGTCCATTATCTATTGTCACAAAAGTACCAATCGAGGCATAAACATAATGCAGAGGTACACTTACCAAACCTAACCAGCAAACAATTTGTATCGATTCATGATTAAAATCATACTTTCAAAGGGGATTGCATGCAAATATGTCATGCATGCAAATATATCATGCCCCGAACCCCGAGCGCGTGCCCATCCCTCTCTGGTCGATAAAATTTGCGACTTCCCAGGACTAGTTGCCAACCCTTTTTATTTTATTGCACATGCGGAAGCGAATTATAAATCCCCTTACTGTAACCATCTCGGGATAGAAAAGCAGGACAACAATTTCACAAACAAACAAGCCTTTATAAACACATTGAGTCACTTACAAGAACCTATGCTCAAAAGATTTCAAAATACAGTTCTTCAAAAGAAGTTGACCTAACCGACCTACTCCTCAGGTCCCCTCAGTTAGGCTCCAGATCCACCACTCTGCGATCCTGAAAATTGAGCCCATGACGGGGTGAGATATAAATCTTAGCAAGTTCACACTCTAAACCCCAATTAGGAGGGAAATACGCTAAGAAGCGTCCTAAGCATGCAATCACATAATCAAGGAGACTTACCTCATCTCAGTTCCACCTTGCAGGTCAGTACAGTTCATATCACAAACTAGAGCAGCACTTAAGCTCAATTAATTGGAACGCAACACTCAATTCTCAAATCAGTACAAGGGTCCTGATTATAGGGCCAAATCGTTATGACACGTCTCATACCATGCCACACAATTTTGTCTCATAATCCGACACATTCAACTCAATTCATCATGCGTTCTTAGTTTTGATCTTGGCATATAGCATGGTCTACTCTCTGTTCGGCGGTCTTCTAGCATTGCTAGGCATCGTCTCACCCCATTGAGCACGGCACGTCTCTCTATTAGGCGGCTTTCCTGAAGGAGCATAGGGTCCAAAATTTACTGCGACCAGCTTCCCTTTGTCTAGGGGCATCCCATATAGGGGTCACATCTAGCTCAACAGCCCGAAACGGTTTCTCTTAACCAACACACAACCACTCAATTATGGCCTAAGGCACCATGCATTGCACTCAAATGCTTCAATTAAAATGGTGAACCTGGCCTTTTTCTTCGTATTAGAATACACTATAAAATAGTCGTGTGTGGGTACACGGTCAACTCAACCCATAAAAATTGATATCTTCCATTTTTAAAATTCCACTGTTTTATATAGTATATAAAACCATTTTCGGTGTTAAAATCTGACACTCGGGATTTTCTGAATAAATATTGGAAATTCACAATATTTGGAATTAAATACCAAAAATCCAATCAGCACTCAACTTGCATAATTTAGCACTCAATTGTAGAAATTAACCACATCATTACAATCAACACGAAATTCCAATTACCAGTTATCCTGGCCTAATTTCCAGAAAAATAATTAATTAATTAATTAATTTCGAAAATTAATTAAATAAATCAATTTAAATTCTAAAAATACCAACCTAAGCCAAAATCACTAAATTAAATATCAATACGGGCCTGGAAAATTCTCAAACCCTTCTAGATAAATAGCACAATTTATCTAGGCCTCACTTAATCTAATCTAACCACCTAACATGCATAATTGTATAATTAAATTTCTAATTTAATCTAACTAACCACCTAATTCCTAATTAAAATAAACTAAACACCCCTTAGATGTCATTAGCCTCCTTAGAAGAGTTTAGTGCATAAACTCACCAATGTAAAAAACGAAAACCAATTAACCGCGACGGCGGCCGAAACTTAAATTGCGACGACGTCGATGAAACTTGGAACGGGCCTAAACTTGGCCCAACAAATCTCAGCCCAAGCTGAGATTTGTTTTGGATTTGGGCTGGACTTGAAGCAGGCTGACTTTGTGGGCTTCAAATGACGTGGGCTTGGAAAAGAATGCATGCTAGGCCGAACCAACTTGCTGGAGTGGATGGGCTGAAATTGCTGCAAAGAACGGGCTGAATCGGGCTGAAGACGGGCCGAAATTCACGGCTGGACTCGCGGACTGAAATGGAGCTGCAAAACTCGTGGGCTGCTTGCTCACGGCTTCAAATGGCCAGGCTGCTGCAGGCGTGTGAGGCGACGGTGAAGCAAACGAGGAAGTAGTTGGCGTTCGTTGGCTAAGCAAGGGTCAACAAGACTTCAATTGTTGACCGATGAAGTTGCGTGGCTTCGTGGCCGCGTGCTATTGGAGACGAAGGCAGACGGAGGGAGAGTTGCTTCGATGAGTTGAAGAAGCTGATGAAGACACACGCGGGCAGGTGTTGCTTCGGTTGACTTGCTTCGTGGAGACGGGCGAGCTGGCAAGAGGATTGAAGATGGCGGAAGATGCTGGGAGACTTGGAGGGGGAATTCGTGGGTCAACGATGGGGAAGCAGCTGCTAGCGTTTGCTCACTGAAGACACGAGCTAGTGAAGGTAGGTGGCACACGAAGGGAATCGCTGGGTCAACAAAGGGCTCTGCTGGGTTCGTTTGTTGACCAAGCGTGGCGTCTGCTGCTTCGGTGGATTGGGAAAACAGAAGGTGGTGCTTCGGTTTTGCTCGAGGGAAAGAGGAACAAATTAAAGTAAAAACATAATAGAAAAGATAGAGAGAGAGGCCGAAGGAAATGAAAGTGAAAGCAAGGTAGAAACCGAAGAAGTGAAGGGGAGATAAGTCAAGCAAGATATCCAAAAATTCATCATGATTTGGCCTCTAAAGTCTTCAAGATTATCCCTTTGTCCCCCATGTTTATGATTTGCTATTTAATCCACAAATAATTCACTTTTGATATCTAAAAATCCAACACCCTCCCAAGCTCCGAATTTAACCAAATTGAACTTCAATTCCCTCTCTGATTTCACCAATTCGAGGTCCAATTTCGATGAAGAAAAAGTTCGAACAATTTTCTGTGAGTCCCTGATACTCAAAGGTTCGACTTAGAAGTCCGAATTTCCATCGACTTAGCCCATATGAATTTCCACTAATTTTCCGCAACGTTTGAATCGATTTTCCGTAAAAATCTCGGAATCTACAAAAATTCTTCGGAGGATGAGTCGACGTTCCAAAAATAGATCGTGACACCACAGAACTTTCAATTTCTGAAATTAGGTTTAAATTCGCAATTAATTTCAACCCGATGCGATTTTAACATGACCTAGTCTACCGGGTAGTTTTTAGGAATTTTTTGTGCAATTGACCCGTGATCAATTTATCTCGAGTCACATAGGGCCCGTTTGGTTCGAACTTTGGGGAAATGCCCTTGGGAGAATGCAAATACCTTTGAGGTAAAGATGTTTTCCAAAATGCTGACTGTTTAAACTATAACCGAAAAAAATCTTTAGGGAAATCGCAAAGATTTGGTAAACATATATTTGAAAAGTTCTTTAATGTGACCAAATTAAGTATTTTAGTTTTAGTATTTTTAAAATTGCAAAAAAGAAACAATGACTATATAACATTTTACATTTTCATGTTGAAAGTAATGTAAAAGATATATATTAGTAAATTTATTTTAAAATTATATTAAAAGAATTTGATTATAAATTAGATGCAAAGCTCAAAAAATTAAGTTTTTTTAGTTTTAGTATTTTTAAAATTGCAAAAATAAAACAATGATGTATAACTTTTTACATTTTCATGTTGAGAATAATGTAAAAGATATATATTAGTAAATTTATTTAAAAATATATTAAAAGAATTTGATTTTAGATTAGATGCAAAACTCAAAAAATTAAGTTTATTAGTTTTAGTATTTTTAAAATTGCAAAAAATAAACAATGACTATATAACCTTTTACATTTTCATGTTGAGAGTAATGTAAAAGATATATATTAGTAAATTTATTTAAAAAATATATTAAAATAATTTGATTATAGATTAAATGCAAAGCTCAAAAAATTAAGTTTTTAGTTTTAGTATTTTTAAAAGTACAAAAATAAACAATGACTATATAACCTTTTACATTTTCATGTTGAGAATAATGTAAAAGATATATATTAGTAAATTTATTTAAAAATTATATTAAAATAATTTGATTATAGATTAGATGCAAAGCTCAACTTTTGGCCTAGAGTTCTTTTAGGTTTGTTTTCAACTTTGAATAATTTTTTTTAATTATTGTAGTATTAATCATCTTTGTTAATTAATGATTATTCTAGTGTATTAATAAAAAGTTGGGCTATTGATTGTCAAAAGATAAAAATGACAAAAAAAAAAAAGGTGAACCCAACATTTGCAAAGGGTTTTTATTATTTTTTGAAAAAAATAAAAATAAAATCCGATGAAACTCCGTCGCCGATCAACGACGGTTGGGGTGTGGGAAAGATGATCGGTTTAAAAAAAAAAAAAAAAGAAGAATAAGAAGTCAACGGATGAACAGTAGAGGTGACTTGCATTTCTAAAATGCTTTGAAAAGCCCAGGTCCCACTGCTTTGGGCTTTAAAGATTAAATGCCAAAGCATTTGGCCGAGACACCTCCAAAATCGAACCAAACACCTAAATTTTTCCCAAGGGCTTTCACTGAAAGCCCCTTGGGAATGCTGAACCAAACGGGGCCATAGTGCATCTTTTTGACACATTGGTGACCCTCGGTTGTCGTGAAAATCTCAAGGTTTCAAATACGGATACCTGGGTACGTAAATAATAGAAAAATCAATCTAGTGCCGATTGACGAGTATTTTGCAATCAGATGAAATCACCCACACTCCGATCACATATCTCGTCAAACGAGACCTATCTTCGATCTCGATCAATTTCCGACACGTGCCATAATGACTCTTGAGACCAACAGTCGGCAGTCAATTCCCTGAGTCGAATTCTCAAGTCCATTGCATTTAGATTCCTTAATTGCTTCCCCAAATAGACCAGTTATCTCATAAATGATCAGCTCAGAAAATAGCACTATCGACGTATCGATGAAATACCCGATTTATTTAATTGAAAAAAAATTCTGAAAATTCAGACTGTCACAAAATATGTTAAACATGCATTAACAAATTTCTGTTCAACGGTTGAAGTTCTCCTATTAGAAAAAAAATGCCAAAATAGCAATAACGGGACAAAAAAGTAACTTATTAACATTATCAGAGTTAGAAATTTTTATATTAAGTGAAAATAAATCGATCTAAACATGTTTCTTTTCAAGAGAAAATAAAATTAGGATTACCTTTAACAGCAGCACTATCGCAAGACATTTTTACACATGCAGTTCATAATCAAGAACTTGTCTGTTTCACCGAGGACATAGAAAAACAAAATTAGCTGCCCCAAATTGAAAGAGTCTGGGCTAGCAAACTGAGTTCCTTTTACCCAAAAATTAGCGTTTCAAATTAATTAAGTAGCTCAAGCAACTTAAATTGCCAGATATGTTGTCAACATCCACTTGCAGGTTTTTCTCGATTCTGTCGAGCTTTCTCTCTACCATTCTAGTAGTTTTATATACCCAAATTACATCTTTCATCTTCACAAACCCTAATCTCGCTGAATCCTAATCTCGTTGACGCATTATTCACCTTGGGACCTCGCATCTGTCGAGCTTTCTCTCTATCTTTTATGGTCTCTCTCGATGGGCCATGGGTAGCGTCTTCGCCATCCGCCTCTGGGCCATGGGTAACGTCTTCACCATCTACCTCTGCTTACTCTTTATGATGGATACGATGGTCCTCAACAGGTAACCCCGTACTTTGGCCTCTGTATGTCTGATTGCTCTGAATTGGGCTTTCCGCAATCCCTCAGAGCTTTCCTTCTATGGGTGTCATGGCGTATTCTTCCTGTATGATTCTACATGCATCAGTTTCGTAAGTATCTGCACGGATTATGGGCACTATTATAAATTGGCAGTTACTGGATTAATCTTCTACCCAACATTTCGCTATTGCTAGCTTATCGTATATAAGGAATTCCATTTCTTTGTACTTCATGGTGGGTATTCAGTATCGGTTATTACCTTTATAATCACCATTTATGACGTTCGGCAGCAACACCGACTCTAGCCGTCTCGCAGCTTTGTGTTCTAGATTGGGTCGCCTCACCACTGAGCAACTCATAGAAGACTGGGATGAAGTGCCTTCACCTAAAACATTGGAGGAATGCAGTTTAACAATTATTGGCAAAATCCTATCCAATCCGTCCATTAACATTCCAGCATTCAAAAGCACTCTGAAGAAAGCATGGCAAATAGAAATGGTCGATATTTCACAGCATGAGGTAGGTTTTTATGTGGTTAAATTTCAGTCTCAAGTCGATAAACAGAGAATTCTAGAAGGGGGTCCTTGGCTCTTCTCAGGCCACTTAGTTATTTTGAAACCATGGCAGCCAAACACGCCTTTACATTGCTATGACTTCTCTACCTGTGCATTTTGGGTACAAGTGATTGGGCTGCCACTGGAATAGTACTCTGAATGAATGCTTAGAAAGGTGGTACTACACATGGGACGCATTCTGGAAGTGAAAGTAGATTCGCTAGAAGGTGGTATATCTAAAGCAGGTCGTGTCAGATTTGAAATGAACCTACATGAACCCTTAAAAATAGGGAAATTGATTAGAATAAATGGCAAACCTCTCTGGCTGGACTTCCGATATGAACGCTTACCACACTTTTGTTACTCCTGTGGCAAGCTTGGCCATTATGCCATGTACTGTCCAGACATTCCCTACAATGAAGCCAAACATGAGGGTCGAGAAAAGATGGCCTACGGTCAGTGGTTACATGCGGAGGTGAAAGAAAACAGCCCCTACTAGCACATATTTTATACACCCCCAACAAATTCTGACCTTTCAGAAGAGGGTGTACCTGAAACTCCGCCATCTCAGCTTGCTACCATCCCTCTGCTACCCCCACCACCAGCACCACCAGCTATCCATGTCATCAACCCAACAACCCGATCCCTGACAACAGTAGATACATCTCGCCAACCCAGCCCTCAACATTTCACTATAGCTACACTAGCAGCCTCTAACCAACACCCCCATTCACACTTGGCCAAACACAAACCTCTTCTCAATACAACACAAATACATGCAGATACAAAGATGAAATCAATCCAATCAGCTTCTATGGATATTCAGCTCCCAAGGAAAATGAAAACTACCAGATCAACACCAGCACTCAACTCAGCGAAAAAACCAAGAAGATATACCCCGTATGAAGCAAAAAGCCTGACTATTCTTGACCCTGATGACACCAACTTAATGGAAACCCCTATAGTCGCAACGGATGAAGCCGGAATTTGGGCTTTGGTGGTTGGCCCCAAACAGCCACCTCCACACCAATGAAGCTGCTGTGCTGGAACTGTCAGGGTTTGGGCAATCCCCTGACAGTTCAAGAGCTAAAGGCCATGGTGGCCAAGGAAAAGCCTGATGTGGTATTCTTAATGGAGACGAAACAACCAGAAGTAAGGCTCAGTCATTTGCAGCGTTCTTTAAAGTTTTTGCATTCATATATTCTGAATCCAGTTGGTTTTGCTGGTGGACTTGCTCTATTTTGGAATGATATGCTCAACCTCAAAGTCCTTAATTCCAATCCTTACATGATTCATTCTAGTTGTCAAGAGGGGAGGGGAGGCCAACTACTTAGTATTACCTGCATTCATGCACCAACTGATTATCATCAACGTCTTCTTCTATGGGATGACCTTCGGCATATACATGCTACTAATGAACGCCCTTGGTTATGTGCCGGAGACTTTAACGAGATTCTTTGCCCTTGGGAAAAGATGGGGAAGAGACCTGCAAATCAATCTCAGATGATGGCTTTCCGAGCTGTCCTTGATGATTGTGAGTTAACTGAGTTAGAAAGTCATGGCTGCAAATATACTTGGATGAATAACAGGCAAAGGGAGGAACTGGTTAAGGAAAAATTAGACCGAGTGGTTTGTACAATGGAATGGAGATTCTTATATCCGGAGGCTGAGGTGTATGCTTTTCCAGCTATAGGGGCTGACCATAGCCCTATTTTACTCCAGACTTCCACTTGCAAACCTCGCACTAGAAAACCTTTTATGTTTGAGAGTTATTGGAATGACGATCTGGAATGTTCTGACATTATCTCTCGAGCTTGGCATTGCACTACTCAAAATGATCAGAGTTTTCTATCAAAAGTCAGCAGGGTTACAACAGCTCTAAAGGTCTGGAGCCGGGCGAAATTTTCGAATGGATACCAAAATGTGCTCATATTACAAGATCAATTACAGCATCTAGTGAATCAGCCTAATCGCCAGGATGATATGGCCAAGGCAGCAAAATTAAAAGAGGAAATCCGCCGCAGCTGGAAACAAGAAGAACATTATTGGGCTTTAAGATCCAGAATTCTATGGCTTAAGTGTGGTGATAAAAACACTCATTTCTTCCATGCATCTACAATCCAACAACGACAGCGGAATAGAATTGCTACCCTGTTAAATGATGACAACCAGTGGATTCGAGATATACCTACACTGCAATTGATGACTACCACTTTCTTCTCCAATTTATACACAACTGCTGGTGGGAGACACTATGAACCCTTGTTGGATACCTGCACTCGAGTAGTAACCGATGATATGAATGACAAGCTGACTGCTGCACTTACGATGGAAGAGGTTAGGCAAGCTACTTTTCAAATGGGAACTACAAAAGCCCCTGGCCCTGACAGATTGAATGGCTTATTTTATCATAAGCATTGGGAAGTCGTTAAAGATGATATCTTTCTTCTAGTGAATAATTTTCTAATGTCAGGGGTTATGCCTATGGGTCTAAATCAGACTACAATAACATTGATTCCCAAGATAACCCAACCTGAGAAGCTAGAGCAGTACCGCCCCATCAGTCTTTGTAACTTTGCTTACAAGATTATTTCAAAGGTACTTGCAAACCGCCTCAAACCTTGGCTGAATATTCTGATCTCACATGAGCAGTCAGCTTTTGTAAAGGGTAGACAAATTCAGGACAACATTCTTATTGTGCAGGAAGTTTTACATCATTTTAGAACCAGAAAGAGGACCTGTAGATTTAATGCAATCCTAAAGACTGACATGACCAAGGCATATGATCGAGTTGAGTGGGATTTCCTACATGATTATCTCCTTAAGCTAGGTTTCCATCCAAGATGGGTTAATTGGGTTATCCAATGTATAACCACGGTCACCTTCAGTGTGAAATTCAATGGGGAGCTCCTGCCTTATTTTCGCCCATCCCGTGGTCTACGCCAAGGTGATCCTTTATCGCCGTACCTCTTTATTCTCTTGGCTAATGTTTTATCAACCCTTATTACTCAAGCTGTTAATATAGGACACATTCGGGGTATTCAGTTAAATCGCTGGTGTCCAAAATTATCTCATCTTTTTTTTGCGGATGATGCAATATTTTTTCTATCTGGTAGTATTCAAGAGAGCCAGAACTTAGCAAATATTTTAAATCTATATTGTTTGGCCACTAGACAGCTTGTCAACCGAAATAAATCAGGACTCGTCTTTAGTAAAAATTGCCCCCAACTTCTACAGCAAAATATGGCTAGGGAACTCAGGACGCCTATCTTATCAGGCTGTGGAAAATACCTAGGCATACCTTCTGAATGGGGCCATTCTAAAAGAGAGATGTGTTCCTGGATACTTGCAAGAGTTACCGCTAAATTAGAGGGATGGAAAGAGAAATTTATCTCTAAAGGGGGTAAGGAGATCCTAATCAAATCTGTTGTTCAATCTATTCCTCACTATGCCATGTCTATATTCAAGTTGCCTCTTTCTATTTGCAAAGCTATCAAATCAAGAATTGCTAGATTTTGGTGGAAAAATGATCAGAATAGAAGAGGTATCCACTGGTTAAGCTGGGAGCTTCTGAAAAATAGGAAAGAAGATGGAGGAATGGGTTTTCGTGACCTAATTACATTTAATAGAGCCATGCTAGGAAAACAAGCATGGCGTATGGTACAGCAGCCTTAAGCTTTATGGTGTCGGTTATTTAAAGGTTTATATTATCACTCGACGGATCTCATGCATGCTGCTAGGGGATCGAGACCATCATGGGGATGGCAAAGCTTGCTTATGGGACAAGACACAATTCTACCTAATGTTCGATGGTTAGTGGGAAATGGCAAACACATCAAAATCAGAGGAGATAGGTGGCTACCTAAGGGAGTTCTTTATGGTCCACATATCGTGATGAACCAATTCTGGTCGCAGATCTAATCGATCCCATACACAACAACTGGAACCAAAACCTACTCCATCGTACCTTTGATGATCAGACTACTGCTAAAATTCTATCTATACAGATAAGACCTCTTTTTTCAACTGATAAACTTATTTGGTCGGCAACAACAGATGGTCACTATATTGTACGTAGCAACTATCATGCCATCATGTCATCACTACAAAATCATCAAACAAACAGAGTATCAACATCAACAATTTCAGTTGCAACATTATGGAAACGAATCTGGAAAATGAAGACAGAACCGAAAATCAAAACATTTCTATGGTTAGCATGCCATAATGCCCTTGCAACCAAAGCTAATCTATTCCACCGACATATAATACCCGACCCTTCCTGCGCCCTCTGTCATCAGCAAGCCCCTGAATCACTCGAACATCTATTTTTTCATTGTCCATGGACATACCCTATTTGGTCAGATCATCGCCTCAATCTACCAGTATCATCACTCACGACAACAAATTTCGCTTCTTGGCTAACAGAGAGGTTGGACTTACCTAGGCAAATCCCTAGTTTAGAGCTGATTGCGTATACCCTTTGGAATATCTGGAAATTGCGAAATGACTTTATCTTTCGCAATCGGATACCCATTCCCGGCCTTGCCACACAGAGTGTTGTAATCCAACTCCAGACTCAACATTTAGCATCCCCTGTATCTCAGTCCAGCTCTGCCTTTCAACAGATCAATCTGACCCACCTCTGGCGTCCTCCTACCGTGGGTACCCTTAAATGCAACATTGATGGAAGCTTTCAACCGGGTAGCACTGCTAGATCCATCGCCTGTATTTTCCGAGATCACCGAGGGCGACTTACAGATTTGCATTCGAGTCAGGTTTGTGCGACCTCTGCCTTTGAAACTGAGTGCCAAGCCCTCATCTGCGCACTCCAATATCTCCTCAACCAAGGTCTCAACGTTGCAGCTATAGAGGTTGAATCGGATTGTCTCCATCTTGTAGAAATTTTGCACGGTATGAGATCGTCGTCGTGGCAGCTGCGATCCGTAGTCAATGAAGCTTCCTCCTTGGCTGCTCAGTTCCCAAACCTCACGATACTGCACCGCAAGAGGGGCGCAAACCTAAAGCTGATTTGGGCTTCAAAGGCCCATCTTCATGATTCAGCCCACAAGCGGCATCTTTTTCCCCGTACATTTTGCTTGACTTAGTATATGCTTATGCTTTAATCTCGAGGTTGTAATATCACGCTTTAATGAATACCAGTTTGTTTTTCAACCAAAAAAATTAATTAAGTGGATTCATCAGTAGGAAAAATTAACCGTGGTTTATATTATCCCCCAAGTAAAAGTTCATGCATTTTTTTTTTTTTTTCATTTGGAAAGTGAGGATAGCTTTGTCAGGTATGAAATTCATGATCTTTTTTTTGGGGGAGGGCGGCGGCGGCGGCGGGGGTGGGTATTTGTCAGGAAGTATTCTAGGGAAACCATATTTAATGCCGTTAGAAGGAACTACAAAAAATTTCTAGGTTCAATATTTCAGGATCTTGTCATTCCATAATAAAATAAATAATACCCGTGAATTTGCTTTTCAATATCTCTGTGATTATACGGGCTTCAAAATGTCTCTGACTTTCCAAATTTCCGGTTGCCAAATCCTAATAAATGGGATTCTGTGGCCATCATAGTAGCAGGACGCAGTCTCCTTTTCGTTCAATATTTTGAGATGAAGGCAGCCGATGACGATTTGGAAGAAGACGGGCAACGTGCGATCGCATGCGAAACAAGACGGAGTCAAGTATCGTGATCAAGAGGATGAGAAGGTCACCGCAGAGTTCATCGGTGCGGGTCAAGATGAAAATAGTGATGGAGGCCGAGACAGAATTGGCGCTGGTGTTGAAGATGATTGGCGGGTTGGTGGGGGAAGAAAAGAAATGTATATGGTACATTCTGACCGCTCAAGCAGCAACACTTCTCAACAAGCAGAATCAAATCAGCACCAGAACCAAATGACAAGTCGTTGAGCTGAATCGGATTCGAGAGAAAACAACTCAAAAACAACTCAAAAGAAAAGATAAGGCAAGAAAGACTACCTTGCACAAGCCAAGACATCGTCTTGCCATTTCTGGCGAGCTTCCTCGCTGGGGATAGGAGCCCCAAAGAACTGGCACTCCAACTCCTCTTCGTCATCGTCCGCATGAGCCCTCATCGAAGGGACGCCATTCTTGGCGCGTGCTTCTTCGGCATCATTTAATATCTCGTGACCTGACTTTTGTGCTGCCGCTCCTCCACCTCCAGCGGCACCTCCTTCGGCTTCTCAGCCTTCCCCTGCCTCTTGGCAGAGGCGGAAGCTGCTCTGGCACCAGATTTCCGCTTGCTCTGTTCTGTTGCGGGTGGCCGCAAGAGACTGAGAGAGAGGCGGAGAAGATAGAGAGAGAGAGAAAGAGAGATCGGGTGGCCAAGATGGTATCTTGGCTTGGGCAAGGTAGTTTTTGTTGTTTTTTCTTTTCTTTTCTTTTCTTTTCAGTTGTTTTCTCTTGAATCTGGTGCCGGAGCAGCTTCCGCCTCTGGCAAGAGGAGGGGGAAGCCAAAGGAGGTGCCCGCGGAGGTGGAGGAGCCGCACGCCTAGAATGACCTCCCTTCAATGAGGGATCGTGCCAACGACGATGATGAGGAGTCAGTGTGCCGGTTCGCTGGGCTCCTATCCCCAATGAGGAAGCTCCCCAGAAATGGCCAAGACAGAATCTTGGTTTGGGTAGGGCAGTCCTTGTTATTTCTTTTCTTTTTAGTCATTTTCTCTCGAGTCCGATTCAGCTCGGTGACTTGTTATTGGGTTTGGGTGCTGATTTGCTTCTGCTTGTTGAAAAAGTGCTGCTTGACGGGGTAAGAATGTGGTTCATGGCGCGAGATAGATGAGAGATGGGGGTGTACGAGTGAATGAAAATATTATTCGAATATGATACATCCATTTTTGAATTGTAATAAATTTTTATATACCACGTCATTCAAGTAACAAGAAATTAGGTATTCACGAGTAACGCAATGTATGTGCTAAAGAATGAAGAATTTAGAACAACTGTATGTCTTGCACGTGGAAGCTGTAGAAGTTATTGTACATATATAGAAACTTTATTTTTTTGAACATAGCGATGTCTTTTACTTGCAAATTATTTAACATATATGAAAACATTATCTTTTTGCTTAAATATCTAGAAGTGATTAAGTGGTTTAAATCATTTAATGGAATAGAGGAAAATTCGATAAGTATCAGAGTTGGGTCTCTTTATTAAATGAGCCTCATCAGCAAATGGTCTTGATAGTAGACCAATCCTAAAATCAATGCTCGTACTTTGATCACAAGCTCAGCACTGAATAAAATTATTGATTGATCTAATATGAATTAAGTGTATCATATCAATCACGAACTTGCAATTTTTAACTGAGGGCCTCCCCATGGCTTGACCTTGTCGTGAAGCAGCAACCAACAGATAATGTCATTACTTCAATGAGCAAGAGATGTGTCAGAGGATAAAGAACAAGCAGAAGAAAACTAATTCGAACAGAGCATTGAAATCGATGTGAACAGACAATGCATAAAAGTTAGCGGCTAACATACCACAGGCCCAGTAGGTTCACAATCACGAGCTATATTTCCTCGCTTATCTCCTTTCCCAAATAGGACGATGAACCAATTCCTACGTTGATTTATACCATATCCCAGTAGGTTCACAATCACGAGCTATATTTCCTCGTTTATCCCCTTTCCCAAATAGCACGATGAACCGATTTCTACGTTGATTTATACCATACCGGACATCATCACCCCCCAAAAATGAAGTAGTCATACATCAAATATAAATGTAACATGAAACGGTTTTATAAGTACCATGGACGTCACAGCCAGAGGCTTAAATGAACTACCGATATGAGCAGCTCTCTAGCCAGAATCACACCTACCACTTGGTATAGATAAAAATAGACAGATTAGAATGAATTATACTTGTCCAACCTTGTCGCAGAAATAGAAGATCTACATCAATAGACCACCATGTTAATGATGTACAAGTTGCTTACCTCAACCTTATTGGACAGGTGATCTTCGTATGACCCGTTGCCTTAGGTATGAAGAACGAGTCTTCTCTAAGCTTCCTTGGAACCATATAATCAAGGACGTCCTTTGGTAACTGTGAATGGTGGAAATTGGATTTGTACCTCCGACTCGATTGATCCGGGGTGGTTGGATGATGTACGCGATTGTTCCCTGTTAAGATCATCATTTTAATGATATACCCGACTAGGAAGCTCCAAAAATTTAGTAATTGTTGCATCTTGGTCTGTCATAATTGTTGGGGAAATTTGATCGCCGATAAACATAATACAATAGTTTATAATTCTTTGATGCTTTGATGCTTTGATGCTTTGATGCATGTTTCTGTTTGGTTTAAAATAAATATACCTCTAGAATATATACTAAAACCGCAGAGAAATGAGTTCATCAATTAGTCAATTTATCTCTTGGATTTTCATCTTGAATGCATCATCAAACATTTTTGTTAATATGGAAAATATTTTCCATTTATTTATTTTTGTGAGCAACACAAGTGATCATTTTTAGAAAATTGTATTTTAAATCATTCATTTTCCACGAAATAAGTGAAGTCTTGATCTCCCTTAATAGGGGGCACAGCTCAAGGATCTAAAGAAGGTTAAGGCTAGGTTTCGACAATAATATACATGGCATAAATCACAAGTCTCACAGAGATTCTATCAATTCAGTTGATGTCGATTAAGTGAAAATAATTTCAGTCAGTGCATTTCCATATAATTCATTCCCAATACTTTGTTTAGATCTAATTCAAATAGAAGTGACATTTGTATTCCAATGAATCGAGATAATATGACCGACCATTCTACACATTTTGCTCTACTTGACACAGAATGCACATAAATATGAGATTTGATAGACACGTTCGTTTTTACTTTATAAAATCTACTGCGTATCAAATTAAACAGATTTCGATATCTCACATGTGTGTACATTTTTAGCTTTAATGTTCAAACTTTCACCTTTAGACAATTCCACAACAAAATATGCTTAGGCCATTCGATTACCATGTTATTGAGGTGATTAATTGAAGTTCAAACCAAGAATTTCCCTTACCAAACCTCAAAGCACAAGCTGTAATTTTAACTGGACAGCAGCAATAATCCGCATACCTTCACCTAAACAACAAATTTAAATTGCTCCTTTACTAACAATTTGTTACCTAGTATCTTTATTTAAGCTTCAATATTGTAAAATCCACAGCCCCACAAAATTTGTCCAGAGTAGTCTTTACATCTCTCACACAAAGCACCTCCATTAGCTCTTCTCGTCAAAGTTACTTTCCTCCATACTTAAGAGCTTAAGAGGGAAGACCTTACCAACAGCCTCTTAGCTTGGATGGTTGCTCACCATTTGCATGAAGCTGTTCACAGGGCATGCCACTTCCAAACTCAAATTCCATCCTCAAAACTCTGCAATACTATTCCCTACATGCAAGTTTTGGGATAACATCAACATAGGACTCCACTGATGGAACTTCAAGTGAGAATTTAATCTTATAAACCTCAT
Organism: Eucalyptus cloeziana; assembly: GCA_014182715.1. NCBI lineage: Eukaryota > Viridiplantae > Streptophyta > Magnoliopsida > Myrtales > Myrtaceae > Eucalyptus > Eucalyptus cloeziana. The sequence goes on along the minus strand of CM024641.1, from coordinate 30,692,755 downwards.
CTTAGATGAAAGAATTTGCTACAAAAGACACCGCCACCTTGTTCTTTATGTTTGCTACCCTCGAGTTATCGAAATTTGATGCAGATTTGACAACGTTCAAAGTCAGAAATCATTCATTCTCTAAGAGCAGAGCTCTCGGCCACAACTCCCTCTCTTTCTTTCTTGATTATTTTTCGCCTTCCTTTTGTTCACTGGTCGTACTATACATTACTTAGAAGTTCAACCTTGTTGTCTTAAGTGATTACGGGTTATTTTCGGTGAGCCTGAAATATTATACCTTCACACCAATAATAATGAAATTCAAATCACAAAATTAAACCTTTTGTAGTGATGCCATATGAAATTAGGACCAATGATAACGTACACGTGAGGTGTCGTAAAATGTGGATCTTCCAGGCAGTGTGAGCCTTTGCTATGCAATTTTGTTTGTGGTTTTGGTATAGATGATCCTCGGAAGAAGACTACTAAAAGGATCAAAAGTTGTGTACGGCAATCATTTTAATGTCAAGAGCTTTTTTCGAATTACTTAAGTGTCACTTAAAAAATAAAAAAGATCACTTAAGTGCCAACTCCAATCTAGGTTATTGGAAATCCGATATGACCATATTTATTAATTTCTCGGTCTTATGTGGCTCGCTGTCATGCTCAATCAATATAATCACTAAACGACGTCATCTAAAAGTTGCAAATGGTGATAATTTGAATGCCAATTTTTATTTAAATGATCACTTCAATGCTAGTCATTGATAAAAGCAATCACTTTAGTACATGCCACGTGGATTGGTTTTTTTTTTTTTTTTTTAAATAATATGTCAAGCCATTATAAATTTTTTATTATAAAAGCCACTAACTATTTTGGCCAGGTTTTCTCGCCGTTGACACTTAAATGATTCGGCAATTCTTTTTGTACTAGAATGAGCGCTTTACATAATTTTTGGCACTTATAATATTGTTCTGTCATGACCACCTAAACATTTGAACATATATAAGGTTGGAGTCCCCCCTCCACTTAGTGGAGCATATAACCAAACACAGTCTTGAATTGGTTAAACATTCGCGTCAGATATTTTGACCTTCAATCTCTGTTAGTAAGTCATGTGGTAAAGGAAAAAAAAACTTTTGTAAAGCGGGTATATTCTCTCATGCAAGTAGAATCCATAAAAACAACCGAACACGTGTGTCTCCCTATTCATGTCACGCTTATGGAAACTCTCCACATATCAATGTAATTTTATTTTTTTTATTGGTTGGAATAATTTAATTAATTTTCTACATAGAAATGGTTCATCTGCATTTGTGTTTTCTGTTGGGAATTTCTGATTCCTAGAAAGCGGATTCGACACTAAATCGAACCCCTAAACTAATGCGGAAGACGAGCCCGGGAAAATTACATGTATCACCGATCAAAGGCACATCATGAGTTCAAGCGTACCTTGTATCCACAGACTAAACACCGACGCCTATTTGAGGAAGAGAAACTGATCCCGTTCAATCCGATGACGTCGTTTGCCTTGAAGGGAAGATGGGTGTCGCCTCTTGCGCTTATTTGTTCTTTCCTTTGGAAAGTGTTTGAGGGAGCGAGAGAGGAGGAACGTACGTTATGCCAAAAGGTACGTTCCTCCCTCTTTATTTCCTTATATATGTTCTCCAAAAAAACGTGTCCCTTCATCATATTCCTTCATCCATTTGGGCCCCAATTTTGTGGGCCGGGCTTTTAGGCCCATCATGGGCGGACGGGCCAACTTAGGCCCATCACTTTAATTAAATAAAACCATCATTTTCTTTTTTTCTTTTCTTTTTTGGTTTAACACATTGGGGTTTTAAATTCACGTGTAATGTTTACATTCAAGTTCATATTTCATGATTCATGTGCTTCTCATTCCTAATTTATGCAATTATAACTTTTTCACACCAAATGACTTGACGCAATTGTGGATGCCTGATTTCTAATAATTCTGTATATTTTTCTTTCCGTACTTGATCACCAAATGACTTATTTTCACGCTCGAGACTAAGTTTACGTACTTGGTTCGATTAGATGCCATTCATGCCAAAAGTAAGGAATAAGAACGGGCAAACTTCCTCGCCTCACCCCACTTAGAGAAATCGTCAAATGCTTGTAGGGGTATCGTAAGAAATCGTACACGTCCATCTCATCAAGAACCTTCAAGATCATCAATTTTATTCACCAAGAAGAGCGGTACATCCGCACGGAAGAGATTATTATGTCAAGGTTCCCCGTAACGGGCGTTTTCGTAAGGCCACATTCGCGTCCCAAGGATAGCAATCGTCATATCTCTTATAGTAGTCGTCATATGGGCAGGGACCATCTGGTGCAATACTCCACAAACAAAGTTTCCCGCAGCCGTGAAGATCTCGGTCTTCATCGTAGATATCGAAGCGGTGGAATTGATTCGGCCATGCGAAGCTACAGAAAAACAAAGTGTTGAGAAAAAAGGAATTGGGTCGGAATTGAAAGGACCAGCTCGAATTGGGGGCGATCACTTGGACGCCTAGATCGTCGTCCTTGGATTTGCAATGGATGGTCAGATCCACCCCGCCGGGCAAACCGTTGGTGATATTAACGGTAGTCTTGGGATGCTTAAAAAGGTCTGTGTCAATAGCTTGGCACCCACGACCTAATAACACGAGAGCACATATGGCCCTCGAAACAACCTTCGAGGGTTCACACATTTTCCTGGCCATTTTCTTTGTTTGAGAGAGCAGTGATGAAGACCATGTAGAGAGCTGGTTATTTAAGAAGGAAGAAGGATGCTTGTTTGGGTAAATGAATAAGTGTCTATTCAGCATTTGTTGATTTTCTAGTAAGTTAATTGCGTATTAGGCAATAAAATAAAAAAGTCGAAGTCTTCTTCTTGGAAAATTATGGTAAGGACAGTTTTTGTTTCTCATTTTGCTGAATGAACAGAAGTTCTATCTCCAAATTTGTTTACTTTCCTTGTTCGTTTAAGTTTTTCTATTTTATAATTACCGTAATAAAGAAAGTCACAGTTTTGTTTTTGGTTTATTTGTGGGTATCCAAGGATATTAATGATGAAAAATTACTTAAAAATTATATGGATATCAATTCAGCCCTAAACTTTTAATTTAATCAAATATTATTGAATTTTATTATTATTATTATTATTTTTATTATTTTTATTATTATTATTATTATTATTATTATTATTTTTATTTTTATTTTTTTTTTTTTTATTATTATTATTATTATCCTTTTCCACACTACTGTTCGTCTTCTCCGGTTGCAAATTCCTCCGCACGTAACTTTAGCCCGTAACAAACTTCGTCGTCCAGTTCCGTCACTTCAGTTGATAGCCGGCAAATTTCACACAGAGAGAGATCGATGGTAGCAGATGAACGGTTTGATGGCGGGCAGATGTTGGGATCTAGTTCGACGACGCATTGTCACCGCCAGTGCCCGCCAGTGCTCCGACAACTTTTCATTGACGCCTTCCTCCGCAGCAAATGTCTCCAATCCGCTAATCTCAGCCAGGCTTCGCTTAAAAAACTCCTTTCATGACCGCTACAAGAGAGGATGTATGTTGCAGTAATTTAACTTGCAGATTTCGGAATATGAGAAAAACCTGGGCTTCCATGGAAGGCGGGACTGAAGATGAGTGACTTACTGTTGGAAAGAGTCGAGATAGATCAAGAGCCGCGTGTCAAGACTGGAAATAAAATCAAAGGGTGGGAATGGCAAGCTAATGGTCCGAAATGTTGCTGAAGTTCTGAGGATGGACTAGAAATGACGGTATCTCTGACGGCGTGCAGAGAGGTGAAGGCTTATCCACCCTCGTCGGGTCATAGGCATAGTCGCGACGTCCTCACCCGACATTATTGAGGCCCCCGCGACCGAAAGATGAATAGAAAAAAAAAAAAAAAAAAAAAAATGAAAGGAAAAAAAGAAAATTTCTAAAAAATTGCTAAAAATGTCTAAAGGTCAGTGAATTTCAATCGAAATTGATTGGACAAACTATATTGGAACATTGTTCCAAATATTTGGTACTAAATTGGCCAAATCAAAAAGTTTTAGACTGAATTGGTGGTTATGCCATATATTTATAACATTTTGGACAATTTTCCTCATTAAAGGCACTATGTTTTCATTTATATTTTCAAAAAACTTTTTGGAGCAATTAGCTTTGTTGCAAAGAGGAATCTCCAAAAAGCGTAATTCTTTACTTTGTAGTCAAGAAAACTTGCAAATTAATTGTGTAATAAAATCTAGATAAAATTTAAGATAAACAATTTTTTTTTTTTAAATAGTTCATACTTATAAACTTTTATTTGTGTTGTGTCATGCCCCAATCCGCTCCGATTGCGCAACAACCCTCACTATCGTCGTTCATTTCTTTAAAGGTCATTCGATTGGAACAGCAATGCTAGGAGGCATCGCTAACCCAATCGCTTTATCGATTAAATACGCAAGTAGAAGTATAAACAATCACTCAACCAACAAACATGGATAGATCAAACCATACTTAGTTATACACATATGCATCAGAAGGTCATCATATAATAGAAGCCATATTCACATAATTTAAACACACCAAACTAGACTTAATTTGCTTGCCACATCTGATTAGCCCAACAATGCAGCTATGACCTTCACCAAAAAGGGATTTGGGGTAAACCTAATACCTCTAATATTATGAGGGTTGTTCCAAAAGTGTTACTAACCCCACTACCACCTAACTAGTTAAGGGCTCCATAATCCAAAGCTACGACTTAACGATCATATTGGGATCGAGCTCAAGATTGAACATCTCCCCATCGGAATTGTCCACATCCATGGCATCCCCGCTGATGTCTCCCCCTGATCCTTTGGCACCCGGTGGACCATCAAAACCACGAATGGGTCTATGGTTCTCATCCCCCACCTAAAAGTACTAAGCCATGAAATGATAAGCCACTAAATCAGGGAGTCCCTCGTCAACCCAAATAGTCATGACATAGCACGTGTAATGTGCATCGATCTCCCCTATCGGATAATCGATCACCACCTAGCTATGCTTTATAGGGAGTTCGAATCAGATTTGGCGAAAAGACTCAACCATTCTTAGTGCTTGTAAACATTCAACAAATAATAGTGAGATAAACTCAATGAGTGAACTTCCTAAACCTCGCGCAAAGGAGTCATTCACATCGGGAACGGCCTAAACATGCAAGTTTTCTATCGATGGTAGATCAATCGCAAGCAACTCATGCTATGCCTTATCTATAAACAAGAACGGACACCTCACCTTCTCAAGCCATCATAATAGAAGCACACAAATAATTCTTATAACACTTTCCATACTCATGAGTTGAACACAAGAACGTGCAGCATAATATGGTCATGCACTCATGCCATACAATAATCCAAACATAATCGCATATTCATCTCATGCACTTTTCACACATATATGTCTAGATTATTACGACCGCTCGGGACCACGGCCAACCCAAAGGTCGGTGGTCATCTGGCATAATCGAACATCGTCTCACTCCATCGAGCACGGCAACTTCCTGCATAAAACACATTGGGATGACATTCCTGTAAGAAGGCTTCATTACAAAAATCCATCCATGAATGGAATCCTGTTGATTTAGGGGCATCCGAACTAAATTGAACATCATTCCGCGTAAAACGCATCAAGTTCTTTAGATGATTACACGAGCATACCATCACACAACTCATTTCATATCTTTCTCATTAATCAATGTGTGATGCCCATGCATTATGCAACAACCTTTGCCATATACCATCATGTCATACTCGTGTCTCATATTATATCATACGAATGCACTAAACCCTTTACAAGCCTATGGCATATAGATCACTCATCAAAGTAAGATATGTTATTGCAATTGAACATAAGTTATTAGAATAACCTATCACATGCTATCGTAGCTGTCCAATAATCCATCTCCCATTAATATAACATATCACGTATCACCGCAATAAATCACACGTCACAAATCATCACATAATATTCATCACTTCATTTTAACCTATCATAACAACTTATCATCATCCACTTATTATATCATATTAACTTATCGCATAACTACTTATCACGTAATGATAGCTTATCTAATAAATCTCGCTTACAATTAATGAACTGAATTAGATCTCTATTAGATGATGTGTTCGAGCCATCTTTTGGGACGCCAATTTGGACCGTCTTATGAGCAATTATCTCTAAATCTATTCTTGAGGGTGGCCCCTTAACTTAAGGGTAGGTCGTGACAACATGTGGCTCTATTTTTATCGTGAAATCTATCACAAGCAATGAGCTTTGAGTAAGGATTGTTAAGATTTGAACTTTTGATATGTGATTTGATATCACGTGTCTAACCTAAAATTTTAAGACAGGATAATGAGAGAGACTATATATGTATACAAGTAATGAGCAATTATTTTCAACAATATAAGTGGTAAAGTTCTTTAGAATTATACGGCCCTTACTCTAGTCGTTGCTTTTCTCTTTGTTTTTGTCTTGTCAAAGCAATTATTCAACCCCGGCATTGGCATATTTGGTCAAAGTATCAAGAACTAGATATCATATGCTCAAATTTCATTGGTTGCGTGCAAGAGTTTTGGATTAAGGTTACTTGCATCAACTAAAAACTTAGACTTACCCGATTCATCAGATTTGCAGGTTGTTTCCGAATTAAAGAAAAAAAAAATACACTTATTTCAACTTCCAACTACGTTTTTTTTTTTTTTTTTTTTTTGACGATCCGACTACTTGAATTTTCGACATTCCTTTTAATTTCTCATCACATGAATTAGAAGTTTTATAGAAATCTTAGCATGTAGAACTGCGAGAAGTATCACGGGTAGGAGGAATGATCCCAACTGACCTATTTTTAGTTCTCCATTCGGATATCCAAAGAAAAATAAATATATGGATAGATGATTCTCCGATTGGGAAAAGACCCATAATTTATGGTATTGATTATCCTTCTACAAACTTTAGGTTTGGTGATGAGGACTCCCATGGGATCGGGAGAGATGATCGCTGCCATCAAAAGAGTTGCAGAAGAGACCGGATTATAATCACGATCTTGAGCGCAGAAGGGTTTGGTGGAAAGCTCCCATGGGAACGGGAGAGAGAAAACTCTACCAGCGAGAGAGCCCTATTCACTGCCTTTACAAACTTTAGGTGACAAGAGGTAATTTTCCTCACCCATTTGCTCATCTATTTATAAAAATATACGTTATCATGGTATGTACTCTTGTGACGTTGTTATAATAAAAAATATTATGAATATGTGATTTTAATTATATTTGAAGTGGATGATTCTCTTAGAAGAAAAAATCACAATTATATTATTCCTCTAATATTACCGATAACAAGCTCTCTCTATAAATTTTTATGGATTTGCTAATAGATTTTTTTTTTTTTTTGTCGATCCTACTTTACGCCTATTCTAATATTCACTCTCAAACTTTTGTCCAGCCTCCTTACGAGCGTGGGAGTCGAAATCCACTCTTGAAATTAATTCGTTCCCACCCCAACCCTCCTGAGAATGTGGGGATTAGAACTCCCCACCTCCCCCTTCCATATTGGAAGGAGGGCCACCCCAATGGTTATTTGCTAATAGATTTAAGGTGGCATCTTTGCCACCCAATTGTTACCTTAAGTATCCTATCACTTTAAATTTACCACATTATTCTTTATGGGTCCCACTTAGGCTCCATTTTTTTTTTTTTTTTTTTGTCAGTCATATTATATTTCTATTCTAACTCTCACTCTCAGACTTTTGCCCTGCTTCCTTGTAGGGCGTGGGAGTCAAAACTCACCCCCGAAACTAATTCATCCCCACCCCAACTTTGAAAATGTGAGGATTCGAACCCCCACCTCCCCCTTCCATGTTGGAAGGGTGGCTCCGAGGCAAACCTTAGTGGTTACTTAAGCTTTGTTCGTTTTGTGGAAAATGTGGCGTTTCTAAAAATATTTTCCACGAGGTCATTTTCCAAGAAAATATAATTATTTTGCGGTGTTCAAATAAAACCTAAAAATGAAGTAGAAAATATTTTCTCTATTCGGTAAGGAAAATCTTTTCCTTTATATACTCTTTTTCATTTATTTTATTTTTTAAAATGGATTTTAAAAAATATTCTTCGTGATCGGCGATGGCCCACGACCGGCCACGGGCAAGCCTTGAGCACGAGGCTTGCCGCTCCCAGATTGGCAGCGTGAGCATCAAGCTCGAGGCTTACCGGATCGACAAGCGTGACCTTGAGATCGACGAGCTTGAGGTTCGCCTAGCAACGGCCAACGACTAACCAAGAAAGAAGAAGATGGGAGGAAACAAAGAAAATAAAATAAAATAAAATAAAAAATAAAAAAGAAAAAGAAAATTAAAAATAATTCGAATTAAAAAAGAAAATTAAAATTAAAAAATAATTCTAATAAAAAAAAAAAAAAGAAAAGAAGAAGAAGAAATAGGAGGAGGAAGTGAGGATTCATAGAGGTGTGAGATAAGAGAGATCAAAAGTGGAAAACATTTTCTCCTAATTTAAAAGACTTTTTTCCTTTTATGGTCCCAATGAATTCATTTTCTGTTAAACGAACACCGGAAAGTCCGAAAAACGTTTTCCCGAAAATTATTTTCAGCGAAACAAACGAAGCCTTAGTGTGTTATACGAAGACTAATGTTAAATGCAGGGTTAATTTTGTTTTAAGCTTATTTTTTTTACCTTTTTCTTTTTTGGTTTAGCTTGTTACGTTTTTGGTTTTTTTCCCCCGATTTGAAAGGAACAGGCGTTCCTTTTTTCATTAAAAAAAAAATTGTTTATTTACCATATAGACATTTAAGAATTGTGTTATGGCTTTTTGCATTTTTTCCACTCTATTTTTCACTATGGACATCCCTACCACCTTCAATTTAGCCATATTATTCCTTCCAGATCCTACTTACCATGTTGTTGAAACTTAAAATTCTACAATTACAATTCTATCCCTCGTGATGAAGATAAGGTCAAATATGGAGCTTACTCTTAACTTATTTTTGCTTGGTTTTAAAACACAAAATTTCCTTTGCCCCTTGCAAACAATTTTTCGCATCATGGCACCCCTTCTTCTACACCCATTATATTTCAATGTTTCTTACGTTTTTTTTTTTCATCTGAACTTATTGTTCACTGTCCAGTTGACTAGGAGTTAATAATTGCCATATGAGCAAGCATTAATCATACATTGAGATAAGTAATGGTTTTCATTTCCACATTGTTCATTTTATTTCTCCTATTTCTCCTTATGATTGTGAATTTTTTTTATATCAATTTCCGGTACAAATTTACAAGTTGTGCCATGTGAAATCAAATGCATGGCTCTGTTTCATTATACATCTATGAAATGGTTAATACATCCATCAGCAATTACTCATTCCATGGCTATACACATAATTTCTTACCCCGACGCAAACATTTGATAGGCTCATTTCCATCTTTGGCCACTCAATTCAAAGATGCCAACAACGCCAATTCGCCATGACCAAGTTTGAACCTCCCACATATATTAGGCAGGGCTTCACTTGCGATCCATCAGAGCATGCGAGAAATCAGGAACCACTTCAATTGCTCTTCTACCCGATGCTTGTATAATTTCGTTTTCACTCGAGACCCATGACAAAACTAGTTGCAGCAGGGGAAAATTTCCAAATATGAAAAAGATTCATCAAATCAATGCAATAGCCGATCTCACAAAGCATGTTGAAATTATGTCTCGAATTGAAAATCTGAATTTTAGAAATAAAATTAATGAAAGATCAAGTTTCGGATGTGCTTGGAGTCTTCAGGCATTGAAGTTGGAAAGTCCAATGTGTATTTTGAATTATTAGATTCCTTCTTGATTATAATATACATTGTATTGCTTGATCTATAGTGGAATTCGTTATTGATCTCCCGTGAATGTAGGTAACTACAACCGAATCACATAAATCTAATATTCGATCTATTTTTTTTTTATTCTGTCTCTTTTATTGTTCAAGTTCTTGTTTTCACAATAAAACAAGAGGTTCTAATTTTGCCATAGTCAGAGAGGGCATACAACAACCAGCGAATGAACCTATCCTCCAAGAATTCATGTGAGACTCAATAATACAAAGAGGATTTGAGAAACGGACACCGTCGGACTCTCCTCCGCACTGCTGTGGCCGCCGCTCTATCTTTGCTATTTGGAGAATGAATCGGTCGATTCCGAGGACAGGTATGGGGTACGGGCAGCAGCCGGGGTGGAAGGATGATGAAGAGCTTCCTCTCAGCAGCGAAAGAGGTGTCATGGTCCCTGGATTAACTCCGAAAACCAGGCTTCTCTGGTGATGCAAAGCCTCCGTTAGTGACCCCGAAACAGCCGTGACCCCCTCCATCCGGAGCCTTGAAAATGTCATTGACGGTGAGTCGGCGGCAACGCGATCCAGGCGGGCGGGCAGGCGGGCGGCTGGGCGGCGATGGATGTGGAGGAGGAGCCGCACGATACGCGGTAAAAAAGTCGAAAATTGGAGATTTTGTCAAAGCCCGTCTAGCTCAGTCGGTAGAGCGCAAGGCTCTTAACCTTGTGGTCGTGGGTTCGAGCCCCACGGTGGGCGTTTTTTAACTCCTTATATTCATTTTTGGTTCCATTTTGTGTGATTTTAATATTTGGCTTGGGGAATCGTCATGGAAGCCCGTCTAGCTCAGTTGGTAGAGCGCAAGGCTCTTAACCTTGTGGTCGTGGGTTCGAGCCCCACGGTGGGCGTACTTTATTTTTTCATATTATTTTACATTTTCAATTGTTCCATCTTTTTTATATGTTATTTTTATTTTCAATTTTGGTTTTTTTACGACTTGTTTTGTCATTGTTGAAGCCTGTCTATCTCACCCGGTGGAGCGCAAGGCTCTTAACCTTGTGATCATGGGTTCAAGCCCCACGGTGGGCGTCCTTTCTTTGCTTTCTAAATTATTGCAACTTTTAACATTTTTTTTTCTTTTTTAGATAATCGTATATCATATTTGAAAGACTAATGATCCCTAAACGAATCCCTAACTTTATATCTAGTCTATAAAAGATTTCTAACTTTCACTAAGTGTCAAATATAGTACGTACTCAAAACTCACCATCAATTTTTACAAGATTATTAACACTAGGAAAAAAGAATTATGGTGAAATTTGTGATTTGACTTAAAATAAGGAGTTTTTTTTTCAGAGATGTTCGGATGCAGCCATTTCTCGTGTTGCGGAAGTCACCCTCCCTAGAAGTTTACTCAAAACTTCTAAGTCAACACATAGAGATAGACAGAAGCTTGCTTGTTCAATTCCCATGCTATTAATCATGATTCATAAGCCCTGCCAATGAGATATACAAAACTAACCCATGCAAGAACAACTTCATATCATTCTTTCCCCATTTTACATCCTTGAATCCCCAGGATATATGTTCCTCAAACGCATCTCCAATGCTCTCTCTTCTTCATCGTAGACACCACAATTCTACTGGAGAGTCTACAGCGAACTTGTAATAGTCGAATCATGTAGAAGAATAACCCCTTTCATTTTTATTCGGAAGGGGTTTTGGGGAATAAAATCAGGGTGCAAGATTGAAATTTGCCTCCAGCAGCGAGAAAACTTCAGTAAGGCACGACACCTTGAAATCCGGTTTGAGATCTGCGCTATCAAACTCAGAAGCGTCGTATCTGCCAGTCTGATCTAGCAGACAAGTGAACGAGCCAGCACGTTTTCCACAAATCACCTGTAGAAACAAGGTACACATCCTGATCACCCAGGTTTTGACAAAAGATAAAATCATCCACAATCCATGAAAGATCCAAAATGTTCAGTCATTCTTTGATAAAATGATCACTATAAGTCAAACTCAATAGAATTTACCAAAATCATACATCGTTGAGCAAGGGATATTTACCGGTAGAAGCTCAGTAAAAATGCACATACACAAATCAGAAAGGCCATCTAATTGCTCCGAATATTTAAAAAAAGACACGCTAAATAAATGAAAATGAACTTAGCGTCATTTCCAGAAAATGTTTTTAAATGCTGCATAAGAAAAGAAAAGAAAAGGTGCAGGACTCCACAAGGAAAACCAAAAAAAAAAACAGAATTCTTTAGATGGAGATATTAAGAGGCAATGGAACTCACATCATCTTTCAGGCTGTCGCCGACCATCATTACTTCGCTAGGTTGGACTTCCCAACTAGAACATATATGCAGAAGTGGAGCTGGGTCAGGTTTATAGGGACGAAATTCTCTGCTCAATGCTGGAGAAAATATAATCTAAGCAACCAAAGAAGAAACAGAGTAAGGCTCTTGTAACAGTGTCAACAAGTTTCATGCAAGGCAAAATAAGGAGAAAAACACTGCAAAAATGTATGAATAATATAAAGATGACTTAGCAATGTGTCAGGTATGTACTCCAAGCCTATTGGAAAGAGGAGCTGTGTTGCTCAGCGGTATATTATATTCAACACGCACTTGCTCATCAAACTTGTAATAACATTCATTTGATAAGAGTCTCTTAGTAAATCAAGACTGTAATCAGATACTCCCACAGAAAGTCTATATTAGACAGGAAACACATTTGCAGTGCATCATAGAGAGATTATAATTCCATGAACTCAAGCTCACTGGAAGGCCCAGCTCTAAAAGTAATTGATTCTCTGAAAGTTTAACTAGTAACTTACCCCAAAGCGTTGGTGAAACAAATCAACTGCTGACCTCATATTTCTTGTGATTAGTCCTCTTCTAAAAGGCAAAAGAGGGGGAAAAAGAAAGAGGAATCAAATCCACCGTATAAAAGTCAATAGACAAGTCCCATCAGTCATAATCATCATGAAACTAAAATGTGAAAGCAAAAACATCTTAATTAACACCACCAATTGCAGGAAAAGGTGCTGCATAACATAGGTATTTGACATGTCAAAATCTTTTCCATAAAGAAAACTTATATAACTTACAAGCAAGTCTGTGTGCATAAGCCACAGTACATTGTTGGGAAGGGAATGGGTGGTTCTATGAAACACATTCGTAACTTATATACATACAAAAACAGGCATCTGATACATAAACAGAGATGCCCACTAAGTGAATTTTTATGAGAAAGGGAAAGAAAACTGGGATATATTCACGCTTAGGAACCCATAGCTGCAAAGTAGGTTTGCTTACTAACAGCGAGAGCCCTGGTTTATTAACACCAGAGGGAAGTATTTGGAACTCCTGAACCACGACTTGCAAACAACAGACTCAGCAACAATCTCAATGATATAAATCAAACAAAAGTATACACTTCATTCAAGTATCAACAGACAACTACTTTAGCTTATTGAATCAAGAAAAAAGGAATTTCTTGCAACCTCAATCCCCAATGGAACAGCTTCAATTAGCAAACTGCAGGGTTGGTATAGCATCCTTTTGCCAGAGCTGGCTATATTGTTAATATGCAGCAGTTTCAAGACACCCAGAATCATCATGGCACTAGCTTTAGAAGTTGATAAATCAAAACCACCAATATCCACAAAGCATGCATATCCAATTAAAATAATGGAGAAACACTCTTTTCTTCAAGAAGATATAGTAGAATCCACTACCAAATTATCTGTTTAGAGAAGAAAGGGCCCCATGACCAATGATTTATAGAAGAAAGACCAGTCTTGCTATTTACTAGACAGTGGAAATAATAGTGACTTATTTAATAGGTTAAAGATAATTAGTAAAGTGCTAAGACAGGATCCAGCTAGCTTTAAAGTCAGAAAGAAAGCCCAAAAAGAGGACTGAAAAATAAACAAACAAATTCCGACCCATTTGAATAAAACTCAGAAGAGGGAGTGAGAACATCGTTAAAATTAATTACATACAGTCAATTAGCATTAATGGTGAAAAGCAAAAGGCCAGACTAATGATTTTCAGAACCTTCCCAAATCCCAATATAATTATACCAACATGTTATATTGGAATTGGATAATGTTGGGAGAATTGGATGATAAACTAGTAATGGTAGCATTGACGATGCTATGAATTTAAGAACTACCAGGACAAAGAAAATCCAAGAGTTATTCAACCAATCAGCTATTTAACTTTGTTTAGGAGATTCAATCCAGAATGGGGAGAAAACTAACGGCCAAGGGAAGAGGTCAACAAAGTGGAACCTTACAATTATGATAGCAATTACAGTGAAGCACATGCATATCCTTCATCTCAGACATAACAGAATTGAAAATACACAATGTTTGGTTGAGAGGCTTGACCTTAACTTCTTTGAATCTAGAAAACTACAAAGCTCGGCTGCCCCTGCACATTAAATTGGTGAAAATCAACTAAATGAAGAATAAAAGAATTTTCATTCAGTTGTGACATTTTGAGACAAATTTCCTAATAAACAGTAAGCCTGCATCTTTAATTAGGTGTATTGCATCTTCCTACCTAAAGTGCTATTCTTACAACTTAAGCCACCCAGATCAATCCACAACATTAATATGGCAACTAGTCTACAGGTAACACAGAAAACATCAGTCAGTGATGCTTCACCAAGTGATAATTTGAGCCCTTGTCAGGAAGTGATATTTAGTCTAAGCGACATGCCCTAGCCCAAGACATAATTGAGCATACCCTTAACAAGAGCACACAAACCAAGTCTTCCCTATTAGCAAGAACATACTCACAGCAGTGAGATTTCATGATTTTTATTTCCTTTCCTTTTCATTTAAATGCATAATCTCTGCCCAGTTATCTCCCTTATGACTCAGCAAGACCAATAGTTACAATATCTACCCGTCACTGCTGAACAACGTTTAGATGACATATTTCGGATTTCTTCTAACAGATAGTTTGGATGGAATCCACAATTGGAGTGGCAAAAGAGGAAGCCCCCTGCCCCAAAATTAGGAAGTGAATGTGAAAAATGAACAGGAGTTGCATGAATGCACCTTAATAGTTAGGATGGAAAAATTTGTAGTTCTTAACAGAAGTATCATGCTATATTCGGCCTATGAAACAGGTCCTATTTGGCTGTAATTATCTCAAATGAAAAATGCCTAAATTAAATGCAACAGACAATTAGCTTCATATGAAAAAATGCAACGTGCTTATGCGTGCCCTCTGGGAAGGTAACTTTCTACTAAGTTAATACTGAGCCACACGTGACCCAATGCCACACGCCAAAAGGTATGAGCAACATTATCTCCATCGCACAAGCATACAGCATCCAATCATTATCAATCAACAATCACTTTCAAAGAGACACATCAGGAACATATCTCAGGCCATATCATAAACACATGTGACCTCACTAAAGATAGACAGCTGACCAAGCAATGTCATGAGCAACAAATGCTGGAATTCTATAGACACTTCCAGTTCACTAAT
Source organism: Eucalyptus cloeziana (assembly GCA_014182715.1). Taxonomy (NCBI): domain Eukaryota; kingdom Viridiplantae; phylum Streptophyta; class Magnoliopsida; order Myrtales; family Myrtaceae; genus Eucalyptus; species Eucalyptus cloeziana. The sequence goes on along the minus strand of CM024641.1, from coordinate 30,677,390 downwards.
TCACATGTCAATCATCAATCTCGTAATGCATTGAGATTGCACTAGCATTCCTTGGTTTGCCGCCTACAATTATCATAGAGGATGACTAAATACTGAGAGCAAGCATGAAGCCCTCAACTTCTCGTGTCAAGAATTCACACACGAGGACCCTGGATCGTCTCAGCAACCAAACAGACCCCAAAAAACTCAAAAGAAGACCTACAAAGCTCCGACAGACCTAACACGAAGAGAAAAAAGAAACCAACAGAATCGTCGATGCGACATAGCTTTTCACCGACCGGGCATTATCTGGAGACGATCGAGCCCCTGGCGCTCGTAATCGGCGATGACCTCGTAGGCCGTCCCCTGCCTCTCGGGGCTCCACCCCTCGATGTGCTGCAGGATGTCAATCCCGGTGGGGCTCTCGGCCCGGACCCTCCGGTACTCGTCGTCCCCGAGCACGGCCCGGTACATGGCGGCGAAGTCGATGACCGGGACGGTGAGGGTCCCGTCCATGTCGAAGACGACGCCGCGCAGGCGGGCTCGCGGGGCGAGGAGGCCGCCACCGCCGGCCATCGAGGAGAACGGTCGCGGGCGGAGCGGGGAGGCGGGCGGGACGAGGAAGGATCTGGAGAGGAGGGAGCGCATAACGGGAGGACGAGAAGTGCGCGGGGATCGGATATTTATAGGGATTTCGGGCGAGGCAGTGGCGAATGGCGAGTGGCGAGTGGGGCGGACATCGGAAGGGAATATACGACTCCTGTGCGTTTTTTTTCTCGGGGGAAACTGTGAAGATCGAACCCACGGGCGGAGATTCACCGGTGGCGGGTGAATACGGATTTTTCTTTTGATAATCATTTTCCTTTTTTTTTTTTTTTTTTGAACCCCTCTTGATAATCATTTTCAAGAAAAATAATTTGTCGTGTACTTAAAGATAAGATAAAAGAGAAGATTAATATCACGAAAAACCCTAATCTAATACTCTGAAAATAAATTTACCACAAACTAATTTTTTAACGATCAAAGCCTTAAAATCGATAAATTTTATGAACAAATTTACCCTCAATTAGTTTACATTAAAATTGATTAATATCACAAAAAATCAAAAATTGATACTTTTACGCCAAAAGAGAAGATAAAATCTCAAATTAATACATTTGTCAACTGCCACATATCATCCATCTTAAATATTTGAAGGTAAAATTTAACAGAAACTAATTAATAGTAAATTTGTCATGGATATACTAGTTTTAGATTTTTCTTACTTAAAAAATTAGTTTTGAGTAAATTTGTTATAATTATACCAGTTTAAGAATTTTCGTGATATTAACTCATAAAAAAAATGTTATCAATGTTTAAATCTTACTCTCAAAGAATATAATCTCCACTATAATAGTATTTGTTTTAATGTAATATATAAAGATGGTATCGAAATCCTTGCCAAAGATATTAAAAATGTATAAAGTATAAATTTTAAGTTTTTTATTATCAAAATAATGCAATTCGTTGCCAAAAAATAGAATATGTAAATAATTAGCAAACTTAATATCTGGATGGTTAAAAACTTTCATGATAATGGTTTTCCACCGTGTGAGTGTGGGAAAGTAGTTGGGAAAACGATTTCTTCCTTTCAAGGAGAAAAAATCATCTCCTCTTTTTTAACCACGTCTGTTTTCCTTTCCAGTAAGATATTTTCCATTAACTATCCACTTTCAATGAAGGAAACACACAGAAGTTTGCGACATTATTTCATGGAAATTATTTTCACGAAGGATATCTTTGTTTTGAGGAAAACTTCATGATAAAGAAAAATACTTCCCGAGAAAATGATTTCCCCTTATCAATTTAGAGATTTCATCTTACTAACTTTAACAATGCATATTTACTTTGAATGTGAATGATTAAATCAAACGAGTGAAAGTTCTAAATATTAATTAATGAAACATTATTTCACTCCAACGGACACACCCTAAGATCAATTTGAACTTATTTGTTCAACTAAGAGCTTATTTTGTTGTGACTCTTGCACCATGATAGCTCATTCTCAGAATCCTCTTCATTTAACAGAATAATATTTTTTTATCCATATTTTTACACGCCTTGATCGATTGCAGTTTGTATGAGAACAAGTGATCATGTCTATTTCATCTAAACTAATTGCACAGGTCATATCTTATTTGCCATGGAAAAATTATGAAAATGTGATAATCGACTTCGATGTTTTGTGTGTAGGTCGACATTACATTGTCAGGATAATGTATGGCCTTTCTCCATAACTCCATGGTCTAGACTCAAATCCATCAACTTAGAAAATGTCAATTGCTATATGCCGATTAGATTGCGACATTTTAATTCCATGTGCATTGCTTCTTTAGAGCTTAAATGAGCTCGGTTTTTTGTATGTGTGCAAATTAGGAGAAAGTGGGATGAGTGGCCACCGGGGAGTACCTTCAACAAGAGCCATTTTGGGAAAATGAAAGAAGGATTAACAAATTTGGAATAGGCCACACAAGTAATTACTTTGTGACACCTGAATTTTGGCAGCCCATTTAGTCATTAGGGGGTAATTTTATAATTCATTTGCATAACATTAATTTTAGGTGTGTTTATTTTTAATTTACATGTTTTGCATTTTTTATTTTTAGGACGGCGGATGGGTCGAATTAATGGTTTCGAGTTTTAAATTAACTGGCCAGACTAAGTCAATGAAAAGTGAAAATTGGCCCGAGCCCGTTTTCTGAATTTGAGATTTGAAATGAAGATTTTGGAATTTTAGAAAATCGGGTTGTAATCTTATCTTTCAAAATCGGTAGAAAATATTTAAGAGATAAGGAAAATGAGATGATTTTATTTAAGAGATAAGGAAAATGAGATGATTTTATGATCAAGAGGTTAAAAGAAAATCTTCATGCATTTGAAAAGGGGATAAAATATTTCGCGAAGATTAGATTTGGATTTTTTGCTTATAAAAGAAGGGGACTTTTTGGTTTTCTGGGGGGAATCAAAAGGAAAAGAAATCAAAAAGGGAAAGAAGAAAAAGAAGGAAGCCATCCGTGCATTGAGAGTGACGTGAGGGAGAGAGAAACACAAAAAAAAGGGGTTGATTGGACCCCTACTATTCATCTTCTTCCCCAAAGCTTCTTGCCCCACACCAAGCTCCATCCCCCGACGCCGGTTTCTGCTCCGCCTCCGCCCAAGCCGAGCCGCACACCGCCACGAAGACCTGAGTGACTCCTGCTGCTCGCACACCGCCACGAAGCCACCGCGCGAGTCGTTCTCCGCCCGAGCCGCACCACCACGGATCCTGCAGCCAAGCCTGAGCTCGTGCCTCCGCCCGCGCCGGAGTACCGTCCGATCCGCTCGCTCCGCCCGAGTGACCAGCCGCGTCGATCTTCCTCGCCGAGTGACGCCGCGCCGATTGCCCCGCTCCGCGACCTCTTCGCTCCACCGCGCCGCCCCGAGATCCACCGTCCGAGCGCCTCCACCGGCAACCGACGCCGGTCTCTCCCAGCCCGCTTCGCCGTGCCGCCCGGAGATCCAGCCGCCGTGCCTCACCCGTGAGCCCCCCCTGCACGCCGCTCGGATCTCCGCTTCCGCCTCTGTGCTGCTCAAAGACCCGAAGCCCTTTCAGCCCGCGCCAACCGCCGCACCGCCTTGCTTTGCAACCCGACGCCGAGACTCGAAGACCCGAAGCCCTTTCAGCCCGCGTCGACCGCCGCACCACCCTGCCGCGCCGACCGCCGCCGGCGACTCCTTGGCCGGACCAACGAACGTGCTCCCCTCCATTTTTCGTTGTTTATTTTTTATTTTTTATTTTTTATTTTTACTTTATGTTATTTTACTTTACTTTTAATTAGTTTTACTATTATTGTTTAAGTTTAAACCATGTGATGTAACTTTTAGGTTATAATTCCTATAGATATTATCCATAGGAATTGTCCTAAAGTTATTGTAATTATTTAATTTGACCGTAAGACGTCGGGTTTTTTTAATTATGATAATTTTTGGGGTTTGTTTATGATATATTAACTGTTGAATTAATTTAACTATTAATTTAATCCGTAAGATTTCGGATTAGATTTTTAATTATTTTGATTTCTTGTCATGATATTCGGGTTAAAAATATTCGTTAATTTGGCCAGTGAGATAACGGGTTATTTTTCGTTTATTTTAATCCTTTATTTTGTTGAATATCTTGTTTGTTTAGATTTAGTACTTGTTTTAGAAAATCACTAAGAAAAATCAAAAGATAGTCAATTTAGGATTTCAATTGGTTTTAGAATATTTTTTGTTATTTTGCATATCTAGAATATAGATTTTATTCTAGATTTTTTTAAATATAAAACAAAAAAAAAAATGCATTCATTTAGGATTTTAGTTTTTGTTTAATTTAAGTTGCATGTTTAATTACGTGGCATTTTTAAATTTCGAACATTAAAAAAATAATAAAAATATCATGCATATGTCATATAGAATTAGGGCATACTCTACACGTCATTACATAATAGATAAAATTACATGTTATGAATTAGTTTTAATTTTGAATTGCATAAAGAAAAACACAAAAAAAAAAATCATTGTGCATATTAGGTTAGAATTGCATGTTTTATCTTTAATTTGGATCATCTTTTTAGATAAATTGCATCTTAGATTAAGATAATGTCTTAGTTTAAATTAGGATTTGATATGATTTAAATCCTTATTTTTAAATTAGATAGAATTTTAATCTAGCTATATCATTTTTACTTTCGAATTTCATGAAAGAAAATACAAAATTCGTCTTTGCATAAGTTAATATCATTATCTAGAATAGATTGCATTTTTAAAAAATAAAAACATCAAATGCACGTCATTTAGTTTTTATTAAGTTCATTTAATTAGAATTTTCATGTCATTAGACTAAGTCATTTAATGAATGTCACGTGACATATAGTTCGCATATTAAATTGCATGAGGCATGTCATTTTAGTTTAAATAATTTTGTATGTCATTGCATTGCATTACATGCAATTAGATTTAGGTAATTTAGATTGCATATTTGATTATTGCATCTCTTTAATTTCTAATTTCATGAAAAATATAAAAGAATTAGAATGAATTCATTTCATGCTTTAGGATAAATTGCATGCTTATTTACGTCATACAATTTTGGTCATGTTATCATATCATTTCATGTTAGTATAGTGACATGCATTGCATAAGTCATGATTTTCATTAAATTAAGTGAAAGCAAAAAAAATTGATTGCTTGTTAATTAAAAATTATATCTAAGATTGTCTATATGATTTCTGATCTAACAACGCAAATGCTTTCGTTGCTTTAAGGTATGTTTTTGCATTATTTAATTGCTTTCTTGATGTGTTAAATTGATGGTATTCGCATATGTATGATCACCTCACACGTTAGGAAGTAAATTAAAATCAAATCTGTTCGCCCGCAAAACATTTTTTAAATTAAAAGAAATGGTACCGAAAGGGCACTTTAGGATAGTCTAGTGGCAGAAGTCCCGTACCCAAAATCTCCAGTTCGTAGAAGTAAGATAATCCTCTCGTTATTTTACTTAGGTGTCTAATCGACCTACCCTAAACTAATTAGTGGGCTCCTAGATAATAATCTTTTGCATGTTAAAACCCTAAGTCGCGATTTGGTATGGGCTTGGGAGAGCCCGAGCTGAGCTTAAAGGCTTAGTAGTCCATCAACCTAGTTTTAGGTGGCAAACCCGAAAAATTGGGTCGCGACAATTACGTATCCAGAATCGATAAAAGCATAATCAATATCAATTTTTTTTTAAGGAGTAACAACATTGGAAATTCGCAAACTTAGGCGCAATGGCATTTTTTAACTCTTTTTCCCTTGTCTTGCAATTTTTAAATCATGAATTAACATGGTCCTTTCGTCAATCGTCATGTGTGAATGATAAGGTGAGCAACTTGCAATCACTTAACCTTTATACACAGAGAGAGAGGGAGATTAAAGGCAGAATGGTGGTTGGATACCCAGATCATCAAGAGTGGTGGTGATGGTAGTTGAACGTGTACGAGTCATTGAAGATGGCAGTGATAGGGGTTGGCACGGGTCTTAAAATGAGTTGTGGAGCCATTCTTTGACTCATATTTTTAGGACTAGGTTGTATATGGGTAATTCAAACATTTAGAGCGCCAGATGAAAGTGAGTTTACAATTAATCAGATTGAGTCTTAGTGAATTTCTAGAGAATCTAGTTTCAGCCAGTTGCTTATTGGTACTCTTAGTTGAATAAGCTGGATCGAACCAACACGCTTAGGTTGGCACATAAATTGTTATTCACAATTTTGCGTAACCATAAACCTCGTGTGACCACCTTTGGAGGTTGGAACCTCCAGGGTCGTGGGTTCTACTTTCTCTCCCTGGTTCTCAATTGAACAAAGAGAATGCATCAAACCCACTGTCGCGGCTATGGAGGTCACTAGCCTTGAGTGACCATATATCTAGGGTTTAGATTGAGCAATCCCAAAAAGCAAGTCGCGACGTTCAAAGCAACGAGACACAACCTCAGTATAGAGAGATAGATGAAGAGGCATCGGATTAGTTGAGTAGGTGAGGAGGTTGGTGTTGCCAATGGATTGGATACATGATAGTGAGAAAGTTGTGGTCGACCGCATCACGACTAGTTCAAAAGTTCTTAAGCTGCGTTTAGTTCAACTTTAGAAATGGGTCTTGGGGAAATACAAATATCTTTGGCCTAAAAGGCTTTGGGGAAATGCTAATTGCATTTGGTAAAACATTCTTTGCAAAGTTATTTTGGAGTAAAGAGTGTTTCACAAATCTTTTTTTATAAATAGTTTTTGGATTTCATTTTTCTTTTTATTAAAAAATATTAAACTCTTTACCTACTCTTGTGAAGGTAAAGGTAGTTTTAGAACAACGAGAGATAAAACCAAAAAACTAAAAGATTTATGATAGGAGTTTTGAAAAAAATAAGTAGTTTTAGTATTTAGCCAAATATTGAAAACTCAAAGCCAGTCCCCCATCAGTATTGGGCTTTTAGCTTTTCCAATACTAGCATTTGACTAAAAGCTCTTTAGACAATCTTGCCAAGCACCCCAGCATTTTCCCAAGGGGTTTTGGAGGCTGAACCCATTAGGATAGTTGAACCAAATTCACCCTCAATTGTTAGCATTTACAATTGTTCTCTCATTTCCTCTGCCTTAGTTCTTGGGGGAAGAAGAAGGTTAGAGAGGGAATTTACAATAATAAAACTAATAGTAAATAAATAAATAGAACACATCTCAACCATCCATCTTTAATGGTTAAGAAAAATTGCTAAGAATTAAAGCTTGGATTGGGTCGGATATGAGTAGAATCTAGGTTAGGTTGAGTATAGATTACTAAAATAGTATAAATTGGGTCAATCGAAATCAGACCCATTTTCGACCCAGCCAAATCTGATCCGATTCACCTATTTTGACATATTTAGCAATTGGATACTTGTGGTTCATCAATAGCATTGATTGGACTAGAAAGGTAGACGCATCTAACAGTTATAGTTTTAGAGTAGGGCAAATTGTGATGGTAGTTGCAAACCCACAAGTTGTTGAGGACATGGTGATGGTGGTTGGATGTGTATAGGTTGAGGACGGTTGGACATGACAGAATGATGTGGGCAACATAGATAATCTCTCTCTCTCTCTCTCTCTCTCTCTCTCTCTCGGGAACTTCACATTTTTGCTTTGGGTTAATACTTTGAAAAACTCAAAACCGGTACACGTGTGACAAATTTATCCCAAATTATTTTTTAACCATGAAAAACAGTGGCGGTACATCTCGTACCAAATTTACCTCAATTGACTATAAAAAAAAATTATAAATTGGTACACTTGTAACAAATTTATTTAAAACTAATTTATTCGACCACAAAAAATCATAAAATTGGTATATTTATGACAAATATACCCTCTGTTAAATTGGATTAACGCCATAAAAAATCACAAAAATTGTACAATTGTGACAAATAGATAGTAAAATCTCAAACTAGCACACCAATCAACTATCACGTATTATTCAACTTAATAATTTGACGGTAAAATTTAACGGAAACTAATAAATGATAAATTTATCACAAGCATATTAATTTGGGGTAAATTTTGTCAAAGATGTATCAATTTGGAGTTTTTTGTGGTCAAAAAATTAGTTTTGGGGTAAATTTGTTATAAGTGTATCGGTTTGGAGTTTTTTTAGGATATTACCCCTTTTGCTTTTGATGGAAGGACCATATTAAATTCATTTACATATTTTTTTTAAGAGGGGATCGAAGAAAAAAGTTTTGGAACGGCAATAATGGGTAAAATTTTTAACAATTAATGTCATAGCTCATGCTGCATGCCGGCATGAGTTCGACAAAAGAGCAGGATTTAGAGGCAACATTAAGCGGGTTCTTCTAAACACTTACCTCCCACAACATTATGAAACTACAATTGGAATAGATCTATCTATGAACTTTAACTTAACCAAGAGCCACCACTAACTTAACAAAGGTTGGCTAGAAATCGAGTAAAATACGAGAGCATAGCTTACTTCCCTATGTAACAAATTTAGGGTTGAGAATTTGATAACTAGTGCCCTTCAGTACCTTAACTTGATTGGTTTGTTACATAAATGATTCGAGCGATCTTTGACCATTTTATTAATTTATGCCACTAAATGATGTCTACACATGAGTGCACAACCAAAGAAAAGTAGACAATCACAATCAATATGATAAAAGCAAAGTGCAAGAAAGTAAACCCAATAAAGTTTCAAACAAATTATATATGACCCTTGTCATTAAGACCCACAATAGCAATCCCTGAGCCAAGTTCAAGTTGAGTTCATTTTCCAAAAAAATTAATTTATCTTGACTAAACTTTAACAAAAAAAAGTTCAACCAAACTATATGAAAGGCATTTGCTAAAATATCTAAACTATATGTCGCGACCTCCCCCCCCGCAAGCGGGTTTTGTACCACCTAAGGGTTCGGCTAATGGATTGCTAAGCCTAGACTTAACTCGGGCTCTCCCAAGCCCATACCAATTCGCGACTTAGGTTTGAGTTCTTAACATGTAGATGATTTTCAATTAGGAGTCGCCACTAATCTATTTTTTGGTGGGTCGATTAGAAACCCAAGTAAAGCAACGGGAGGTTTACTTTACTCCTACGAACCAGAGATTATGGGTACGGGGACTTGGTTACACTAGATTTCTCTAATGCCCTTTCGGTACCTTTCTTTTTATTTTTCTGAAAAAATGTTTGGCAAGCAGCTTGGATTGATTTTAATTTATCTCCCTAACATGTGATGTCATCATGTGAGTGCGCAAACCACCAATTAAACACCAAGATAAAACAGTGAATAAATTGCAAAAATTTACCTCAAAGCAACGAAAGCATCTGCGTAGTTAGATCAAAATTCACATCATCTGTGATTTCTAATTAACACGCAATTTCTTTTTTTGGTTTTCACTTTATTTAATGGGAGCTTAATCTATATGCAATGCAGTCTAGTAATCTAATATGACATGATATGACATAATAATATGGCCTAAGCTACATGATGCAAATGGGATGTTTTTGTGTTTTCTTAATAAGCATGCAATCTATTCTAAATTATGAAATTTATTTATTCAAAGACAATTTTTTGTACTTTTTTTCTTGAAATACGGAATTAGAAAAATATGAAAATTATCTATCTAAATTAAAATATCATCTAATTTGAATTAGGAGTGAAGTTATGTCAAATCCTAATTTAAACTAGAATGTTATCCTAATTTAGAAATCCCTAACTAAAATGCAATCTACTTAAAAACTATTATCTAGAATTAGATTACGTACAATTTTACTCTAAAATGCAATAACATGCAAAGAAGGCCCTAATTCTACATGAATTATGCATGATGGTTTTTTTTTTTGTTTTTTATTAATTTCAAAATAGAAATTTAACGTGCAAATTAAATAATAAAAAGACTAACAATCTAAATGAATATGCTTTCTTTTTGTTTTCTTTTTCATGATTCAAAATAAAATCTCAACCCTAAACATGCAAAATAAGAAAAGCAAATCTAACTTTAATTTCCCTTTTCTCTTTTTTTTTTTTTTAATTTTCAAAATTTACAATCGCATAATAATTAAACATGCAATAAAAAAAACTAACAACCTAAGTCACATGATTTTTTTAATTTTTTTATAAAACTTCAGTTCTAAACATGCAAACCCTAATTCTAACCTACATCTTTTTGATTTTTTCTTTAAGAAAATTAAATAACATCACAGCAAATCAAGTAATATTAACACCCCAAATTGACGAACCGTATCTCGCACGTGAGATCGGGTTGGCCAATTTCAGATAAACCACGAATCGGATCTCGGCGGGAGATCGGATCAGCAATTTTTAAAGTAATTGCGAGTCGGATTTCGGGCGCGAAAATCGACCGACAATCCCTAATTTGAGGGGCACTCTCACATTGGAATCTCAATCAAACATTTAAAGGAACAATTCCACTGAAAATAAAATATATTAAAAAAAAACAATAAGTGAATAAGTAATAAAAAATTACCTATTTCCTTTTCTCTTTTTTTCTTTTTGTTTTTCTTTTGTTTTCCTTTTGTTTTTCCTTCTAGATCACGTGCTGTGCGGCTGGTTTCCAAGTAGCGGCTGGTTAATCGGTCCGGCGAGAAGGAACTCCGGCGAGAATGCGGTCGCCGGCGCAAGGGTTCCGGTGGCAGCAGGCCGCGGTGCTCGGCGGTGTGAGCGGGGGCGTAGACGTGGGTCGCAGCGGCTTCGTCGGGCTGGTGTTGGGTCGTCGGGTGGAGCGGCGGATCGGAGTGAGCTTGTGGGTTGCCGGCGGATCGGGCGGAGACCGACTCGGTGGAGGGCTGCTATGGGAGTCGTGGATCGTCGCAAGGGCTGCAGTGGCGGTGATGCTCCGAGGTAGCAAACGGAGCGCAAAGGTTGCGGAGTGCGGTGGCGCTCGGGCGGAGAGTTGCGGCGGCGCTCGGGTGGAGAGTTGCGGCGGTGCTCGGCGTTGGGTTGCGGCGGCGCGGCTGTGCGGGCGCGGTGGTGTGGTGTCCGGTGTCGCGGCCGAGGCGGAGATGAGCCGGAGGTAACTCGGCGATGCGGGCGGAGCGTCCGTGCGATGGCTAAGGCCGAGCGGCGCGAGGCGGGCGGGCGTCGCTCGGGGCGACGCGATTGGGGCTCCGGTGCGGGGGCTTCAGGTGTCGGACCAGCGGGCGCGGCGGCTCCGGGCGTCGGACGGGCGTCGAGGGAGCAGCGGTGGCAACCGGTGCAGCGAAGGCCCACAGTCAAACGGCAAAAGGGAAGTTCGGAGGAGATGATGAACAGGAGTTTTTGTTTTTTATTTTTTATCTCTCCCCCTCTCCTCTTACGTAGCCTCTCACACTTTCCCTTTCTTTTTGTTTCTTTTCTCGACAAGCTCTATCTCTCTTCTTTTTTTTAATCAAAGGAGAAGCCCCTTCTCATTTTTTAATCGCTCCCCCCTACGGAATCTCTTTTTTTAATCGCTCCCCCACGGACTCTTTTTTTAATCGCCCCACCCCTCTTCCTTCGTTCTTCCGTGTATTTATAGGCTTGAAGTAGCGTGAGTAAGAGGCGGCCATCATTTCCTCACTATTCCACGTCGTGCTTCTTCAAATTTGGACGCCACCGCCCGACATCTCCCAACCGCCGATCTTTTCTTCTTGCAGGCAAATTGCAGAACTTCACGTCTCCTATTTCATGCGTGCATGTGCATGTATTAATGAGGGAGAGACAACGGGCGCAAGAACTTCCTTCCTCCCCTTTTTTTTTTTTTGGTCTTTTGCGCGTTTGGACAAGCGGAGAGAGAGACCGTCCCTTTTTTAGTATTATCGACTACAAGCCGCCGCGTCTTGTTGCCTTTTTAATACCGATGCGAGAAAAAAATGCGACTTCATGAAATGCAATTTTACTTTTTTTTTCTTTTTATTTTTTTATGCAACTAATTACTAAATGATTAGGCAAAATTTAGGTGTCAACAGCTGCCCCTCTTTGAAGGTGAGTTCGCAGAGGTTGCCTTTAAAGACAAATTGAAGCCTAAATTTTGGTCATGTTCGTGCAATGAATGTTTTTTGTTGGAACATGAATTCCATTTTTTAATGCAATTTATATGATGCATGGAAATACTAATGCAAATGATAGATGAACCTACCCGGAATAACTTACCTTCGAGGAGGATAGAGTAATTCGAGGTAAAGGTATTATTACCCGGGACCCGTACCATTCTACGGCCGCCTAGAATAGTAACACGACTTTGTGACAATATCTTTCCTAGGACCCGTACCATTCTACGATCGCCCAGTATAGCAGAAAGGAGCTGCTTTCTCAGGACCCGTACCATTCTACGGTCGCCCAATACGGCAGAAAATTATTGTAAGGAACTGCTTTCCTAGGACCCGTACCATTCTACGGTCGCCCAGTATAGCAGAAAAGTGCTGCTTTCTCGGGACCCGTACCATTCTACGGTCGCCCAATACGGCAGAAAGGTTTTGTCTAGGACCCGTACCATTCTACGGTCGCCTAAACGAGGGTTTACTTTCCAGGACCCGTACCATTCTACGGTCGCTGAATAGGGAAATTGCTTTTCCAGGACCCGTACCATTCTACGGCCGCCCTGTTAGAGCAATAAATGTTGTTTAGGACCAATTACCATTCTACGGTCGCCTAAATGGAGATTTTGCTTGGCTAGGAACCGAACCATTCTTCAGTCGCCCGGCGTTGCAACTTGGAGAAAAATCTTTGGGGACTTAACCAATAGACACTCAATGTTAGGTGAGATGAATATTGGATTAAGAAGACTCGAAATACCTAGATCCAGACTAAGGTATAACGAAAAAGATCAGAAAGCATTCATATTCAGAATGAAATGCTTAACAAAAAAAGTTTTTGAGACATCCAGATCCAGACTGAGATGTCAAGACTTTGAGAACTTAACCAATAGACACTCAATGTTAGGTGAGATGAATATTGAATTAAGAGGACTCGAAATACCTAGGTCCAAACTAAGGTATGACGAAAAGGATCGGAAAGCATTCATATCCAGAATGAAATGCTTAACAAAGGGTTTGAGACATCCGATCACCGAGATGTCAAGAAATTGTGAACTTAACCAATAAACACTCAATGTTAGGTGAGATGAATATTGGATTAAGATGATTCGAAATACCTAGATCCAGACTAAGGTATAACGAGAAAGATCGAGAAAGCATTCATATCCAGAATGAAATGCTTAACAAAAAGTTTTCGAGACATATATCAAGAATTTGGGAATACCTAGGACAAACCCGAGATATTCGTGAAGGTCACTTACCTCTTGGTAGAAAGAAGTTTTGGAACATCAAGGATGTACTTCAAATATTCATGGAGGTTTCTTACCTCGAGGCTTCTAAAAGCAACATGAATGTCAGGAGCTCTTGGGTCTTCAAGGAAACATTACCTGTTAGACATGATTAGAGCAAAAATACATGCATTCACCAAAGGATTAAGCAATTCAGCACACTCCAAAGTCCACTGAAGTTTTTTTCAATCAAGATTTGTGCATGATGGTTTTACCATATTTGCACCACCAAATTTCCACTGGGGAGAATCATCGCTTAAGACAATTTTCACTCATGACATGGATTTTCAAGAATACCAAATGAGAGACTTTCAGTTAGAAAGGACTTTCACTCACTCTCATTAAGAAGGCTATTTTGTCCCAACCATTAATGTGGGATCACAGAATCACTCAATCTTACTTTCATCATGTCGACGAGGGTTCGAGTATTCTCGCAAGCGGTACGACCTTGTCAATCTGAGAGGCCTTTATCAAGACTGTAATGTGGGCTTGGTTAATGGCTCAACAAAGAGGGACTCTTCGAGTCAAGGCTAATGGAAGAACAATACTTTGCAATCATCTCCGGGTTTACAAGTCAAGTAACCTGCGAAATGAGATAGAAATGGTCTTGCTCGCACTTCTTCGAGCAATGCATATAAACATATGAATTCCTACATTAATTTCAGTGCCTTAATCTGAAGAGACTTTGTAAGGGACGTAACGTAGGTCAAGTTCATGGGTTGAGAAATGAATGGATCATTAGGCTCAAAATGTGTATAGGGGGATGAGAATTGGTGCTCATCTTGGCATTGTCACGGGTCTTCTTCTCCACCATTGGGATTTTCCTTATAGGTACTATAAAAACTTGGCTTTTGAGTTCTTTGAGTACCACTCCATTGAGAATTCACTCTTTCTCTTTTATTTTTTTTTTATGGGCATTGGTCTTGCTTTTACTAGGCACACTGCTTTTTCATGCCCCCTTCTGTTTTTTATGACTTTTGACACACTACATGTATTGAATCACCATGTAATGTTTCAACATTTGGGTTCTTGGGGATTTTTTTTTTTTTTTTTTTTTTTTCGGCACTCGGGATTCTGCTGTTTGAACATTTGCCTTTTGCCTTGCCCCAGTGTGGGGGATGATCACCAATTGGGTTTAAATGAAACGAATTTATTGGCTCAAGGGGCTACGCAATGGGTAAAGTGTGTAAGATAGAGAAAGAACTGCTCTTCATCATCCTAAGGCACTTAAATTACCGTATGAATTCAATGTAATAGCAATACCTGAAGATTGATGCAAGTGAGAGCAAGAATATTCCTATCAATTTCCTCACCTCATGATGTCGTCTTACCTCCAAAGATGCCCCAATGTGGGGTGGTTCTTGACAGGGTAATTTAAAAATTATCCACATGTGTGGGCTCAAAAGGGTTTAAACAATGGATGATCATGTAGTGTTTGGGATAGAGAATGAACCGTCTCTCATCATTTCGATCATCGTACTTTTCGCGAGAGAACTCTTTACCTCATAGACATGGAACTTCCTACACTCGTCTCACCGGTGTATGAGCAAGGGACTGTGTATAGGATATGACTTGCCTTTCATCATTCTGACATGTCTCATTTAGAATGTTCAATCCATTCCACATCATTCATTATCTTGATCTGCGATGATAATCTTCAGTGGATTTGGTAATTTAAACAGGTAAGACTATAATGCAAAAAAAAAAAAAAATTTCTTTGAAAGGTCACAATTACTTCATGAACTCATCAGCTTTGAACACAAAGAGTTTGCAGCTCAAAAAAAAAATAATAATAATAATAAAGAAAAGGATTGATAAAAAAAATTTGTTTTTGTTTTTTTTTTTTTTTTTTTGGCAAACTTGTTGCCGTTTCGTGGATCGAACCCTGGTCGTTCTCGGACCCATTCATTCCCCATGCCACCAGGCCGAGGCACCGGTGGTGTCCCGGGGCATTTCTTTTTCATTTAATTGAACCGACTTTGGGTCAACACGTCCGAATTAGTGGGCAAACAATGTTCCACAATGGATGGATCTAAACCTGGCATATCAGCATACGTCCAGGCGAAGATATCCTGATATTATTTTAGCAACTGAGTCAGGTGCTCGGCCTCATCTTTGGGAAGATTTGCCCCGATTTTTATCTCTTTGGGATCCTTGGTATCACTCAAATTGATAGTGACGGTTTGCTCGGGGGTGAGAACTTTGGGTTTTTCATGCTGCTCCCAACTATGCTGTACTTCAATGGAGTCGCTATTCGGCTCCTCAGGGTCTTCACTGTCATCACTCAGGGTATTGGATTGAACCAATTTCACCTCCTTGCCCACCATAAGGTTGCTCCTGAAACATAAAGTGGATAGTTCAAAAAGACAAATGGGACTAAACGACATGGATGTCTTATCTTCTTCTTTTTGAATTTTCCATCCTTCCTTAGGATTTTCTTTTTTCGAAATTTTTTTATTTTTTTAAATTTTGGCAAAACATTTGGAAAACCTTTTGTCACGAGAAAGCATGATGAAGCCCAGGCCTCAGAATTCTCCTTGGATTTTTCTTTTCTTTCATTGGTTGGATATCATCACCGGACTGGTTTGGTATACCCCATCATGCCCTCAAAATAAAGCTTGTAATTGTAATCGATATTCATCAATCAAATTACATTTGTTGGAATGGAAAGTACGACAATCAAAGCAAACATCAACTCCTAACAAGCGATATGCAAAATGCGACAATCAAAGCGAAAGCAAATCCTAGAAAACATTAAAAGCGATAAGATTCCCCGCAGGGGAGTACGCGCAGGGGAGTACAGGAAAGTAAATGGGTTACTCTTATGGGCTAGCACCCATTTCCTCCGATGGTTCTTCGTTAATGGCACCTATAAGGAGATTATCGAATAGGGTCGTGATCCCTTCCATCTCATTATCTGGATCCTCTGTCTTTGAAGTTGTCGGGTCATCCATGCTACTCCATCCATCGGGCGCGATTCCTCGGGTGTAGATCACTCCTCCTTCATCATGCATCATTCTAGCGGGGCCGGGGAATGTCTTGCGAATATCGAGGAATAATGAGTTTTTCCCTCTTGTTCATGTCTTCCTCCTCTTCCATGGTATCCTAATCCGGCGGAGCGAGACCTTCGAGGGGTTTCAATCGGATTCCGGATGCCATGCTCTCTTTTTACCAAGTCCACGACCAGAATAAAGCCATTTCCAACCATCACTCTTGCTACCATAACTACTGCATTTGACATATCAGGGATGGGTGGTGTCGGTCCTCGAGATGCATGAATAGTGGACACGAGCTCGAACGATTGGTAACTCGACTCCTCCCTAGGTTCCGGCTCAACATAGGGGATGGCTGTCTCGTGATAAATCCGATGATCCTCCTCGCCATGAACAATGACTAGCTTTCCTTTGACAACAAATTTCACGCTTTGGTGAAGACTTGATGGCACAAGCTCAGCCATATGAATCCAAGGACGACCTAACAGAAATTGAATCCAAAAGTAGGGATGTCCATTACCCGGAAAAGGACGTTGAACATCACCGGACCTATTTGTAGATCAAGGTGGGTCTCCCTATCACCTCCTTTCTTGTACCATCAAAAGCTCGGACGGAGGTCTTTGCAAAGCACTTATTTTTGAAGGATCTATTTTAAGGCGGTGAAGAGTTGCCAATGGACAGATATTCAAGGCAGACCCATTATCAATGAGTACTCGAGCCACATGAGAAGCCTTGCACTTGACAGATATATATAACGCCTTAGTATGTCCCCTCCCCTCAAGAGGGAATTCTTCATCAGAAAAGGCTATTAAATCTTTGAGAAGAATCGACCCTACAAATTCCTCCAACCTCGTTTACCTCGATCGTCTCCGGTACATGAACTTCACTCAAGACCTTCATTAGAGACTTTTGATGTGTAGGAGACGTTTGCAAGAGTTCAAGTAAAGAGATTTGAGCAGGCAATTTTCGCAACTGGTCGACCACATTATACTCACTCGCTTTGATCATAGCCAGAAATTCTTTAGCTTCTTCATCAGTAACTGGCTTTGCAGGTTGGGTATTAGCTTGGGCATAGGTCCGACCAGACCTTGTAATCGGTCAACATCTAGCTCGTATGACCGGGGGACGGCTTTGTTATTATTGTACCGATACAACCGGGGCACCTCAATTATTATCTCCTCATCGTTGAAGGCACTTCCACTAACAGTCCTTCGTGGTCGGAGGCGTCCTCAAGTGGGGGCATGTCCTCGATCAACGGATCCGGTTCACTCTTTTCAAGCACTTAGCTCGGCAAATTCTTTCTCCCAATCAATGATGACTTGAGAGATAGTTGACACTACTCCAGTTTGGTCAGCATACCCGATCATGCCAGCCTTAACCATTTCTTGAACCCTTTCCTTCATGGTAGGGAAGGGAGGATTCTCATCTGTCGGGTAATAACCAACTCTAACTAATCCGTTGTAGATATCTTTGACAGACATCTTCAAGTTCATCTTTTGTCGCATTAAACTCAAAGATTGCATTCACGTTTCCCTCATGTTCTGGCAACGGATTCTTCTTGACATTTGGTTGGGTAGTCCGAAAAGAAAATGCCTTAGTATCCAATAAATTTTGGATCTTGTGCTTCAAAGTCATACATTCATCAGTTGAATGGCCCACCTCTCCCATATGATACTCACATTTTTTGGAGGGATCATAATTGGAGAATTTTTCCGCATTGGGTCGCTTTGGTTCGTGGGAGATCAGTCCCTTCTTTTGGAGTATCAGGACCGAGATAAAGGACCAGGAAGAGGAGAGAACCGCCTTTTGGTGAATTGCCGCGGTGCATGCATTCGGCCTCCATCTTGCGATTCCGGGGACACGAACAATCGGAGGCTTACTAGGGGCTGCTTGCGCATATGCAACATTAACTTCGGTGATCGGTTCTTTGTCTTTCTTTGCAATAAATCTTTTGCACTGCAGGGGTTGGTTCATTAAACCATCCATCTCTCCCCTGTCTCAATTTGTTCACCCACTGGGATGAGTTGATTGAAGTTCTCAACATACGTGCTGGCCATCCGATTACGAAACTCGAATGGGAGGGTTTTGACAAACAATTTCATCAGTTCTTTGTCCGTGGGTTCAGGAGTGATTTGGGCGGCCAGATTTCGCCACCTTATGGCATATTCTTTAAACGACTCACTCCTTTTTTTCTCCATTCGCTCGAGATCCTCTCGTGAAGGTGCAATGTCCATATTGAACTTGTATTGCTTGAGAAATGCATCGGCCACCTCATTCCAAGTGTCGAGGAGGTTTATGTTTTTCATAATATACCGGTTCGGTGCGGTGTGCCCGACCAAACTCATTTGGAATGATTGAATCATAAGGGGCTCATTTTTGACATGTTGAGCCATCCTTACATGGTACATCTGCGCAGTGAGCTTTCGGGCAAGAAGTACCATCATACTTCTCGAACTCCGGCATTTTAAACTTGTTTGGCGTCTTAACCTTCTCGTAAACAGACGGAGTCAATTAGAAGTGAGTTCGCGATCCTTGCAATTGTTTCACTTTCTCTTCAAGTTTCGCAAGGCGTTCACCTTGCTCCGTCTTAGGAGTGCTGTCAGACTTGGCTTTCTCGGCAATGATTGGAAGTATGTCATCCTCCAATTCAGGCATGTCATCATCAACCATCTGGACCTTCCTTGCCTGTTTTGGGATTATTAACTCAGGTAGAGTAGGTGCAGAAACAGGGTTCACTCGGAGGGATTCGATTTGGGCAGTCATAAGTTGCATAGATGTAAGCAACTGTTTGAGCTGATCTTCCATGCTGGTAATACGATCACGCATCTCGGTTTGGTCAGCCATTTTAGCTCTTGATCGAGTAATAATAGGCGAACGTGGCGGATCCGTTATCACCTAAATTGATGAAATGAACAACATAAGTATCTCATATGAAACACGTCGGTCCATGGCAATGGTCTAAAATTTTTTCTTTTTCATTAAGGGAGTTTTTGACACAGCTTAACAAAATAGAAACTTGAAATGCCCTAAACAAATAAACTAGAAATGCAAATGACTCAGCTTCCTAAACATTAATCTAGAAATGAAAACAACAAGATTGATTCAAGCACTTCATCTAGCTTGATCAATATACACTCGGGACACCACTCGGCGCAATCGCTTATTCTCCTCTTGAGCTTTTTCAGCAACCCTTTTGAGGCGTTTATTCTCAGCGCAGTTGGTGATCTTCAGTGGCACATCTGGTATCTTTGGAAGTAACTCCTCTGGAATCTTGTGTTGTTGAATGTACTTAATTGAGGCATAGTACTTCCTTTCTTCACCCTTCAGCTCCTCCTCAGGCCATTTGAGTTTTTGTGGATGACACATGTCCCACATTGATTTGATCGTGAGAATGGAATCCTCATGGTCTTGATCTCCATCAACGAAGCTTACTCGGAGCGGATCTGTTTGCAAAGCTGGTGGAAGCTCCTGCACCACTTGATACTGACGCGTCACTCTAGTCGGATAATATCCCATTGCTCCAGTGAATCCCAGTAAAGGAATTGGGCCAGCAGCTCCGCATGAAAGTCTCGCCACACGAACTTGGAACCACTTAGCATGCCATAGGAAACTTTTGGAAGTTGGTTTTTCATGAAAGCTAGCCATCTAGAATAATGGTAATCCGGTGCATGTTTTTGGTTGTTCTCAAATCTCATAATAGGGTGATTAGAGTTATTAACATCATGTATAGTCATTGAACCACCAAATCCTCTTATATGAGAAAGAAACCAAATTTGCAAAAGCTCAGGAGAGGCATGGAAAATCTTATCACCGCCCTTTTTGAATCGAGTGAGGGAAAGAAAAGTTTCAGTCGAACAGTGTTTACAAAAATTTTTTTCTTCCAACACTTGTTTGACTAATTGAGCAATCAAAGGGTTAATGACATTCTTACAATGAGGGAAAACTATAAACCCGAAGAACGCTAAAAGGAAAACCCTTCGCATTTGAAATGAATTGCCATTTTCAAAACATTCTTTTAGAAAGGATAAATGACATGTATTGCGGTGAGCTTTTAAAACCTTTCTTACATTGTCCTCCTTAATTCTTAAAAAATCGGATAAGGCCACAACAGGGTCTATTCCGATAGGTGGGCTAATTAATTCAGCTTTCAAAGATTTCCCTATGGCAATGCTATACTCTTCCAAGGTGGGCGTGAGTTCATGCTTACCGCCAAAGATGAAAGTAGATGTCTCGGGGCACCAACAATGAGCAAGTGCTTGGATGAGGCCGCCATGGATGTTGATATGTAGCAGTGGAAGTAGTCGACCAATGTGCGACTCTACGAACTGACGGCCAGCTTGGTCTAACTTATCCCACCAGGTGCTAAGCTCTTCCTTCGGAGGGAGAATAATCCGAATGTCCGATATCCCCATTGTATATTGATCAAGACTCAGGACAATCCTAATGCCATGGACCGACAAAATGATATAATAAAGTAAGTAAATTGCAAAGGCAAAAATTTAGAGAACTTACTTTACCGATGAGGGGCAATCACATAGACATGCGCATGGTAAGTGGCTCGATTTCTATCCTATAAGGCTTATCGAGGCGAAGCCACAAGGATGATCGGACTAGCCGCGGGCGTGCGAACTAAATCGGGTCCTCATGACTTCGGCTTGGTCAAAGAGCCGACCTAGGTTGCGGGCACGCGAACCGAGGTGGGTACTCTTGACACCAAAAAAGAAACTTCGGGATTGAGATGGGCGACTCATACCGCGGGCATGCGGTCGAAGTGGTATCCATCTCAATACCATCCTAGATGATCCTATGCGGCCCAGTCCGGCGGCGGGTTGTGTGTGGTATAGTGTAGTGCTAAATGCAAGGCATGCACAAAGAGTTTGAATCACACAACACTTCAATAACTTAAATTTAAAACATTCATTTCCAACTCCAACCTGCAAGACAAGGGTTAGCAAAGACTACTCCCCTTATTTCTCCGAGTCTGCAAAAACATTTAACACCTTAAATGTTAGGGACGTACCTGGGATCCTCGCTGCCAAACAAAAATATTTTTCAAAAAGAAAATTGGCCTAAGTCCACTAAGTGTTTTAACACAAGTCCCCAGCGGAGTCGCCAAGCTGTCGCGACCTCCCCCCCGCAAGCGGGTTTTGTACCACCTAAGGGTTCGGCTAATGGATTGCTAAGCCTAGACTTAACTCGGGCTCTCCCAAGCCCATACCAATTCGTGACTTAGGTTTGAGTTCTTAACATGTAGATGATTTTCAATTAGGAGTCGCCACTAATCTATTTTTTGGTGGGTCGATTAGAAACCCAAGTAAAGCAACGGGAGGTTTACTTTACTCCTACGAACGAGAGAGATTATGGGTACGGGGACTTGGTTACACTAGATTTCTCTAATGCCCTTTCGGTACCTTTCTTTTTATTTTTCTGAAAAAATGTTTGGCAAGCAGCTTGGATTGATTTTAATTTATCTCCCTAACATGTGATGTCATCATGTGTGTGCGCAAACCACCAATTAAACACCAAGATAAAACAGTGAATAAATTGCAAAAATTTACCTCAAAGCAACGAAAGCATCTGCGTAGTTAGATCAAAATTCACATCATCTGTGATTTCTAATTAACACGCAATTTCTTTTTTTTTGGTTTTCACTTTATTTAATGGGAGCTTAATCTATATGCAATGCAGTCTAGTAATCTAATATGACATGATATGACATAATAATATGGCCTAAGCTACATGATGCAAATGGGATGTTTTTGTGTTTTCTTAATAAGCATGCAATCTATTCTAAATTATGAAATTTATTTATTCAAAGACAATTTTTGTACTTTTTTTCTTGAAATACGGAATTAGAAAAATATGAAAATTATCTATCTAAATTAAAATATCATCTAATTTGAATTAGGAGTGAAGTTATGTCAAATCCTAATTTAAACTAGAATGTTATCCTAATTTAGAAATCCCTAACTAAAATGCAATCTACTTAAAAACTATTATCTAGAATTAGATTACGTACAATTTTACTCTAAAATGCAATAACATGCAAAGAAGGCCCTAATTCTACATGAATTATGCATGATGGTTTTTTTTTTTTGTTTTTTATTAATTTCAAAATAGAAATTTAACGTGCAAATTAAATAATAAAAAGACTAACAATCTAAATGAATATGCTTTCTTTTTGTTTTCTTTTTCATGATTCAAAATAAAATCTCAACCCTAAACATGCAAAATAAGAAAAGCAAATCTAACTTTAATTTCCCTTTTCTCTTTTTTTTTTTAATTTTCAAAATTTACAATCGCATAATAATTAAACATGCAATAAAAAAAACTAACAACCTAAGTCACATGATTTTTTTAATTTTTTTATAAAACTTCAGTTCTAAACATGCAAACCCTAATTCTAACCTACATCTTTTTGATTTTTCTTTAAGAAAATTAAATAACATCACAGCAAATCAAGTAATATTAACACCCCAAATTGACGAACCGTATCTCGCACGTGAGATCGGGTTGGCCAATTTCAGATAAACCACGAATCGGATCTCTCGGCGGGAGATCGATCGGCAATTTTTAAAGTAATTGCGAGTCGGATTTCGGGCGCGAAAATCGACTCCGACAATCCCTAATTTGAGGGCACTCTCACATTGGAATCTCAATCAAACATTTAAAGGAACAATTCCACTGAAAATAAAATATATTAAAAAAACAATAAGTGAATAAGTAATAAAAAATTACCTATTTCCTTTTCTCTTTTTTTTTCTTTTTGTTTTTCTTTTGTTTTCCTTTTGTTTTTCCTTCTAGATCACGTCTTTGTGCGGCTGGTTTCCAAGTAGCGGCTGGTTAATCGGTCCGGCGAGAAGGAACTCCGGCGAGAATGCGGTCGCCGGCGCAAGGGTTCCGGTGGCAGCAGGCCGCGGTGCTCGGCGGTGTGAGCAGGGCAGTAGACGTGGGTCAGCAGCAGCTTCGTCGGGCTGGTGTTGGGTCGTCGGGCGGAGCGGCAGATCGGAGTGAGCTTGTGGGTTGCCGGCGGATCGGGCGGAGACTGACTCGGTGGAGGGCTGCTATGGGAGTCGTGGATCGTCGCAAGGGCTGCGGTGGCGGTGATGCTCCGAGGTAGCAAACGGAGCGCAAAGGTTGCGGGTGCGGTGGCGCTCGGGCGGAGAGTTGCGGCGGCGCTCGGGTGGAGAGTTGCAGGCGGTGCTCGGCGTTGGGTTGGGCCGGCGGCGCGGCTGTGCGGGCGCGGTGGTGTGGTGTCCGTGTCGCGGGCGAGGCGGAGATGAGCCGGAGGTAACTCGGCGATGCGGGCGGAGCGTCCGTGCGATGGCTAAGGCCGAGCGGCGCGAGGCGGGCGGGCGTCGCTCGGGCGACGCGATTGGGGCTCCGGTGCGGGCGGCTTGTGTGTCGGACCAGCGGAGGCGCGGCGGCTCCAGGCGTCGGACGGGCGTCGAGGGAGCAGCGGTGGCAACCAGTGCAGCGAAGGCCCACAGGTCAAACGGCAAAAGGGAAGTTCGGAGGAGATGATGAACAGGAGTTTTTTGTTTTTTATTTTTTATCTCCCCCTCTCCTCTTACGTAGCCTCTCACACTTTCCCTTTCTTTTTTGTTTCTTTTCTCTGACAAGCTCTATCTCTCTTCTTTTTTTTAATCAAAGGAGAAGCCCCTTCTCATTTTTTAATCGCTCCCCCCTACGGAATCTCTTTTTTAATCGCTCCCCCACGGACTCTCTTTTTTAATCGCCCCCCTCTTCCTTCGTTCTTCCGTGTATTTATAGGCTTGAAGTAGCGTGAGTAAGAGGCGGCCATCATTTCCTCACTATTCCACGTCGTGCTTCTTCAAATTTGGACGCCACCGCCTGACATCTCCCAACTGCTGATCTTTTCTTCTTGCAGGCAAATTGCAGAACTTCACGTCTCCTATTTCATGCGTGCATGTGCATGTATTAATGAGGGAGAGACAACGGGCGCAAGAACTTCCTTCCTCCCCTTTTTTTTTTGGTCTTTTGCGCGTTTGGACAAGCGGAGAGAGAGACCGTCCCTTTTTTAGTATTATCGACTACAAGCCGCCGCGTCTTGTTGCCTTTTTAATACCGATGCGAGAAAAAAATGCGACTTCATGAAATGCAATTTTACTTTTTTTTTCTTTTTATTTTTTTATGCAACTAATTACTAAATGATTAGGCAAAATTTAGGTGTCAACACTATATATACAAACTAAAAACGAAACTAAGCTAAATCTAACAACCTAATCAATGCCTGCTTCTAAACTATTTTCGATTTTTTTAAATTTTTAATTATTTAATTTTTTTAATCCGAAAAGTAGGAACTCAAAATGGGCCCTGGGGCCCAGTCTGAATACGAGCTGCTGTGGACTCCCAGATCCGGGCCACGGACACGACATTATGCTATTATATTAGACCCCTCTTTTTAGTTAGGAATAAGCCCAAGTCAGACCAAACCTCTCTATACTAAGCCAAGCCCAAAGTTTCTCAATCAAACCAAGCCCAAACTCACTTAAAACCACAACCAGCCCATATCTAATAAAACCCATCTCGATGCCTTTCATAATTCTTTATCCATTTATTCTATTTTCTTATTATCAAAACAAAGCAACCTCGGAGAAAATCAGGGATGCGCGGCGTAAGAAAACAGGGACCAAGGAGGATCTCTTCTAGCGCCACCTCAGACGATTCAATGAAGACAAAAGGGAATTGTCTTTACTCTTCCATTGTTGAAGTTGGTCTAGACGAGCTAAAAAGGCTAAAGGATCATAAGAGGGAGACATGGTAGGACCTAGAGAAGAGCGAAGAAACCCGAAAGAAAGAGAGGTTGTAGAAACCAAGCTTTGAGAAGGTGAAAATCTAATCTTGGCACTGCTCTCGGCAATACTTGTGAAGGACAAAAGGGTTAAGAGACATAGTAGGTCAAATCATTATCCAAAGAAACTAGAGAATCAGCCGGGATATTAAAAGTTGAGCCGACGATTTGCTAGAACCCAAAAAAGATAATAATTGCTATGCTTATTCACAACATATGTTTATAAGAATAAAATATTTTAATTCTTTTAAAATGAGACATATGTTGATATCGAAAATTTATCTTTAGGGGCTGCCCCTAATCAATTAGGCCCATCAAGTTCCACTTGACGATTGGCCTATAGATTTGAAAGGAACTTGTATATAATAATAATTGCGATTATAATTCAGGAAGCAATAAGATAAGGGGTGAATAAGTTATCAAGGCGCTGGTTAATAACAAGATTCAACCACCTTATGGATAAGGTAATGCGGTAACTGAAGCTCTTTCAAAAATCCCAAGAACAGTTTGAATTTGAAATAATACAGCGATTATCTACTCAATTTGACTATAAAATAGCCGTCAAAGGATTGTTGTAAGAGGACAGAAAAAAAAAATCACTACAAACAACACAGATGTTATTTTCGTTATTCGCATTGCATTTATCCCTTATTCACTTTCTAGTATTTTAGGTATATTTATATCCTTTACCCGTAATCATTGCCATTAGAATCTTTTATTTACTTTATGAATTAACATAGAACCCAATACATACAAAAAGTTGAAAAGCCAACCTTCGGTGAAAAGTATTTCATCGGATATGATTCTGAATGAAACAAATACCTCTTCTCTTTATTTCAAAAAGTTTTGCAAACAATTTTTGTCAATTCAAATCCTAAACCTCTAACACGCAATGAATTATCATGCGGGTATGCAAGTGAATTTAATACTCAATAATCAAATCGTATAAATAAATTGCTAAAAGAGATTATAGAACCTTGATGCGCCCAAGCAATTTAAAAGCAAAGCTTCATAACCACTGGGAGTTTACCCCAGTGGCCACCCTTCAAGCTCCATCTTGGAAGGGGGAGTTTAGGGGTTCAAATCCCCACATTCTCGGGGGATTAGGGGTGGCAAGACAAAAATCTGAGAGTGAGTGTTAGAGTAGAAGTAGGATTAGCGTAGGACCGACAAAAAAAAAAAAAAAAAAAAAAAAAGCAAAGCAAAGCTCCATTATGTCCAATATATCAAGCTTTCTGCAAAATGTTAACCAAAGACCCAATAATGTGTGGCATGACCTAAACACGAATTTTAAATGCAATGTCATTCAATTCTTTGGGTTTTTTTTTTTTTTTTTCCGGTCTAACTTGCATATGATTTAATTCAAACATTATAACCATGTGAGGTTTGATTAAACACGCATTAATGAACTGGAACAAAATCTTAGTAACATGTTAGTCTAATTAAACATGCATTAATGAACTAGAATGAAACCTGTAAGCTATGGTATAATCGAATGCAAGCTATATACAATTCTAATAACATGAAATAGGATGAATTAACCCTATTATCTAAAATAAGCGAAATTATTTTTGTGCTTTACTTTTTTATAAAAAAAATTAAACGATATGCAATCATTAATCTACATGACGTGGTTATCAAAATATTAGCCCTATGCCATATGACTCATTAAATAATGTGAGTGTATGACATGGCTTTAATGAGATTAAACAATCTTATATGCAATCTATATGACTTAGATGACATTTTTATTTGAATTTTTTTAATGAAATCTATAAATTGTCATAAATCTGTATGAATTAAATGCATGATTCGGAACATCAAAGTCCTAAATCTTGGATGCACCAAGTTGTAAAAATGCAATTGACATATGACGTCAGATATGCATTATGATTAATAAACTTAAGTGATGCACTAAAATACATGTTATATTTAAAATTCACCAATATTATCCCATTACCTGTTACTTCAATACATTCAAGAACTGAATGAATTGACCATTAATAAAATCACACAATACATTATTAGTGGTCCAACTTTTAGTCTCGAATGTCCGATGCCCTAGCATGTCTTTACTAATAAAATGAGACAATTAAGATATGATAAATAAACGTATGATTTTACTATTGAATAATATGCAATAAAACTATACTATAAAATTAGATAACCCAATAAGTTACCAATCTATAACCCAAGGCTTGAGAGGATGCTGGCAAGCAGAGAGGCTCACCGGCACCAGCAAGGACAGTGAGGACAGCTCGACGAGTGGCAACCAGGCTGCGAGGATTGTCCAGCAGAGGGTAGTGATCCAGAGGGCGATGGTGAAGACTGGAGGAGTGCCGGGGCTTTGCAGTGCAGCCAGAACTCCACGTTGGCGTTGAGCGATCACTTAGGATGGGCCGAGGCGCTGCAAGAGTTGCTGGATTGGTGATGAGGTTGCAGAAGACACGGCGAGATGAGAATTCAGTTGTTTGTACCGCGTGTATTCTATTTGTATCGTGCCTCTTATTTAGGATTAGGCTTTTCTGATGATAACAAGAATTTTCACTTTCCTATTTTAGACCAAAGGGGGGTATATTGACTATCTTGTCTTAGGAAACTAAGATACCATCCTCGTATAATTAAAATTCCCAAGGTTAATAACTTTATTTACTCCAAATTTGGTCAAATAAATGAATCTTTCCAAATGAAGCACTCCCCATGTGTCTCCCCCGTGGAAAATATTGCCCAGCACAGCTCTCTAATGGGCGAACTTTGTGTTCTAGCGGTTATAGTCCAAAAATATAATCAAACTCAAAGAATTTCTACTTGAGTCCATTTAACACCAATCCAATTTAACTGAAATTTATGTGTGCCTAACGCCATGAAAATACTCATAATATGCAAATGCGAATTAATATGAAGTGGTTATATCAATTTCAAATAAGGACATGATTTTTCAATTTGTCAAGGGTATTTTTCGTCCTTTTACCTTTTTTTGAATGTTTTCTTTCTTATTTTCTTTTTATTCATTTTTTTTTTTTTTTTTTTTTGGGTTTTCTATTCTTATTCTTTGGTGGCTGAGACTAGCTATCAGTGATGCTCGAAGAGGGCTGGACAAGGATTGCCCTCACCAGTCATAGGCAAGGCCAACCCTCTCCAAATCTGGGGGAGGGTCGCCTTGCCAATAGCCAACAAGGGATGACCTTGCCTCAATGGGGCGACCCTCACCCTCGGCGAGGCTGCCCTCAAAAGTTATATGCAAGGGTGGTCTTGCTTGTGGTCAACATGGACTTGGACGAGGGTTGTGACCCTCGCCGAACAAAAAATGATAAAAGAAGGAAAAAGTTTAAAAAAAAAAAAACAATTTAATAAAAATGGTCTTTTGATGAAAATACCCATTTACTAGTTGGAATATTTAGTTGACCGGCGAGATCAAGTCTTTATTTGAGACTATTATAGTTACTTCGGGCTCTTATTTGAGACTGATATGGCCACTTTAGACTTTTATTTGGTGTAAGATTCATTTCAGACATTTATCTGAAAATATTATAACACTTTACGTTCTTAATTGTAATTTTTTCCAATTCCTCGAATTGTGACTCTCTAGCCGCATTTATTGGATAGAGGCAAAATTTAGTGGCTACCTATCGAATGAATCTTGATTGCAATTTGTTGTTCAATTTGATATTTCTATCTTCATTTTAAAAAAAAATTATAAATCCTTGTCCACGTTGCTAGCAAATAATATTTTTTGTATAAAAAGATAAAAGGAAAAGAGAGATATAATATTCGTACTGTTATAAAGTACATGAATGGATGAAATACATGAATAAATATTCATTATATTCATCTTATCTAATGTACTTATTATGGTACATTTGTATCATACTTTCTAAGTACATCTCCCTATACAATGAACGTTCATCTCCCTTATCTAGTACATGTATCATTCGATACATTGATATTAATGTTAGGTACATTCTTATTCTCCTATAAATAGGAGTTTAGTTTTGATGTACAATCACTACTGTGAACAACTATCATAATAAACAGTCACACCCTCTTCTCTGGCTTTTTTTCTACTATCTCTAGTGTCTAATTCTCTCTACTCAATCTCTCTATTTTTCTATTATTTATTCACCACGCAATATTTTACAACACGTTATCAGCACGAAGATCTACCGACTGAGTAAGTAATTTCTACAAATACGAAGATCTACCGTGAGTAAGTAATTTTTGCAAGGTGGGTATTCATTTTATTAATCATCATATACTTCATCTTCTTCTATCAATTCTTTATTTTTATTTTTCTTAGCCCGAAGCCAAATTTCAAATCTAAAAGTATCCTTCTGCTCCTGAAGTAGCGGTGAATATTTAGAAATCATTCTAATTAATTTAAGGATTTACTTTTGCAAGAATTATGGCAAATATTGAAAACCCAAATTCCACATCCTAGAAGTGAGTGGAAAGAATTATCTATCCTGGTGCCTTGACATGGAAATGCATCTCCAATGGCAAAGTCTCGCTAATACAATCATGGAGGATGGAACCTCAAATGAAAAGGATAAAGCAAATGCGTTGATCTTTATTCGCCGTCATTTGCATGAGAGCCTGCAGACTCAATATTTATCCGTGCGAGACCCTCATATCTTGTGGAGGAGGTTGAAGGATAGGTATGATCATACCAAAACTGTTATCCTCCATCAAGCACAATA
Source organism: Eucalyptus cloeziana (assembly GCA_014182715.1). Taxonomy (NCBI): domain Eukaryota; kingdom Viridiplantae; phylum Streptophyta; class Magnoliopsida; order Myrtales; family Myrtaceae; genus Eucalyptus; species Eucalyptus cloeziana. The sequence continues at coordinate 30,647,528 of CM024641.1, read as the reverse complement.
TGACTGGCAAAATCTTAGACTGCAAGATTTTAAATCAGTGTCTGACTATAATTCTGCTTTATTTGATATCGTTTCTCGGCTTGAGTAATGCGGTATCAAACTCGCTAATGCGGAATTATTAGAGAAAACTTTCTCCACCTTCCATGCTTCGAATATTGTATTGCAATAGCAATATTGGCAACGCGTTTGCCACATATTATGAATTAATTTCTGTGCTTCTTACCGCTGAGCAAACTAATAAATTGCTGCTCAAAAATCATGATCTTAGACTTGCTGGCTCAAAAGCATTGCCTGAAGCATATGCTAACTTTGAGAAAAATACTAGCCATTTTAAGGGCTATAAGTGCAAGCAAGAACATAATCCTAGAAGGAATGGCAGGAAAATTAACTGCCCTATGAAATCAAATTTTGGCCTGAATCATGGCAAAGAAAAGAAGCCAAAGAAGGTGATTAATGAAAGTCTTTGTCATCGCTGTGGCATGACTGGGCATTGGTCACGTATCTGTCGTACGCCAAAACATTTTGTTGACCTATACTAGGCATCTTTGAAGAATACGGGCAAGCGTGGTGAATCTCATGCCATTGAAATCAATCCTACCGCCATAACCACCGCCGAGGCCAACAATATCTCCGTTGATGGGACTCCTCTTGCTTCGAAGTAGCAAATGCATCATTGACGTCTCTCGATTTCTTTGAGGACCTCTCGATTACTTTGATGAATCGATTGGTGGTTTATGTTGTTTCGCTTTAAATGTATTACTTTTTATTGTTCTTTATGAAATGCTTATGAGCCTTATATAATATTTATTTTTTGAAATTTTATTCGACTATATAACTAATATGCAACTTTTATGATATTTGACACCTAAAGTTGTCAATATAAATACAAATGGAAAATACCGAGAAAAATGAAGATATTTGTTTGCTTGATAGTGCAACAACACATACTATATTTCGTAGTAAACACTTTTTCTCGAGTATGACATTGCGGAAGGCACAAATCCATACAATATCAGGTTCTGTTCAGATTATTGATGGTTTTGGGAATGCCACAATTATTTTGCCAAATGGCACAGTCTTACATATTGATAATGCGTTTCTAAGCATTAAATCAGAGAGGAATCTGCTCCGTTTCAAAGATGTACGCCGTAATGGGTATCATATTGAGACTATTTATGAGCAAGATAAGGAATACATTGGCATTTCCTCTTATAAGATGGGCCTGAAGACCATCCATGAGAAGCTAGAAGCTTCTTTTATGGGTTTGTATTGTGTCATGATTAAGACTGTTGAAACCTACGCCACCACATCCTGGAGATTGGTAAGCCTTGATCAGTTTGGACTGTGGTATAATCGCCTTGGTCATCTTGGCGTTTCAATGATGCGTAGGATAATTCAAAATATAAAAGGGCACCCTTTAAAGAATATAAAGGTATTGTTGTCCAAAGATTATAATTGTGAGGCTTGTTCACAAGGAAAGCTCATTATCAAACCTTCTATAACAAAGGTTAATCTTGAATCCCCTTTATTTTTACAAAGAATTCAGGGTGATATTTGTGAACCAATACAACCACTAAGTGGACCATTTCGATATTTTATGGTACTAGTGGACGCATCCTGTAGATGGTCCCATGTTTGCTATTATCTACACGCAATGACACATTTGCACATTTATTTGCACTATTATCATATTCCAACTACAAATGCTCCAGCTAGGATAGCTGTTCCTGAAGGACAGGCTAAAATGGATCAAAATCCCTCGCGCTTGAAGCGTGGTAGACCGATAGGATCAAAAGATACTGCTCCTCGAAAACGAAGGGGAAAGAATCAGGAATCCGCTTCAAAGGAGCCTGGCGTTGTGCTTGCTCCTGAAGAGCTTATTGCCCCTGAAGAAGCACAAACCCATGAAAGGAACACCAATCCCGGGAATACTGAGAATTCCATTACATATTATAATGAAATTTGGGATCGAAATGAAATCATAATTGATGATGCTTTTGCATTATCAGTTGCCCATAAAATTATGGATGATGATTGTGAGCCGCAATCTATTATTGAATGTCGTCAAAGGTAATATTGGCCTAAGTGGGAGGAAGCAATTAAGGTTGAATTAGCTTCCCTAACTAAACGAGAGGTTTTTGGACCTGTAACTCGTATCCCCGATAATGTAAAGCCCGTTGGATATAAATGGGTATTTATCCGAAAATGAAATGAGAAAAACGAGGTTGTCAGGTATAAAGCCCGACTCGTTGCCCAATAATTCTCCCAGAGACCTGGGATTGATTATAAAGAGACATATTCACCTGTGATAAATATGATTACATTTCGTTTTCTTATTAGCCTAGCAATCTTTGAAAGATTGGAAATGCGTCTTATGGATGTTGTGACGGCATATTTATATGGCTCATTAGATTCTGATATTTATATGAAAATTCCCGAGAGATTCAAAATGCCTGAAGCATGCACTCCCCGCAATTTATTCTCAATAAAATTGCAAAGATCCTTGTATGGGTTAAAGCAATCTGGTCGCATGTGGTATCAATGTCTAAGTGAGTACCTAATTAAGGAAAGGTACAAGAATGATCCTATCTGCCTATGTGTGTTTATTAAGAAATCATAAACCGGATTTGCTATTGTAGCAATTTATGTCGACAATATAAATTTAATTGGAACTCCAGAAGAGTTAGCTGAAACTGCTGAATATTTGAAAAAGGAGTTTGAAGTTAAAGATTTGGGTAAAACCAAACTTTGTCTTGGTCTAGAGCTTGAGCATAAGCAAATGGAATAATCGTCAATCAATTAGCATACGTTGAAAGATTGCTTAAACGCTTCAACATGGACAAAGCTCACCCATTGAGCACCCCTATGGTTATAAGGTCTCTAGATCCCCAAAAGGACCCATTTCGTCCTAGAGAATCAAATGAAGAGATACTTGGTCCTGAAGTACCATATCTCAATGTAATTGGGGTTTTGATGTACTTGGCACAATGTATGAGACTAGATATCGCTTTTTTATGTAAATTTATTGGCACAATTTAGTTTCGAGCCAATTCGAGACATTGGAATGGAATTAAACATATTTTCCGTTATCTCCGAGGAACCATAGATTTGGGATTATATTATTCCAAAGATTCCACTAACTCGGTTTAATTGGATATGCCGATGCCGGATATAGATCCGATCCACATAAGGCTCGCTCTCAAACCGGGTATTTATTTTGTTATAACGGCACCGCTATTTCTTGGCGTTCTACTAAGCAATCGCTAGTAACTACATCTTCTAACCACTCTGAGATTATTGCTTTATATAAAGCTGGAAGAGAGTGTGTTTGGTTAAGATCCGTTATAACGCATATTCATAATTCTTGTTGTTTAATATGGGTTACAAATTCTCCCACTATAATTTATCAAAATAATGCTGCTTGTGTTGCACAAATCAGAGGAGGATATATCAAAGGTGATAAGACCAAGCATATCTCGCCAAAATTTTTCTATACTCATGAACTTTAAGAAAGTCGACAAATTGATGTTAAACAGATTCGATCCATAAATAATCTTGCAGATCTTTTTACCAAATCATTGCCAACATCAACTTTTGAGAAATTAGTATATGGCATTGGTATGCGGCGAGTTCATAAGATGCAAGATTGATTAGCCCCAAAAGTAGTTATATGGTTCAATTGAGGGGGAGATATTATGAACTATACATTGCGGCATTAATATGCGGCGAGTTCACAAGATACAAAATTGATTAGCCTCTGTAGTAGCTATATATGCATTGCACTCTTTTTTCTTTTTGTCCGGTTTTTTCCCACATGGTTTTTCTGGCTTAAATTTTTTAACGAGGCAATTAATGCATCTATAAATGGGAGAGATCATAATATTTGTGCTCTGCACTCTTTTTCTCTTTTGTCCGGTTTTTGTCCCACTAGGTTTTTCCGGCTTAAGGTTTTTAATGAGGCAGTATCATTTGATGCACAATCATAATGAATACAATGAATATTCAAGGGGAGTGTTATAAAATACATGAATGGATGAAATACATGAATGAATATTCATTATATTCATCTTATCTAATGTACTTATTATGGTACATTTGTATCATACATTCTAAGTACATCTTCCTATACAATGAACGTTCATCTCCCTTATCTAGTACATGTAGCATTCGATATATTGATATTAATGTTAAGTACATTCTTGTTCTCCTATAAATAGGAGTTTAGTTTTGATATACAATCACTACTGTGAACAACCATCATAATAAACAGTCATACCCTCTTCTCTGACTTTTTTCTACTATCTCTAGTGTCTAATTCTCTCTACTCAATCTCTCTATTTTTCTATTATTTATTCGCCACGCAATATTTTACAACATGTACCTCAACACACCAAACCAGATCAGTCAAGTCCCAAATTTAGATTCTGAGATTCTAACTTTCTCAGGATCTCAATTTCTTACCACATTTGTGCCCTTCAAATCAAGATGTTCCTTATGCTTGAGTTTCAAATTTATACTGATCGATGAATTCGAGCTTGTTACCACCCTCAACAACTTGAAGCTGCGCTCCGACGGAATTGTAAAGGCAACGTGTTCTCTCTCGGTGTCTGTTTTCTATTTTTTTTTCATTTTTTATTCAATAAGTAACATAAATTTCTCAATATTTCGCATGTCATTAGAGTTTCCCTTGATCAATTTCGATTTCACTTACAACTAGGATCAATATTTGGTCTTCGTCGAGCTGTGTCTTTGATTCTTTTCGGACCTTGTTACGAAGTCTGCTCTCTTTAGGTTGTCGAAGATCACTTGGATTGCATAACCCAAAATAAAGTCTATTTCGTGGTCTTTTTTGAGAAAATAACCTTATTGTAAACTTTATTTAAAAATTTGCCCTTAAATTTAATATTTACGCCCTAAAATAGTTTCGACAAAAAAAAACGAGCGCTCGCGGGGCAAGCCTCTGTTCAAGTCTCTTCAGCGCTCCAAATCGTTGCCCTCCGAACCCAGCAACTTGGACGACGTGCAGCAGCGGCCATGGCCGACGGCGCGCCGACTCCAGCGCAGAGGAGCAAGAAGACGAAGCGGAAGAGAAGCCGCGACGGGCCAGAGATCGAGCGGTTCGACTCGCTCCCCTGGACTAGCTCCCTCCCCGACAACGGCGACGGCGACGGCGACGGGCCCGCTTTCTCTCTTTTCATCGGCTCCAACGAGCTCGAAGGAGGTCCGTCTGTCTGTCTCTCTCCCTCTCTCTCTTGCGATCTCGCTCGCTCGCTCGTGCTGTGTGTGTGGTGTGGTGTGGTGCTGAGAGAATGATGGGATGAATATGAATATGAAGTCGGGCAGTGGCGTCTTCTTAGCTGGTGCAATGATAACATTCGAATGCGTGGTTGGTGCTTGTGCCAATTGAGCTATGAGAAAGGATATGGGAGAACAAACTGAGGAAAGGACACACAAAAAAAATGAATTTGGGGTACTTCTCTGGACATTAGGGATTTAGAAGTGAATCTAGGTTTATAGTTATGTGATTGGACTTTTGAAGTTCTGTATATTATCTTGAATGCAAATTCTGAACCGATTAGAATAGAAGGGTTTATAGGGTTTAAGCTTTCTACGTTGTTCACATTGGTTTGTTTGGGTAAAAAAATTTGCAGGCTTTCTTTCTCTCGAAGAGATTGATGAATCTGAGTATGGTTTGGATATACTGAAAGCTGTGAAGCAAGAATCAGGGAAAGCAAAGAAATCAAAGAAAAATAAGGATGGTAATGAACGAGGCAGTGTGGATCATGGGGTTGAAGCTGAGATTGCAAGCAATTTGGAGGAGGAGGAGGAGGAGGAGGAGGAGGAGCAGCAGCAGCAGCAGCAGGAGAATGTGATGACTGAAAGGAAAAAGAAAAAGAAAAAGAAAAAGAAGAAACAAAAGAAAGAGACCAAGAAAGTTTATGAATCGCCTGCAGGTTCGTGTTCTGTTAGTATTCTGTTCTTCATTTTGGTTGAATGGGGGTAGTTTCCATTAATACGCGTGGCAGTCTAATTCCTCCTGGTTGATGAAAATGGCCATTAGACTGCCTAAACAACATTAGTGAGCTAGGAGAGAAGCCTGTCTATTCATTGCTGTGATGTATTTGTAAATGTGATCGATTGTCTGAAATGTTGATCACACTGCTTCTCAATGAAGTGGATGATGCTGAAGTCGACCATGTTGATGATGCCGAGTTCTATGCATGGAATGATTTGAGGTTGCATCCTCTTATTACGAAAACAATACAAAGGCTTGGGTTCAAGGAACCAACACCAATACAAAAAGCTTGTATTCCTGCTGCTGCTCATCGAGGAAAGGTCAGTTTGAAGATTTTAAAGTTTTATGTTAACTGTTAAGCATAAATCTAATTCTATGGTGTTCCTTTCATTGTTGATTTTATAGGATGTTATAGGCGCTGCAGAGACAGGGTCTGGGAAAACACTTGCTTTTGGCTTACCAATTCTGCAAAGGCTTCTTGAGGAAAGAGAAAAATCAACCAACATGTGTGAAGAAAAAGGAGAGGAAGTGGAAAAGTATGCTCCAAAAGGTGTTTTACGGGCCCTTATAATCACACCTACCAGGGAACTCGCACTTCAGGTACAAGTTTGCCACATCTGTGTTGCTCAATCCATTTTACCTGAGATGTAGCATTTGATTGCTTTGATCTGACAATAGCCCGCATCTGTGTTGACACTCCATGTCACATGAAGGCTGCATCAAAACAATTAACAGAATTTCTTGATTAGATGGCTTTTTACTTTTTGATGCTTCCGATAATAGTACATATCATGGTCTGTTTTCCAGGTCACCGATCATCTCAAGGAATTTGCCAAGGATGCAAGAATCAGAGTAGTTCCCATTGTTGGTGGGATGTCAACAGAAAAACAGGAGAGACTTTTAGAAGCAAGGCCTGAGATTGTTGTTGGAACTCCTGGGAGATTATGGGAACTTATGTCAGGAGGAGATATCCATCTCGTGGAGGTTAGCTTGGAAGCATATTCTCCATAGAATTTATGTTTTCGTGCAATTATCGCCTCATCAATAGTGTGTTTTCCTGTTTAATATGTGTCCATTTTACTTTTATCAACATGAACAGTGTGCTGTACTGCACATGCTTATTTGCATCATCAGGATCATAGATATATCATGGCTCTGTATTTTCCTGTCTAAAGACTTCAACTTATCATGATAGTTTTTGGCAAATGAGGACTTGCTTAGTTGTTTAATAGATATTTAAGAAGCATATTCCAAATTTGTTACCAAATACTTATAGGAAGGGACATGATGGATATAAGGGCCTAAAGTGTGAGCCCAATTTGAATCAAATAAAAACTTCTGCTTAGATGAATCTCTTCAACTAACCCTCTCTCTCTGTGGCGTCATATTTGTTTCTTTTCATTTTTTCTTGGTAAATAGTTAGTTCGGACTATAGTCGACAATGCCTTTTTTGATATTACTGTTGTTGAATTTGTGCTTTTGATGTTACAGTTACATTCCTTGTCCTTCTTTGTGTTGGATGAGGCTGATCGGATGATAGAAGATGGGCATTTCCGCGAGTTGCAGTCAATTATTGACATGCTTCCAACAACTAACTACTGTTGAGGAAAGACCTCAAAGCATGCAAAGTTGTGTAACAATAGCTAACATCCAGAGGAAGAAAAGACAAACTTTTGTTTTTTCTGCAACTATTGCTCTATCTGCTGATTTTCGTAAGAAGCTGAAGCGGGGTATTGCCAGATCAAAGCAGTCAACAAGCGGTGGATTGAACTCCATAGAGACTCTTTCTGAGCGAGCTGGAATGCGGGAAGATGCTGCTATAATTGATCTGACAAATTCCTCAATTTTGACAAATAAGCTGGAGGAGTCATTTATTGAGTAAGCATTCTGCTGGCCTTTAAATTGTGTGCGTGCTCGCGTTGTGTGTGTTTTTTTGGGGGTTATTAAAACTTGTCAGTTCACCTTTTGCAATTAAAGATCAGGTGGCTTTGAATTATTGGTTTATTCCTCTGGTGCCCAGAGAATTTATGTCTTTTTAAGTAAGTTTACTTCTTTGTTTTTACCAATCAGAAAAGGTTCAAATAAAAGAAAGCCTTGACTGAGCCTGCGCTGGATGCTTTGACAAAAGATGATGTCTTGAAGTAGTGGAATTTTTGGATGATTAGTTGTATGAAATGTCATTTTTCATATGGTCAGAGAATATTGGAGGAGTGTCTTTAGGGATAATTAGAGGTCATGAAATTGCAGATCAGTTTGACTTAGGTTTTGTATCTTTTAGTCTAATGCCTTTTGATTAGATTTGGTAGAGCTTGACTTGTGGATGACTTTACCTCTGCACTGTAAAAGTTCTATTGGATCGTTGTGAGCTAGTGCTGAACTTTGTTCAAAATATTTTCTTTGAAGAACACTCAGAAATGACATGTGGTACTTAGTGATTAGTTGAGTAGATGCTGATGCATTCTTCTGGAGCACCTAATGAGTTTTCTAGTGTCTCATGCCTACAAGTGTTCAACACTTTGTTCTCCTCCACCCTCCCTTTGCAAAATGAGCATTTTCACATTCTTCAGCTTGTTAATGCGTAGTTGTTAGTATGCTGTTGTCATCGCAGATTTTCTTTTGCAGGCTGTGACAATTGCAGAGTATGAGGTCTGTTAATGTGAGAAGTGAGAAAAATACTGAAATAGATGAGGAAAAATCTGGCTATGATGATTGAGGACATTCATGAGTCTTTAGTTATTAGTCAATGTATTAGGGTAGTCGAGACATCTTTATTTGACAAATATACCCCTATGTACTATCTTGCCTGATTACAAGCCATCCCCTGAGTTACAACTTGTTATTACTTGTATTTTTTGCTCAACTATTATTCTACTATAGGATGTTACATTCAATCTGAATTTTGTGTATTCTGTGCAACAATACTGACACTTAGAAATTGCAGGTGCAGGGAAAACGATAAAGATGCTCACTTATATTATATTCTAAGTCTACATGGACTAGGTCGCACGATTGTTTTCTGCACATCAATTGCAGCTTTACGCCACATTTCCTCTATCTTACGCATTCTTGGCATCCACATATGGACTCTGCATGCGCAGATGCAGCAAAGAGCTCGATTGAAGGTTTCTTTTTACTAAATTGTTAACATTATCAGATGTTTGATTTCTCATTACTTATTGAACTTATGTCGGCTTGGTGAAGATATTTCTTGCTTTCTATTTTTTTAAGTTGCTTACGACTTTCTGTAGTATACATATATGGTCGGTCAAGAGGAATTTTCTCAATTTGGGTGCATATATATTTGTCATCTATTGCTTCTACGATTATCATCATGTTTTATGGATATTAGGATTATAAATAACATGCTTATCATCAGTTTAAAGTGACGTTGATACTTGGAAAAAAATGTGTGGACTATTTGATCGTATCTGTTATCGAGGAATTGAAAAGGTCATTTTGAGTTGAATGCAAAAGATCCCTCCCCCTCCCCCCAAGTTTTGGTCATCATTTGGATAATGAAATATACAATCAACGTGATTGAATCTGAAAAAATATTCATGAGCCTCCAAATTATAAAGAGTGCTTTCATCTTGTAATGCCTTGTAGTCTAGATGAATGGAAGTTGCACTTGCACTTGAATGGTAAAAGTCCACTTTTAGTCCCTGAACTTTTGCATTTTTTCCAATCAAGTCTTGTAGACTTTTAATTTGTCTAAATAAGTCTCTATGGCTTTAAATCTGGATAATTGGAGCTGACATACCCATTGGAGTTGGTTATCATGACTCTCTCAGCACTTGACTAAGAAAAGAAAACGTGAAGAGTGGACTCTTGAAAGTTGATCTCATTGTGTGCATGCGCGCGCTTGGACTTGAATGGTAAAAGTCCACTTTTAGTCCCTGCACTTTCACATTTTCTCCAATCAAGTCTTTTAAACTTTCAATTTGTCTAAATAAGTCTCTACGGCTTTAAATCTGGATAATTGGAGCTGGTTAACATGACTCTCTCAGCATTTGAACAAGAAAAGAAAGCTTGAAGAGTGGACTCTTAAAAGTTGACCTGGTTGAGAGAGAAAGAGAAAAGAGAAATTGGTCAACTGCAAAGGGGTTCTTTTATATTTTGGCATAAACTTATAGGTCATCAGTCTTCTCATATTATGATTTATTAGAAATGAAATATTAAGAACTCTTTCTAAAACTTCTGAGCATAAACTTATAGGTCATCAGACTTCGTAAGTGTCAGGTGAATAGTTTTCTGAGTTATAATGGTTATTCTTGGCAAATTCTTCTCTCAATGTGTCAAGGATCTGCAGTAATCTCTCTCTCTCTCTCTCTCTCTCTCTCTCTATCTCTGTAATATACACACAAATATATTTGTATGAATAATTCTCTTCCCTTCCTCCTTTTCAATCATTTCAGGCAATTGATCATTTTCGTGGAAGTGAGCATGGTGTGCTTATTGCTACTGATGTTGCCGCTAGGGGTATTGATATTCCAGGCATTCGAACTGTTATTCATTATCAGCTTCCCCATTCAGCAGAAGTAAGTGTAGAGAACTTTCCCCATTTTCTTTGTTGTATGATAAACAAGCCTGGCTGATGTATTTTGCCATTCTTTTTGCTATACATAACTTGTTGCCGACATATATTCCTATTTTTCTAGGTTTATGTCCATAGAAGTGGAAGGACTGCCAGAGCATCTTCTGATGGATGCAGCATAGCACTAATATCCCCTGATGAGACATCAAAATTTGCCTCTCTATGTAGATCATTTTCCAAGGTATTATCATTAGCTTGAGGCATAAAGTCTTTGAATTGCATGAATTGATAGATTGAGGTTCTATCAAGGTTTTGTTCACATGCTTTGAGATTGACCCACTCACTCTTTACTGTTTATTTTTTTATATTGTATTCATCCAACTAGTTCTTTGATATATACATTGTTTCTACGATAATGCAATAACTTGTGCATTAGCTCCTTTTTGGTGAGCTCCTTTACATTATAATGCCACTTGCTTGTTATGTTTAAAAGGGTTATTTCAAATGTGACACAATATTGTAGGAGAAATTAGTCTTTCCATAATGCTTAATCAAGCATGATGTACCAATTTGGATGAAAATGCAAATTCCATGAAGGCTAGTAAATTTTTTTGGCTTGATTTCAATAATATAGTTGAATTATAGGTTGATTCACAGCAAGGAATTTGAGATCTCTTACTTTCATGCCTGATTGTTCATTCAATTAGATTAGGACGAACAGTTCTTTTAACTAACTTTTTCTATTTATGTTCAGGATTCTTTTCAGCGGTTTCCTCTGGAGAACTCATACATGCCAGAGATTATGAAAAGATTATCTCTGGCGCGCCAAATCGGTGAAATTTCTCGGAAAGACTCTCAGGTAATTTATGACACGGAGGTCTTATGCATTTGCAGTAGGAAGTCTATAAGATTCAGTAGTTTTTTTTTTTTTTTTGAGACTGGAGGAACCGCCTCACAGCGAGCGCTCAGCGTAAACCCCTAGGGAGCACTGGCGCGGGGACCCACCTCCCACGGTGCTCCGCTTAAGTCGCGCTAATGCGCACGCGGTGACTCGAACCTCCCCCCTTCCCGAATTAGAGGGGGAAAGGCCCAAACCAACTTGTCCACAGCGGGGTGGGTTATAAGATTCAGTAGTTTATATATCTCTCTGACTATAATTTGATATCTGGACCAGACCTGTGGTTTTACTGGTTTGACCGTGAAGCAGTCTGTAGTCTGGTCTGATTTTCTCATTGAATTTGATTTCTGAACCTGTGGACCAGATCAACCTGGTTTGTCAGGAATGGCTGTGGGGAAAAAAGTGTTTTTAGGCATGCACAAGGCAGGGGTCCAATCCCTAACCTGTAATATAAACGGAATGGACTGAGCCAGAGCTATTCTCATGTACGTGTTTTTTTAGATAGGTCATTTTGACGTATATATTTGCCAATTTATATAGTATCAGAACCAGAGCGTTTGGAATGCCAAATAGAAAACGCTGGAGAGACTTGATTCATGGACATTGTGAAATGTTTGTAGCATTGCTCACAAATTGAACCATCCACCTTTTCTGCTCTAAGGCTATGAACACTTAATTATTGTTATATGCTCTAATGACCTTCTCCACGGTTCAACCAGCTGATTTGACAAGTGTTGCCTTTTGAAAACCCTGCCTCTAATTCTAATGTCAGAGCTGTCTTGACACAAGTTTCCTATGGTTGTTGAGAATTCTGTATTGTGCTTTTTTATCTATTGATAAATAGTAGTTCTCATTATCAAACCAAGCTGGTTGCGGGAAAGATGGTGCGTTGGATATGCAATCAAGTGGGTGCCTGGGATGGCTTTTGGCTTTTGGCTTTAGCTTTGCACTTGTAGCTTTGGAATTTGGCTTCTATTTGAATTTGCAATGTGTCAAATCTCAATAACATTCGAATCTTGCATATAGTCATTGTATTTGATTCCACAATTTCAAAATATAAAAACAATCCTCTGTTTTAGTGAGAAATGAAAAGTTAAGTCCCTTTTCAAGGTTTGCAAGCAGCCCCAGTTTAGTGTCTGCCCATGCTAGCTTTTCCTTTGTACAGCAGCGGTATTCTCTATCTCTCCCCCTCCCCCCCGCCCCCCCGGCCTCTTTTTTTCCTTTCTTACCATCAAACATAACTGTTGTGGAATCCTTCAAAAAGAAAGAAGAAAAGCTCAGCTGTGGTGGGGAAAGAGGGCACACGGGTGAGCAATAACTAAAATTCTTTATTTTGAGACTTACTCAAAACTCGATGCTACTATGTGGAAGGGAAAGTGGAGTAAGAAATCAAAGGCTGACACACCTGCCTCATATGTATTAGCCAATTTCTGGACACGTGGATCAGCTTAGTTTATATGCCACCATCCAATCAAAATCATCAATGGATGTGGGACATCTGCTACCGCTTGGGACATACATACTCAGCATGCATATACCTGTAGAAGGGAGAAAAACTCTTGAAGACTTGTCTACTTTTACATCCCTTTTGTGCCTCCCCTTCATAGCTGCTCCCATTTTCATTTACCTATTATATGTAGTGGGAAGAATTAGCAGAGCTGTTTCTGTTACTTGATAAGATTACATTTCACAGGATGACTGCTGTTTGGAGAAACTAAAGGGGCCACCAAGCCATAGCAACTGATTTTGTTTTCTTTTTGTTGACACTTCCATTTTTTAGTAGATAAATCACTTCTTATACATTACGGAACTTCATTGATTGTCTGCTTCAAAACGTTGTACTTTAGATCTTGATTTTTTTATGCATCTGATGTTCTCTCTCTCTCTCTCTCTCTCTCTCTCTCTCTCTTAAAAGGAGAAGGCCCAGAAAAGCTGGATGGAACGAAATGCAGAGGCCTTGGAATTAGATGTGGAGAAATATGACAGTGAGGAAGAGAGAGTTAATGCTCACAAGAAGCGGAAAGCTAGCTCCAACAAACTAAAGCAGCTGCAACAGGTTGACCTCTTTCTTAACTATTAATAAGTAACAGTTGGTTGTCCGCAGGGCTTCTTGATAATATATTCTAATTAAAAAGGGATAAATTCTGTGTTTCCTTTAATTTTATTTTGGCAGTTCAGCTTCATATCCTATAATCATATTTGACATGTCTTATATTGCAGGACCTCAAAAATCTCCTTTCACGTCCATTGCAACCAAAGACATTCTCACATCGCTTCTTGGCGGGGGTAAGCCTAATTTTTCTTATTTACTGTCATTTATTTAGTTTTTTTAATGCACTTTTGCAACAACAGAGCATTTTCCGCAGAGTGTAATTGACAAAGCCTTAATGTCTTTGTGGTTGCAGAAAAATGGTTTGGTTTTTATTTCAAAATCCCTCCAAACCCTAGGGGTCTGTTGTGAATTCGCCATGTACTTTGAATCTTTGCAAATACAATCTGTGTTTTCATATTGTTGTAGTTACACTCACTCTTTATATTTAGCGGGTTCCTTCTGCTTTTCTCTGAAAGGATGCTATAAAACTTCTGAAGATAATTTTAAAATGTAAAAACTGTCATTTGTGAAACCTTCAGTGAAATATTTATTTTTCAGACAGAAAACAAACAGCTCCCCCTTCTTTGGAATCTTATCTATCTCAGGCTATGATTTTGCAGATTGATTTATTATTATTTTTTGGTCAAATATTTATTATTAATTGGCTACAATAATTCTTTGTATGGAAATCTCTGTTCTTCGTTTGTAATGGATAGTAATAGAAAACTAAGAGCTAACATTGAATTTTATGAAAAAAATGCACGTTTCTTCTCTAAATGAAACATACAAATGATATTTTTAACATTTTAGAATTACATTCATCCACTTTTGGGGCTGAAATTTTACGAGGGGCATTTGCAACTATTTGAAAGATTGGGTGTGCATGGGTAATTGCAAAGATTTTAAAGTGCAACCGATCCTATGAGGGGTTTCTGCGATCAACCAATGTTTATGACAAATACGGCTGCTCTACATGGGATCTTCTACTAAAGCTATTTTCAGCTCTGGTCAAATCTGTTACTTCTATTTATTGTTGTGTTCTTTTACCCTCTAGAAACAAAAAAGTGAGGACTTGCACAAGCTAGAAGGCATTTCTATTTGTTTCTGTAGTGCTCTGTTACTGGGTTTGCTGTGGATGGTATCTCATTGAAGAATCATGAGTTCCAGCTCTAGTTTTTCTTGGAGCGAGTTATAAATTTCAAGTTGACTCGATGTCATTATTTTATTAGTTTCTGTAACTCTTTCATTTCTGAAGTTTCATTACCGCATTTGATTTGATTTTCCTCATTTAACATGTGACTAGTGAAAATATACATTAGGGGCTGCAGTGCATAATTTGTGATTCTCAGGCTATGTGCAGGTAATCAGATGGTTTTGGATAAACTGACTGGATGTTTTTTTTCTCCGTTTAGGCTGGTGTTTCACCTCTCCTCCAACATCAATTTGAACAAATAGCGAAGCAAAAATCAGAAGAAGGTACACAGTCCAGTGGAAACGTAAAAGGGAAGCTAGTGGTCATTGGTCAGGATTGTGTAGAGCCACTCCAGGCACTCCGTAATGCTGGTGATGAGGTAATGAGTGAGCAATATACTTGTTCTATGCTAAGCTTAATGTCTGGACAGACAATGCTGTTTATTGGAATTGCTAGTTAAATCCCAGATTTTGTTCCTGATGAATACTGGAGGGAAGCTCCATATGTTCTTTTAGTTCATAGTTTTGTCGTCATTTCCACTTATGTGTGATCTCTTGGTCTAATGGAGAACCAAATGTGCATAAGTTGTGCTACAAGTCCATGGTGGTAACCCATAGTAATGCATTCCTTGCCTTCCATCCTGACAGAAAATTGATGATGTCAAGTTGGCATTTTTTCATTTGCTCGAGTGTATCTTGAGTGCAAGTTTGCCATCGTCTCTTAGTGATTGAATTTTCTTCTCCTACTTTGCGTCTTCATGGAATCATTCTGTGCTGTTATTTCTCTATCGTCTCTTAGTGATTGAATTTTCTTCTCCTACTTTGCGTCTTCATGGAATCATTCTGTGCTGTTATTTCTCTATCGTCTGGCTATTTGAATGTTCTAAGCTTCTCTCAGACACGCGTTGATGTGAAGGAGACGGCAGAGAAAAGAAAAGGCGTTGAAACTCGGAAGAGAGAAAGAAAAGTGGAGAAAAAACGTATTCTTCAAAAACTATACTGATTCTTTTCGATGCAAGCCCTTCCATTCCTTTTGCTGGGAATTTGGGATCAGAGGCTGATTTACCTTATTTATTTGTTGCTATTTCTTGCAGGTTTACATGACCAGCGAAGGAAGCAGAGGAAAAAATTGAGAGGAAACGGTGATTAGAATAGCTTCTTTTTTTTTTTTTTTTTGGCGACATGAATTGTTAGGGAAAAAAAAAATGTAGACAGAGAGAGAGAGAGAGAGAGAGAGAGAGAGAGTTTTTGTACCGGGATTTTAGCAATGTTTATTTCATATTTTGAAGATTTTATGGTGACCCTGATACCTTGGTCACGGTCAATTATAGAAGATCAAGAAGGTTCTCTCTCGTGGCATGTTTAGCCACATTGTCATGTCGAAAACAATTGATGGATGATTCATGATGCCAAGCCAGGTGATCTTCAATTCATCTGGCATTTTTCCCTGTTTTGTTCTCTAATTTTTCCTAAATATTCCCGACTCTGGCAAACCTTATGATGAATCCATATCGGGGCACGGCAATCCTCTCCTGCCCTATTAAACACCGGTGGACTATTATCAAGGTACGATCAGGCCTGTATGGTCGGCGAAATAATATCGCTCCAGATTGAATCATGGGTCGATTTTTTCAACAAGATGCATTAGGTTAGGTGAAATGTAATGCAACTCTACACAAGCAGTTCCAATAAATGAAGGGCTAATTCGTACTTTACTGCTACCCGTGAAAGGAAGGAGAATGAGAATTTGAATGGCAATCGAGTTTTATGGAAGGAGCGCGAAAACTTTGCATGGCACGTAACCTTCAGGAATCAGGACCTTTGGAATGCTCTAGAATTTTTTTATCCTTCGCCCTCTCCCTACTCCAAAGTTCATCTCCAGTCCAGGCCAGGCTTGCCTTTCCTTCCTCCCTCCTCGTCTCGGCTCTCGAAAACATCTCGCCTTTCTCGCCGGACCGCCGCGAGCTGCTGCTCTCCGACCACTGCGCACGGCCGCGCTCCGGCCTCGAAGCTCCGCGAGGTGCGGGCTCTCTCTGAGCGCTCCGTCTCTCTCGACACTTTCGGTCTCTCGCGGGACCGCCGCGCCGGCCACCACGAGCGACGCCTCCGACCGAGGTTGGTTTTTTGTCTTTACGAGAACTGCTTTTCTTTTATTCCTGCTCGGCCAATTCTGGGGACAGACCTTGTCGAGCGTTGTTTTCTCGTGTCGCGACTGGTTGGACTGTCGTGGGGGATTATTTCTGCGAGGAATTTTTCTCGAGATGGATATCTTATTGAGTTGATAATCTTAGTATTTCAGGGTAATTTGGTGAATGGAGGGATTTTGGAGTTGGTTGCTGGAGTTGGTTGATGCTTGTTTTGTTTGCTGCGTCGTTGATTTTGGTGTGGATTGGATGAGATGGTGGCTGTGGCTGGGGTTGCTGCATTGTTGATTTTGGTGTTGAATTTGATTGAATGATGCTGGATTTTGTGTTCCGTTCTTGTTTTCTCCCTTTTAATGTTTAGATGTCTTCGCTCGCTGATTACGGCGGCCCTTAAGTTGAAAGTGAAAATGGAAAAACAACACCTACAACTACTTGAACTCCTAGGTCTGTCAGTGGAGTTTCTCCGATTCCCATTCCTAGCCTGACTCAAAACTAGGTATTAATCACTCTTTTATTCTTTCAATCACAGGTATTATCACGCGCGCACAGAAATTTGGCCGTCTTTCATGTCAATTCTTAGGTATATGTAAAAAGTTTGTGATTTAGATGCTACTTGAGCCTTTTTTTGCCTTTTTTCCCCTTAATTCTTATGTTTGGTTCAGTTTGTTATCGAACCATGATGTGTCGTTTTCTAAGATTCTCTTGCATCAGAGCATGATTTTAATGGAATTTATGTCAGATGTTGTATTCGTGCGTTTTTTAGCTAATGTTGCACTGTGTTAGAATTTGTGCTTGCTTGAGATGGGGATAAATTATTACTAGTGACTGAAGACACCAGCCTAATTCCCTAAAAAAGCACAAACTTGGTTTAAGTGCAATTCTGGCACGAACTTTCATTTGCCGAAAGAAAAGCACAAACTTCTTATTGGGGTCTGAATCTGGTACCCTTTGAATTTCTGTCCAAATCCGACGTGGCAATGGATGTGGACTGTGCGCCTCATGTCGTTGCTCACCTAGTGTCCAAATCAAAGAAATGATGCTGTTTCTTCAAGCCTTCGTTAAAAGTAACAGCTTCTCTCTCTCTCTCTCTCTCTCTCTCTGTGACCAATTGGGGGAAAAATTAGGTTTCATCACTTGGGGTTGTCAATTTTAGGGGAAAAATTGGGTTTGGGGGGCAAGAACTTATGCTTTTACTCTTTGAAGAGGAAATCAGCAATCATGTCATTGATTGTAAGTAGCAATGGAAGTAGCAGGGCATTGAACAGCTTCACCAGGGCATTGCTCATGACTCTAGCCGCCAAGGAGGTTCTGTCACTGTTCATGGTGTCATTTCTTCCAAATAATTCAAGGTGCAAGCTATATCAGTTGTGGGAAATTTTGGGGGATTCTTCCCAATTTCGGCTGAAGAGAGAGAAGAAGCTGTTAGTTTTAACGAAGGCCTAAGAAAATGGCATTGTTTCTTTGATTTGGATGCCAGTTCAGAAACAGCATTGGGTACACAATGCAAATCCATCACCATGTCAGCATTTTAATATAAGAAGTTTGTGCTTTTTCTGCAACAAATGAAAATTCATGCCAGAATTGGGCTAAACCTACGAATTTGTGCTGTTTTAGGAAATTAGGCCTCCGAGACACTAGTAGTAATTTGCTTAGCTGTGTTGCTTCCAGGAGGAGTAAAGTAGATTCCAGTTGTTGGAGACAAGTTAATCCAACTTTGAATATGTCTTTCTTGGTTTGTACTACAGTTTGTGCATTTGTTCTTTTCCATTCTTTATGTGACATATCATTCTCATTGCTTAGCTGTGTTGCTTTTAAGAGGAGTAAGGTAGATTTTAGTTGTTGGAGACATGTTTATCTGACTTGGAATATGTTTTTCTTGGTTTTTTCAGTTTGTGCATTTATTCTTTTCCATTGTTCTTGTTGACATATCATTCCCATTGCTGACTATGCTATCTGATTGTGCTATTGTAATGAATTGTCTCAAGTAATTCATATTTGGTAACTTGTATTATCATGTGGCAGCTCATTAGTCGCAATTAGTCATGACCACTTCAAGAGGATAAGCTGTTGCTATTGAGTGATAATTGGAAAGTATGGCTATGCAGAATGACAGTTCTCAAACACCTTGGGTACGGCATCGTCGGCATTCCAATGAGGTCTGTGAATATAAGGTCTTTTGATTAGCTGTTGCTGCATTTGAATGTTGCTATTGTCTAATCAGGGGATGATTATATTTTGTGTTTTCAGGGTGTTCAAGAAGCAAGTAAAGCAAATGAAACCGATTTGCTTGTTAACAATCAAAATAAGTACCGGTCGATGTTGGTCCGGGCATACTCATCTGTTTGGATGATCGGGGGATTTGCGTTAATTATTTACATGGGTCACCTATACATCACTGCCATGATTGTCGTTATACAAATTTTTATGGCAAGAGAACTCTTCAATCTACTGAGAAGAGCCCATGTAGATAGATGTCTTCCAGGATTTAGGATGTTGAATTGGTACTGCGTAGCTTTATGCTTACAAGTACTGATTCATGTTTAGGGTTAATAATGCAACTGACCAGCATTAGTGAGGGTGATTATGGTAACCATTTCTTATTCAGATGTCTTTGTTCAGGCACTTTTTCTTCACGGCTATGTTATTTGTATATGGACGCATTCTCGGTCAACGACTTGTCAACACTGTGACATCAGACAAGGTTTTATATCAGCTTGTCAGCAAACTTATCAAGTATCACATGATTGCGTGTTATTCCTTGTACACTGCAGGTGCGTGTCAAATGTTAAGATATAACTTGAGCATTTGCAATGGCTCTACTTTTCTCTCTTAAAGTCTGTGGATAATCTGGAGTAGCCTGTCTGACTCGTGTTCTGTATGATGTCATTGGGAAATTGATGGCGGTCATTGTGGACTTAATTCTTTCTTAAATTGCATGATTTGTCCGTAGAAAATACTTTGCTAGGGAAGAACAGAAGGCAATTAAAGGTACTGAATATTAGTTAAGGGCAGTTTTCATCACAAGTACACTTCCTTAACCATGATGGTTCTGTCAATGCCATGCTCCGGTCAACAACGGTTAGGCATGTGCAAACATAACAAGCATCCTAATCAGGCTAACTCTATTTGTTAATTTCATGAAGAAATCGTAACAAATCCTCTTACATGGTCTTCAAATTAATGAGATGTGAATAGAATATCTTCTTTTGCCTCTGTTGGCCCAGGATGGTATTTCATATTGTTCACATGTATTGGACTTGCTAGCATGCCTATGGATAATATAGATGGACAATTGCTGGTGTTTTCATCTGCAGCTTTTGACTTTGGAAAATTGCTGATATGGGTGATCCTTGTTGACTTGAATCAGGCTTTGTGTGGTTCATCCTTACGTTAAAAAAGGGGATGTACAAGTATCAATTTGGCCAGTACGCTTGGACACACATGATTCTCATTGTGGTGTTTACTCAGTCAGCCTTTACTGTTGCCAACATTTTTGAGGGAGTATTCTGGTGAGTCTCGCCTCTAGAAAAGAAAAGAAAAATCTTTCCTATCCTTTCATCTATATGAAAGCATGTGAAATGCATGTCAAAGTTATATGTATGCTGAGCCCAGTGTTGTTATAGTGTCGTTGAGCCCTGCACTATGATAATTAATTTACATGTCTTGTCACCCATCTGTGCTTGTTACGTCCACTTCCTATTCTTGTGGGCTTGAAACCCTCGTGTAATGTTTTTTATTATCTATTCTTCATGATTGAACTGTCCACTCTCTATTCAAAAGAAAAGATTAAAGTGCCTGCTTTAAGGTTCTTCTCTGAGTTTTGCAAGGTGCATGGTTAAGAGATTTATGATGTTCTCATTTCCTCATTGTGGCTTCTTGCATTGCAGTGTGGAACTTATGTAATGTCAAAAGAATTATCATAAAAATGAAATGATACAAATCCTCTCAAGCTCCTCCATTTGTTGAAATTTTCACTTTTTGTCATTAATTTTCCATGAAAACAAAAGCAGGATCTCTTTTTTTTATCTTATTATGCTTTTCTGAGATTGAAGATAATGTTTTAAGATATTGCCTTCAGGATTTCTTATGAGCATCTCTAAATCCGTCTCTATATGTTGGTATCCCCATCTCTTGTTTGCATTCTTTTTATATAATCACAGTTATGAATGATTCTTCAAGAACATCTTCTATTTTAATTAGGAGAAATTGGACATGAACTTTGTCAGTAAGCGTGGATTATCCTATCATTGCATCATGAAGGGATTTGATAGGTATCTTGAAGGAAATTGCGATAACCACTTTTGAAAATCACTAGCTTGGTTTCACCCTTGATTTGTTTTCCAAATAAGGACATACTACATATTCTATCCTTGTAGAGATTTTTTTGCTGAGATCCAACGACATTTGAGAATTCGATGTCTTATTCACATTTTTCTTGTGGTTTAAGATTGGTGGAGTTTTCTCGAGGTTTTGATTTGTCTGTCAAGTGCCCTTGCTATGAGGAGTGATCTGTCATAATGAGCATTCAAGTGTATCTTTAAGCAGTTGCTTTGTTAACAAAACTTTCAGTTCCTAGTTGCCTATTTGGAAATTGATGACATGACTTATTTTTACATCGAGGAGTGCTGCAAGTTTGTTGTAATATCTCTCTCATAGATAATTTTATAACTGGTCCTACAGGTTTCTTCTTCCAGCAACGCTCATAGTGATCAATGATATTGCCGCTTATCTCTTTGGCTTCTTTTTTGGAAGAACCCCATTGATCAAATTATCTCCAAAGAAAACTTGGGAGGGATTTATAGGGGCATCTTTTACTACTATGATCTCTGCGTTTGTGGTGAGTTGTCAAGATATCTTACCATACCAAAAGAATGGAAGGAATGTCTCGTGTTACAGCATTTTGGCTTGTACGGCATGTGCATAATAACCTAAGTGCGTACCTGTGTTTTTCTTTGGGGTGATGGAAATGGACCTTTGTGGGACTCATGCTCTTCACAATTCTATGTGTCATGATAGGATTTGAGGTCTATATTGGTTTTTGCAAGACTAGTATTCATGGTGTTGCTCTTTATGCCTTTAAAAATTTGTTTCTGTTTGTGTATTTTACATTTATGAATAAAATCAATAAAGGACATTAATTCCCTCGCACATCACATGTTCTGTTACTTGTCCACCAACACATGCTTGTCCTTGTGGCTTGTGGGATGATAATATATTTGGACTTTTGCTGACTCTATTCCAGTGAATTTCCAAAAATGGAGTTTCTTTTTTTCTTTTTCTTTTTCTTTTTTTTTTTTTTTTTTTCAGTTCCTTGTTGGTATCTATGCAATTTACAAGTCAGCTGTCCAACAGGGGTTCCTGGAAGGAGATGTTTTCCATATTCATACTCTATTTAGGCAAATTGCTTTACTATTGAGATTGTTGTGCATATGATCCTGTCTGGACTGGTCCTGTAACTTCTGTTAAGAATTTCATGCTTTGAGGATAATTGTTCACCTATTGGTTTCTACATAATTTTCATGCTGGTGACCTTTACCATATTCAGTTTTGTAGTGGTGATCATGGTATGTTCCCATGTGTATGCAGCTTGCACATATTATGGGCCGTTTCCAGTGGCTGACATGTCCAAGGAAGGTAATTACTACCATACACATTTGTTCGCACCCTTTTCTGCTTCAGAATGGCCCCAGGCCTTAAATTTCTTTTCTGGTTTGATGCAGGATTTATCAACCAGTTGGCTTCAGTGTGATCCCGGTCCATTATTCAGGCCAGAGTATTACAATGTACCCAAATGGTTTCCTGAATGGGTGAGTCACTTGCTCTTAATTATTGCGCTATGTGGCTTTTCAATGATTCAGCTATATACTTCAATTGCTTTCTGTACTATGTTGATGCTTGAAGTGGAGATGTCCATTGTGAGTTGATTTTTGGAATGAATGATGTCTATTCTGAAGTCAATTCAGTTGGTTTGTGAGTATCCTTGGTAGCTTGTAAATATCTGGCCTGATTAGTCCTCTCTTGCACGTTTAAGCTGTCTGAGCAATTGGTTTGCAAAATGGAAACTAGAATATTCAGTACTTAAGAGACTTGGCACTAAACTTAAAATATGACCCTGTTACTTGTTAATGATGCAGTTTCCTTGGAAAGAGATGGCAATAATGCCAGTTCAATGGCATGCTCTCTGTCTTGGTCTTTTCGCATCTATTATAGCACCTTTTGGAGGATTCTTCGCAAGTGGTTTTAAACGTGCTTTTAAGATCAAGGTTTGTAATTTAGAACATTCTTAATCGGGCTGACTCATGCGATACTTAGGTCTTGACATCACATTTTACTCTTTTGTGCCTCAGGATTTTGGGGACAGTATTCCAGGACATGGTGGTATAACAGATAGAATGGATTGTCAGGTAATATGGCAATTAACTCAAAACTCTCTCTTGTATCACTTGAAGCTGCATAGGATCAGCGTTTTTCATGTGATCTATTGCATTACTGTCTTAGATTTGACATTTCAGTTGGCTAGTGTGCATGTTGTCTGAGAAATAGGTTTCGGTTTCGTGCCTCTGCTGCTTTACTAAGTCAAGCTTCTCTACTTTAGATGGTGATGGCTGTGTTTGCATATATCTACCATCAATCATTTGTAGTGGGTCAGAACTTGATGGTCGAAACAATCTTGGAGCAGGTACGGGGATATACATAAATTATATACCCATCTAGTGTCTAATTTATTCTGTTGAAACTCAAATTTCTCATTGAGAATGTCTATGCTTGTTGTCGATATCTTGCAGATTCTAATGAACCTTACTCTGGACGAGCAGCAAACCCTGTACATGAAGCTTGGGCAAATTCTTAATGAGAGGATGACCGCACAGTCATAAGTTTGCATTACAGCAGTATGCAAAAGACTTCTCTTTGTAATCTCATGGTCATTTATTGGCTTTGAGCATACCACAGCTGCAGAAGCTCAGGAATGAAAGGACACTGCATATGCTGTCGTTTCTGTCTATTTTTTGCAGCATTCGCGACTGCAAGGGAGGCTATTTGTTGGATGAATTTTCGTATAGTGTACACTAACTTATCATGCAAGTATAATATTTCCAAAGAAGTAATAGCATTTGAAGGAACAAAATTGTAAGTGAATTAGTAGATTTGCATGCTCGTGAAGTCTCGATCAGCCATACTGGTCTCTGAACTTGTCCGCATTTTTGCTTTCTTTTAGTCTATTCGTCCCCATGTAAGGGGCAGGCATTAGATGCCTGAGTTTAGGAAGAGTAAAGATATGAGTGTCTCATCAGATGAATGTTCCTTAACCCAGTCTTTCAGCAGATAATTTATTTTGATTTTATTCCGATTCTCCTCTTGTGCGGGCTAATCGGGTATTAATTACTTACTTTTGCTTATTGACTCGCAGAGAAATCGTTTTTGATTATTTTTTCGGGTTAAGAGCTAAGATCTTATGTCGCATTGGCATTCGAAGAAGCGTCCATGTACAATCTTTATTCATCAGATTATCTGCGTCACAAATCTTGAAGAAGTGTCCATGAACCTAAGTATATCCTTAAACTACTTCATTTGAACTTTGAAATGTAAAACTTCGAGAGTATTTTCTCCTAGGTGGGAAAGAAAAAGATTCACCTGAAAGTGAGAGGGGCTCTCGGAGGAAGGTAGACTCGCTATCTATTCTTCATAAGATGCTAAAAGGATGCTAATGTCGGGTAGATAATTATAATAGCCTCCCGCGTCTAGGGGTGAGAAGATGAAACTTGAAAGAGTTCCTATTGAGTCAACCTGTAATTCATATAGTGTATTTCAATTGACTCATTGGCATAGTACCCTCAAGTGAGAGACACCATAAGTCATTATTTTAGATTTATGGAGAAAAATGTATTTATATAGTATTTTCACCAGAGATTGATATGCCCCTAAAACTATGGCCCCGTTTGGTTCAGCATTCCCAAGGGGCTTTCAACCCCAAAAGCCCTTTGGGGAAAATTTTACCTGTTTGGTTCAACATTCGAGGCATCCTTAGTCAAATGCTAGCATTTGGAATGCTCTAGAATGCAAATTCACATTTACTATTCATCCGTTGACTTTTTTTTTTTAAACCGATCATCTTCCCCACACCCCAACCGCCGTTGATTGGCAACGGAGTTTCATCGTATTTTATTTTTATTTTTTTAAAAAATAATAAAAATCTTTGCAAATGTTGGGTTCACCTTTTTTTTTTTTTTTTGTCATTTTTATCTTTTGACAATCAATAGCCAACTTCTTATAAATACACTAGAATGATAATTAATTAACGAAGATGATTAATATTACAATAATTAAAAAAAATTATTCAAAGTTGAAAACAAACCTAAAATAACCCTAGGCCAAAAGTTGAGCTTTGCATCTAATCTATAACCAAATTCTTTTAATATAATTTTTAAATAAATTCATTAATATATCTTTTATATTACTCTTAACATGAAAATGTAAAATGTTATATAGTCATTGTTTTTTTTTTTTTACAATTTTAAAAATACTAAAACTAAAAAACTTAATTTGGTTACACTAAAGGGCTTTTCAAATATATGTTTATCAAAGGTTTTGCATTTCCTAAAGCACTTTTCGGTTATAGGTTACCAAAAACAGTCTAAAGCATTTCGGAAAACCCCCTTTATCTCAAAGGTATTTGCATTCTCCCAAGGACATTTCTCCAAAGCCGAACCAAACGGGCCCTATATAGGGTACATGAAAAACGTAATGCCCATAAAACCATATAGGGTATAGTGAAAAACGTAACAATATAATAAGGTTTGTCATCTTTGAAGATTTTTTTTGTGCATCGAAACAGGCACGGCATGCATGGTTAGCCAAATCCGGACTATTTGGATCCCAATTGAGCGAGCTATCATGACGAAAATTATTTGTTCGTCAGAACAAGGCATTCTTATGATTTTCCTTTATCTGGATGGTACAGTCATTATGTGAGATGATGTCGGGGAGTTATGCATCTGAAGCAATATCTTAGTCACCATTTTGAGATTAAAAATTTTCTTGCTCCGTTGTTTCTTGGGAATGTAAGTTTCTTCTGACTCAGATGCCATCATCTCACACAAACCAAATATGCCTCCAATGAAATCTTTCGAGCAAGTTTGACTAACAATAGGATAACTTGTACCCCCACCGAGCGCAGTGCCAAGCTGGACCTTCTTGATGGCACCTTGCTATGAGACACTATAATCTATTAGCAGTAGGTTGCAGTTTAGTATATTTCATTGTTATCCATAGTGACATAGCCTTCGTGGTTCATCCACTTTGTCGATTTATGTCTACTCCATGCTCCATTCACTATGTTGACGAAACATATTCTGCATTATGCGAAGGGGACCTTATTATATGGTCTTCACTATCCTTCTAACTTCAAAGTAAAGTTACTTGCCTACTCAAATGCAAACTATGCCGGGGACATCAATGATGATATTTCTACTACAGGGTTTTGTGTCTTTCGTGGTGGCTCTTTAATTTCCTGCTTTAGTACGAAGCAAATTATTACCTCACGTTGGTCAATGACTCAATACTAGTGCTGCGCAAGTTTGTTGCGTTGGCCTTTGGAAGACATAGATTTTTCCTCATAATTCACCCACTATTAGTCACTGCACCTACAAAGCCGCCATTCAGATCGCCCGAAAATGCAGTATTTCATGAGCGCAATGAACATAGTGCACTTTACTCGACAGCATCTTCGTCGAGGAACTGCCGATCTTATCCATATCTCTTATCCGATTCAAACCGCGGATGGTCTACAAAGGCTCCTCCTCTTGCGCAATTTTTAGCTTCTTGTCCAAACTTCAACCGGTTTCCGATCAAATTTCGAGGGGTGTTAGAACCATGCCTGAATATTATGAGTTTTCGTCAGATGGTTCGAGGTTGTAATTGTTAGACAATAAAGTTATAGCTTAGCAGAGATTTCCTTCATGATTATTTCCCTGATTAGTCTCTATGTGTATTTTCTATAATTTGTTACTATAATTGAAGCCCTCGCACTGCTCCTCTTCCTGTATTTATTCTCATTCGTTCTCTTACAAAGAGATGTACAAGTATCATTAAACACAACATATAGGAGCAATTATGACTGCCTTCAGCTGCCACACTTGTTGCCTTAAGATATTAATTTCTTGAGGTTTTTCAGTAATGACTTTGTAATTTCAGTTTTATTCTAGCTTAGCTGGTTTCTTTGTTTAATTACTTCCTTTAAGTACCCTTCCCTCGTCCTTTTCCTCAATTATTCTCCAACTCGAAGTGCTTAATTCAATGATTTGAAGTACCCCTTTAATGTTAAGTCTCTCTAGATCCAAATTTGTCGGCATTGGTAAGCTGTGGTTTGGGACAAAACATCATAATTAGGCACCATGAATCCATGTGTAGCTCCTCGTAAACCATAAAGAATCTTAATTATCATCAAATCGATGCACCTGGAGATTCCGAAACTGCAGTAAGCAACGGAGTGAAGATAATCTTGATCCTTTGATTGGTCCAGGAGATGTTGGATCCGCGAGACTAATCCAACTAATGACTTCATTACAGCAATAAAGATAGGAATGGTCATTTTCTCCATAACTTCAGCGGACATTATTATCGTCACATGGCTATGATCGCTCATGATTCTTTTTGTTTTTCCCCTGTTTTATCAATGGAGTACTTATTTGGTGATTAAGATCCTCCAAATCTAAAAAATGACTAATTTTTTTATAATTTAGTTTACACCCTTAAAAATTTAACACATCAGCATGCTTGATTTTAACAATTGAGATGTATTTATATTTATATTTTTCTTTTTTTCCCTTACTCCTCACAAAATTTTGTGTGTGTAATCGACTAAGCCTCTCTCTCTCCACGCACACGGTGTTTGAGATCAATCAAAGATCAGTGACAACCTCCAACCCAAAGTCGTTGGCAGGGCACCTTAGGCAAACAATCTTAATTGTCACTTTTTGTTCAAACGATGAAAATGACGGATGAGTGATCGATAGTGGCGGCACCATCAACAGGGCAAATATGAGAGAGAGAGAGAGATGGCGTGATGATAAATGTTTTAAACGTGTAAACTCAGTGAAAGATTGGAAAATAGAATACATGGATCCCAAGACCACCTATCGCTGAATTATCTTAATTGAGTGTGAAATCAGATCGAGAGCTTTAAGCAGTTGTCAAAGAACGTTCCATGTGTACGTTTCATATGACATAGACAAATCATACAGCCCTTCCGTATTTACAAAGAGAATGCTTCGTGTGAGACCCACAAGAAGTTTTGACTTATCAATTATAAAGCTGTGTTTCATTATCACAAATAGAGACGTGTTTGATTTATGTTCGTCCATATAATTTTCTTTTCCTCTCCTCCTGTATCTCAAGAGATTCGAAAATTTGTGGAACAACTGGCCAACAATTTGACTTGTAAGCTGGCATCTGGCCTTGCTTTGGCGGCGTGATGTTCTATTTCAAAGAAGGAGGCAAATGATATACATTACAAGATCTTTCTCGTATCATGTAAAATTATGAATAATTGCCAATTAATCCATCTAAAGCATTTACAAAACCATAACTCGATCTCTAACACTGAAACAAATACCAAGGTAATTTCAGTGGCCAACAAATATGATATGGACCCAATTTCCTAATAGTTTAAACTTTCGAAATTAGTCCTAAGTAGCAGTTTCAAAGCTCAATCCCAAGCGTCGGCTTCACAAACCGCATCTCTCCATGTCCTAGTAAATTACCCAGATTCAGCTTCCTGTCTTTGTGCCATTGTTTCATTAATTAGACTGACATATCAAATTGATCCTAGGTTGGTTTCATTCATGTGTGAATGTGTGCACCTCACAGGTAATCCAGAAACCCCTTTTTTTCTGGCTTGAATTTCTCAATCCGCGAGCATCTTTTGGGAGCCAACTGATGTTAGGGTTTTCATAGCATTTCCACGATGTATATGAACTGATGGAATCTTGGTCAACGTTCAAACAATGCGGGCTGGATTGGCGGCTTTTTCTTGTGTGTGTGTGTGGCTATGATTTTGTGGCGATCTTCCAAGTTTAGTATTTAAGTTTGACTTTGATTTAAAGCATTGATTGAGCAAAAAGTTCACGACGTTTAATTTTCTATTTCTCAGCCGTAAAACCCTCTTTCCTAAAAGTCAGAATCTAATGTGGAGAAGAAGAAAAATCCCCCCAAATCTACTATGAATTTCTCAATGAAATCCTGACATTAAAATCCCAATCTAACCCATGATTTTTCTCTTAAGTTGGAATTTTTCAACCTTGATTAAGGTCATTGTCTCAAGGCAATGACCTCATCCCAATGTCAGGCATGCAAGTCAAACATATGTGACGACGGTGCTTTGGGTAATTTGAGTTATACGTTATGGACCACAAGATTTTATTCGATCTTCTATATTCAATTATACTTTCCTTTCGACAGCAAATTTGTCCTTCGGTTTGCAGTCAATGTACGGAACTGTATGGTCAAAGATTGATCCCAAAGTTTGAATTAATTGAAGGATAGTAAAAGAAGACAGTGTGAAAGCTCGGGGACATACAAAGAAGGTCAAAAAAATAAATAAAAAAAAAAACACTTGTATTAGGTTATGTTTGCTTCACAAAAAAACTCAAGATTGAAAATGATAGATTATATCGAATTTAGAATTTCATTGATGGAAATTTTTTTATCATCAATAATAATTTATACCTAACTACTTTCTAAAAATGATGAGAGTATGTTTCATTCATTCATTTTTGCAAATAATATAACTGATTATATTTAAGAAAATATTATTCAAATTATTTATTTTTTGCGAAATAAATGGAGTCTCATGTGTATAATCGCATAGAATTTACTTATAATTTTTCGTAAATTTAAGTAATGTTTTCTATCTTTAAATTTTGGAGGGTAAATTTCATACGAAAGCCGGAAATAACTGACAAGTGCAGATGAATAGGACGCGTCTATAAGATCGTTCTGATTTGAAGGCACGTCTTCTTTGGAGCTACGGTGATGATGATAGGGTTTGAAAAAGAAAGAATCCAAATTATTCTGAGAAAAAGGAAATTTCAAAGTCATCCAGCTTTTTAAAAACAAATTAGCACATGTCAACAGCTTTAACACTTGTCAGCAAATTCTCATACGGAAACGACCTAGGGACGACTGATGGTCATGTTTGAAAAAGGTACAATGACCATTTTAGAAAAAGAACAATAAGTAGAGAAAAAAAGGTTTTGATTTTTATGATATATCTACTTATTAGTCATATGTTAAATTTCTTACCATTAGCCTAATGATAAAGAGGCAATATATTCTCTAAAAGTTACAAGTTCAATTCATGCATTAGTGAAACTTTAAACGATTTCGCACTGCCTCACTTAACTGTAGCATATCTTTGTGCTGATGAGGCTATAGTGATGAAGTCGTTAATCTCGAATCTTTGAGTCACGATAGTATAAAGTAATTACAACTCAAATCAAATATCTCGTAATAAGGGCAAAATTCTTATGTAATGCTCAAAATAAATCATGAGCACCGGTCGGTCCTAGTCATCTTCAGACCAATGAAAAAGGAAAGTTTAGATAATCCTTTTAGGAGATGACAAGTATGCGTCGCCTTTTCAAGAAACGTGTCTAGCCGACAGTGTGGATGATACGCATATGTTGAATCCACCACCACAAGAGATTTCAGAGGTTGAGAAACCTTGCCCATTATTTTCAGATTTTCAATGAAGAGAAGCCCATGGAGGAAGGAATCCAATTTCGCGAGGTGGTGGGCGCTTCTCTACCCTCATGTTTCGGGAATTGCGACGAGCTGGCTGGGGCTCTCCCTTATTTGGAGCCTTGTACGGAATTGAACAATCAAAATCAACATATATATAATATATAGGATTAACATTACAAAAAATTTCAAATTGACATGTAGGTATTAAATTTACTCCAAATTTAATTTTCTAATTGTCAAAAATCGCAAATTGATATGCATGTAATAAATTTACCTTCTGTTAATTTCCATTTAATTTTGCCGTCAAATTGTTAAGTTGAATGTAGGGTTTACTCTCCATTTTAATTTGTAATTTTTTGTAGTATTAATTCAATTTAACGGAAACTAATCGGGAGATATATTGGTCATAAATGTATCAGTTTGAGATTTTTTGTGGTAAAATATTAGTTTTTGGTTAATTTACCAATTTAGTTTGGGTTTACTCTCCATTTTAATTTGTAGTTTTTTTGTGGTATTAATTCAATTTAACGAAAACTAATTGAGAGATATATTAGTCATAAATGTATCAATTTGAGATTTTTTGTAGTAAAAAAATTATTTTTTGGTGAATTTATCACAAGTGTACTAATTTGAGATCTTTTGTGATCTAAGCCTACATGTATGTACATATGTGCGTATGTACGTGTGTATATATATAAAATATGTAAAATGGTATGAGTTGTGAAGTCGAAAGGGACATAGGAGTTATGAACGTCACTAAAATTCCAAACTTTTCAGTGACGTAGGAGTTGTGGCTGTTGGTGTTTTCATAGCGATATTGGCGAGTCTGCTTATTTATGGTTTAGGGTTCAAATCGAGACGCTCCCGAAAAGAAGTTTTTTTAACAGATTAATCTCGGTTAGTTGTTATCGACCAAAAAAATCTCAGTTAGTTATTGTTTAATTTTTTTTTGTTTCGCCAAAATCTTTATCTAAATTCCATTTGTTTGGCGGAAAATAAAGGATTTTGAAAGCTATTTCGTAAAAGGATTGTTTATAGCGCTTAAAATAATTAGTCAAAAAAAAAATATACTTTCATTACTTATTACAATTCATATTTAAAAATTTTTGTAGAGAATGAGAATACTTTTTATTTATTTATTTTTGTAAGCGATATAAATCATTATTTTTAGGAACATGTTTTATAAATTATTTATTTTCACGGAGCCAACTAGACTTAATTTAGTGTTTGCTTCTCCCTTCCCTATGGCTGTTGGCAAATGCCAAGCCATGTAGATTGGTATGTGTTAATATCACGCTTTATATTTCTAACCTTTGTTTCATTTTGTAGTTTTTTCTTAGCATAATGCTTTCATAGAAATTCTTGAAGAATCGAGAATGATGTTTTCATTTGTACATGTCATCGTCGTATAGCATCACTATAAATCATGTTGGTTATATGCCCTAAAATAATCATGTAATCGTTACATGTTAGGGATTTCAGTACATTAAAAAATATTCATTTATTGTCATGTTTATATGAATAAGTTCATAAGATCGTTTGCGAATGAACCTATTCTCAAGGTGTTAAGATTATGTGTAACGGGTTTACAATTAAATTAAGTCTTTAAAATGTTCCCGATTGATGGATCATAGAGAGGATATTGATGATCCTATTAAAATAGGTGTGTTCTCAAGCTTCAACATTGATTTTTGGATGTCTTAGGGGATAATGAATCATAAGTTATTGGATATTGTGATATTTAAACTATAACACATATACTTATCTCGGACAAATTTACTGAACTTGACATGCATGAAAATGAATGGAGTCTAATCATCTCTATCTTCTTCCACGACAGTGATTCGATAAGGTACATGACCTTGACTTCCAGCAAAAGGACGTAATTCTCGTTGGGTGGGTTCCCTGCTAGGCAGAGGGCTCTCTTTGGCCACAAAATCAGTGGCCTTTCGAAGCCACCAATCCTTTTTGGTACCAAAATACGGAACGAATGTCCTGTGATAAGTGTAGGACCTTTGTAATAATGTTTAGGAAAAGGCACTAGACCCTAAAATCGAACGGCAAAAATCCATTAAAAACCTCGATTTTTTTTCAAAATGACAAATTTATCATAAACTTTTTTTTATAACACAAAAATCCCAAACTTTGTCAAACATGATACATTTATCCCAAACTCTATAGCTAAGGGCATTTTCATCTTATTGTCTTCCTTTTTCTTTTTTTTCCTTTTTTCTTTTTCTCTCTTCCCTCTGTCGGCCATGGCGGAGGGAAGTCGAACTTAGGCTAGGGTTGCCCCTTGCCTAGACTAGTGAGGGCCGCCCTCGCCTGAGTCGGGCGAGGATAGCCCTCACCGAACCAGGCAAGGACAGCCCTTGCCAGATCCGGTGAGGGCAACCCTAGCATCAGGCGACCCTCGCCTGGGTCAAATCTGGCAAGGAATGGCCTCACCCAATGCTAGCAAGGGCCGCCCAACACAAGCCAAGGCCACCCTTGCTAGCCCAAGCGCGGCCACCCTTGCCGCCCTAGCTTGAGTCCGGTTTCCCTCCAAGGGAAGAGAGAAGAAGAAAAAAAGAAAAAGTAAGAGACGAAAATGCCCTATAGTTTGGGCTAAACGTGTCACAGATACAAGTTATGATTTTTTGTGTCACGAAAAATTTTTTGAGGTAAATGTGTCACGGTTGGAAAATTTTAAAATTTTTTTATCATTAAAAAACATGTGGAGTAATTTTGTCACTCTGAGCAAAATTTGAGACATTTTGCAACTTTTTCCTAAATTAAAACCTAACTCAAACATACCTGATATTTCTAAGTTGGGTGATAACAGTTCATGTTTCGAGTCGAATCAAAACATAAATGTATGAAGTTTTTACTTCGATTCCATTCATAATAATCGAATTGATCTATTGACACCCTATATTTCACCCCATTTTGCAATAAAAATACACAATAAATTGAAAGGCGATCAACATGAATTATTGGCAAATCGAGAATACTTTTCGCAAAGTATATTAATTCGGTACAATTCTTTTATGTCGACGGTTATCTTGTAGTAACTAGTAAATAAATAGACCACTAAAGTCATAACAAATTTAGGAAAAATTAATTCGGGCATAAAATGAAAAAAAAAAATCGTCAAAAAATTGTGTTGAAGGTGATCATTAGTGGACAGTAATCCAATGGCATTTTGAGACTGTAGATGGGTGGCGGTGGCGATGGTCGGAGCGTGGCGGTGGCAGGTTGGCATTGGCACTGCAATCTAAGGCAGAGTTATTATATTTTAAGCGGCCACATATTTAGACCAACGATAAATTATTTTTTGTCTTGGGAAATCTAAAAGTTCTTCCCAATTATAAAGTTTTCAGTTTCTCGATTGGGTGGACCTCGAAGACTTGGGTCAAAATTGCCAGCCGACCGCTTTTTGGGGAGAGTAGAAAAATGGCAGCCTTTCCATAATTGTCTTCTTCTGCTTCATCTGCAATTTCATTAATTTAATTTGCAACATGCGAACTAATGGGGGTGATCGGGGTCTTCTTTTGCAATTTTATATAGCTTAAGTAGGATGAGCTGTCCCTATTTCTGACCCGATTCGATAGAATTGCAATGACCCAATTGAGATAATAAGACTCGTGGTAGAAGCACTGGGTACAAATATAACGTTTAGGGTTTTCCGTAGCATCACCCATGGACATAGGTCATGTCTATCAAACTTCTTACAATTCTCATGTATTTACTGGTCCTGGATGGATCAATAAATCATGCGTTACTTCCTCTACTAAACTAGATAGACTCACCAAGTTAAGATGGTACGTAGGTGGTGACTAAAAAGGCTGAATAGGATCAACTGATCTAAGGTGGAGGAGCTAATCACATCGAGTGTGGTGCATTTGAAGCACTAGTAATTCATTAGCTCAATAGTCGGGACATTTGTGAAACAATCAATAAGAAAATATTGTAACTTTCATTTCACTAATATCTCTTGCGACATCTTTCGCAATATGCTAATATTTTGAGAACAAAAAATATTGGAGCAGCATTTACTTTTCGCTGAAATATAGGAGTAGCATCTATAGCTAATATAGGAGTAGCATTAAGTAATATTATGTGGCTTGACAACTTCGATTGTAGTGAGACTGGTGAACGATGAGTCTCCTCCTGTATTTCATGGGAATATGGTCTAAGATTCTGTACCCACTGGAAAGAAGTCCAGGAAGAAAGAAGAGAAGCTTCCTCACAATCACAATTCTACAATTGATAGATTTATCGGATAATAAAATAAATTATCCCAGAACCTTGACCAAATATATAATGTGACCGATTAACTTTTAATTAATTTAATGTGATCATTAAACTTTGATATATGTTCAATATTGTCCATGAACTTAATTAATATAAGGACAACATTGAACATATTCATATAGTTTAAAAATTAAATTGAATATTTACCAATAGTTCAAAGACCGTATCGAACAATTTAAAAGTTTGAAGATAACATTGCACATTAGGTCAAAATTTATGGGTTATTTATATCATTTTTTTTATATTTTTAAATGAATTAGGAAACTAATAGGTTTCTAAAGCTTTCATTCGTCATGACTCTTTTTATTATGAATTTCAATGAAATGCGATGAGCCAGGATTTGGAGATTTGTTTGTAAAAAGTGCTAGCAAAAAATTTCAAGCAATGCTCCTTATAAAACTTAGATTAACCATAAAATATTAAACGGATAGAAAACAATGGTACGGGTCAAATAAAATATAGTGACAGGAAACATTCTGAAACAGATGATTTTTCAGGGTTAAAATGGCCTAAATTCCTATGACCATTAGCTCTCAGTATAGAAGCCTTCTAGAGTATTGTACTTATAGGTCTGGTGAGTTGAGATATCTGAACTTTATCTCTTTATATGAAATTAAAAGTTCGGGTTAATTATTTGATATTTACATGTTCGAACCTGCAAATTTGATAACTAATAAATATAATATTTTCAAGAAAGAATTTATCATGGTATAATATATTTTGACTTTTTTTAATAGAACAAAGTTACGTGCACAGACCCAGCCCTCTGAACACCCTGAGCTGTATCAAATTTGAAAAGTCTTTTTTTTTTTTTTTGGTCGAAATTTTGAAAAGTCTTTATTCACACCGAAAAAGGTATTGCTCGCTGATGGCATAATTATCTCTTCTTCTTTTTTTCAGAATTTTCGGTGTCATATTTCATCCTACACTTGATGGTTCCTAGCCGAGGGTGGGTTGCGAAATTGTTAAAAGAAAAGTGAAACTTCGAAAGTAGGAAAGTCCCCTCTTTTTTTTCTTTTCCCGAAAAATTAAGGTTTCTTGAATCATTTCTTGCGATGCAGATATTAAAATAGATCGTTGTAAAGACTACTTACATAAATGATATTATGTACTATTGATTTGAAAGAGAGGTTACTTATAATTTTTAAATAAAATATAAATGATTCCGGTTGTGTAAAAAATAACAAAATTATACTAATGGTATGTAGGGCGATACTATTTCCACCCCTATATGATTAAATCAACCCTATTTACACGAGAAAGACTAAATTACCCCCAATCATTCAATTGCAGTTTAAAGTCAATGCTCCGTTCCTCCTCCTCCTCCTCCTTCTTCTTTTTTTATATCAATTAACGATCTCATTATCATAATTATGCATTTCACATGTTTTATTTTATTTTTAGTGCAATAAGGAACCTTTTTTATTCTATTCTTAGTCTTTTCTTAGATATAATAAAAAGATTGAAAATCTCTTCTTCAACATGGAAGGGGGAGGTGGGGGGTTTGAATCCTCACCTTCTCAGGATGGGTTGGAGTAGGGATGAATTAATTTCAAGAGTGAGTTTCGACTTCCACGCTCTGCAAGGAGGCAGAGCAAAAGTCTGAGAGTGAGCGTTAGAATAAGCGTAGAGTAGGATTGACAAAAAAAAAAAAAAATTCATTTGTAAAAATTATGTATCAAGTCTCTTTATTTAATATATTAAAGAACTTATCTTTTTTCCTTTACCATTGGTGAAATGCTTTTACGCAAGTGTAAAGCGTTATAAAAGATCTAGGGGTATACTAAAAATATTATGCACAATGAAGTATATTGATATTTGCATGCACATTTTGTGGATGATATTAATTTATGTCAATTCAAAATAATGAGATTTAATTGGTATTTTTAAAAGTTACTTATTTCATGCAATTTGTTTATTTAATTAAATTTTTATCTTTTAAATCTTTCCGTTGAAAAATGTAATTACGATTTTATTTTGAAAAATCTTCAAAGAGGGTTTGCTTTGCTTCATCCGATCGTCCCATTATATATTATAAATATCTATGTATGTAATAAAGGAAAACTGATATGAAGGGGTTTGATAATGTTATGCACAACAAAAGTGAAAAGTTGTTAACAAGTGATTGTGTTTTAAAAATGTCTATATAAAAACTTTTTCTAGGTTGTACTCGACAATTTATCCTTAAATTGGCTCGACAACATAGAAAAAAATTAACTTTCTTGGAATTTTTTTTTTCAACAAAACCAATATATTTGGAAATAAATTCTAACAATGAAAAGGAAAAAAACAGGGTGCCTTCAATATATCTAGGATACCTATAATGAGGCATCTTGATATTTTTTCACACACACTTGGTGGATGATATTAATTTCTGTCAATTCAAAATAATGAGATTTTGCCGGCATGTTATTACTCTTTTTAAACTATTTTTTTATTTAAATAAATTTTATCTTTTAAATTCTTTTGTTGGAGATTGTAATTGTGATTTTATTTTCGAAAATCTTCCCAGAGGGTTTGTTTTGCTTTATCCAATCATCCCATTATATATATATATATATATATATATATTATATTATGAATGGATATATAAGAAAATCAATAAGAAGGGGTTTGATATTAATATGCATAACAAAAGTGAAAATTTTTAAACAAGTGAATGTTTTTTAAAGAAAAAAAACGTCTATATAAAAACTTCTTCTAGATTTTACTTATAATTTATTCTTTAATTGGTTGGACGATGTAGAAAAGAAATCGGTTTCTTAGAAATTTCTTCTTTTGACAAAACTAAAAAATATGGAAGTAAAACCTGACAATGAAAAGAAAAGAAATAGTGCATTTAGTATATCTAGTATGCCCAAAATAAGGAAAGCTAAATATGTGAAATTCCTAATTATGAGAAAAATTAATAAAAAAAGGAAAGTAATATTACTTTGGGACAACCACTTAAATTGCAATGGAATAATTTAGGGAAATCTCAATTGGGTGGATTTAATTACATAATAGGTGAGAATGGCGCCATGCATGTATTTATGTAACCTTGGACGGAAATTAGATGAATCTTTTTCTTTGGGGTGAGGGGTAGTTAAATAAAATAGTTGAATATTAGCGTAGTGCAAAAGCAGACCCTCTCTCTCTCCAAGCAGCTTCTCATCTCCTCCTGGGCGGCGTAAAAGTCGTCCCATCTCTCTCTCTTTCTCCTCGTTCAGACTCAGTCGCCCTCCTATTTAAACTCCTCCTCCTCCTGTCTCTCCCCTGATTTTCTCTCACACACCCACAACTCTCTCTCTCTCTCTCTCTCAATCAAGTAATCGACCATGGCTTCGGGCCTCAACTGCTCGGCCGAGCTCGGGCCCCTCATCGGCCCCAACGCCACGGCCGCCGCCTCCTTCATCTGCGACCGCCTCTCCGACACCTCCTACGCCATCGACACCACCTACCTCCTATTCTCCGCCTACCTCGTCTTCTCCATGCAGCTCGGCTTCGCCATGCTCTGCGCCGGCTCCGTCCGCGCCAAGAACACCATGAACATCATGCTCACCAACGTCCTCGACGCCGCCGCCGGCGGCCTCTTCTACTACCTCTTCGGCTTCGCCTTCGCCTTCGGCTCCCCCTCCAACGGCTTCATCGGCCACCACTTCTTCGGCCTCAAGGAGGTCCCCTCCCCCTCCATCGACTACAGCAACTTCCTCTACCAGTGGGCCTTCGCCATCGCCGCCGCCGGCATCACCAGCGGCTCCATCGCCGAGCGCACCCAGTTCGTCGCCTACCTGATCTACTCCGCCTTCTTGACCGGCTTCGTTTACCCGGTCGTCTCCCATTGGTTCTGGTCCGCCGACGGGTGGGCCAGCGCCTTAAATTCGAGCGATCTGCTGTTCGGGTCGGGCGTCATCGACTTCGCCGGGTCGGGCGTCGTCCACATGGTCGGCGGCATCGCCGGCTTCTGGGGCGCCCTCATCGAGGGCCCCCGCATCGGCCGCTTCGACCACTCGGGCCGCTCCGTCGCCCTCCGCGGCCACTCCGCCTCCCTCGTCGTCCTCGGCACCTTCCTCCTCTGGTTCGGGTGGTACGGCTTCAACCCCGGCTCGTTCAACAAGATCCTCGTCGTGTACGGCAGCAGCAGCGGTAGCTACTACGGCCAGTGGAGCGCCGTCGGCCGGACCGCCGTCACCACCACACTCGCCGGCTGCACCGCCGCGCTCACCACGCTGTTCGGGAAGCGCCTCCTCTCCGGGCACTGGAACGTGACCGACGTGTGCAACGGCCTCCTCGGCGGGTTCGCCGCCATCACCGCCGGCTGCTCGGTGGTCGAGCCCTGGGCCGCCATCATCTGCGGGTTCGTCGCCGCCCTGGTGCTGATCAGCTGCAACAAGATCGCGGAGAAGGTGAGGTACGACGACCCGCTCGAGGCCGCGCAGCTCCACGGCGGCTGCGGCGCGTGGGGCGTCATCTTCACGGCGCTTTTCGCCAACAAGGAGTACGTGGCCCAGGTCTACAAGCCGGGCCGCCCTTACGGGCTCTTCATGGGCGGCGGCGGGAAGCTCCTGGCCGCTCACGTGATCCAAATCCTGGTGATCACCGGGTGGGTCAGCGCCACCATGGGGCCGCTGTTCTTCGTGCTCCACAAGCTCAAGCTGCTGCGGATCTCGGCCGAGGACGAGATGGCCGGCATGGACCTGACCCGGCACGGCGGCTTCGCCTACGTGTACCACGACGACGACGAATCGCAGAAGAACGGGATTCAATTGAGGAAAGTCGAGCCCACCTCCACAGCGCCGAGAGTCTAGACGTGATTTTTTTTCCTCCTCAAATCATAATATATGTCAATTCAATTGCCATCCTCTTATTTTTTGTTGCGGTGTGTTCTGCTATAGAGTTAGGTGGAAAAAAAAAAAAAAAAGACATGTGATTAGGTAATTTTTACTAAGGTCTTGGAGGTGTTGATGTGTGATGTGATTTGATGAGTTGGTGGGTGGATCTTGTTGGGGATGAGATGGAGGGCGGCCGGCTAGTGTTGCTTGTATTCTCTTTCACAATTCACGTGATGCGGAAAGATGTACATTTATTTATTTTGTCTTTTTTTCTTGGTGATTGATGATGGAGAGTCTGCTGGAGCGATTTTTCTTGGTTTTTTTTTTTTTTTTCGGGTTCGATTCTTGGATATACGTGGGCGTCAATTATTGAAATTTGGGTCCATTTTGGGGTTTGTTTTTTTCCCCTCTTGTTAATGTAATTTCGAGTCTCTTTTCGAAGTGAACAACACGTGACGAATGGCATGGGTCGCCCCGGAGATCGTGGGTGGTTTTAATGTTTTTCGTACGTTTCCTTGGTAAAAGAGGTTGGAATGACTGAGGAAGGCGCTTGGGAACATGTGTCGTTGATTTGATATGGCCCGGATAATGAGGTCGAAAGAATCTTGTGAGGCTAGAGTTTTGGAACTGTTGCGAATCCATGGGTGACAAATTCTAGGGTTTCCACCAATATCAATTTTCAAGAAATCGAGACTGCAACAGATAAAAGAACCGCAAACACTAGAAAAAAGTCTCGCACGCTTCGGTGATATAAAAGAAATGAAAAGAATATATAAAATAAATACAACTCACCTTTCCCCTAGTAACTTTTTACATATTTTTACTTTAGTTTAATTTTTGAAGGTCACTTGCATTTTGATACTGATTGTCCTTGGGTCCTCGATTTACGGAAATGTCATTTTCTTTTCTCACTTTACGCATTCACACATCCGTTGCGAACACTGAGTGTGGAGGGGTGACATAATATTTAAATATTAAATTAATATATTTGCCTTTTTAATAAAATATTATCATGTTTAATATTAGACAAAAAGACCAAATTAAATATGGGGGGAGTGAAAGAAAATATAATTATTAAATCATATTTTCATCTAAAAAAGTGGTTCTACAAGATATTACATGGTATAATCACATATTCATCTATCAATTGGTAGTGGTTCTTTAAAATATTACATGGTAATAATTTAAAATTTTAAAATAATTGACGAAGTCTTGTATTTTAACAATAGGACCAACGACCCCCACCACCAAGATTTGGGATTCCTGTCTTGCCCAAACCCGAAATTCCAGTGATTGGAACAAGACCGACGTGGATGTTGACTTATTACCGTCTCTGATGGGAAAAAAAAATTGAAAATTATCAAAGTACTTGAAGATTAGCGATTATTAATACGTTGGGAGTTACCAATGAAAAGTGGATATTTTAGAATTTTGCCATTGCTTGTGAAATGATGTCATTTCACCTAAAAGTGATATTCTTGTTCAATCATATTCAGTAACATGAATTTTTTCATGAAACAAACCGACCCCATATATAATCTCACAACGGCACAAATAAAGCGAAACTCGGTACGCAAGTCATTCGGGGTGACGTTTTTATAAAGATGAGTGAAATTGCTTTGGCCCAAAGATAAAGGGTCGGAGGTGCAGAATACTTAAAGAATGAGATGTGGCCGTGCTTTCTTGCATGATGGGACTTTCACTATCTATGGAGACGACATTTTTGACCAGCTGGTCCTGGTCACAAATGGACAAAGCATAGAGTGATCATCCTCCTCATTTTTGCAATACATATGGATTGTGATCTTCCTTGTAAGTTGTACTCGATATGTTGCGGCTTCCACCGGTTGAGATTTATCAATTAGTCGACTTACCTCTCTCCCGATTTGATAATTCATTATTTGAGAATTGCAGTAGCTGCTACTGGTATTTTCTTTTCTATCCAATTGGTCGGGAAAGTTTTACTAATGGTATGCCTTTAGGAATTTCTGTTATTTTCAACTTGCATCATATTTTCAAAGCAATGCTCGAACTTATAATTTGTGCAATTAAATTGCCCAACTTATTGACTTCTTCCAATTAAGTCCCTCGGCTTTTTGTATCAGCCAATTGAAATCGGTGCATAGTAGATGCAAGTATGTAAAGGCAACTATGGACAATCGATTTGAGTCGACTAAACTATAAGATGTATAACTCCAGATACACTTAAACAAAAATGACAAATATCACAAAAAACCCCTAAACTATACCCATAGTGACACATATACACCCTAAACTTGGCCGCTGTGACCCATATACCTTTGACTTTTTTTTTTGTGTAATGAAAAAACCATATAAACCTCTATTTTAGTTTCATTTAGAATATATTTGTTATATTAATATAAGTTCGGGATTTTTTATGACACAAAAAAAAAATTCTAGTATTCATGTCACTATGGGTAAATTTAAATTTTAGTGACAGAAAAAGTTCTACAAGGACACCAAAAAAAAAAAAAAAAAATTTAACTTTGAAGAACTTTTCCCATGTTACTTGCATTCCATGTAATATTCATGCAAAAATGGAGCCGGATGTAATTTCAGTTTCCTTCTTTTGGTACTCCAATTATATTGACAAGCTGAAAAGGATATTTTTAGCAAAAAGAAAAGAAAAAGCTAAAAAGGATATCTTACAGCTAACGGATGTACCACATAACGAAAAGTCGAATGTATTTATCTTATGGACCTTATCTTCTTCGACACTAAATCAATTTGATTCGATGTGCTTTTCAGATGGAGTTGAAGTGTGACTGTCTTTTTGTTTTGTCGCCATTTTCTTTGATAAGATGGAATTGTAGCTAGATTTTGAATAATATATAAAAATGAAAAAATTATCAAAAAAATCTCAAATTTCTTGAATTTATGTCAATTTAATTTGATTAGTTTAATCATAAAATTTTTTACAACTGACCAATTGAATCATTTCAATCAATTTTGGCTGAAATTTGCTGACGTGGACGTTAGTCATCTTGCGTTGCATCACCCGTATTGACATGAGCAATTTTTGAATTGAATTTTTGAATTTTTCTCTACCTTTTTTATTTTTTTATTTTCTTATTTTTATAATTGTGGCTAGTAAGGGCACACCCTCATCTGATCTAGGTGAGGCCCTCATTAGCTATGAAGGCCTCACTTGCGGCCGGCGGGGTCGTGGCCCTTGCAGAGATTAGCATGGGCTTTCTAGCTCTCACCTTCCAAAATAAAAGGAAAAAAAGAAACAAAATAAAAACAACAAAAAATTCAACTTTTTTTTTTCAAAATTATTCATGTGAACATCTATCGTGTCATGTAGATAGGACAGTCGGTGTCCATATTAGCGATTTCCTACTAAAATTAGTTGAAATGACTCGATTAGCAAATTGTGTAAATGTTTAAGATTAATTTGATCAAATTGAAAAGATTAAGACTAAATTGGCACGGGTATAATATATTTAAGACATTTTCAATAATTTTCCTGTAAAGACATATGAACCCAAAACCCATCCTTCAATTTCCTAGTAAATAACTATTCAACTAACTTTTTCGAATAGTCCTAACTAGTCATGAAAAATATTTCTTTAATAAGCAAATACAGTCAACTTTACTCTGAATAGCAAATCTCTCTAGTTGTCTCATGAAAGTCTGCTCCTTCAATGCACTATGATAAAACACCACCATTTTTCACGTCTACTTGCTTCAAAGCTAGATCTTGTACCGCAACTAAATCAAGCAACACTCGAAGAAAACGAGCCTGATGGATCCAGGATGATGTAGTAGACCAAATCGTTGCAAATATGTTTTGCATCTATTCTATTTTCTTGAATTCTCCAATATATGTTTAATAGAAGATACTGCATTTCATTCCCGCAGCACAATGTACACGTCCTTCACGAAGAAGTTTTTCTACTTTTCAAGAGCAACCAATTCACTCAATTTTGTTTGTTGTGCTTAGTTATTTCAAGGCTTTACCCTCGGCTGATAAATTTAATAATTTTTAGCTGGTACTACATCAATCCTTTTCGTTATTCGTAAGTTTATTTGTTATCATGTGTTAGTCGACCCAACAGTTGGACATTTTGACAATCCAATTGAAACTTTTCATGAGTAGTGTGGGGGAAGCGGAGGTCTTAAAGGGTACGAGGAGTTTGCCCTTTGTGATGGGGGTCAATTGGATTGATTAGTACTCTATTATAGAGATGGGAACATTACCTAAATGATGCTTGAACTTTTGATCAATACACAATATTATTTTTGAACTTTTAATCTATTTAATATAATCCATAAACTATAATGTAATATGTAACGTGGTTCCTAAATTTTTTATGAATATTTAATATAATCCATACTTTTCAACTTTTATTAGTTCAAGTTTAGAGATAATATTGATCATTTTTATATAACTTAGGAGCTAAGTTGAATGTATACAAAAAGTTCAAGAATTACATTATATAATCAATTAACGTTGAAAGATATTTAGGTCTAAAACATTTATTTCTGAAAGCCCTCCTCTCTCTTTCGTGCGGAGAGTAACGTATGGGAAAGGAAGTTGCTGCTTTCAACTTTAGTTTATGGATCTTCTCGTCACCTTAGCTTTCCCATTTTCCTTTTCTAGCCTTCTAGATGGGGAAAGGAAGTCAAAAACCTTTCACGTTGCTGTGGAAAGCAAGGGCAACATGTTAGGAGA
Organism: Eucalyptus cloeziana; assembly: GCA_014182715.1. Classification (NCBI taxonomy): domain Eukaryota; kingdom Viridiplantae; phylum Streptophyta; class Magnoliopsida; order Myrtales; family Myrtaceae; genus Eucalyptus; species Eucalyptus cloeziana. The sequence goes on along the minus strand of CM024641.1, from coordinate 30,603,107 downwards.
ACTAAAAGACAAAAATCGAGCACGAAGTTGGATACGTGACATGGTCTAATCTCTTTGAGGATCGACTCTCGAGGGTCGTTGCCAGAGAAAAGTTTCAGAACATGGGCTTCATTTATTTCATAAAAAACAAAATTAAGAATTATTTTTTTAAAAACGATTATTCATATAGTTTAAAGGATTAAATCCTTAAAAATTTTAAATTGATACACCTATGATAAATTTATTTCAAATTAATTTTTACACACATTTACCGAACCAAATTTATCTTTTATTAATAATATATTTCGGTTTGGGATTTACTCTTCGTTTATCAAAATTATATAATTTTTATGATTTTTTATAGTATTAATCTACAAATTTATTTTTTATTAATTTCCGTAATTAAGAAATTTATTGGATTATAAAATTTTTCGTGACGGTTTGACTAATAAATATCGGTTTGAGATTTTGGGATATTAACCTTATTTAAAAATTATATAATTTATATCTAGTTATTTTTTGAATGATACAAATAAATAATACAAACTATTATTTTTTAGGAGAATAGATGTGGTTAGGATACGAGTAATTAGGCCCAGTTAATTTAATATATAAATTCGTTTGTTGGTCTTCTCAATTTTCAAAATTAAGTAATGACGCCTATCGATCGTGGCTTCCACTTCAATGCGTATAGCCCCCGTCTATGTGCACTACATTTAATTGGAAAAATTAAATTTTCTCGTGGTCAAAGTCAATGTTTACACAGTATGGTTGACGAGCATTTGCTTGATCCAATTCTCTTTCGCTGCCTTTCATTTGTTGCGGCGCCCTGATATTCTCATTGTTTTAGGGCGCGTTTGGTAACGTTTTATTTGAGAAAATAATTTTTGAACAGAAATGAATTTTTTTATTTCGTTCCCGGGAATAATTTCTGAGTATAAGAACACGCAGAATCGTACAAAATTTCTACTCCCAAAAAGAAATACGTTTGGTAAAATTGTATAATTTTGTTGTTTATTTTAGTTTTTAAATATTTTTATTATTTTTTTTTTTTTTTTCTTTTTTCTTTTCTCTCCTTCTTCCTCTTTGTGGTCGATTCGGTAGTCGGCGATCGGTTGGGCAAGGGCCGGTGAGCTTGCCGGAGCCTCGCCCGACCACCGATGAGGCCGAGCCTCCCGGTGGCTTGGCGAGCACCGCGAGGCTCGGCCTCGGTGGCCAGGCGAGTCTTACGACGACCGGTGAGGCTCAGCCTCGCTTGGGCTAGGCGAGCGTGAGGCTGACCTCACGCCGGCTAGCGAGGCTCGGACGAGCCCCGCCGTGGCACAGCGTCTCCAGGAGCCGGCGACCCTCCGGCAAGGTCGCCGACCCTCGTTTGGCCGATCACCGGCACCGGCCATGGCCAAGGCCAACTTCTGGTCAAAAGAAAAGGAAGAAAAGAAAGAGAAGAAGAAAAGACAAGAAAGAGAAAATTTGTATCTCGGAATTGTTCCCTCGAACAAAAAGCAACTTTGTTCTACTTCTTATTTTTGTTCCAAATCTATTCTCGGGAACAAAAGTTTTACCAAACACGTTTCTGTTCTTTTTTTGTTCTGGAGAACATAAACACTTTTTACCAAACATGGTTTTAGTCTTCTTTTTGTAAGGAAAATTAGAGAAATAGTCCATGAATTTTGTCTCGATATACAATATAATCATTAAACTTTCAATTTATTTAATGTAATTCCTGAATTATAATCAAATATGCAATGTGATCCCCGAACTTTGATTTGTTCAATGTGGTTCATGAATTTTTTATACATGTTCAACTTAGTCCATAAATTATATGAAAATGTTAAATGTAACACATATTGAATAAATTGAAAATTCATGGATTATGTTACACGTTGATATAAAGTTTAAGAACCATGTTGAATGGATTTTAAGTTTATGGATTACATTGCACATTGAGTCAAAATTTAAAAACCATTCATGTCATTATTCTCTTTTTTAAGAATAATTTCTCATTCTTATGGTTATAAACTCATAATAGACGGATAGATCATTGATAAAGCACGAAAATAAAGTGGGGTGCATTACTATGTGGCGGAAATAAAAGTTTGGAGTTCCTAGAAAATTGAACTCGTAAACTCTAGCTTTGTAACAATGGTCTAACATTCATATATGTATTCATTTATGTTGCAATGCAATATAAATGTAGTAACTATCACGCCGATTGCAACATAAATGTAGTAACTATCACGCCATGTGGTCTAAGTAATGTTATGCTTATTACACTGTTTGGTTTCATAATTATAAATGTAATATTGGTGGAATAGTATTAGAATTCTCAAAATGCCCTTAACATTAGAATTAGAGAGAATATGATGATTATTATTCTGATAATTGATTTAGATCCATGAGTTTAACTCCATATGTATGTTAGTAATATTTTTCATTATATAACTACTAGTTTGATGGAAACAATAATTAAATAAACAGTTTGAGCATGAACTATAATATGATTAGTGATTAGGATAACAAGTATATTGTGAATAATACAATGATATGATTATTTTAATTTAGATATTCCTATCTTTGTTACATGAACTTTCTTTGCAAAAGTTGTGATTGCCATAGACTCAATGATTTCAAGTAGTAATTGAAGTGCAATCGAGAGTGTGATCGATGGCCGAATAAATTGTCAAATACAAGTTCAAATTAAAAATAAATGGTTGTAATATGCGTTGAAGCTCAAGGATATTGCGAAGTTTGAATTTCTAGTGATATGTAACCAGTAGACTGGAAACAACAAGGAAAGCATGATATTTTTTGAATTAAAATAAACGGATTAAATTCCTAATGTCCATGCTCGTTCGATTACCGAAATCAAACATGAAGTGTTTATGGAGATGACTAGAATGCATAGAAAAAGTAAAAAACTACAAATGACCGGGATGCTTTAATAAACAAAAATTAATATTAGAATCAGGAAACCTAATCTAATTGCAAATTAAAACCCAAACTTAGGCAAAGTCTGATCCAGTCCAATCTACTGCGAATGATCTTCTCATCTACGCAGCTTTAAGTCAGAAGGTTCTGTCTACAGAGATAATTGGTCTGTTGTTGATTGTTATTTTTCTGACACGCTTATTTTGATTTTGTGCTGCCCTTCATTGATGCTTCCTGTTTCTTTTAATGGCCCACTCCGCTATGCATCCTGATATGTTTCCGCAATAATCTTTAATTGTCTTCACTTCCTTCCTACTCTAGGGATGATGTATAATCTACGAAACACCGACACTCTCCGAAAGCTTTCGTGTCGTATCCGACACTCTGACACGTGTCTGACACGCTTCAACCCGTTACGACACGCGGTCAACGAGTGTCGGAAAATCCGACACATGGTCAACTCTTCCCGACACGCTCCGACACACGAGTCCAAAATTCCGACACGAGATTCCGACACGCACATGATCAATTTTAAAAATTTTCAATACTTGAGGGGTTAGAATGTAAATATATGAAAAAATAATGAAAATAACAAAAATAAGAGGAAATAAGAAAATTCTTACTCTCAAGTTTCTCACTTATAAGTTTTGATCTTCCCGTGAGTAACGATAAAACGCTCATTTTATCGTCGGTGTTGTTCCGTTGTCCCCACATACTTAAAGTTATAATTTTTTTGTTTCTTTCCGCTTCTCGCAAGCATTGCTTGCAAGTTATCTCTTTTGGTCTATGTTATTGGCATGTGAGTTATCTCTCACATTTTTCATGGCGAATTTAGTGATTTTCTTTTCTTTTGGTCATACTTCGAGAGTTTTGTCTTGGATTTTCATTTTTCTTAAATCTTGTTTTGCAAAGGAGTTCCAAGCTAGTTTATATCATGAACTCCGAACTCTGTCTAGGACTATAAGAAATCTCATTAATCTCTGACAAGTGTAGAAAACAGGACATGTTCCTTCAAGTTTACTCTTTCATGTTTGCATTTTTTGAATTTCTCGTTCAATTTTTGTCAAATTAAAACAATGAATGATATTAACAAATGTTGGATTAATATTTTTAGTATAATTAATTATATACTATTTTTATCATTATTTATTTATTTTTGCATTTATATATAAAAATATATTTAATATATAACATGTCGGAACGTGTCGAAATTCTCTATGTTTTTAGAAATGACGTGTCGGCGTGTCGTGTCGTGTTGTATCGCGTGTCGCGTGTCCGTGTTGGTGCTACATAATGTACAATTGCTTCCGATTCCTTAGCTTCGGTTATTCCCCGATCAATGGATCCCCATGACTCGAACTTGAACTTTTATGCACACTTTGACTTAATTAATCGTCACCACGTGTCATTTACCTCCCTTAAATTATACCCATTAGAAGCACGTGATTGATGAACTCATAACGTATTCTATCGACGAGGGTTAAGGGTCTAGGATATTGTCATGACCTGATTTATGCCCAAATTTTGAGCCTAGTGTCAACAATTTTGTAGAAATCAACAACTAGTATCAATAAATTCTTAGTGTCTCACATAACTATGCATTATTAAGACAACATAATTATTGTATATTATTTTTTACTTATTTTTAATATTTCGCTTAGTAATCATATGATATGTGTTAATGTCGATAATTAATTAGCAATATGATTACCTAAATAATAAAATTATAATTAGTTTTAAACATTAATATACTTGACAATCTAAAGTGATGGTGGGAGAAAAGAGACAGTGATAACTTGGAAATAGCTATCACAGCACGGTTACACTCGGTACAGTAAAGGACATCGATATTACGGGAAGCTACTGCAATTAATGGAGTCACTGGCCTTTTTTGGTTCTTCCAGTTGAATCCACAATCATTCTTCAGTGCTCAATAAAGTCCTACAGTCATTCAGTCTACAAAGGTGAAATGAGTGTACACTTCCAGATAGGCCATCTCCTCATTTAATTCCTCTTGTTAGGACATCAGTCTGGTGCTTTGTTTTATTAGTCATCGGCGGCTGCCCAGCCGTGGAAAGAGGGCGAACAAGTATTGGGACTCCGCTCTTCGTAGGACAAGTTAACATATCTGGGACAAATCGAGACGAAACATCCCGAGAGATCTTAGATTAGGAAGCATCGACATTCTTCGAGAGCTTTCGTATCTTGTTGGACATTCCGATATTCGATCAACACCTAATCAACTTTCTTGATACTCTCAAGTGTGAATTCCAACATGCAAATTTCCAATACGTGATACATAATTCAACAGCCAAGTTTTTTTTTTCTCTTCTCTTCCGACAGTTTGCCACATGAGTCCGGAATGTGAATTGCTTGTTTTTTTCCTCCAAATTTTATGGATTATCGAAATGGAGTTAAATTTGTCAAATTGAAACAATAAATGATATAAATAAATTGCGGACTAATGTTTTTAGTATAAATTCATTTTAGGCTTTATTTTATTTATTTATGAATTTGAATCAAATTAATTTGATTAATGATAATTTAGTATGTATTATATAAAAATATACATTTAATATATAACATGTCCCAATATGTTGGAATTCTTTATTTTTTTAGAAATAACATAACGACATGTCGTGTCGTGTCGTGTCTTGTATTGTTTGTAAGTATCGGTGCCACTTAAATCTTAGAATGGCAGTGGAAATCCAAGCCGTCATCTTGAGGCACGATTCACGTTCACTTCACAAAAAGAAGGAATACATCGGATACGCTTGAATTTCATCCCGATTTTCTTTAATGTCTTACGTTCCTTGCTGTATCTATCCCACCCTATAAAATCAACATTTGAAATCGGCCTCCGTCCCCGAAAAGATAAAAATAATACCCATATCCATAAGTGAAAAGGACCCAAGGAAAAAATTAGAATTTTGTTACCCATCAGGCAATCAATCAACAAGGGTGTCCCAATTTTTTTTGTTTCTCTGCCTTGTTTACTTGCGGTCACCTCCACTTTCAAGATGGAACTTACTACTTCCCAACGTGGCTTTCCGAATAAGGTTAAGGGCCTGTTTGGCAAATTTTGTTTCTGTTTCCCGGAACACAAATTTCTGTTTTTTTGTTCCGGGGAACAAAAAAAGAACAGAAACGTGTTTGTTTGCGTTTTTGTTCCAAATCTATTTTTTTGTTCTCGAACACTTTTGGAACAGAAACAAGAAAAAAAAAAACTTGTTTCTTGTTTCTAAAACAAAAATTAAAAAACATTTTCTCTCTCCTCTCTTTTTCTTCTCTTTTTTTTCTTTTTTTCTTTCTCTTTTTCTTTGGCCGGTCACCGGCCTCGGCCATGGCCGGCGACCGGCCAAAGAGGGCCGGCGACCTTGCGGGCGTCGCCGTGGTTGGGCGAGGCTCGAGTGTCGCCTCGTGGTTGGGCGAGGCTCGGCCTCGCCCTTGGCCCGGGCGAGGCTCGGGCTCGCCGAGCCACCTCCCGAGGCTCGCCCGTCCATCGGCGGTGGCTCGGTGAGGCCGAGCCACCGGTGGTTAGGCGAGCTCGGGCTCGCCGGGCGGTGGGGCGTGAGGCCCGACCTCGCCCGCCGGTGGTTGGGCCGAGCTCGGGCTCGCCAACCACGGCGAGGCCGACTCCGCCGAGGGTCGGGCGAGGGCGAGCCCGCCGTGGCCGGGCGAGGCCGCCGGCCCTCGTCGGCCGGTCGCCGGCCATGGCCGGGGCCGACGACCGGCCAAAAAAGAAAAAAAAAAAAAAGAAAAAAAAAGAAAAAGAAAATAAAAATATTAAAAATTAAAAGAAATAAAAAAAAAAGAATACAAATTTACCAAACATGTTTCGTTCATTTTTTATTCTTGGAACAAGTTTACCAAATGCGTTTTTTTGTTCAAAAATTGTTCACCGGAACAAAAACACTTTTTTCTATTTCGTTCCCTGGAACAATTTTTAAATGAAGTGTTACCAAACGCACCATAATTCTCATGGCAATAAGGTTAATTCCCATGGCAATTTGCATATCTTGGTTGAAGTAGTTTTGACGTCATTCTCCATTCCGGTTGTCGTCCAAGCAGAATCATGAGAAGAAATCAAGACAATGCTATTGTAGTATTGAGTCATTGGCCGCGCAGGCGACGAAAGAAAAGAAAGGGTTAATTGCTCGACATCCTCCTGAACTTTGACATCGTTATACAATAACTTTTGAACTTTAACGAGGCGTAAAATCCTTATCATCGCACATCCCCTTCAAGTTAATTGACAGCATTAGCGGTTCTAGTCGCGATTTAAAATGTTGTGTCGAACGTGAGTTTTCCAAAAGGCAATTATCATTGCCCATTTGGTGACCATTCTTTCTTGTTTAGGTTGTGCCTCATAAAAGGCTCGCCAAAACGGGCCATATTCTCGAACTTCAACTCTTAACCATTGACCATAGTATAACTTGTCTTTCCCTTCCAATTTTGCCTCATCAAAGAGAATATCTTTACAGTACATTGCATAATGGCCAAGAATGCCACATGAGTAGCAATAGTGGGATAAGCGTTCATATCAAAAATCAAGCCATATGTTTTTTCCTTCTAATCTGATTAGCTTCCCAGGTTTAAGTGGTTCTTGCAAGTTGATTTCCACACGAGCCCTGCCTGCCCGTAGCGTTGTGCCTTCTCTACTTTCAATCTTTACTTCTTGCACCTTACCAATATTCCTCACAACTTTGCTTATCATTTCCTCCATACATCTTTCTAGGGGGAGGCCAAAAACTTGCACCCAAAAGGCACAAGTGGTAAAGTCATAACAATGTAAAGGAGTGTTAGGTACCCAAGGCTTCACAATAACAAGATTCCAAGGACTATTGTTTAACACCCTCTGTTTTTATCCTTCCGAGTTGAATTTAAACGCATATAACCCCTCTTCCCGTTGAGAAATTTCGACTTGGTCGTTTCGCCATGCTCTTTTCAGTGTATTCTGAAATGCTTGGAAATTAATAGAGGGGTTACAGAGAATTTTACCCACCAAGATTAATTTACATTCTTCTAACTTCTCTGCAAAGGCAGCTTCATCCCACACATCGACATCATGTTCGGACCGGAGTCTATCCAATCGGGTGCAGAGAGCAGCGAGGCGAGCATCCCCTTCCTGGCTTGTGGAGTCCATCAGCAAGCATGCCGTGGGTAGGAAGGCAGCGGAAGTAGGAAGTGGGTGTGTGTCGCATGCAATACACAAGCTAAGAAAACGACTCAAAGCCAATTCAAAGAAAGTAACCATGCGAAGCAATTGAAAGGCCTGGTCGAGACTGTGAGTTAAGGACGATTGAGGGAAATCGGCCAAAATGAATGGGTCAGCCATTGAGGGCAATTGGGAAAACCATGATCAACAACTGGGGATGAGTGCGTCGAGCATGAACAAGGTCAAGAACAGGAGATTTTGGGCAGAAACTACAAAGATGGAATTGGGTAGGTCAGGTGGATGAAAGCCATGTCTAAAGATGAGAGAAAACTTCGAGCAATTCAGAATGGAATCGACGGAAACGAAGGATTCAACCGTGGGAATAAGGGTTTGCTACCCCCTAATTTGATACCAAGGCTACTAATCCGGAAATTGATGTATAAAATTATGTTACAAAGTGATTTAATCATTGCGATTAGGAATTTAAACAATTGATCCCAATTTCAACACCTAAATAAGTCATCCTTTTGGAGGGCTTGATTACTAGGAGTAAGGCTCCATTTATTTCACAGAATTTCAAGATAATTTTTTTCGAATTTTCTGATGTTTGGTTTATAAAAAATAAACTAGTCAAGGAAAATATTTGTGAATGAAAGAAACACCATTAAAAGTGGAGAAAATGATTTCTTTTTTTCGAAAAATAGAAAATTAATTTCCATCCTCATTCTTTAATTTTCAAAGTACGTTCTCATCCGCATACTCCTGGTAATTATTTTTATTTTTATATTTTCTTTTTTTAAATCAAAATTTTTAATTGTTAATTTTTTTTTTCCTTTTTTTTTTTTCCTTGTGTTTTGGCTGGCATCCAACCACAAGGGAGGAACTTGCCCAAGGCCAGTGAGGTCAAGCTCACCGAAATCTAGTGAGGCTTGCAAGCTCAAAGCTCAAGGATCTGCTCGAAGGCCTTGGGTTAGGCTATAGTTGATCGTGGCCATTGTTATGGTTAAAAAAGAAGGAAAAAAAAAAAAAAAAAAATTCAAATATTTTAATAATTTTTCCTAAAAAATCAAATTAGATTTTTCATACTAAATAACGGAAAATATTTTCTAATAGGTGAAACAAATAGAGCTTAAGTCAAGTTGTTTTGCCCAACAATAGGAGCAAGAATCCATCCAAAATCGAGATTCCAGCGGTCAACACCGAGTCCATGGAATAAATGACAGAAAATGATCTTGAACTCCATTTTGAAGGACCATCAAAATACAAAACAGTGACTATCATATTACCTAAAAAAGACTTTCTCGGTTATTCATCTTTAGCAGTATCAATTTTTTTCGTGAAACAAACCAACCCAAGATATAATCCGAAAATAGAACAATTAAAAAAAAAAAAAAACTCACTACACAATAAATAAGGGTCTTTTTTAATCCGTTATATTTTCAGGATTTAATGAATGAAATTGCTTTTCCCAAAAAGATAATTGGTGAGAGGTGTAGAGTACAGGATGAGATGTGGCCATGCTTTCTCCCACGATTGACCATCACTGTCTATGGAGACGACACATTTGAACGGCTGCTCTTTAGTCACAAAGGGACAAAGCACATAGTGCTCATTCTCATTGGCTCCTCAATTTCGCAAATTAATATGAACCATGAGTACCCTTGTTCTCGCGCGGATGCTGCCGGTTAGAACCCAATTGCGAAACAAGAATTTTCTTTTTTTGAACCAAAAAAACTAATTGCCCAAGAATATACCGGATCGTTGTCATCTAACCTGGAAAATTTATGGATCAATTGATTTTCTTGTCGATCAGTGCCATCAAATAATTGATGGTCGATATCGCATGGAATTATATTATATTGCAGAAGTGTCCAACAATGTATCATGTTATGTGTTCTATGATTGAGGTTTATCAATCAGTCGACTTTTTCTTTTTTTGTTTTTAGTGACGGAATTATTGATGATGCAGCACTATATTCTATTAATAAATCGATCTCCTCCCTCTCACTCTCTCTCATTATTTGTTAAGAATTCGCATTATATTTTCATAACAATGTTCAAACTTGTAATTTGTGCAATCAAATTGCTTAACTTGTTGAATTTTTCCAATCAAGTCACTTGTTTTGTCATTTTGGCAAATTGAAAATGTCGCATATATCGATGGAGCTAAATATAGACAAAATTCGGACTTGGACAATTGATTTGAGTCTAGTGTCAATAACTCTAGACACAGTTAAAAAAATTTTCAATAGCTTTATGTGCATTGTGCTGTAGTGGCATTGACCATTTCAAAACATCAAACTTTTTATCCACATTGATCATCACACATCTCCTTCAAGTTGCCAGAACTATCCGCAGAAGGACTTGATAAAAAAAAAAAGAAGAAAAAGACTTGTAAGTTTAATGAACTTGATTTGAATAAATTATAAGTTCGATTTTTGGAAAAATATAGAAGTGTGGAATCATATTACTCGCATTCCGTGTCTAATCATGCAAAAAGGATGCGGATGTGATTGCAATTTGTTCTTTTGGTTCTCCAGTTACGTTGCGAGCTAGAAAATATGTTTTACAGCTAATGCACATGTACCACAAAACGAAAAGTCGAATGCATTCATTCAAGACACGAACCTCAATGAGAGAATCTTCTTCGACCGTGTTGAAATGTGAACCGACATCCCTTTTTCTTTTAAGTTCTGTCACGAAAGAGCCGTTTCTTGATAAGTTGAAATTGTAGCTGAAGTCTAAATAACATAATATAAAAACAAATAAATCAAAAACCCATTTTCTAAACTTCTAAGTAAATAGTTATTCAGCGGACTTTTCCAATAATCTCAACTAACCATGGAAGAGATTTTTTTCATAAGCAAATATGATCAACCTTCTCTGAAATAGCAAATCTCTTTGACTGATCCATATAAGTTTGCTCATCCAACTCAATATGAAGAATTGTTGTTTTCGCATTTAATTGTTCTAACTTGAGATCTCGTACAACAACTTAAGCAAGTAATACTCGAGTAGAATGAGGATGTTAGAATTGGGAGAATGAAGTAGGCAAGTTAGAAAGACAAATCACTATAAATTTGTTTTACAACTCTTATATCTTTTCAACTTTTTTATTTGCATAACTATTTTCCATTCGAGAAACACATTATAAACTTCCATTACAAAAAAGTTTTTAAATTTACAATCAATCCAACCCTTTGCTAGTTGTGTTCAGTCATTTCAAGACTTTGCTCTCAAGCTAATAATCTAATAATTCTGGCCAGCACCACATAAATCCTTTTGTTAATTGCAACCTTTTTGGGTGTCGATCAATCCCATCCGATAAACTTTGTAATAACCCTATTGAAAAGTCTCAATGGGCGCGAGGGGTCCGCCCTATGGAATGTGGATTGATTCAGACGTTTGGTATTTTCTTATAGTGTTCTGTCACAAACATTTGTTCTATAACATCTTGAAAGTATATGAGAGCTTCTGAGGGTATTTGGGGCTAGGGTTTTATAGAGTCCTCTCTTTCATTGTATTTTGAACTCTAGCTAGTGAGGGCGCATTTGGTAACAATTCTGTTCTCAGGAATAATTTTTTATTAGAAATGTTTTTTTTTTTTTTGCTTTTGTTCCTAAGAACAATTTCTGAGTATAAAAATACGCTTAGTAACCGTATAAAATTTCTATTCTCGTGAAAGAAATGCATTTGATAGAATTGTATAATTTTGTTGTTTCTTTTAATTTTTTAATATTTTTATTATATTTTTCCTTTTTTTCTTATTTCTTATTTCTTTTTCTTTTCTCTCATTCTTCCTCCTTTATGGCCGGTTGTCAGCGAGCTCGTCGGAGCCTCACGCCGGCCGGCGAGGCTTGGCCTCGCCTTGGTTGAGCGAGCTCTGCGTTGCCATAGCTCGGCATCGCAGGGGGCTAGCGACGCTCCAATGAGATCGCCGGTCCTCGTCGGCCAATCACTGGCCATAGCCAAGGTCAGTGACTGGCCAAAAGGAAGAAGAAGGAAAGGAAAGAGAAGAAAAAAGAAGAGAAACAGAAAAATTGTTTCTGGGAACAAGATGTTACTTTTTTTAACTTCTTGTTTCTATTCCAAATCTATCCCCGGAAACAAAAAAATAGGTTTTTTGTTCTAGAGAACAAAAATTTTACTAAACACGTTTCTATTCTTTACAAAAGAACAAAAATAGTTGTTTCAAGGAGCACAAACAATTTTTGAATGTCTGCTCGTTTTTACATCGTGGAGAGTAGGATATGGGCACAACTAGCCAATAAACACTTTACGTCGCACTTCTGCTTTCGGCTTTGGTCCATGTATCCTCGTCTCCTTTGCGTTTCAGCACTACTTTCTAGCCTTCTAGATAGGGAAAAGAAAGTTAACCTTTCACTTAGCGGTGGAAAGCAAGGCTACCGCGTTAGGAGGAGAAAAATGGCCAAATCAAGCACTAAGTTTCAATACGTCACATGCTCGATCTCTTTAAAAATCCATCCTCTAGGGTTTTTGCTAATGAAAGTTTCAAAATTTAAGCTCCGTTTATTTCGCGATTAATAAATATTTGAAATATGTTTTATTAATATAACTATTCGTACCATTTTATATAATTAATCAATGAAATTTTGTTAATACTTTTTTATAAGTAATATTGACGGTCATTTCTAGAACATATTTTGAAAATTATTTATATCTTATGAATGAAACCTTGAATTCATAAAGCCAGCAAGAGCAATCATTCTCTTTGGAACCATGGGGAGGAAATTAGGTGCGCGTCTGTGTCATATTAATCTTCATTTGACTTTTTGGTGTTCTGCTCTGTTGACCGGATGGAACAAAGAAGATGACGTCTGTCTATTGTGGCTTCAACTTCAATGTGTACGGCCCCATCTGAGTTCATTTAATTGGAAATTAATACTCGCCGTCTAGGTCAATGTTCGCACACACATTTTATAGTTGACTTGGAATTTTAATTGATTAACTTTACTTATTTCGGAAAATTAAATAATTTAAAAGAATATTTAAAAAAAATAAGTGCCTATATTGGTTGGAATAATTAGTTAACAAGATATATTTTTCATTATCTTTTCATAAACATGAAAATATGTTTCATTTATTCATTTTTATATGTGAGACATGCGATCATATTTAGGAAAAAGTCTTCCAAATCACTCATTTTCTACAAAACAATTTGGGTGTGTTTGTTTCGCGGAATACATTTTCGGGGAAAACATTTTTCTCATTTTCCGGCGTTTGGTTCACTCAGGAAAATGAGTCAACGGAAAACATTTTCCTAGTCAACGAAAAACATTTTCCTAACAAAGCTTAAATTCGGGAAAATGATTTCCCTTTGAAAGGACCGGAAAACGTTTTCCAAATCTACCAAAGCTTAGGGTGTGTTTGTTTCGCGGAATACATTTTCGGGAAAACATTTTCCTCATTTTCCGGCGTTTGGTTCACTCGGAAAATGAGTCAACGGAAAACATTTTCCTAAGAAATGTAAAAACGTTTTCCTAACAAAGCTTAAATTCGGAAAAATGATTTCCCTTTGAAAGGACCGGAAAACGTTTTCCGAATGTACCAAAGCTTAGATTTGATGCTTGGTTTACAAACAATTATTCTTATAAATATATATTTTTAAATTTTTATAATTCTTTTTAAAATATTTTTTAAAAAATCGAATTTTTAATTTTTAATATAATATTTATTTATTTTTTTAAAAATAATTATTATTATTTTTATTTTAAAAACTAATTTTTTTATTTTTTATTTTTTAAAAATATAATTTTTAATTTTTTAAAAATATAATTTTTAATTTTTAAAAAATATAATTTTTAATTTTTAAAAAAATATAATTTTTAATTTTTAAAAAATATAATTTTTAATTTTTAATAATTACTTTTTCTTTTTTCTTTTCTCTTTTCTTTTTTTCTTCTTCTTCTTCGGCTGCCGCCCACGACGACGGGTGACCGGCCATAGGCGAGATCGAGCTTGCTAGCGTCGGGCGGGGCTCGATCTCGCCGATCCGGCGAGGCCAAGGCCTCGCCGATGCCGGCGAGCTCAAGCCTCGCCGTTATCGGCCGAGGCTCGATCTTGCTAATCCGGGGCAAGGCCGAGGCCCCGCCCGACGTCGGTGAGCTCAAGCCTCACTAGTTGTCAGCGAGGCTAAGCCTTGAGCTTGCCGGTGTTGGGTGAGGCTCGATCTTGCCGATCTGGCGAGGCCGAGGCCTTGCTCGACGTCAACAAGCTCGAGTCTCGCCGGCGTTCGGGCGGGGCTCGATCTTGCCAATCTGGCTAGGCCTAGGCCCCGCCCAATGCCAGCGAGCTCGAGTCTCGCTAGTCGTCGCCGAGGCTCGATCTCGCTAATCCGGCGAGGCTGAGGCCTTGCTCGACGTTAGCAAGCTCGAGCCTCGCTAGTTGTCGGTGAGGCCGAGCCTCGAGCTTGTCGGTGTCGAGTGAGGCTCGATCTCGTCGATCTGGCGAGGCCGAGGCCTCACCTGACGCCAGCGAGCTCGAGTCTCGCTGGCATCGGCGGGGCTCGATCTCGCCAATCTGGCTAGGCTTAGGCCCCGCCCGATGCCGGCAAGCTCGAGTCTCGCTAGATCCAACGAGGCTCAAGCCTTGCCAGTCGTCGATGACCTACGGGTGAGCTTAAGCCTCGCTTCGCCTGTCGTCGGCCGTTGGCCGGCCGTCGCCTTGCCGACCACTGGCTAAGGAAGGAAGAAAAAGAAAAAAAAAATTGAAATATGAAAAATAATTATAATTTCGATTTTTTATTAAAAAAATTTATAAAGTTAAAAAAGGTGATGGACTCAACAAATTAATTTAAAAGTAAGAGGCACACTATTGTCAATTGTTAGGTCAAATGTTATTCAATCATTTTTCAAATGCGATCCAAACACCATAAAATACTTTTAGTCACATATCACCAAACAAAGGAAAACTAATCATTTTCTTGGAAAATGGTTTCCTAGAAAACATTTTCTAAAAACATTACGTTTTCTGTGAAACAAACACTTCCTAAATGTAGTTCTTATTCCGCCATTTGATTTAAGTAATGTTAAACTATTTGATTTTATAAATGACACGTGTAATAAGGCTGGAGTAGTATCGGAATTCTCATAATAACCTTCACATCAGAATTAGAGAGAATGTAATAGTTATTATTCTGATAGTTAATTAAGATTCATGATTTTAATGTCATATATATGTTCATAATACTATTCATTATATAATTAGTACTATAATTGAAACAATAATTGAATAACAATTTGAGCATCAACTATAATATGATTAGTGATTAGGATAATAAGTATATTATAAAAATACAATGAGTTGTATGATAATTTAGATGACTATACCTTCCTTTCGTGAATATTTTTTGGCAAAGACGTGGTCGTTATAGATTCAATGATTTCAACTAGTAGTTAAAATCCGATTTCGAAATTCAAATCCAATCTTTATATAATCAAATCCTATCTTTTCAAATCCCAATCCCAACTCAGAGATGTGTAATTCGTGAGCTAATTAGACAACATCTTGCTTTGAACATAAGAGTTGCTAAGAGTAAAATTCAGGAAAAGAAGCCCATTTTATGGGAAATGTAAAATCATAATTATTGATACAAGTCATTTTCACGTAAAAGGGGGAATCTTTTGTTACAATAAAAGCAAAAGTGATGTGGCTCATTTAAGAATTGAAGTCGATTTGCTTTATAAAAAGAAGATGCTTTATAAAAAGAAGATGTCAATGAATTTCCATGAAGTGGTTTCACACATGCAGCCAATTGTCTTGATTGTGGAATATCATTGAGAAATAGAAATCCATGTTATCAAAAGATTTCCTGCGATTATTTCTAATATAGAATGAGTCAATCATCTAATTTGGTATCTAACCAAACAAAAATGGTTTAACCATAAGAATATTGTATCCGTTGGGCACATAGGTTCGATTAAGATTTGTTTATATAGAGTGCCAAAAGCAAGCATGACATCATTTTGAACATAATGCCCCAATGTGTGGTGGCCCAACTTAAATGGGATATGATAGTTTCTTTATGGCCTAACATTCTTGTCAATACATTATCCTTGTGTTCCGGATTGTAATCTCTAGTGAACCCCATGAGCAAAAGCCCCTATCATGATGAATCTTGCGATGTATTGGTGATGAGTATATAACGTAGCTTGAGTAGCAAAGTCTTGTGTTATGAACGCTTAAGCAAGTAAAGAGTTTCCACCGGCATTTAGAATTTTGGAAGTCTAACTAACAAGCCTTAACAGACAATAGATTGATGTTCAACCCTTCTAGGGCAATTCCATCCACGATGAAAAGTCCATAGAACATTTGGTGTAACATAGATAATAAATAAATAGGCATGCCTTCACCAAGTAGCAAAGGGTTTGAACCAAGATTTCTAGGTGGATGTGATAGGGTAATAGTACATCCAAAACATCATCTAAATATGCAAATTTATCCTCTAAAAAGGAAATATGGAATGAATTGATTATAGTTTATGAGATTTTGCAGATACAAAAATGATTATAGGCAGTTTGATAATGATCAAGTGAGATTACTTCTTCAGCCCAAACCAAGGAGCTTAAACTGAAAATAACTATTACAGACATATTGTAATAGCAATTACACAAGGGGATGATGCAATAGTAATTACAAGCAAACCTATGGACTATCCGATTCTAGGACACAACAAGAGCCGGACGTACGGATTTGGCGACTCGATCACATCGGTTGCATTTGCCAAAAATCTTGACATAAGTTGAGGCCCATTGTCTTCTCAGGCCCTATGAAGGACCAGTTGACGGCGGCTCTGCAGTGATGAAAACAGTCCAGACCAGTAGGCCTTCGACTGATTCAGCCTCGCCCAAGGGATGACATGTTTGCAAAATATGGTAAAGAAGGGCAATGATCTTGTGGTAAAATTCCGCAAATCAATGGAGTCATAAATCTTTCGATTTCCTCCAATTGAATCCACTATCTATCCTTCAGTGCTAAACTAAGTCCCACATTCATTCAGTCAACAAATTAATACAAACTAGATTTGGTGAAATGGGTCTACACTTCTAGATAGACCACGTCCTGAATCAGTCCCTCCCTCTATCGTTCATGTATCAGTCTGATACTAGTTTTGTGAGAAGAGTTATCGGCATCTATGGTATTGACCCGGTTGTGAAAGAGAGTGGACAGGTATTATGGCTCGGCTCTTCGACAGACAAGTTAACGGATCAGGTGATCAGGACGGAATGTTCTCAAGTAATCCTAGAACGACAGTGGAAAATTGACTGGAGTCATCTTGAGGCATGATGCACTTTTACTTCGCCAGGAGAAGGAATACATTTAAGACGTGGGAGTTTCATTCCGATTTTCTTTAAGGTGTTGCGATTATCATTGTATCTATGCTAGTGCTACCCTACGAAGCCAACTAAACTTTCAAGATGGAAATTACTGCCTGTGGGTTTATGAATGAGGTCGAATCGAAACAAAGCCCTTCAAATGCGAGCCCATAGCATGCTGCTTTATTATGAGTCATAAGCAGCGCAGGCCCAAAAAAAGGTTAATCGCTCAACATCCTCCTAAACATTGACATCATTACATAATAACCCCTAAATTTTGAAAAATTATAAATTTACCCTCCTGAACTTTAACATCGTTGTGCAATTGACCTTAAACTTGGAAAAGTTACAAATTAGCCCTCCTATGTTTTGATTTTTGTTAATCATGTAATAGACTTATTTTGGTCTAAAAAAATAGATAAGTCCATTTTTAAATAACACCCAATGGCTATGCAATTATAGACAGAAAAATTAGTGACCGCAATAAAATCAAATATTATGAGGGTAAAATCTGTAATCTTTCAAAATTCGGGAGCTACTGTACAACGTCGCCCAAGTTTGAAGTGGGTTTTGGCAATTATCCAAAAAAGAGAGGAAAACTTTAATGATGCATCAAGTAGATGATTTTGCAATGATGTAGAACCAACATCGTAAGTTGTACATATACTGCCCAGTTCTAGGAAAATCTCTTCTGCATTAGTTCACATCTCCTTTTAATGAACTTTTTTGTCCATTAAAAAGGAGAATAATTCTAAACAAGAATTTGAAATGGCTTCAATTCAAATAAAAAAAAAAGGTTCAGAATGAACTTTGTTCTAAATAAAGACTTAAAAGTAGCCAACACAGTCTCCTATAAGAGCCCAACTCACTAACTAGTCATAACCTAAATAAAGACTTAAAGTAGCCAACACAGTTCTAGAAAATCCCTTCTACATTGACACACGACACACGACGACACGACGACACACTGACACGTCGTTTCTCAAAAAATAGATAATTCCGATACGTTGGGACACATTATATATTAAATATATATTTTATATATACTAATTATCATTTTTATGATTATTTCAATCAAATTAATTTGAATCAAATTCATAAATAAATAAATAATTAAAAAAAGCCTTGAATGAATATACATAACAAAACATTAATCCTCCATTCATTATTTCAATTTGACAAATTCAACTTTATTTCAATAATTCATAGAATTTGGAGAAAAAACAAGTGATTCATATTATGGACTTGCATGTTAGATATGTTGGAAGAGGAGAAAAAATTAAGGGATGAATTGCATATCATGAGTGGGAATTAGAAGAGAAGAGAAAATAAGTTTTTCTTCTTTCTCCATTTATTATTTTTATTATTGTGTTTTATTTTCACACACACACACACACACACACACACACACATATATTGACCTATCATTTATTGAATTTTTAAAATTGACATCGATATCGGAATCATATGTCGGAAACTCGTATGTCAGAATTTCAACTCGAGTGTCGAAGAGTGTCGAGAAAGTTGACTAGGTGTCGAATTTTCCGACACGTGTTGACCGAGTGTTCGAGAGTGTCGGAGAGTGTCGGACACGTGTCGAAGTGTCCGACACGACACGAAGGTTCTTGAAGAGTGTCGGTGCTTCATAGGTCATAACGACATCAGCATTTTGAAATATTTTTTCTTTTTTCTTTTTTCTTTTTTTCTATTCTCTCTTTCTTCTTCCTCTTGCACACTGACTAGCCGACGACAGCCAAGTTCCTGGCTGACTTCCTCTGCGACTCTTGCCTCTTCTTCGTTGGAGTCAGCATCCACGAAGACGTGAAGAAAGTTTTCTGTGACTACCGCCTCGACGTTACCAAGATGTGGACTCCTAGCCGCAAGGGAGCTGGGTCGAGAGGAGCTAAGGAGCGTCGGGCTACAGAAGTTGGCAAGGCAGGTCTTAGGGAGGCAAATCCAGAATCATGATGCAATCTTGATGAGCCGATGGGCTGACGAGCGTGTAGGTTTAGTACGCATACCTTGGCAGCCATGTGTAGTCAACAAAAAGTATTTGATTGGTAACAACAGCGGCATGATAATTGGAAACCATTGGTGTGTTTTCTTTAGTCTTCCCTCATAGGGTCAAGTATGACTCTGGTTTGGGCATACGTGCAAGAGTGTGTTCAGTTGTAAGGGGAAATGAGTGGCATCGACCACCAGGTCGATTTCATGCACTTGTTGATATTTCGGGCTGCTTATGTGGTGCTACTGTTCCTTGCTCTGAAGCTGGGCTTGAAATGGTGATTTCCCTTCGAGTGATTGCTGGAATCTAGTTAGGATGAGAAAGTAGGTTATTTGGCATAATTTGGTATCCAAATGTTTTAAGATGTGACTTCATAGCTTTGGCTCTTGAACTAAGATCACATTTGTTCTTTGATTGCCCCATTCTGAAGATAGTCTGGAATCGTTCTTTTCCTTGCCGGTGTTCATCTTGCTAGTGGACATTGGAATTCAGAGTTGGACTAGGAGGTGATGTATTTGAAAGGCAAGTCCTCAGCAAAGAAGTTTTTTTTTTTTTTTTTTCTCCAGTCAAACTTTGCTAAGGAGTTGTTGAAATTGGCCTTAAATGGTGTTAACTACATTACTCGAAGAGAGAGAGGAATGCAACTCTTCATGATAATGTTACTGCTCTAGTTGATGGGGGTGTTAAATAGTGTTTGCTGTCAAGGTGAAGATGTCCTTGAGTTTGGATCATCCGTTAAAACCTTTTATGCAGCATGGCAAATTGAAGGTTTGTAATGTTATGCTGAATCGTTCTTCTACTAGTATTTATTTGTGTTTCATTTACAATACTTCAGCCTAGTTGCTAATTCTTGGTTTGTGTTGGACATTTTTCAGTTTCATGCTAGAAAGATAATTAGTTTGCCAAAATAAAATAATCATGTGTTCGACCAGTAGTTTGTGAACATCAAAATGAAAAATATTCAATTAAAATATGAAAACGTAACTGAATTGGTTCTAGTTACTCTTTGAGATGAAGTAGATAAAAAAGACCCAATGACTTCAAAAGAATTGAACAATAAGTCATATGAGTTAAAAATCTCATGTACAGTTCTATAGAGTGGTAGTAAAGGGAACTTATTTGTCAACTTTTTCTCTATCACCCAAAAACTAAACTCTACCGGTTGCTAGAGTACACTTAACCTTTCGATTTGAAATCACTACTAATTACATGCATGTATCTTAGAAATAAACCTATGTCATCTTGCACCTAGGATTTAGATTGCATTTTCATTAATAATGCAAATGCAGGATTAAAAATCATTTAATTTGTAGACTTTTAGGATAATTTGTCCTATTGGCTGACAAGAAGATGTACATGGCAAAAGAAAACTTTGGACGAAAATGCTCTTGACTAGTCGGAAGACTTTGAGGCATTAGTGTTGGCCGTGTCAAATAAGATGGCTGATGTCCACATTAACAAATTCTAGCCAACCTTTCATCTGGTTAATGGCTATCAGAGTTTTGATAATTAAAGCTTTAGGTCTTCTTCAGATTCATTACATTTCAGTATTGTAATACGTGAGGGTTTCATTTGGTCTTCTTCAACCTCATGGTATAGCAACATGGGTTGGTGCAATGAGTTGCGGAAGGAAGAATCATCAATGACTTCTCGCTTTGGTATTGGCCATAGTTCACAAGAAAATGAATCCTACGTGCGTCATAATTTAATGCGACATTGGTTTGATGATGAAAGAGTTGGGTGACCTCCAAATCATCCATTGGACATTTGTCACGGGCTAATTAATTGGGTTTGGAACCGTGTTGCAACTTAGGCTTCCTTGGATCGATGGAAGTGCCTAAGGTAGGTCTTTTCCCAAGATTGATCGCTCACTCGCTTAGCCAAATCGTAGAGAAAGAAACTTTCTAAAGAGAGGGTTCTAGGAGAGAATGTTTTATATTGCTCAAGAGTTTGCATGGATATAAATGAGAGGAAGGACACCCCTATTTATGCAAGAGTCCCTTGGATTATAATCTTTGATGGTTTATCGATCTAGGATGGAGATCGTATCTCTCCATCTACCAACTATTAGTATTTCTGTCAAGAATGCTCTAGAGCTTAGTATATCTATTGTATTGCTCATCTTGGTAATGTTTCAAAAACCCTAAGCAACTTGTTCAGTCTTCTTGGATGTAATATGGTACTTTGATCTCGGAGAACCTTGACACTATGACACATGAATGATGCAGATTGTGGCATCAAAAGTGGCTTCATTCTACCATAATTGTTGGAGGGCACTAACCAACAGAGAAGTGATTTGGCTTCAATTTGCCATCCCTTTTTTTTTTTTTTCGGTCAATCAACGCTGGTTTAGGTCTTTCACCTTTTAGGTTAGTTGTAACCTAGACAAAAGTCTCTTAAGCATTTGCACAAGATCTTAGTTTATAATATACACACACTTCCTTCTGTCAAAATTTTACCGTCAAGTTATTAAGTTGAATGACACGTGATAATTGAAGGGCAAATCAATCTGGGTTTTTGCCCTCTATTTGTCACAGATATTCGATTTGTGATTTTTATAATATTAATCTAATTTAACAGAAATTGACAATAAATAAATTTGTCACAAATGTACTTAATTTGAATTTTTTTATGATAAAAAAATTAGTTTAAGATAAATTTATCATAAATATATTAATTTATATTTTTTTATGATATTAACTTTAAATCGTAGAAGCTAATTCTCTGATATTTTCGGGAAAAGGAAAATAGCAACCATAGAGACCGTTATTGTCCCGACTCGACTCGATCCGACCGAGCCTCCATGGATCCAGCCTCCCCCGAACCGGGAAGCAAACTGATAAGGAGCAACGTAAAAACCAACGATCGAAAAGGAGCAACTGGACATCGAAGGCCATGGAAGTCCTCGCGACCTCCACTTCTTCTCTATCCACTCTCCGCCCGCGCTTCGTTCCCTCCTGTGCCGCCAGACCCCGCGCGATTCGTACCGCCGCCATTGTTGCTCTCAAGCTCGCTCCTCCTCAGGCAACCCTCTCCCCGATCTCTCCGTTCTCACTCCCGCAATCGGTCGCCGTCATGTTCGTGGAAAGCGATTCTGATCGAGCTATCTCTCGTCGCGTCCCCGCCGGCCAACGAAAGCCTCGGTCCGCGACGAACCTAGGAACTCGGATAGCGTGCGCGAGCTTCTTAAGCAAGGGCGCTGGCGCCGGCGGTCGCGGTCGCGGTTTTTGGAGGACGCAGGTGTGGAGGCTCGACCGGTGCCTGTCGTTGGACGGGCTCAAGCGGCGCGTCTCCCGGGCGTTCCTGAAGCTGCTCGTCGGCGCGTTGCTGGTCATGTCGTTCTCTTTAGCCGTTAGCAATACTCCTTCGTGTGAGTCCGTTGTCGTCGCTTACGTGCTGTTTGGATTTTTTAGTGTCGGCGGCTTAAATGAGGAATCTTTTTTTTCTTTCCTTTTTTTCTGGTGATTCTGATGCGGCGCAGGGGCTCTCAGTGAAGAGAATTTGCTCTTCTTAGAGGCGTGGAGGACTCTCGACCGCGCCTACATTGACAAGAATTTCAATGGACAGAGTTGGTTTAGGTACAGAGAAAATGCACTGCGCAACGAGCCGATGAATACGAGGGAAGAGACATGTATGTATATTGGCCTTCGCTTCTTTTTTGTGTTTGCTGGTGCTGCTATGATTTAGAGAGGAGTAGAGAAGTTGTACCTAGTTTAGATGCATAGATAGAGAGAGTGGGTTTGGATGTGTTCTGCAGCCCAAAGTGCATTTTTGTCTCTTACAGGTGAGACATAAATTTGTCTCCAGGATTAGATGAGAAAGGATGATGTTCTGACTAAGGATGTGAACATGTAGCATAATTACAGAACAGAATACCAAGTGGTGGGAACAGGGGAAACTGAAATAGCGAAATATGAAGTAATCAAATAATAGTATTATGAAACTGGTGTTTCTTGTTTATAACCAGTCTTATCATCATTTTCCATTGGCATATCAGATACTGCAATAAGGAAGATGATTGCCACACTGGATGATCCTTTTACCCGTTTCCTGGAACCTGAAAAGTTCAGGAGTTTGAGAGTACATACCTTCTCTTCACTGACATTCTAGATCCCTTCTTCTGTTAAATAGGGAACATGTTTTTTCTCTGCATTGTAGAGATTAGCGAAATATTTAGTCATTTTTCTGAATTTTGTGAAGGCAGTCTGGAACTCAAGGTGCTCTAACGGGTGTAGGACTCTCAATTGGGTATCCAGCTCAAATTGATAATTCACCTGCTGGGCTGGTAGTAATTTCTGCAGCTCCAGGAGGTCCTGCAAATAGAGCTGGCATTTTATCTGGAGATGTTCTACTTGCGATTGATAATTCAAGTACAGAAACTATGGGAATATATGATGCTGCAGGGAAATTGCAGTGAGTAGTTTTAGTTTTTCCATCGGTCGGTTCTTTTTTTTCCTGCTGGGATTTGATCCTAGCACACTCCCACCCCAACCATAAACCCCCCAAGGCTATCAGACTGATGCCTAGGGGTTCATCTATGTAGTCTCTGTCTATCCTTATAATAACTAGTTACATGCATATTCATACCATTGTTGAATCTATTATATCATGAGACTTGAACACAGATTATCGTCTTCCTTCTTTGAGTGCCTATAATATTGAGTTTAAATTCAAAATAATGTGCCGTAGTAAGAATTATTAAACTTGCCCGAGGGTCTCCATAAACTTTCATCATGAATTGCAGGGGTCCTGAAGGAAGTACAGTGGAATTAACTCTTCGAAGTGGAAATGAAATAAAGCATCTAGCCCTCACGTAAGTTCAATTTCAGTGCTGCTTAATGAGAACTGATATAATGTTGATCTCTGGTAGAGTTGGAACTTTTACAACGACATAGGCAGGTAAAAGCATTTAGGTACCCCATGTGAGCTTTAAATAATCACTGAAAATGAGTTTCAGTATTACATTTATTCTGGCTATAGGCTCTTTTTCATTGGTTATGTAAATCTAGAGCAGTGGGTCTCTATAATAAACTGCCTCTTTCCAGGAGAGAGAAGGTATCACTAAACCCAGTTAAATCAAGGCTTTGTGAGGTACCTGGCTCCGGAAAAGATTCTCCACGAATTGGGTATATCAAGCTAACGTCATTTACCCAAAATGCTTCTGGTAAGCACCCTTAGTTTTGTCTCGACAATGCCAAAGCATGCATGAAAAGCTCCTGTTGCCAAAAATAAAGACATGCACTAAAAGCTATCATGTTTGTTCCGTAATGTTTATGCTGTAATTGTCAAAATCTTTCTACTCACGAGTTTATATACATGTTTTCTTTAACTGAGGGGTTGTGTGTATTGCCAATTCGTGGACACTTTGGGAGGGAGAGGTGTTCAGATTTAAATTATATTGTGTTATCTCACAACTTAGCTTTTAGATAAATAGTTGTGTGAAACTCTAATATTATGTCAGTGCAAGATGTCTCCCATTTAGTTCATTGTACTACACCTTCATCTATTTATGAGTTTCCCTTATTTGTGCGCCTTGGGCTCCCATGAATTCTTTCACATACTTGAATTAAGTTCTCCCACCTTAAGTCATTCTTAAATAGCTTGAGTTTTTAGAACAAATGGTTAACATTCAAGTTATCAGAGATGTTGACGGAAGGCTATTGAGAGGGTGGCCTGATAACTGATTGTTATGATTTATTCAATAAATAAATAAATTGAAATCTTGGCTTGTTGAAATTATTTGCTGTTGACCTCTTTGAATGTCACATTGATGTAATTGAACTTTCAGAAATGGGTATAAGAATATTGTTTTGTATCAAGAGTTTGATAACAATGCATGTCTAAAAACCTTCTTCGAGACCTGGATAAGCTTAGTATTCCATGTTGCACTACTGTGGAAAGTATAACTTGTGTTCAAACTGTTTTTGCGTAGGTCTTACGCAATAAACAGAAAGTATGATTTTATTTTAACTTTCCTACGATTCCCATGTGTGCTTCTGGCGTCCATAATGTAATGAAGTCTCTCTCTCTCTTTCTCTCTAAGCGCGCACAGGGGATCTCATCTCACAATTATTTATGCTGTAGGTGCTGTAAAAGAAGCTATTGAGACACTGAGGAGCAATGATGTCAATGCCTTCATATTGGACCTTCGAGATAATAGGTAATTAGCTTACTTGCTCTGTCATTGATTTTGCTCCATAGACTTATCTGGCTTCTGAAGGTTTTATCTTGCTGCAGCGGTGGCCTTTTTCCTGAGGGTGTTGAAATTGCTAAACTCTGGTAAGCTCTTCTTCTCTATTCTAGCTGATAAAGTCGAATCTGTATGATTTGTGTTCAGCAAAGCAAGGCATGAACTTCAAGTAGCTAGCACATGGCCGTCCAGAGTAAATGCCACAATTGTGACACATCTTATATAATGATGCATCATTTAACTATATTAAATTATGGAAGTATCCTGCCTGTCCACCAATATATGGTAATGAACTTGTTTTCCACGCCAATTCATTTACCAAATCACCCCCATACTTGCATTCTTTGCTGATGATTATTTGGTCGATTGGGTATGCCCTGATGACAGAGCATGGTATTTGCCATAATATATTGCTAGTATTATTTGACAAGCTGGCCCACAGTTCCATTATCTGGATCCCGGGGGGCTTCACTTTCCCCATCATTATCTTATTTTCTTTCCGTTTTCAACACTTAAATTGAAGCAATTTATTCATCCAAATGTGGCGTTAACGTTAACTTCATTTTGTATCCCAGGCTGGATAAAGGGGTCATTGTTTATATTTGTGATAGTCGTGGCGTTCGAGATATATATGACACAGATGGAGACAAAGCTATGGCAGCATCAGAACCCCTGGCTGTTCTGGTAGAGGCTTGTTGAATTTTGTGAATATTTCTATTACTATGATTTGCTACATTTGATGTATATCATGTATAAGGAATGTAGCTAACTTCAAGCTGCGGTATCTCTTTATTTTGAGCAGAATAGATAATGCCTGGAAGATTTTTTATCTACATGCCATAGTCTTCTTTTCCATTAGACTGCAGTATGTGACTTTCAAAAGTAAAAGTTTTGCTCTCTCTCTCTCTCTCTCTCTCTCTCAATATAAGTGTGTCATGGTGAGGCAGGGCAGCTCTGCGTGCATGCTTTCGCTGAAGTGAACAGAATTATGGTACTCATCATCTTCCATAGTAAATTACTCATGTCTGTGGGGCTTCTCTCAGGTGAACAAGGGCACAGCAAGCGCAAGCGAAATATTAGCAGGAGCATTGAAAGACAACAAACGAGCAGTGCTATTTGGAGAACCCACATTTGGCAAAGGGTGATAGCTTTTATCCCTATTCCATGCATTCCATTGCATAGTTCTGACATCAATTTATCTTACCAACTCTACAGCAAAATCCAGTCAGTCTTCCAGCTATCTGACGGCTCTGGGCTAGCAGTCACAGTTGCTCGTTATGAGACTCCCGCGCACAATGATATTGACAAGGTCTCTCTCTCTCCCTCCCTCCCTCCTCCTCCCTCCCCTCTCTCTCTCTCTCTCTCTCTCTCTCTCTCTCTGTACTATCTGGTCTTTGCTAAGTCCTCTTACTCTTATTTAGGTGGGTGTGATTCCTGATCATCCTCTTCCCAAGCCATTTCCCAAAGATGAGGAGGCATTTTGTGGCTGCCTCCAAGATCCAGCATCAAGTTGCTATGTGAACAGAAACCTACTGTTTACAAGATGACGGGTGCTTCCGAAGACAAATCAAAGCCATCTCCAGGCTACATTCTTTGATTGGTTTAACATTCTTTTAGATGCTGCTGGGGCAGCGCAGTCCTCATCAAGTTACTTGTCATCGACCGTTTTCTTTGCAATGGATCAAGGAGAAACATGATGCTCATTACACCATATTTGCAAAATTACCGCATCTCATCAGTCCTTGATGGTCTTAAGTGTTCTGGGAGGCTGGTATCTTGGATGAGCTGCCTTTGATTTGGTGATGGCTTATCGAAAGTAGTATCTTATTCTCTCTCTCCTCTCCCTCCCCCGGCCACCCCCACCCACCCAAAAAAAATCTCCTCTGCGTTTCTTGGCTACGCTTTCCTGGTTGCTATAGTTTGGGAAAATAGTTAATGAATGTGACTTCCCAAGTAGGAATTTGGGCTCAGAACTGCTCATTGTTGCATTCATCTACATGATTCTTCGAGATGAAACGCCTGGCAAAGCTTAAGGCCGTTAACAGCGTAGCATATACTCAAGAGGAAATAGAGCAAAATTCCCTTAAAAGTAAAATGTTCCGAAACATGTTAACATTGCAAATCATTTGCGTGCTCATTCGCCGCATTATTCCTCAAACCTATAAGGGTCACGATACAAGTGACCAAAAGCCACTGCTCACTACATGTAGAGCATGGAAGACAAGTTACAAGAGAGGATGAATCTGAAAATGCCATTTCGAGGCTAAAGAATATAAAAGAAAAGTGGACTTGGCTTCCATTTGGAGCTCTAAGTCTAAACAATGAGATGCACGCATATTCGTATCCCGAATATGGCAGTGCTTTCTTCTTCATCACAAATTAAAGAAATGATCCTCAACGAGGAAAATTATCAACAATCAAAGTATCTGATTTACCAACAAGCTAATAGTTCCCCGACCTCAGGCAGTGACCCGTTCTGAGTTCCCAACCAAGCAAGATAAAACAAAACTGCTCATAAACTCAAGCTCACTTTAGCAAATCACCAGAACATTTTAGTCCAAGAGCCGAGGAATGGGAACATCGCAATCAAAAGTCTCAACAGCAACGGAACATCATCTCTGCTTGCCTTTCTACTATACTTGCCAATATCCATCTGTGATCTTCGCGGTCTCTCTGAAACCGGGGACGACTTCCCTGTGAATTGCTTCCCCTCCAGCTCGTCCCATCCACCAAAACCGTTTGTATCTCCCTTATACTCAGGGGCAGAAAAATCTCCCTCAGACTCCCATGATTCATACTCTATCTTATCCTTCCTGTTCCATCTCCTCCAGTCTCTTTCTTCCTTTGTTCTGATGTTGTTCACATGGTAAGGATATCTTTTCCTACTCCTTCTCCTGGCTTTACCTTTTGATTTGTTCTTTTTTCCAGGCCACAATTTCTTAATCAGCAAAGCAAGGGCCGATTGTCCAAAAGGAAGAGCCAGAGTAATGAGAAAAGCTTTTGGGCCAGTAGCTGGCAGCCATGAGATGAGGATGATAGGAAGCGTCCAACCATAGGATTTGAATACCTACACTGGCCAGAAATGACAGTTGAAACACTAAACTTACACTAAACTTATTGAAACAGACAAGGGGAAAATATTGCAGGAATCATTTTTTGCAAAATAATCGGAAAGAACCCTCTTGCATTCTTCCTAAAAAAATATCACTAAATTGAATTGAGAAACTTCTTATAAATCGCGTATTGCCTAGAAGAACAAATTCACCTCCAGAGGTTCTCATGGTCAAACATCCAAAGAGGCAAGTCTCCATTCATGCCTCACATCCAATATCTATTTAAGCTTTTTATTTCTTTAAATGAGGAAAATTAGATGATACAATGTTATTAACAAGCAATATTGAGAAAAAAAAAATGCAAATTGCTTTCTATATAACATTGACAAAACTTGAGGCTAGAACACCATAATCTTTGGAGCTAGATGAGAACTTATTATATAAGTTTAGTAACAATAATAGTTGATGATGAACTTGACATATAGCAAGTACGCAACAATATGCACATTGCAAGGCAAATGCTTTGTGATTTATGTGTTGTCTACATATTTAGAATTTTCACATGCTATTGGTGTGCTTCTTTTTAGTTACTCCACGTGTGTTTTGCTTTCCTGGTACAACAGCTATATTTCTTCTGTTTTTAACAGAGAAGCTGTGAATAAGTTCACACAACTTAATAACATTAGATGTTGCTATTCATATGTTCTTATAAACTTGAACTACTCACAACTAGAAAAAATCAAATTTCGGAATTTGAAATCAAAATTGTAACCAAAAAGGTTTAACGCAAATATCAACCCAAGAAAACTTAACTTGATATGTGCATAGACAAATACACATTTAAATAATTTGATAATAGCAAACACATTGGAATAGTTATCAAGTGTAGATATCAGCAGGGCCTACAAGTATCATCCCTCCCTCTTCTTGGTTAGTTAATTGACAATCTCAAACCACATCCACATGGCAGCCCATGGAATGCCAAAGTTATGTAAAGTACCAGGCCAATTTGGGTAGGATCGAGGCTCAAACCAAGCACCATGAGGGAATTGCCAGGCCAATATGATAGAGATTAAGTACCAACAATGGAAAACCACAGAAACAGATCCCATGCATGTGAAAACACAGACGTGATTGAAATAGCTTTGATGGGTATTACTCAACTTGAAAGAAATTTGAATCTTACGAGAGAGAGAGAGAGAGAGAGAGAGAGAGAGAGAGAGAGAGAGAGAAATGGACAATTGGCGCCGTTTTGGAACTCATCAACTTCCATAATTTGTAGCAGTTAGTCATGTAACAGGCACCGAGCCACTGATTTTTATGTGAGGATGATCTTTGTTATGGTTCTCAATTTCAAAGTACAAGGATAACGACGGATAGATGGATCGAGGAGCTATCCAACTTAGTTTGTTGGATTAGTTGATGAATATGAGCATAAGAGCAGGACTACTAGAGAAGGGTATTGCAGCTGACAGCGCAGTAGGAAATGCTATGAATGCAAGAGTTCATTCTGAATTATCCGCTTCTGGAAGAGAAGAACACTTTGATTAAAGTCCACACTCCTGCTCATCTAGTCATGCTTAGTACCTGTGGCATAACCATGACGGCCCTCCACCCTGAGGATGATAGTAAATGAAGGCAGGAAGATTGAATCTACAGGCCCTGACTGTGAGAACAGTAAGATGTCGAATTTGGACACCAGGAGGCATTCAAGTTCTTAGAAGATCATGATAAGCTGGAGCAAAGGCATTGACATGAAGTTTAAGAGGTGCACTATGCAGTGGTGATTAAATGAAGGCAGGAAGATTGAATCTGCAGGCCCTGACTGTGAGAACAGTAAGATGTCGAATTTGGACACCAGGAGGCATTCAAGTTCTTAGAAGATCATGATATGGAGCAAAGGCATTGACATGAAGTTTAAGAGGTGCACTATGCAGCGGTGATCTAAGCACCTCCACCCAAAATTCATGAGGAATTCCACTGTCAACTACAAAAGTTCTGTCTGCTCCAGCACAAAGCTCATCCCAGGACCACACTTTTCAACGTGTGTTGGGACAAAAAGTCATTTAATGCTCTTGTTAGTCAGATTGATCGTCAACTTAACCACACCACATCAACCACCACAGTAACATTAAGAAATCTAACGGTTCCTGACTCCCTACAGTGAAATCTTCAATCCTGACAACTGAAACGTGCACATGCCTCAACATACTCGAGCAATACAGGACATCGAAACTTCTCTCTGCAATCCGCATTTGTCATTATTCATGAAATTCTTCAGCATAAAATTAACAGCAAACAACCACCATCTGCCCAGCAGGACAACCGAGTTTCACGCTTTGTTCATTAGCGAACTCTTTCCAATCAGGAAATGCTGCCGCACATGATACAAAATTACACAAGAGCGTGGCGAATTTAAGCAAAAGCAGACATTTTTGTGTAGCACATCATCACAACGCACGAGACCCGATTCATCGAATTCAAGAAAATTACGAAACATTCGCCAAATCGAAAGATATGGTTCGGCCAACAAAAAGAACTCGAAAGAAATCACCGGAACATACCTTGAGGATCCAAAGCGAGTCAATCACCTCCTCCCAAATCCCAACAGGCTCTTCCTCCTCGTCCTCGTCCTCGTCCTCGTCTTCATCTCCGTCGCCGTCGGACCACCAACGCCTCTTCGAGGAATCATAATAACACGGCCACCAACGCTTCTTCCTCCTCTTCTCCTTCCTCCTGACCCACTTGTCAAACCCGACGCCGTCGTCTCGAGGGTCGAGGCCGAATCCGCCCGGCCCCCGGTTCCCGGCATTGGAGCCCCACCGGCCGTACCTGGCCACGAGGGTCCGGTCGATTCTCCTCCGGCGACGGAAGAAGAGGAGGGCCGAGCTCGTGGGCAGCCCGGAAGCGAGGCTCCTCGGCTCGACCGGCGGAAGCAGCGGCGGAGACGGCGAGAGCCTCCATGGGGGAGGAGCGAGGACCTGCAAGTGCAAGAGCTCCATCCGTCGCCCGCGCCTTCCGTGTTATCTGCTGCTCTTCTTCCCTCCAGCTTTCTTCCATTTTTTTTTTTGCTCGACTTTCAGATTCTTGTGTGGCGCATAATCGGACGAGTAGGGTGATATTATAATCCCATCCCTTTCGTGGTTTTTAAGGACGTTTTGCTCTAACGATACCCTCTAAACCTCGTTTAGTGTTGGTCATCACAAAATTTTCCTTTCTCGTCTCTTTTGCAATTTTTAATTAAAATTAATTCCATCGAAACTCCCAAAAATTAGTCCCCACCTGAGTTATTTATTCGAAATTAATATTAGTCTAAAAGAATTTCAAACCAATAATGTCATGCACATTTTAATATGAATTAATTTTCGTCTCACGAGAAATCCCAAGCCGATAGCCTAACCCGATCCATCCTAAATTTGAGATTTGATGTGAAGAAGGGTAGATTCATATCTGAAGCACCATTTTAGGATTATTCATGTAACAAGATTAGTTTATAGTAAATGTGTCATTAGATTTCTAATTTGTAATTCTTTGTGAGACGATGAATTAATTTGAGAAAAATATGTCGTGATTTGAGATTTGAGATTTCCGATTGTATTAGTCTTTTTTAATTACAATTGACACGAGTAGACACTCCATGCTATTAAAGTAAATTCTTAATTTCTCATTCTATTTAGGATGCGTTTGTTTCACGATTTTAGATTTGGAAAATTATTTTCAAAAATTGATTAGTAATATTGCTTAGAAAATTTAGAAATCTTTATTTTGAAAAAGACTTGAGTGAATAAATAATAATTCTGCCCCATTTGGAATGCTGGATACCTCAAGTATCAACACTTGGCATGTAGACACTAGGGCCTATTTGTTTGTGTTTTTTTTTTTGTTCGAACACTTTTTCTTTTTTTGTTTAGGAACAAAAAAGAATGTAAACGCGTTTGGTTGCGTTTTTGTTCCAAATCGTTCTTTTGTTAACAAAAAAAGAAGTAAAACAAAACAAAACAAAAAAGTTGTTTTTGTTTTTAACAAAAACAAAGAAACACTTTTTTTTTTTTTTTTTTTTTCTTTTCTTCTTCTTCTTTTTCTTCTTTTCTTCTTCTTCTTGCTTTGGCCGATCGCCTGGCTCGGCCATGGCCATGGCGGCCGGCCGACGAGGGCCGGCGGCTCGCCCCCACGGCGAGGCTCGCCGGGCCCGGCGAGGCCGAGCCTCGCCGTGGTTGGGCGAGGCTCGGCCTCGCCTTGGCCGGGCGAGCTCGGGCTCGCCCGGATCCGGCGAGGCCGAGCTCGCCCTGGCCCACCCGCGAGGCTCGGCCTCGCCGGCCACCGCCGCCAGTCGCGAGCTCGGGCTCGCCCAGATCCGGCGAGGCCGAGCTCGCCCGGCCACGGCGAGGCTCGGCCTCGGCCACCGGGCCACCGCCTGGTCGGCGTCGCCGGGCGGTGGCCTGGCGAGGCCGAGCCTCCCTGGGCCGGGCGAGCTCGGCCTCGCCGGATCCGGGGGCGAGCCCAAGCTCGCCCAGTAAGGCGAGGCCGAGCCTCGACCAACCACGGCGAGGCTCGGCCTCGCCACGGGCCGGCGAGCCTCGCCGGTGGCCAGGCGAGGCCGGCCCTCGTTGGGTCGCCGGCCATGGCCGGCCGGCGACCAGACCTAGCCAAAGCAAGAAAAAAATAAAAAATAAAAAGAAAGAAAAATAATGAAAAAAAAAAAAAAAAACATTAAAAAATTAAAAGAAATAAAAAAGAACAAAATTTACCAAACATATTTCTTTTTTTTTATTTTAGGAACAAGTTTACCAAACGCTCATTTTTTTGTTCAAAACTGTTCCCCTAACAGAAATAGTTTTTTCTATTTCGTTCCCTAACAAAAAAGAAATGTAAACACAAACAAACGCACCCTTAAGTGCTAAACTTTATAAAATGTATACTTAAGTGTCAAAATCAAATAAAAAATGAACATTTAAATGCCTACAACAAGAAATTATGGCCAAAATGCTAAGATTGCATTTTCTTGCTACATTTTTTTTTACAAAGGTGGCATTTATTTATTTTTAAAATTATCCATGCGGCGCTGACATGACTAGCTTATTCCAAAACGATGTCATTTTATCCCTAAAATTGATATTAAAAAAAAAAAACTACTTCTACATCATTTTGCATCTTCATTGCTAAGTAGGTTTTCCAACGAGTACTAAAACTAAGCCACATCAAATTTCCAGCTACCACCGAAATTGACATTAGGTGCCCAAATTTTCAAAAAAATTGGCACTCAAAGTGCGTTTGGTGACATTTCTATTTTTTGAAACAATTTTTTCAAAAATAGTTATTTTTTATTTCTAATCCCTAGAACTATTTCTAAGTAAAACAATACGTTTGATAACTGCACAAAATTTCTATTACCGAAATAGAAAAAAGAACAAGAACGCATTTGATACGACTTATAAGTTTTTTGTGATGTAAAATTTCTTTTACTTTTTTAATAATTTTTTTGAGATTCTTCTTTTTTCTTTTATTTTTTTCCTATCTTCTTTTTCCTCCTCTAGCCTAGCGGCGAACGGCAATAGGCGTTGGCAACATGCGGGGTGCGGCAGACTACAAGGGGCAACAGGCGGCAAGGAAGAAGAAGAAAAAAAAAAAGGAAGAAAATGACTCCATCAAGTGAAAATTGGACTTCAGTCCTTCAATCATGCAAGCACAGAATATCCAAGAATGTCAGATTTAGAGATCGTCTCAATGAGACTCGGATTCTATCAAAAATGAGGCTGGATGGAATGAAGGTTGGTAAACTCCATTTTTTATCTCACACACGTCCTAACATTTCTTATGCAGTGGGTAGTTTATACACGATCCTAAGGAGTCTCACTTGGAGGTGGTTTATCGTATTCTTCGGTTCTTTAAAGTTGCTCCTGGGAAAGGTATATAATTCTATAAGAATAAGAATATGCGAGTAGAAGCTTATACTTTTGCATATTGGGCTAACTGATGGGAGATCTACCTCTGGATACCTCAGGCTGGTGGGTGGTCATTTTGTAAATGTTCATACTAAGAAACAATCCGTTGTGGCTAGATCTAGTGCTGAGGCAGAATTTTGAGCAATGGCAAATGCTATCGGTGAATTACTTTGGCTAGGAGGCTTATTACAGGAGCGAAGGCTTCAATTTGACAATCCTTTAAGGTTCAATTGTGACAATTAAAGCAGTGATAAATATTGCTCATAATCAAGTACGGGTAGTTTTTGGCAGATGTCGCTTCCTCAGAGAGGAAATACATAAAGACCGATCAAATCTTGAAATTTGTTCAATCGAAGTCCCCAAATCGGCCTTTGTCTATGCCCAAATTCCTTTTAAAGAGACGAGACAGACGAAAACTATAGAATTTTTTCCGAAAATCCATCTACATCACTGGCCTCTGAGTCCATGTTGGCTTAGTGAATACCAACTCGAGAACTTCATGTCGTCATAAGCGTATAAAGATATACCCCAAAAAAGGGTGGCTTTGCTTTGCTTCGCTCTCGCATCATCTGTGGTTGGTTGGTGCATATGCACATTTCCCTTTGAAGGAAGGGAGATCGGCTTTAGAATATGCTTACGATGAGGTTGGATAAAACCGGCACGATTTCCATGGACAGCTACAAAGGAAAAAGGCATGCAGGCCAAAAAGACGCTCTTTCTTGCAAGTCTCACGATTTTCATTGGAAAACATTAAAGGCAATGGCATTGAGGCGAAAAACACCGGCTTTCCATTAGGAGATGGGACAGGAACCTTAACCATCGACTTATGTCCCAAAAGGGATCATTTCAAGACATCCTAGCCCTCGAGGAGTCATGGCACACAGCAGGTACAAATCTTCCTTGGCTGATATTGGTTTTAAGCGTGTCAATCGGGCACACATAGTTCCGCTCTGATCCACTGGTCGACAAATGCGAAATCAATGCATTCTTTGACATGTGTGGAAGCTGAGGAATTTGTTCTACCGTTGGCTCGTAACTAGGGTGAAAGAGCTATAAATCTTCCTTGAAAAAGAAGGTTTGATCCTGGCTCAGGAGTGCGGTATAGTTCCCCAAGAGGAATGGCAATGTCGTGAGTAAAGCGATTTCATATGTTCCACATCTCGATCTCTATTTCCGGCGGATCTAATTCATCAAATTCTCCTCGAATGCCACTGTCTTTCTTTCTGTTACTACACCCCGATCTTCCTGCGCTGGTTCTTTTTATGGAAAAATGAGA
Source organism: Eucalyptus cloeziana (assembly GCA_014182715.1). Classification (NCBI taxonomy): domain Eukaryota; kingdom Viridiplantae; phylum Streptophyta; class Magnoliopsida; order Myrtales; family Myrtaceae; genus Eucalyptus; species Eucalyptus cloeziana. The sequence goes on along the minus strand of CM024641.1, from coordinate 30,567,241 downwards.
TGGAAACCAACTAGAGTACGCCCTTCTTGCATTTAATCGCTAGGTAGGGGTTTAGTTTAGAGATAGCCCCTCATATGGTTGAAAAAGGGGTTCTTGCTACCTAAATATGGCTAGCTGTCTAACTCTTTTGAGCTCTGGACAAAAGATGGGAACCAGGGAGTCAAACCAAAAAGAATGAGTTCTTTGATTCGTCCGGAAATCCCTCATTGATAGATATCAAGAGAACATAGCTATTTAAGCTATTGAATCAACTGTGGAACTTCAGCTAGTTGGCATCTCTTGACTTTGTTCATCTTCCTCTAGAGCATCCGATTACTGATTCTTAAACTGACACAAAGGAGATAGAAGAGAAAAAGACAAAACCGGAGATGAACAAAGCGGAAGGAAGCTTGATTTTACTATTCCCGTGCTTTTTTGTGTGTTAGCCAGGTGCAAGGCTCACTCGGCCGGCAAATATGCACTTTCTATCCAAGGGAGGGGGCTCTCTCAAACTCCATGTTCTCAGCTGGCCCGCCCTAGCGGTCTTGTAACCCCCCTCATCTGGTCCAAGAACCCAGCCTTCTCCTCATCGAACGATTGCTTCTAGCGCTGGTTGAGCTCACTTCCCCTTTCCTTGAATTGGGACGCATACATCGAGAATATACAAAAAAGAAAAGATTTGTTTCATTCCCCGTCGGCTTCATCGACAAGACAAGACGCACCCGTGGTGGCTGAAGATCCACTCCTGTAGACCAACATGCGGAGGGCATTGCCAAACACGCCATCACGAGCAGCCCTATGTTGAGTAAGGGGGCAGTACCCCGAACGAAGCAAGAGCAACCGGGGGCATAGGCCCAACCCTCCTTGCAACAATGAATTGGTCAAGAAAGAAGTAAAAGAGGCCAAGGTAAAGGAGGAGGATAACTGCATGATCACCAAACCAACTTCGGCTTGGATAGATTCCGTGCCGTATACGCTAGGGTTCTCTCAGCCAGACTTCAAAATGTTCGACGGAAGGGGAGACTCGCACTAGCATCTAGCGCATTTCCTGGTAAGATGTGGGCTGGTAGCGTAGAATGGGATACTGTTTGTGCTTTAGGATCTTCCTACAATCATTGGAGGGGCCGGCCGAACCATGGTACGCCCACCTCTCTGAAGAGTCGATTCCGACTTGGGAAGTAAGGGTCTCAGAGTTCAGGAAGCAATTCAACAACACACAAAGAAGGGTTGGAGTGCCCGAACTACTCAAGATAAAGCAAAGGGATAATGAACCTGTCACGGAGTTCATTGCAAGGTGGCGAGCCCTTACTTTTGCATGTCCCCAGAAGTTGACTCAGGAAGAGCCCCTCAAGATGTGCACGAACAACTTCAGGCACGACTTGTCGTCGATACTCCCGCCCAAAACCTTGTTGGAAGGGGGATTCGATGACAAGTGCACTAAAGCTCACGATGTGGAAGCACATCTGAGCAAACGAAGGCGTCCTACGAAGTACTTGAAATTCGTTCCGTTATCTTATTAACAAAGTAGACGAATCACTCTCTTTCTCTATTATACAAATGGACTTCTTTTTCATAGCCTATATGCGTATGTGTAAAACAAGAGTCCTTACTTTTCTTTCTCTTGCCCTGACATAATTCGGGGCTATCGGTTTCGTTCTGTTCTCTCTCTCTCTCTCTCTACCTCTTCTTTTTGACCTAACTAACTTCAAAATCTTTTATGCCCGATCATATAGCATACATCAAGAACCCCTCCCTTTGAAGTGGAGCCAGATGAAAGAGGGTTAAAGGCCCACTACTTCTTCATTCATGGCCTATTTTTTTGTTTGATTGATCTCCCTTTCGTATTCATTCATTCGACCTAAGGCAAAAGAGAAGTCACAGAAAGAAAGGCTCTTTCATGCAATGGATAACAGGCCGGCCTCCTATGGATTCCTCCAACTCCATGAATGAGGGGAGGAGTATGAGGAAGGCCGGCTTTCTATATGAAGATTCAAACAAAAAGGAAAAAGGTCAAACCATATCTTACTGAAGAATTTGACTGAATGAGGAAGAGCTCTTTATGTGGTCTCACTTTACCACCATCTGAAATGTGCGAAACTTCGATTGGTGGAAGCCAGTCCATGAAGATTCTCCCTTTTCTTATGTGCAATTCCCCTCTTTCGGTAAGCATCCGGTATCTCATCAGATGGACATTTCTCTAACGAATAGCTAAGGTTTGTTGACAATCCTTGTCTACAATCCCAGGGACATCAACAATAGTACCTGCAACTCCCTACTTTTTCCACTTCGAATATGGGCTTTATATTCGCTATGTCGTCAACCATAAGTTTGATTACATCGCCTTCAGTTCGAGCTGGGTGATGAAAAGTTTGATAACCAATAGCACGAACTCTCGTTCTTTTACCTTCTTTCATCCGAAAGTTGACGAACTTCTTGATCAATTGTTTTTGCTCACCATCCAAGCCCCCCATATAGTTGAGAATTTCCAAGCAATTGGAAGTCGCTTTCGATGACGAGGCCGATAAATTGATATTACGCAATCCTTACTATCCATCTTTTTTCAGCCAACTCCCCTGTTTCCATCTTTCCTTTCCGAGTTCATAGCTTCTTGAACTTTTTTAGGGTCTCGCTCCCTAAGTTCAAGAGTCTACACTCTCGCGTCATAGGGCTTCGTCCTGGAATCAGGACCGCCGTTCCTTTAACCAAGGGGTCCTCGAACAAACCTGCCCTCCCTCTCCCCCTTCCCGGTTTCCGCTCTGCTATGAAAGTGAGCGTCTTGCTTTCAGCTTGTCTTTCTTAGCCGTTCTTCCAATCAGAATAGTTGCTAACAAGCGAGCACTCCAAACAAGCTAATTGAATAAAGTGCCCTTTCAAAAAAGGAAGCCTGATTCGCAGTCCACTTTGATCTTTTTAATGAAGGTATCTTTCGAGGAAAAGCACTTTCGCTCTGTTCTCTAGGCTTAAGGATAGGGACCGACTAAAAGAAAAGCTTGGATAAGTAAAGGTGAGAGTCTTCTTATTTCCACTTTAGTCGATCAACTCTTGAGAAAAGAGCGCCCCTACTGTCGATCTCTTATTCTAGTGTCTCCCTGCCACTGTCGACTTCTTTCTGTCTCTCGTACTAGAGTGCTATCTTATTATCTCTTAGTTCTGGATGCCCCTCCCTTTCCCTTTGTGTCTCTCCCTAAGATGGGAGGTGTGAAGTTCTCTTACAACTTCTTAGCTACTATGAAAGTCCGTCCTAATAGTCGCCGAGCCAACCAGCAAAAAAAAAAAATCATCATCATCCCTTAGATAAGGAAGGAATGGAAACACACTACACTTTAGTCAACTATACGTACGTATAACTTTCATCACTTGAGTTGTGCTGCTTTTCAAGTTGGAGATGGATAGCTGTCAAAGTTAGTCAATCAAAAGAAAAGAAGAATAAGGGTACTAGACACTTGACATGAGTCAACCTTACTGCTCCCCTACAGATATTGCCCTATAAAAGGTCAAACCAGCAGTACATTAAGTCTGAGTTAGAAGCCCGTCCTTCTATTCTATCCGTTAAGATATGAATGAGACTACCTTTTCGGGGTAAAGAGAAAAAGAAAAATTAGATTGATTTCTCGGGCTTAACTTAAGTTATGGGTGAAGACATTCTCTTTCAGGTTATACTCTGTGTGGGAACTGTAGAAATGATCTGCCTTGGTACAGAGAAAGGAACTCACTTTCTATGCAGGCGGGTTGGTTAAGAAATGAGATGCCCCATACTGAGCTGTGGTTCTAGCGATTAGTTGGATTCCTCACTAAAAGAAAAGATTGTTGATTTTACTTTGCTGCTTTGATAGCAAGCGCTTTTCATTCAGCTAATGATTCCCGGTTCCTCTTCGCTTTATGCTATGCTCAACAACTGAAAAGTCAGCGGTAAAAGCTGAAGAGCCCGCTTTATCCTTATCAATTGACAGGAGGATAGGTTCTTTCTTTCTTTTATTTCACTTTCCCTAGAGTTCGTAAATACTGGCACCAATGCCCGAAGATGGAATAATTGGCTTTGCCAACATTTAGTTCACGAAGTTCCAGTACAAACGAAGGTGATTTGCGAACGTTCTCTCCATTCATTGAGAAAGGGTTTACGAGCCAACATTGGCATCGATACTTGGGTTTTCGACCAAGTTTGTTATGAGGAACCTGAGCTCAAAAGCTTCTCCATGAGGGACTTCCCTTTCTTTAGGAGACTTCCAAGGTGGAAGTAACTGGTTCCTTTCCTTTTCAAGAGGAAGTCGCCTAGAAACTGATGCGTGATGGGGTGAGTGATTCTAGAACGGAATTTTTTTAGAGGGGAATTTTGTGGTTAAGTGTATGGAGTAGTGTATATGGTTAAGAAACAAAAAGGAATAAGCAAAGATAGAACGATCTCCTTCCAAGGTATAAAGGTCACGCCACCAACCGAGGATGAGGATCGAGATCTACGAAGTTCACCACCAAGGCCTAAAGCTTCCACCAGCCAAGGATAAAGGACTTCGGGATAGGAGAAGCTTACCACCAAGGCCTAAAGATTCCACCAGCCAAGGATAAAGGGCTTCTTGGCTCACCACCAAGGAGTGATCTATGCTCCAAGGATAAAGAAACCAAAAGGAGTTATCCACTCTCCGAAGGAGTTCACTCAAGCAGAGGAAAGCTCACAATTTCATTGATCAAATTCGTATCTCATACATTGGATAGTTTTCCCCTGTTTATAGGAGGATTTTAGCATTAGGAAATATTAAAAACAGACTTTAATGACCTAGGAACTTAAACCTTCGACTCTTGAACTGCATAACAATAAATACACCTAGGAACTTATGAAATGCAATTAGTAGTACGGGAATTTGCATTCTTGAACTTTTAGCTTTCCGTATTCTTGAACCGTTGGCCTTCCGCATTCTTCGACCGCATTCGCAAACCTTTAGCCTTCCCAAAATTCGAGCTCATCCCTTGACCAAAAACAAATTCTCCTGAAACTTCATCAATTGGTCATGCAAGACGTCTAAAATGGCCTCCCATTGCTAGTTATCGACGTACCACAAAATATCGATAAGTAATTAAAATTATTCATTCAAAATGATCCATCGAAGCACATAATGCCCAATTTCTTTATTGCCTTGGATAACCATCGATGGTTCTGAGTTGGTCGATGGACCTACGTTGGATGCTCCCGCATCATCCTCCCCGGGTTGTTTGAGATTTGTCCTCAAATCCAGAAAGTTTTCATCCTCTAAGTAAGGAGAAAGGTCTCCCACGTTGAATGTTGCCGAAACTCCAAATTCTCCAGGAAGGTCTATCTTGTAAGCATTGTCACCAATTCGCTCAATAACTTTAAAGGGACCATCAGCTCTAGGCATGAGCTTGTTCTTTCGTCGAAATGGAAATCTCTCCTTCCTCAAGTGAAGCCATACAAGATCACCCGGTTCAAATTGAGTCTTCTTGCGATGTTTATTAGCTTTCTTCTTGTAAGATTCATTGGCCTTTTCGATCTTGGATCGATTTTGCTCATGGAGCTTCTTCATCGATTCAGCTCTTTTCTTGCCATCAAAACTTACTTGAGAGTTAGATGGAATTGGAATCAAATCAATGGGCGTGAGAGAATTAATTCCATACACTACTTCAAATGGCGATCTACCAGTAGTATAACTCGGTGATCGATTGTAAGCAAATTCAGCATGCGCAAGCTTTATATCCCAATCTTTCAAAGATTTACTCACCATACCACGAAGAAGAGTGGTTAGAGTACGATTTGTTACCTCCGTTTGGCCATCGGTTTGTGGATGATAAGCCGTGCTGAATAAGAGTCTTGTACCAAGCATTCTCCATAGAGTCCTCCAGAAGTAGCTTAAGAACTTGGAATCACGATCTGACACAATGGTCTTTGGTACTCCATGAATGCGAATAATCTCTTTGAAATATAATTCAGCAATATGAGATGCATCGTTGGTCTTGTGACATGGCACAAAATGAGCCATTTTAGAGAACCAATCGACGACCACCATGATAGCATCTTTTCCTCTTTGAGTTCTTGGTAGAGCCACAATGAAATCCATGCTAACATCTTCCCAGGGCTGCAATGGTACTGGAAGTGGAGTATACAAACCTTGATGGAAATGGCTTTTTGATCTTTGACAAGTTGCACACCTTGAGATGATAGCATGCACATCTCCACTCATCTTTGGCCAATAGAAATGCTCTTGAAGAACCTCAAGAGTTTTGTTAATACCAAAATGACCAGCCAATCCTCCACCATGCGCCTCTCGAATCAGCAATTCGCGAAAAGAACTCTTCGGCACACATAATCGATTTCCTTTAAAAAGAAACCCATCTTGCAAAGAATATGTACCTTGAACTCCCCGCTTGCAATTGTTGATGATGGGTGAGAACTCCGCATCTTCAGAATAAAGTTCTTTCATTGATCGAAATCCAAGAATCCTAGAGTCCAGAACAGTAAGCATAGAATATCTTCTCGATAAAGCATCTGCTACAACATTTGTGTGGCCAGGTTTATATTTTGAGACAAAAGAAAAGGATTGAAAAAATTCTACCCATTTTGCATGTCTCAAATTAAGCTTGCGTTGGCCGCTAATAAACTTAAGCGCCTCATGATCAGAATGAAGGACAAATTGCTTTGGCCTCAAATAATGACTCCAATGATCAAGAGCTCGAATAATGGCATAGAACTCTTTGTCATAAGTTGAATAATTCCTCTTGGAATCGGTTAACTTCTCGCTGAAATATGCCAATGGTTTTTGTGCTTGGACAAGAACAGCACCAATACCAACTCCGCTTGCATCACACTCAACTTCAAATACTTTATCAAAATCAGGAAGTGCAAGAATAGGGGACTCACAAAGTTTCTGCTTGATTACCTCAAAGGCGTTATGAGCAACCTTTGTCCAGTCAAAAGCACCCTTCTTCATGCATTCAGTTATAGGAGCCATGACGGTACTAAAGTTTTTAACAAAACGTCGATAGAAAGAAACAAGGCCATGAAAACTTCTTACATCAGAAATGGACTTCGGAACCGGCCAAGTCTTCATAGCCTCCACCTTGGCTTGATCAACAGAGATTCCATCTTTGGAAACCACATAACCAAGAAACACAATGCTTGGAGAGAAGAACTCACATTTCTCCATTTTAGCATATAGTTTTCGTTCTCTCAAGACATCAAAGACCTGTTTTAAATGAGAGATATGCTCCTCCTCGTTCCTACTATAAACAAGAATATCGTCGAAATAAACAACGACAAATTGACCAATAAATGAACGAAGAACCTCATTCATAAGTCTCATGAAGGTACTCGGAGCATTAGATAATCCGAATGGCATAACGAACCACTCATAAAGGCCTCCCTTGGTCTTGAAAGCCGTCTTCCATTCATCACCTTCTCGCATTCTGATTTGATGATAACCACTCCGCAAATCTATCTTTGAAAACACAGAAGAACCATATAATTCATCAAGCATATCATCAAGTCTAGGTATAGGGTACTTATACTTAATGGTGATGTTGTTGATGGCCCGGCTATCAACACACATTCGGTATGTACCATCCTTCTTAGGTACAAGTAAAGCCGGAACAGAACATGGACTCATGCTTTCTCGAACGTATCCTTTGACGATAAGTTCATCGACTTGTCTTTGCAACTCCTTAGTTTCCTCTGGATTGCATCGATAAGCTGGCTTGTTTGGTAGTGGAGCATCGGGGATCAAATCAATTTGATGCTCAATACCTCTTATGGGAGGATTTTAGCATTAGGAAATATTAAAAACAGACTTTAATGACCTAGGAACTTAAACCTTCGACTCTTGAACTGCATAACAGTAAATACACCTAGGAACTTATGAAATGCAATTAGTAGTACGGGAATTTGTATTCTTGAACTTTTAGCTTTCCGTATTCTTGAACCGTTGGCCTTCCGCATTCTTCGACCGCATTCGCAAACCTTTAGCCTTCCCAAAATTCGAGCTCATCCCTTGACCAAAAACAAATTCTCCTGAAACTTCATCAATTGGTCATGCAAGACGTCTAAAATGGCCTCCCATTGCTAGTTATCGACGTACCACAAAATATCGATAAGTAATTAAAATTATTCATTCAAAATGATCCATCGAAGCACATAATGTCCAATTTCTTTATTCCCTTGGATAAGCATCGATGGTTCTGAGTTGGTCGATGGACCTACGTTGGATGCTCCCGCATCAGAAACAAAACTGTTATTACACCCGTGGGATCACTCCTCTTTAGAGAAGGATTCAAACCCACCAAGGAAGGCTTTTATACTAAGGGATTTCACGCACTATTCACATTCAAAAGAGCTGGGGAATAATTTCCCCTGAGCTTTTGAGTAATATAATAATACAGCGCAATCGCAGTGAGCAAAGAAGCAACTTACGGATCTTTCTTTCCTTTCTTGAGTTTTCCCGGAGAAGATAGCTTCCCTCGAAGTTCCCCTACTCTCGAATAATAATAAGTAGTCGGCTTTAAGCCTAGCCTCCATAAAAGTGTTTTACAGGATCGTGTTAAAGAAGGTCTAATAGCTCGGCTTCAAAGCTTGGAGGCCTTGCCCACTCTCCGTTCTAAAATAGAGAAACGGAATAGTGGGGCCAGGGAAGAATTAGAACCAGGGGAGTTGACTTGAGTTTATATACGACATTCTTTATTTTGTAGCTTAGAAGGTTGTATCCATCCATGTTCTATCTATCAGATAAGAAGAATTATAGCAAGAAGATAACACCAACCAATCTGGACTTTCTTTAAGGGGGAAACTTAGGTGCTGCATGGTAACCTTCCCCAGCCCAAAAATTTCTATTCTTTTGTTCCCTGGAACAAAAAAAGAATAGAAACCCGTTTGATAACGGCAAGTTGATTTCTATTCCCCGGAATAGAAAAGTTAGCCCGGGAATAGAAACGAGAAACAAAAAAAAGTTACTTCTTGTCTCAGGAACAATTTCTAGAAATAAGCAAATTTTTTTTTTTTGTTTTATTTCTCTCTTGCCGTGGCCATCTCCAACCATCTAGAGCCACCGCCCACCGCCGCCGCCGCCGGCCACCACCGACCGTGAGCAAGAATAAAAAAACAAATAAATAAAAAAACAAATAAAAATACAAAAAATACAAAAATACAAAAATAAAAATACAAAAATAAATAAATAAAATAAATACAAATAAAAAACAAACGCAAGAAAATTAAAAAAAAAGCAAATAAATACAAAAAAACAAAAATAAAAACAAATAAATACAAATAAATACAAAATACAAATAAATACAAAAAAATAATAAAAAAATAAATACAAATAAAAAAAAACGCAAGAAAATTTTAAAAAACAAAAAAATACAAATAAAACAAATAAAAAAATAAAAAACAAAAAAATACAAAAAAAATAAAAAACAAAAAAACAAATAAATACAAAAAAAGAATAAAAAAATAAATAAAAATACAAATAAAAATACAAATAATACAAAAATAAATAAAAAAATAAATACAAATAAAAAAAACGCAAGAAAATTTTAAAAAAACAAATAAAACAAATAAAATAAAAATAAAGCAAATAAAGCAAATAAATACAAAAAAAAAATAAAAAACAAATAAAAAAACAAATAAATACAAAAAAAAATAAATACAAATAAAAAACAAACGCAAGAAAATTTAAAAAAAAAAAATACAAATAAAACAAATAAATACAAATAAAAACAAATAAAAAATAAAAACAAATAAATACAAAAAAAAAATAAATACAAAAAAATACAAAAACAAATAAAAAACAAATAAACAAATAAATACAAAAAAGAATAAACAACAAATAAATACAAAAAGAATAAAAAAATAATAAAAACAAATACAAAACAAATACAAAAAACAAATAAATACAAAAAGAATAAAAAAAAAATAAAAAGAACAAATAAAAAACAAATAAATACAAAAAAGAATCGTTGCGTTACCAAACGCATTTCTATTCTTTTTCTATTCCAAGTAGAAATTTTGTGCAGTTATCAAACAAGGTTCTTTTGCTCGTAAACATTAGGAATAGAAATAGAAAAGAACTATTTACGGAAAAAACTCTTCCCCCACCAAGAAATTTTACCATGCGCACCCTTAGAAGCTAGACTTGAAGGCCTTCCTCAGAACTAACTATCAGGGGAGCCCATACCTAAGAGAGTCAGCTTGTCAAAGTTTGACTAGAAAATGAGTCTTTCTATCTATTGTATTAATACCGTTGTCGCTAAATCTTTCCGTTGAAGAATCCGATGAAAGACTGGTAGAGGAAGGCTAAACTCTCGGAGTCTAGTATTAGCACTTCACTTACAGTTCTTCGATTTGAGGTTAGAGGAAAGTAGAACTATTAAACAGAGCCAGCATTTGTCTGTTGGTGGCTTCTTTAAAATGAGCATTCATAAAGTGGTCCCAGCGGTCTAATGGTATAATGTCTTCGACGTACAGATCTGATTAAGTTAAATCCCTTTGCCAGGTCTTAAATGAATTCTATTTCGGATCCCAGTGTCAGGTGGGATATAAAATCTTGGCACGAGAACAGAGAACTGGGGTAGTCAAAGTCGGATGGTGTCATTCCGCCTTCTCTTGTCACTGATGGATCGATTCCAAATGATGGAGAGTTCGCCTTTGCACCCACTATGGCATCCTAGGATTCCTTGCCAATCTTTAGGGGTGCTCAAACTCATATCTAGCACTAAGAATTTTGGCCAAGCTTTTGGTGACCAATTATTTGATAAGGAAAAATTCTATTTTTGGCCATGTGAATTATGGATTGGAATTTGTCTAGATAGGTCGCAAAGTTTTGGTGAATTATATTTTCCAAATAGGAGTTTTATTTTAAATTAAGGTTAGGTTAATTAATAGGATGGGGATGGGCTGGACAATTGAAAGCCAAGGCAGCCCATTGCCCCACCCCCCCTTTCTCGACCAGCCCACGAAGCAAGGAGGGGAAGTTGCCGTCGGCCCATGGCTGGCCTTAGGCCCAGCCGAAGATGGGGGCCCATCTTGCATGAACAAAGACCATGTGTTCCCTCCTAGCTGCCAAGTGGTTGCCATGCAATTAGAAATCATTGCTAATTATGGAAGAGGAAGACCATTAGGGGGGGGGGGGGAAGCAACCGGTTAAGGTGAGGAAGAGAGAGAGAGCTTCGTGCAAGCCAGAGAGAGAGAGAGAGAGTTGCGGGAGAGGGAGGGAAACCGAGAGAGGAAGAAGAAGGAGCCGCTCGCCGTCCGTCCGCCCATCGCCGTCCGTGTGCCGCCGTTTGCGTGATCTTTAGAGGCAAGTTGGGATCCATTTGCTGCTCTTACATGTGTGTCTTGCATGTGTGTTTGGAATGGTGTTGAATTTTGGGTGTTTAGGGTCTAAGTAACCAAAGCTAGAATGCGTTATTCTTGAAGATGTGTTCTATTTTTGAGTGTGCTGCCTGATCCCGAACGTTGTAGAGCCTTGCATGCGTGTTTCGAGTTGGATTTTGACTTCGACTCCTTCATGAAAGTTGTAGACAACATCTTAAAGTACAACATACTTAAATTTCGTGACTTTTGAAGGTCATTTGCATGTTAAATCGACTGTGTTTTGAAAATCGTGCGATCTGCCTATTTCCGAGGGGGGGGGGGAAGCAACCGGTTAAGGTGAGGAAGAGAGAGAGCTTCGTGCAAGCCAGGAGAGAGAGAGAGGCTTGCGAGAGAGGGAGGGAAACCGAGAGAGGAAGAAGAAGGAGCCGCTCGCCGTCCGTCCGCCCATCGTCGTCCGTGTGCCGCCGTTTGCGTGATCTTTAGAGGCAAGTTGGGATCCATTTGCTGCTCTTACATGTGTGTCTTGCATGTGTGTTTGGAATGGTGTTGAATTTTGGGTGTTTAGGGTCTAAGTAACCGTAGCTAGAATGAGTTGTTCTTGCAGATGTGTTCTATTTTTGAGTGTGCTGCCTGATCCCAAACGTTGTAGAGCCTTGTATGCGTGTTTCGAGTTGAATTTTGACTTCGACTCCTCCATGAAAGTTGTAGACAACATCTCAAAGTACAACATACTTAAATTTCGTGACTTTTGAAGGTCATTTGCATGTTAAATCGACTGTGTTTTGAAAATAGTGCGATCTGCCTATTTCGGGCTTGAAAATGCTGACATGCATGACCTTATCTTTCTGTACAAATTTCTTTTGGAGAAATGTTCTTCATGAAACATCTGCATCTATGTCTTAAATATAACATAGTTAAATTTCGTGATTTTTGAAGGTCATTTTCATATTAAATCAACCGAGATATGAAAACTGTGTAATCTGTGTGTTTCGGGCTTGAAAATGTTGACATGCATGACCTATATCTTTCTGTACAAATTTCTTTTGGAGAAATGTTCTGCATTAAACATCTTCATCTATGTCTTAACTATAACATAGTTAAATTTGATGATTTTTGAAGGTCATTTGCATATTAAATCGACCGAGATATGAAAACTGTGCGATCTGTGTGTTACGGACTTGAAAAGGTTGACATGCATGACCTAAATCTTTCTGTAAAAATTTCTTTTGGAGAAATTTTCTTCATGAGATATCTTTATCTATGTCTTAACTACAACATAGTTAAATTTCATGATTTTTGAAGGTTATTTTCCTATTTAATCGATTGTGATTTGAAAACCGTGCAATCTGTGCATTTCAGACTTGATGATATTGGAGTGTATAGCCATACTAGTCTGTACAAATTTCTTTTGGAGAAATGTTCTTCATGATATGTCTTTATCTATGTCTTAACTACAACATAGTTAAATTTAATGATTTTTGAAGGTTATTTGCCTATTTAATCGACTGTGATTTGAAAACCGTGCAATCTGTGCATTTCGGACTTGATGATATTGGAGTGTATGGCTAATACTATTCTGTACAAATTTCTTTTGGAGAAATGTTCTTCATGATATGTCTTTTATCTATGCCTTAACTACAACATGGTTAAATTTCATGATTTTGAAGACCATTTGCCTATTTAATCGACTATAATTTGAAAACTGTGCAATCTGTACATTTTTGAAATTTATGATAAATTGTGAAATCTGTGTATTTTGGAAATGGATGATATTGGAATGCATGGCCTATACTATGCTGTGATGTACATGAATTGCTATGTAAATCATGATACTTTGGATTTTTATTTATGCCATGGTATGAGCGCTTTCATGCATCTCATGTGACATTAAAGAAAATGATGAATTTTCCATGATCTCAAAGAAAGATCTCATTTTAACCATTTCATCAAAGGACAATTTTTCCAATGCATATTGCATGATTTCAAAAGAGTAATTTAAATCAATTGCATTGAAAATTTGAAGTGTGAAATTGGAAAAGAGATGTAGAAGAATATGGATGACCGTCGGAGGTGTGAGCCGACGATGCCCCGGGAGTGTCGGGATGCCTGGAGGTGTGAGCCGAATACCCGGAGGTGTGTGCCGGATGTCCTCGGGAGTTTCGAGATACCCGGAGGTGTGTGCTGGAGGTTCCTCGCGATGCCAAGTTGCGTGCGAGCGATAGAAATACGGGATGAAATTATTAATCCCGGGAAAGGAAAATGTGGCAATTCAATTGAAAAACATAAGTTACAATCGAATTATGCATGGTATAGTGACTCGTATGCATGATGGCACATGTGATATGATGATAATGAGTGCATGGATGTATGTGCACCTATGGAATGATGATAACATGTGATATGATAATGATAAGTGCATGGATGTATGTGCACCTATGGCATGATGATAACATGTGATATGATGATAATGAGTGCATGGATGTATGTGCACCTATGGCATGATGATAACATGTGATATGAGGATGATGAGTGCATGGATGTATGTGCACCTATGGCATGCTGATAACATGTGATTTGATGATGAGCGCATGGATGTATCTGCACCTATGGCATGATGATAACATGTGATATGATGATGATGAGTGTATGGATGCATGATGAGGATGATGACTATATGATGATGCATGTACGTGAAATATGATGACATCTGCATGATATCAAGGTAAATTATGTATGAATACTTAAATGACATGTATTATACTATGATTGTATTGTATGATGCATTGAGTGGTCATTGGTCCTTTACCTGCTGAGTGGTTGTACTCACCCCTTCGGGGACCAACATTTCAGATTAGAGAAAGATGCCTCTCCCTCCAGTTTCGCGTGGTACCTTCTACGGCATTCCCTCGGATGTGGAGGTTGAGTGCTTGGAGCACCTTTCCATCCCCATCCCTGGGTTGGTGTTTTTGCGTGTGCGGGTGCTGGTGATGTACGACGTGGGCCTGGCTGGGGGCCCCGTCATCCAGGAGTTCCTGTCCGTCCACGTCCGCCGGGACAGGGTGATGATGGGGATGCTGCCACCGCCACTGCCCGATGCACCTGGCTGGGTGTGATGGCGCGTGAGAAGGAGAGAGAGAGACGACACTTTTTGGAGAAGGAGTCGACACTTGTAGATGGAAGGTCTTCCACATTTCGATATAGGGGGTCGATGATCTCTTTTGAGATATAGCCGAGCATTGTGAAAAGTCTTGGTTTCCTTTTTGGTTATACCGACACAAGATGTCCATCCTGAAAATGTAAATAAAAGTGGTTCGGCCTTATGTTTTCCTTCATTGTGTAGTTGGTGTGCATTGTACCGTCGCTAAGAGAAGTGGAGGGATGGTGAGACTCGCCTCTAATTTTCGCTATGAGCTGCGCTAATCCCTATATTTTAAAAAAAAAAAATGCCTATAAGCCTCGGTCCTTCTTTACAACTCCCCTTTTTACTAAAAACAAGTAACCGGTAATTGCAATGAATAGAACGCTTAGTATATGTGGCGATCCTATCGGGTTTGGGGGTTGCCACACCCACTGCTTGTTCGGATGCTTCTCCCACGGGAAATGAGGATTTTTCTTACACTACACTCGGAGTGGACCCATTCGGTGGCTCTAGGCAACGACTTGGTTTCGTTAATGGTTGAAATGGATGATTTTGGAAGCACCCTTTCCCCTTTTTATACATGGCATGGGAGCTTTCCCATTAGAGATCGTACCTGTGATCAAAGGAATGCCTTCCACCTCTTGAGCTTTCATTCGTGGGTTTAGAGATTGCTAGGGCCTAGCCCACCACCAACGTTATTCCTTTCTCCGCTTCTCAATGGTCTATCAGAGGTACATAGTGACTCGACCAACCTTTACATAAGAAAGTATAGTTTACTGGATACTAATGAAAAGCAATTTCTTTCCCTCGTGGTCTCTCCAGAGCTAGGGGACATATATTTCTCGTTCACAATTAAGACCAGGTGCTCATACCCAACAATGGAAAGAAATCAGACTTCGAAACTACGACAAAAACGCTTTGAAGCATCATTCAGATCGAGAAAGTCTGGTCTGATCGAAGAATCTAAGTGAAAAGGATTTTGCCCTAAAGCGGGCCGATTGTTGTTTCAGGGCACTCAAAGTAGTTCTTAGGATAGGCTGCGATTTTACACCCGGAGGGAAGGTGGGATCACCACTGTTCGCCCTACTTAAGTAGTAAAACGACTCTATAAGTAAATAAGTGAACGAAATACAATTAAAGGGTATGTGGTCGCGACTAGAAAAGAGTACACTTTGCTGTTGAGCTGCTTGCCAGGTTCGCCTTTCGTCTATAAGTAGCGCCTTTTGAAGTGAAAGCTTATATTCAATTTAGTACAATACAAACACTACACCAAAGTGGAAGTGGAAGGGCCACTATAGAAGCTAGAAGTAGCCTATCGACATGTTGTTGATATTGATTGAGTTGGAGGGACGAGGGTTTACTTCATCCATCCATATTGAACGTGGTTATTCTATGTTAAGGAGGATTCTAATCATTCTCAGAAGGGGGGATTACTTATTAAATTAAAGGGGGAGGTCTTTTATTAATCTTTGTGAATCTGGCATTACTAGGTGAATCCTCCTCGTCGATAGCCAACAGTTTCCGGACTAGCTTTCCTTTCCTTAGTCCACTTTTAATTAAATCTCTTTCTCGCCCTTATTCCTATTTGGTATATTGTTCAAATTTTCCTTCACTTGGGGCATTAAAAAAAATGAAAGTGAATATGGGTCCGGTAATGCAGAAACCTTGGAATTAAATAATGCTTTCCATTCGCCCGGCGTGTCCTGAAGATCTTCAGATTAGAAAGGTTTTTTCTTACCCTGGCTTGGCTGTTCTTCTCGCTGTAGGTCAAGCGGAAAAAGTTCCTAGACATGGCTTCTTTCCCTCCCTATTGGGAAAGCTTGATATCTAGCTAATTCAATCATGCATGCATTCGGAAGCTATTACACTCACCAACCATAGCAGGCGACTCCACAGCACGATAAATTCAGCCGTGAATGACTGTAACCTTAGCAGTATATCTGAAATCTTTGTTTAGTAGCGCGCTCCTGCTTCATTCCACGAAAGGATTAAGAGTGATCGACTAGTCATCTTTTTACCTGGGAGTTAATATATTTAAAAATTACTTTCGCCCTCCACCCTATAACTGTATGCTTAAGTTAAGAAGAAAGAATATAGAATCTTATTAGATCGTATGGAACTTATCTTTATATGCTATGGAAGGAACTATTCCCTTTCCCTTGCCTATCTTGCTTCAGAAACGATGCTTCCTTGGCTATGCGCGCCAAAGTCCATGGAGTTGAATCTTCTCTTCACGCTGTTCCTTCGAGCTGTGCTTTCTTTTTCTTGTTCGCTTCGGTGCTATATTGGTTATGCCCCTTATGCGTTAGCACAGTGTTTCTTTCTACTACGTCATGTTTTAAATAAAAAAAAAAAAAATGTCCTTCCCAGGATCAAGAGCCTCTGTTTAATCTGTGTCGATTTATTCTCCATTAGCATATGCTTCATCTGCTTCTGGTTATAAACCTTATGAACCTAGCTTCACCTAATTCTTATACGTATGCGTTTGCTCTAGCTATGTGTCACTTATCCTTTTCTTCTAGACGAACTGTATAGGCGGATTCCAAGTCAATCGTTTTGTTTGCTGCTTCATTGCTAGCTGAAAGGCTATCTATTGCTTCTTTTGAAGTGGATGATTCCGCCTCATCGATGTTGGCCTCTGTTGTCGAATCGATTCTAGAAAAACCCCCTCCTTCCCCGGAACAGCAACTAAAAGAGTGAACTTCTGGAGCTCACTGCCTCACACCACTGGCATTGAAGAATGGCCTTAAGTCTTAGCTTAGTTCAATCAGTTCCTTGGAAGGAATTTCACGGGATTAGTACTCCTTTAATAAAGCGTCGAAGGGGCAAATTTGGTGAATCAGAAGCAGTAGCAATAGGACCAAGCATTGAGAAGGGGAGACTAGTAGGAATCCTTCTCATTTCAATAGAGTCTAGAGCTTTGCTTTATACTGATTCACGAGGATTGATAAAAAGCCCAGATAAGAAACAAGAAAGGTGAGTTTAGACTTTATGTCACAGAATCTGGACTTTTTCTTAGAATCTTGAGTTGGCCTTTATCGAGAGAAGAATTCTTTTATTGATTCATTAGTCAAGGTCTTAACACAACTTCTCACCCAATTCCATTAAAAAAGAAAAGAAAGATTTAATTTCATTGCTGCTTATAAAAATCTTTCTGCTTTCTTAAAGTATAGAAGGTGGGGAGCACCTTTCTCATGCATCTCGGCTCATGGATTGATGCTCGTTCCATTCTCTATATTTTCTTTTGACTTTGACAAGCTTCGCCTAGCCCTGCTATCATGTCAACACATTGCTTGTAAGATCCTTTCGCGCATTCAGTTAATGCTTTCTCGCCTCTGAAGCTGCCGGCATCAAACATAAAAGAAGACAGATAGAATTATAAGGGATGACACTCTAAAAGTAGGAGCTACATTAGTTCGAGTTGAGCACATGATCCTTACTAAGTTCAAGTTCACTGAAAACCAAGGGATTGGGGGTATGAAGGAAGGAGGATATCCCTCCCTTTGGATTGAGGGCAGAGGCCTTAATTCACTATATAGGTCGAAGGGGATCAAACTCATTTTATCTGAATCAAAGAATTGGGATGGGCCCTTGCAGATTGAGATCTGTGAGTTTAACTTAAATACATGGTAATGAGATCATAAGCCGAGATCATCAAGAGACCTCACCACAAAGTAATTCACAAAAGGGGAACCTGGATTAAGACAACGATTTACCTATCCGTGGAGAATATAAGAAAGGGGAACTCGCTCAATAGCTCTTTCCTTTGATTCAAGTATCAGACCACATGACCGCTGAAAAGAAGATAAATATCATTCTATACTATGTATTGCAGCTTGGGATGAGAAGGCTTCTCCTTGCAATACAATCCAATCTCTCTACGATGCTAGTCCTTGACCCCTTTTTCCTACGAGAGGTCGCAACAAGCCTCTTTAGCCTTTTGAAGGATTGAAGTCAACCTCTTGCCCTTCGTCTCTTCTTTTAGGCGGGCAGTGAAAACTCTCTTCCTTCATTCTTGAGCCTTGGATCGACAAACTAGCGAATTCAATCATTCATTCATTTGTTTACCCTCTTTCTCAGATTCAATAGCATCTCCTTAAAAAATTCCTGGGGTTAGCATCGCAAGGATTAAGGAAGGGCACCCTCTTGTGCTCCACCGAAGGGAAATGGGCGTGGATTGGGTTGGACTTCATTGGTTAAAAGAGACTGGGTGCCCATTAAATGAAGAAGCAACTAGCCCTTGGGTCTTACCTTCCTAGACCACTACTAAAGCTCAATACGGAAGCCAATTGATGGATCCATTCTTGCTCTCTATCTCTGGTCTTGCCTTTCTACACGATTTGTGTTAATTTGATGATTTAGTGTGTGCCTTACTCTTGGAATCTCAACTCACCAAAAGAGAGCACTAATGGTCTTCCAGCCTTCATCTGTCAAAGTGCTATGAAAGAGAATCGGGATACGACCCACAAAGGAAGTCTCGCCATAGAGTCTAGGTCGAGTGCCTTAAAAAAGGGAGTCCTTTAAATCAAGAGTAGAGCCAATTAGCGGTGGATTTGGAGTTCCCCTCCTTCTCTGATATTCGCTTGTGCGTGCCCTTTGGGCGCCTTTTTACGTACGACGCTTCTTTATGATCTCAGCATCCTTCTTAAACACCCTCTACCCGAGCCAACAGGCTAGCTCATTGAAGTAGCTAGGCGCGATTGATAGGAAGTCAATCTGATTGCCCCGCGAAGCACTTCCATTGTGAAACAAGTCAACGTGTATTGTTTCTTGGTCCCTTCCTCTGCTCGGATGTTCGATCAAAGGATCTATGAAAAGAACAAAACACTACAAATTCCCAACCCATTAATCTTAATAAAATAGAGATAAGGATTCGAATAGTAGACACGCTATGATCTTTGCAAGGCAATTCAATTCTGATTGTCCTAAAAAGGTACGGAAGGGAGGGAACTGATTCCCCTATCTTCTAGGGTTATTGGGCGAGTCAGGGGAGGTTGAATCTGCTTTTAGCCTTCATGGCTTTCGATCATGTGTGGGTGTATTTCTTTCGTCCTGGTGTCTTTCTTGGTCAGTATGCCTAGTCCGTTGCTATAAAATCCGGTACTATTGAATCTAGCTAGGGCTATTTGAACTAAGCCGAAGCTTCATCTGAGGGGATTTGAGGAAGGAACTGACATGACAGAAACTGACATTATTCAATGTCCAAAAGAGGAAGAAAAGGTTCGGCTATTTAAAGGCATCGAGTCTCGAAAACCCATAGACCAATTGCCTTTTGTCACTGGATTTCCTACGTCGACTGCTTTACGGAAAAGGAATTACTGGTCTTGTGGAATGATAGCTCTTTCTGAATGGATGTCCTTCTGGAGAAGGAACTTCTTGCTATAAGACTAGTACTAGGGTAAGAAGTGACATTGTGCCCTATGCTACAGTTGGAGAAGAAGTTTCTATGGCTCTCGAATCTAGCTATTTCTTACCAGAATGTATGTACGAGGAAGGAACAACAAGCAATGAATAGAAGGAATATGCCCAGTTAAGAGGAGAGATAGCATAGAATAAACTACTGGTGTCGGGTGAAGATGAATAAAGAAACGAATTTTGGATCCTCCTTAATAAGAACTGCATTTCTACCGAACTCTTTTGATGCTTTTAGCCCGTTTGAACGAGGGAGAAGATAAGATATCAATAGTTGAGGCAGCAGACGATTTCTAACTACGAGTCTATTTGAAAGCTAACTTCATGCCCAAGCGCTAGTATAGTAGCAGCTCTTCATCTTGCAGTTGCCCTTTCCTCTACTATTAGATTAGATGTCACTTCCTTGTCCTCTTCTGATTCATCCTCCTATTACTCGTACAACAACTATGGTAGACAAGGGCATTGCTTATTCCCCTTCATATTTAGATGTTTTCTGTACTGCTTGATTCTTTGAATAGCACACACGGGGCGGTAACTAGTCTTTACCGATGAGATCCTTTTGACAGACCGCACCCTTCACCCCACCAGAAAGTGGGTAGTGCCTTTCCCACTTGGTCTTGATATGCGAATTTGAAATCCGAACGAAGGACTGACTTGAACAGATCACAGGCCCCTAAGCTCCAAAGGAATCAGACCTTGACTTGAATAGTGAAGAAGTATAGCACAATGACTAACTGCACTAGTGAAGTATAGAGCAATCTAGCACAACATAAAGCCGTATAGCGCATCGACTAACCACACTACTAGTTACCCATTATTCACCCAAAAGGAAGTGGGGAAGGAGGGCGGTCCGATCAATTTCTATCAGATTGAGAACATACCACATCTGTGCCGAGTCCTGTGTTTTAAGAAGAGTAGCCAATTGCCTTTTCTGAAGGTTAACTTCCTTGGATTGAAAACCAAACGTTGTTCTTGTCCATGACCATTAGTAGCAATAGATCGAATCCCAGTTCGGAACCAAATCATACAATTACAACGGAATCAGAGGACTATCCTTTTCCTATTGATTTGGAACAAACCTCACCTCGCATAGATAACGCTGACCCACCCCATGTGTGTGGGTGTGTAGTCCAGGCTAATTCAAAACGAAACGGTTGGCAAGGCCCTATCAATGTACTCAAGATACAGCTTCCTATACAATGGCCTGTTGACTCTCTGCAATCAAGGGCCATACATCTATTGAATGAAGTTGGCCAAAGGCTCTTGGTTAATAGGGATTGTAGGCTGAGGTACTTGGCCCATCACAGGGTTCTTAGGAATCCAAGTTTGGCCATAATTCTGGCCAAAGTTTTGTCCTTAGAAAAGAGCTTGGGGTTGCTGATTCCCAAAGAGGGGCTACTGTGGTTTGTTCTTATATGGTTATGTATTCGGTTTTGGAAAACTCCCTACTATATTTGATTGGCCTCCTAAGTTAGGTTCATTCTTACCAGGGTTATAACGATATGGGTTTTCTACATTGGCTTGGTTCTAACCATAAGGCCTCCGAGTGTTCAATGTTTGATTTGCCATGAATGGCTGATTAAGACCATAGTTGGCAGCCTGAGGAGTTTTGCGTCCATACCAAGTTATCTGCCTTCTTTGTCATCGATAAGTGAATAGCTTTAAGACTCTCCGCAGCCTGCGCACCCCAGTTGGGATCCTAAAGGTTTATGGACGCACCATTCCCTACTCGCCAGTAAACATTGTTCGAGGGTAAACTCCATAGCCAACTAATTGCCTTCCACACAGCAGAAGTTTGCATTCTTTGTTTGGGAATTAAGCCCTACATACTGATACAATACTTCCCTGTGAAAATTCCGCTTCAAAGACCATCATTATAAACTGACAAATCCCAGCTCATGTTTCCCAAAAGTGCCTGGTTTGCATTGAAACTCTCCTTATATCAAGACCACCCTATTGAAAGGCTTTTTCACAGTTTCCCAATTAACCTAGTGAAAGCCTTCCAATCCTCCATAGACCAAAAAAATAAAAAGTCTATATACTATTATTCAAGCGCTTCAATAGAATCCCTAGGCAGGTCCTCTAAAGAATCATACAGAGGTTCCATCGATCGAGGATAAATCGGTGTCATTTACTCTAAAGAATCATTTATTTGTACATGTGAAGTGCAGGATGGCCAAAAATATCCTTGGGTAATGAAATACTCTACATTCTGAATGATTTTCGTTGCTTATCCTAGATGGTGATTGCATGCCCCTGTCAAGATCATGAATCTTAGGGGCGGAAGGGGTCAACCTAGTATAGGCATCAAGACGCTGCAATTGCTAAACATGGCCTGTTCCATAATTATTTCGCATAACGATTAAGAAATAAATAAGGATTAGGGATTAGGAATAGAAGAGGTGAGCTCATCCATTAGTCTATATGATCCGATCCCTTCGTTTACCTACTTTCACTCATATGTTTGTTCAATAGCTTACCAAGAGAATGATGATTAGTAGAAGGATTTAAAGGCCAAGTTGACACCGTACCGGCTGAGGGCATTAGCCTCGACTAATACGGATAGGGACAGCTCAATCCGAACTAATCTATTCTAGGCCATTAATGTCTCTCCTATCTCGGATTCAGTCTGATTCTCGGCTTTTGGGATTTCCACCCAAGAGATGCGATAAGCCAAATGCCTGTAGTTTGGGGGCGTGGGATTGACCCATTGATGGGAACAAGGGAAGAAGGAATAGGTTAGCTTGCAGAAATCGAGGCACCAGGATTAGACGAGAGAGACAGCTTTGATCGAGGAGTTGGGCTTTTCTTCACCGATGAATCGATTATATTAGGTACCGATTAGCTCGTTGGTTCTGAAGACGGATTCGGCTTCATTCTTGGTACATCACCCGTCACCGTCAGGAGATATAATTGGAGACCAATCAGATTTGTTCCCCGAAGAGGAAAGTACTGGCGGAGAAGGAGAACTCAAGGTGGTTCAGTCAGGAAATCTTGAATTGAGCTCTGGAGGGGGATAACAAAAGTAAGGATTCGACTTGCTTTGAGCTCTCACGTAGTTCAGGTTGAATCAGTTTCCTTTGGTTCGATGGTATCGTATATATAGCATCAAGGTAGATTAAAGGAAGGATTGGATAGAGCTAGAGTCAGTTGACATGAATTTCTCTTATAAGTCAAGTAGATTAGGTAGGTGTTACATTAGTGAAAGATCTGAAATTTCAACTAACAAGTGAACGGCAAATCCATTAAAGCCATAGGCAAAGAAAGGTGATTCGGATGAAAGTGATCCCCCAATCCTCGCTCGGTAGCAAGGGTAGAACTTCATGATTCACTCGGTGTAACCGGGCTTTGATTGATCAAGGAACAAAACACCTTACCTATTGAAGGAAAAAGTTCAATTCAATCACTTTGCTTTGAATCAGAAACAAATATTATTAAGATTCAGCTTTCTTGATTTTCTATGAAACATGGAAATGAAACTGGAATGAGACCTTCCTTCTGATTCTGAGATGCCGAGAACCTAGTCTTCTTGTTCACACCTCAGCTTCTAAGGAAAGAAATTGGTCTTCTTCCCCGAAAGCCTCTATGGAAGAACTATTAACTAATCCAAAAGGCTAGACTTTCGGATTCACTTGTTTGTGAGTAAATACCGAGCCGAAAGGCTTAGCTTTGACTTATTTATTGGATACCAAGAATCCGATCTGCAGATGAAGCAGGCAAAAGGCTCAAGGCCAGTGAGGAATTTGCCACAATAGATTGACCATGAACTCTGTTCATGGTTGGCTATAAACAAATAGTCTCTTTAGTCCCATCCCTACAATCGCCGAGAAAAAGAAGAGGAATGAAAGGGGCGTTATTTAAGGCATATTCCAATTTTGAAATCTTGAATTCTTGACTCAAAGCCCGCTGCTAAAGTTTAACTATATAGGTCCTTTCACTGTTTTCCCGTCTACCTTCAATTTCAGGAATGTCTTTTATTTTCTCTTTCCATTCTAGTGTGATGATAGCAATAGTTCTAGCTATTATTTACCAGAATTCTCCTCTCTAAGGTTATTCTGAAATTTGTGAATTGATCTTAGTTTCTTTCAGCTTTGACTCTTGAAGATTACTTTTGACATCCTCAATTGCTGAATACCTTCAGCGTGGACTGATCTAGTCAATACCTATATTGTTCCTTTTCTTGTGGTCTTCTCAGGGTACAAGACCGTAAGTGTACGTGGTGTTCTTAATGAAAGGGGCCAACAGTCTCTATTTCCTACTATTGTCTGCCCTTCACTAGGCATTATCAGTCAAGTTTGTTGAGAGACCTATTCTCTGTAAGTCCAAGTTGGCATGATGACACGACCTCTTTCTCTCTTGAAAGGAGGAGTCTCCCCGCGAGATGTACCCTCTGTGGTGACTCCCCTAACATTGGGGTCAATACCTAGGTTGCGGATCTTGTTCTCTGCCTCATCCTTGCAAGGATGTCACTTCCTTTAAACTTTTTAGTGTACATAAGTGGAAGACAAGGTAAATTCAACCAACCATCCAATAGCGCGCAAGCTATAAAGAAAGCACAATGAAGAACATGGACTCGTAAGGAAAGTGAGTGTATGTTAGTAGGGGATTACTACTTCCCTGAGTAGCTTCCAAGAAAGAAGAGTCTATTTACAACTAAACACTGACAAAGACATCCCACACATGTACTCGAGGTCAGGATGCCAACTTTGCTCAGTGTCCGATTAACCATCTGCTAGAAATTGTTTACCTTGCAAGGCAATGTTCTCTTCCCTGCCTGGAAAGGATGATAAAAATAAAGGTTGCTTGCTTCTCTCCTGGACTGATGGGGGCTTATGTAGTGGTTTGTCCTTCCTACAAGAATGTCTGCTTTGCGTAAAGGACGTTTTCTTTTCTGCCTGCTCCTCTCCAAAGGCCATGGGATCTTGTATCCCTTTCCTTCAGTAGCTCTTTTCGTTTCCCAAGGATTGCGGTAGCTAGGGCAAAGCCCGCTTTCTTCGCTACGCGAATGGGAGAGGATAAACTCAGTGGAAAAAACA